>CM050519.1:61207715-61807715 GCA_027563665.1 Antrozous pallidus | reverse complement strand
CTTAAGGAGTTAGGACAGATGAATGAGAGGAATGAGTATCTTCTATTCTTTCCTAATTATGGAAGTCTGGAAGGGTACATAGCACCTAAAGAATGAATTATCATTTGAATAGCACTGGATAGGAAATGTAGTTTTATAGTTGGGCAAAAGAAACTTGGAGAAATTATTCAATAGTTTTTGATGGTCTAGAACAATGGTTGGCAAACTCATTAGTCAACAGAGCCAAATTTCAACAGTACAATGACTGAAATTTTCTTTCGAGAGCCAAATTTTTTAAACTTAAACTTCTTCTAACGCCACTTCTTCAAAATAGATTCACCCAGACCATGGTATTTGGTGGAAGAGCCACACTCAAGGAGCCAAAGATCCGTATGTGGCTCATGAGCCGCAGTTTGCCGACCACGGGTCTAGAATACTCAATCAGCTCTCAGACGGAATTATTTCTGTTCTCACTGCTGAGTGAATGTGAAGTGGAAGAATGTTCACAAAGAGTGATCACATGACAGAAGAAGAGCAATGAGGCCTGGAAAGAAGCATATGCTGGACAGTTTATGGAGACAGAAGAGCAAGCTGGGAATGAGGGATATGAGAGACACATTTAGAACCATCTACAGACATGAGTGTCTAGACAGTTCAGGACCATGGAGGTGAGGTGAGGCATTTTGAGAAAGAACCTCTTTGAATCTATGTCAGCTCTAGAGGCAGGTGGCAGCATTTTACTGGGTTGAAAGTAAAAAAGAGGATATCAACAGGCTTTCACTGTGAAGGGATTTAAAAACTTCCTGTTCCTGAAAAGCTCACTTAATGTTTGGTGAGGAAGCCAAACAAAAGAATGGTAATTCAGAATGACAAATTCCATAAGTAAGTGAGAAAGAAGCAGAGAGGAGGCTGTGACAAAATTATCTGGCTATGTGTTTTAGAGGACTTGGTAATAGGGTGAGTGGATGAAGGATACGTGTGATTGTGGGCACAGAGAATACAGCTTGAGAAGGAGAACCAGGACCAGTAGGAGAACCAACACCAATAGAACTAGAAATTTGGATCTGGCAACTGATAGATGTTTCTCTCTCACATCGATGTTTCTCTTTCTCAAATCCATGTCCTCAGGTGGGGATTAAAAAAATAAAAAAGTCAAATACAGAGGAAAATATGCTAGTTATTTGTACATTGCACATGTTAAATTCTCTGACTCAGGGGTCACCAACTGATGGGCCATAGACCACTGGTGGTTCGTGAGATCCGAAAGGTTGGCGACTGCTGCTCTGATTCATTGAAGTTTTACCATTTTATATCTTACTTATTCTGGAAGTGTTCAGGTGACTTGTGTCAGGCGGAAAAAGCAAACTGAGCACTACATTTCTGGAAAACTTATGTCTGTACAAAAACCTGCACACAAATGTTTTTAGCAGCTTTATTTGTAGTTGCCAAAACTTGGAAGCAGCCAAAATATCACGCAATAGGTAAATGGATAAATAAACTGTGGTAAATCAAGACAATGGAGTATTACAAAAGAAATGAACTGTCAAACCATGAAAAGACATGGAGGAACCTCCCATGTATATTACTAAGTGAAAGAAGCCAAGCTGAGAAGACTAAATACTGTGTGGTAACAATAATGGGACATTCTGGAAAAGACAAAACTGGAGACAGTACAGAGATGAGTGGTGTCAAAGATAACAAAGCTGTTAGTTAAAGTGGTAAGGACAGATTTTAACCAGCTGCAATAGGGAAGAGAATCCAACCTAAACTGACCTCTACTTGGATCTACACAGAGAAGACTGGATGTTTTTAAAGGAGAAGGAAGGAGTAGGGAGAGGGGAATGGAGAAGGCTTGAGAGAGTTAGGGAAAGAAAAGTTACAAAAGAAGAAAGGGGGCATTGGTCTGTGTGAAACCATCAGGCTTTGTTAACTGGCACTTGCCAAAGTTAGGCTCCTACCCTCCCACAGAGGCTGGGAGACAGGGGCCCTGTCTTCAGGTGTCAGCTGGAACAGTCCATTCTTTTGGCAGCCTTGACTTTTCTCAGGCAGGCACTTTAAGTGGGGCTAGGGCAGTGGTTGGCAAACTGCGCTTGTGAGCCACATGCGGCTCTTTGGCCCCTTGAGAACCACTTCTTTAAAATAGACTCGCCCAGACTGAAAACCAACTTCTGCGCATGGGCCACAAAGTTTCAATCACACTGTGCGTGTGTGCCCACACATAGTATTTTGTGGAAGAACCACACTCAAGGGGCCAAAGAGCTGTATGTGGTTCGTGAGCCATGGTTTGCCAACCACAGGGCTAGGGTCATCCTAGGAATGCTGCCTTGAGATGTTAGAAACTAGGTTAGTGTTTGTTCAAGTTTATAGACCAAGGTAAAGGCCTAGCCGAGAAGAGGACTCAAAGGAGCCTGGCTAGAGTTTGAAGAGAATTATTGTCAGTGGCTGCCAGGGGAACCAGGCAAGGGAAGGGAAAGATGAGTAGAGGGAGCGCTGGAGATTTTTAGGGCATTCAGTAGTCTGTATGATACTGTCATGGTGGATACATGTCACTATTCATTTGTCAAAACTCACAGAATGTATACCACCAAGAATGAACCTTAAAGTGAAGTTTGGGTTTTAGTTAATCATATACCAACTTTGGCTCATCCATTATAATAGAAAGTACTGCACTAATGCAGCATGATAGTAATAGGGGAAGGATGTATGGAGAAGAGGGAGGTATATGTGGACATGGTGTATTTACTGCTAATTTCTTTTTTTTATGCAAACCCAAAACTGCTCTAAAAATAAAATCTATTGATTAAAAAAGGAAAATTTCAGATAGTATTTTTTATTTTCATTAGGTTTGAGGGGAATACTTAAATAGTAAATGAATAACACTAAATGTTACATTTAATATGTTATAGACTGTAAGACATCTTTAGCATACTGTTGGTAAAGGAAAAGTTGATTGCTTCAAATGTAATGCGTAATGTTAAAGATGTAAAAAGTAGCCCCCTACCCCTCACAGATAATGGGCTCTTAGGAGTTTGCTGTCTTCCCCGCCCTCATTAATTTGGTTCTCACAGAAACATGGTGCAGGCAGGGAAGCTATTACCGTGCCTGCTCAGAGAGCCAGGGCCATGGAGCCTCTGGGGATGTTTTTCAGCATGTGGTTTGGCTGAGTTTCCATGAGGAAATATCCAAGAGGCGCCTATTCAGCCTGGCACAGAGGAGGCCCTGAAGAAATTATATTTTCTGTCTCTTCCACGTAATGAATATTTAGAAATGTACCCTTTTATTTGAAGTAGAGCCATTTTTAATGTGCTCAAACAAAAAGATTGAAGCCCTATAAGTAAGAAAGGTGTTGTTTTTTCCTTCTTTATTTCCAGAGACTAACTTTGTTAAGGTATTAGCAAGCCCAGTTCCAGGAAAGCATAGCCTTTTGAATGAAAATCCCCAGTATCTGATGCACATAGAGTAGGATGTCCTATTTGGGTAATGACTCAGATGAGAGATCCAGCTGTCAGTAACGTTAGTGTTGGCTTGGTTTTATGTAATCTTCCACTGGCTTAGGCATTCTAGTTCTGGTTTTGTTTTTGTCAGTCTCCACCTGTCTATGGGTAGCTTTTTATGACTTGTGTGGAATTCCTTATTTTACCCGTTTGATTATATTTCCTGGTTGATATTCAACGAAGGAAATTGAGCTGTACTTTCTGTTGTCTTAGGAGCAGGGATCCTGGGGTAAATGTTGCTGTGTGACAAACCAGGACCAATAGAAGTACTGGAGAAACAAGCGTGAAAGAGAGGTGATTACCTAAAATTAGATTAAGCAAAAACTGCTCTGCTAGGTGAAGCCTGTTGCTAAATTGCTTACAGTAAGCTAAGCAGGGGATAACACTGTGTTCTACAAAGAAAATCATGTTAAAGTTTTCATAACTGAAAAGTTACAAAATATCTAGGATATCTAGAGTTATTAAGTCCTTTCTCATTTTTCTTTATTGCTTTTGAACTTGAAAGGAGACATGGAGAAGTATAGAGACAACTTATACAGGGCATAGGAAAGGATGAGCCAATTTTTAAAAATGTTCTCATAAAAGAAGCAAATCAGTCTCCTTGAGATCAAATGATGTTTCTGATAAGTTTATGATCTTTAGAATTGAATGTTCAGGTTATGTTTTAAAACTAATCATTTGTTCTAGTTGCCCTACTTTAATTGTAGTCTTAATTCTTCTGCAAAAAGCTTTATAGTATCAAGGAGATTGAGCTCCCCCAGGAAAATGGCCTTGAAACAGGCAATGCAGAACCAAAGAAGTAGGTTTCTCGGTGAAGTTGCAATTTCAGCCATTTGTGAAGTTGCACTAGAATTTCTTCTTTAGCCCAGTAGGAGAACTTTGTACTTTCTATTCTGTCTAGCTATATGACACTGTTGGGGAAATCTACAGAGATGTGGGAGGTCTCAATAAAAGGGGAGAGAGAAAATTGTTTTGTCTTTCTTTTCTCTCTCTCTTCCACACCCACCACATGTAAGTTTTAGAGCACAGAAAATTGGCCTAAATCAAAGTGGCACCTATTAAATCATTAGAATAATAATTTTGAAAATTATATACATTAATTTGGGAAAATGCTTGGGACGATGTTAAATATAAGAAGCAAGACACAAAAATGAACTTTGCCATGATTACAACTGTATAATAATTATGGATGTATACAAACATAAGCTACAAGACAGCAGATAAAAATGAAAACCATCTGATTTCTGGGGAGATTTCTAAAGATTTTTTATTTGGGTTTGCTTTAATCTGTTGTAGTTAGAACCTCCCCTTCCTGTCTCTACCCCCCTCCCCCCAAAAAAGAGGCAGGGGTGGCATTCAAAATCTTGAACAAACTGAATTATACACCATGAAGGCCACTCCAACAATCAGCTACTGTAATTACAGAGAGAGCCAGATGTTGCCAGGTAAACACAGCCTGGCAAACCAGGCCGGCACTGAGAATTTCCCATGGGTGATGCTGGCTGCTGGGCAGTGTAGCACCCCTGCTTACGCTTTTCTTCTTATTAATAAATACACAGCCTAGACATTCCTTGAAGAAATGAGGGAAGTAGGGAATGGACAACAATCCCAGCAGTGGAAAGATTTGGTGCAGGTGGAGGCTTATTATCACTTAGTTTCCCTGATTGTTTTCCCTGTATCTGCCAGGCAGGTGTTGCCTAACTCAGCAGCCTCTGGTCTTTGGTGTGCAGACGGAGACAGCAGGGCATTTGAACCTGGGGGATGGTCCCCAAGTGCCATTTAATATCAGTATTTTCCTTCCAAACAACATTTCAGAAAAATGTTTCATACACAATTGGGACAGGGCCCAGGAGTTAGAGAACCCCATTGAGAGTGCCAGGTGCACCCAAAAAACCAGACACAGAGTTACAGCTAATCTAACCTCATTTTATACATGAGAAAATTTAGGCTCCAAGAAAATAAGAAATTTTCTCACCCAGATAAATTACTTTGGGGGTGGGGGGAGTAATATATTTTTGTGTGTGTCTAGTTCATCTTATTTTATAAACACGGGTGTTAAAAATGTGTTAAGAAACTCAGTTGAAAAGCATTATAAAGGATCAACAAAGGTCCGTCATCCTACATACACAGAGAGAATTCCTGTTCAACCCAGTTGCAGAGGGAAACTGTCAACATAGGCTCATCCTCTAGCTACAGTAAGCCCGAATTCTTCCTCAGTGGAGAAAGCCAACACTGTCAGCCATGACCATTCATCTATCTCACCCATGAATGTGTGAGTATGTATGGGGGGTGGTTTCATCACAGCCCTAATGTGGCTGATCTTCCCTCTCATCCCAGGAACAGGAAGGCGCCTTGTGAAGACACTCACAGGGCCATCAGCATTGCAGCCTCGCCATCACCTGAACCTGAATTTGCTCCCTACGAGCACCATCATTCCCAACTGAGCACAGTGCTCTTTCTATTGGTTGACATTTAGCATGTGTTTACTATATGCTGGGCATTGGACTGAGGAGTTTACATGGATTAGTTCATCCTACCCTTTAGTAATATATTCTTATTATGTCCATTTTGCAGATGGGGAAACTGAGGGGATGGATGGATAGATGGTTGGCTGGCTGGAGGAATAGACAGTGGATAAAGCTGAGATCCAAAGTCAGTCTTAACCATTAAAACCACCTTTATAGCCCGGGCTGGTGGTTCAGTGGTTAGAGCATCCTCCTACCCACTGGAGTGTTCAATTCCTGGTCAAGGGGTGGGACTCACCTCCCTTTGATGACCTCTCCTGGGGTGGCAACCATGGGCCATGTGACAGCCAGTCCTAATTCTAAATGAGAACATCGAATATATTGAATGGACACTTCCTTATTTATTCTGTAATGGGAACATCACAACAGCAAGGAATCATACTTTTTAGATAGAGAAGTTTCTCACAGGAACTTAGCAAATATTATCCCCAACTCTTTTAACACTGCAATACGTATAATTTGTCTTCTGAAAAAGATGCAGTACTGTGACTTAATGCCAATGTGCAATGGTCATTCTATTAGTTCTTCACAAGAAATAATCAGCTTAGAGAACCTCTGTGAAGACTTTCCTCCCCCACCTCCTTCATTTGTTGAATTTCAAATGTCTTCAGTTTAAACAAACCGGGACTCCAAGTTGTTCCCATACCTGCAAATTTCAGTAGCTTATAACCATGAAGATTTATTTCTCACTCTCATTACAGGTAAGCTGCATAAGCGTTTCTCTGTGTGTGTGTTCTTCATTCCAGGGTCCATGCTGAAAGAGCAGCCCCTATTTCGTTGTGGTTGAAGGAAAACAGAAGTGGTGGAGCCTGGCAATGTCTTGAAGAACTTCCCTTTGATTGTGGTATTTGTCACTTCTGACCCTTGGGGCAGGGAAAATTTATGCTCAGAGGTCACTGCCTGTCCCAGGACAGCTGGTAAGGAACTCTTACTGGTAAAGGGAGAGGCAAACTAGAAAAAATATTCTTCATTCAGATTATCAGAGTCTCCAAAGATATACTCTTAACACTCCATTCTATTGAGGAAAGTTTCAAAGAGAAAATAAAACTTGGATTTTCAAGGATGATTCGAGGCAGGGGTGAAACAGATGCTAAGGCAGGAATATGGTGGAAAGATGAGACAGGCCAAAAGGCTGGAACCCAGGTCATGTGGTGTGAAGTGGTGATGGTGAGGCTGGAGATGTGTGGTGGAACCAAATTAGAAATTGTGGACTTCGTGCTTTCCCAACATTTCCACCCACGTCTTCCTAATGGCTGAGGAGAACTAATGTATTTCTCTGAGATGTTGAAAATCATCTTTGAAGAACTGAGCATCATCTTAAGAAATAACGAAATGTTTGCAATTTTGCTTCGGGAACACTGAAGTTGGCTCTCTTATAAAAATAGTGTTTTTCTTTCCCAAAAATCCTCAAAGAGAATTGGCATCTCAGAAACAGCACGTGTTCAGCCATGTCTGTGTCTGATTTTATATCATCGCTGGCACCAGATTGAGCATCCTGGTGGAGAAATGCCATTCCTCTCACTCTTTTCTAAGTTTAAACATGTTCCAAATAAAAGTCTGGGAGCAGAAAAAGACGTAACTTCTCCTTGTGACATACAATTTCTATATTATTGATTAATTTACCTTATTAAATGAATTGCTTAGATTCTTTGCTTCAGTCATTTGTTATTATTTGATTTGTTGCACATTAATAAAGGGGAGGTAAACTCTATTACAATGATATTTCTATATATCCATTTCTCCCTGCATTCACACATGCTATTACTTCTGTCTGGAATGTGTTGACGTGGTGCCCCCCATTCTACCCCTTATTCATAAAAAACAATCCCTACTCATCTTTAAAGCCAACTTAACTCCTTTATGAAAGCTTCCCTGATCTCAGTGGTTAATGCTGTCATTCAGGGTAGCGACCACTATCCGTTGCATACATCTTTCTTTGGAGAAAAGGGAATTTAGGGCTATAGAAAGATGAGTGTTATCTAAAGGAAGGGAAAGATGGAGAGGTGGCAGTGGATTTGAGAGAAAAAGAGAGAAAATGTTCTTAAAGAATGAGCTGAAGGTCAAAGACAGGACTTGAGGAAATTCTCTGGCAAAAGAAAGGCAAAGAATAATACTAGAGGTCAGGAGCCTGCAAAGTCATGGAGACTTTCTGCTCCCTTTCATGTGAGCAGCTTGACAGTTCATTTTTCAAATGAAGTTCCCAAGTACAGTTGACACTGTGACTGATTCACACTGCAGCTCAACCTGTGTCAGAGGTTAAAATGCAAGTGAACTGAAGATAGAATGAGCATGCTTGCCTGCAGTTTTGTAGCTCCCACCATGTTAACTAAATCAGTGAGGAAAGTCTTGAAAAGTTTGTATCTAGATTTGACATCTTGTTTTGAATTCTGGACAAATAAACCTGTAGATTAAGTGTATGAATCAGTTTCCTTTTAGTTCTGACTGGCAGAAATCAAATCTCGCCCTCTAAAGCAGAGAAAGGGCATTCATCATATCAAGTATCTGAAAAGATCCGGAAGCAGTCAGAGCTGATCCAGAGATGAAATGGACTTGGTGTGGGCCAGATCTCCATTTCTACAAACACTGCACCTGGAGGTAGCTGCAACTGGCCATAACTGGGTCCTGTGCCCAACCTGGAGTTGAGTATGAGGGGTCAACTTTACCCAAAATACATTGTTGGAAAGGCTTTGGGTTTCTCTGGCTATACAAGTCCCATAAAACTCAGGTATTATTTCATCCAATTTGCATTTAATCAAATACTTAGAGTAGTAATGCTTGAAATGAATGCTTTGTCATTCATTCAACTTACCACGTGCCTGCCATTGTTCTAACGGTTGACAATGAAAAAGACAAAGTCCTCAGGATTTCAGTGACCTTTGTGTCCCTAACATTCTGTAGTGGTCAGTCATAGTCTTGGTCCTGAAATCTTGACATAGACCTGATAGGGCCCCATTTTTCTAGCCTTCTAGACCTCTCCTTTACTTTATTTATTTTTTTTCTTTATTGTTCAGTTTATTAATTACATTGTTTCCCCTTTTTTATCCCCCTATATCTCCCCTCCACCCTGTACCTATCCCACCCTCCACCCTCACCTCCCCCTCCCCAATGTCCTCTCCCATTGTTGCAAGATTTTTGTCCAATCTCTTGCTGTACTTCCCACAACCCTTTTCTCCCCAAGAATTGTCAGTCCATTCCCTCTCTATAACCATGTTTCTGTTATAGTCACCAGTTTATCTTGTTCATCAGCCTATCAATTCACTTGAGTTTTATGTTCATTTGTTGATAGATGTGTATTTGTTGTTCATAATTTATATTTTTACCTTTTTCTTCTTCCTCTTCTTAAAGAATATCTTTCAGCATTTCATATAATACTGGTTTGGTGGTGATGAACTCCTTTAGCTTTTTCTTATCTGTGAAGCACTTTATCTGATCTTCAATTCTGAATGATAGCTTTGCTGGATAGAGTAATCTTGGTTGTAGATTCTTGCTATTCGTTATTTTGAATATTTCTTGCCACTCGCGTCTGGCCTGCATCGTTTCTGTTGAGAAATCCGCTGACAATCGTATGGGTGTTCCCCTGTAGGTAACCAACTGTTTTTCTCTTGCTGCTTTTAATATTCTCTCTTTGTCTTTTGCTCTTGGCATTTTAATTATGATATGTCTTGGTGTGGTCCTCTTTAGATTCCTATATTTTGGGGTTCTGTGTACTTCTTGGGCTTTTAAGTCAGTTTCTTTCACCAGGTGGGGGAAGTTTTCAGTCACTATTTCTTCAAGTAGGTTTTCATTAACTTGCTCTCTCTCTTTTTCTGGGACCCCAATAATTCGGATGTTGGCATGCTTGAGGTTGTCCTAGAGGCCCCTTACGCTATCTTCAATTATCTGAATTCTTTTTGTTTCTTGCTTTTCCAGCTGAGTGGATTTACTTCTTTGTATTTCAAATCTTTGACTTGTTTCTTGTGGCCCTCTGGACTACTTTTAGGACTTTATGTAATATTTTTTATTTCAGTCTGTGTATACTTGATTTCTAGTTGGTCCTTTTTTTTTATCCGTGAGGGTCTGGTTCGTATCCTCAGAGGTCTTGTTAATTTCCTTGAGGGTCTCATTCATTTCCTTGAGGGCCTCATTCATTTCCTTGTATTTCTCATTCATTTGCTGGTTGGTCTTGTTTATTTCCTGGTAATTCTCATTAAGTTGATCGGCCTTTTGTAGGAGCCTCTTGAAAAGCCTTATAACCGTGGTTTTGAACTCTATGTCTTGTTGTCTTTTCTCCTCCATTTCTTTCACACCTGATTTCTTTCCATGTCTCTGCATGGTGGCTGCTTTATGTGGTGGATATCTTCAAAGGGACAGTGGCTCAGCCTCCCCAGTTACCTGAGGTGGGTGCTCTTACTGCAATCCTTTATGGGTTATATTCAGTACTTTTGAATTTAAACCCAGCTTGTTGTTGTTAGCCCTAGGAGGGTTTGACCTCCAGGCCAATTGGCTGTGAAGGGAGACTGTGTTCAGGTTGGATGGGCGGAGTCTCTGAGCTGCGCAGGTAGCGTCAGCGTCAGCTGCGTCCTATGCATCGCTCGTGCGCGTGTATCTCTGTTGGATGGGGATGGCTGCAGACACCTCCAAGAGAAAGCCGCTAGTCTCTTCCCCTTGCCAGCCACTCCGCCTTTCCCCAAATGTGCCTGCACACCAAAAGTCTAGCCCAGGATTGTAAAAATAAATGGTTTCCAGAACCAGGAGACAAGTTTCCAGGGGGCAAGTCTCGGGTTTGCGCGACCCTTTTGCGGAAACTCGCAGTTCAGGAGCCTCTGCCGCACCCCGCTTCCAGGGTGTGTCCCCTGGACCTCGGCCGGACCTCACCTGGCGCTGGGGGATACGGGCAGTGGGACGGATCTCGCCTCGTGCTGGGAAATCCGGGCAGTGGGACAGGCGTTGCTGCTCCAGCCCCAGCCCGTGCGCACGCGACCAGGACGGCTCCTAACCTGTTTCCGTCTGAAAGGCTGCGCTCCCGCCGCACCTGAGTCTCAGTGTCCCACCTCCACTCCAGTTAGTGGAGTTTTCATTCAGCCAGCTTTCTGGCGATTCTGGGTTCTGTCTGTTCTGCTGTTATGTTGTAGTTCCTAAATCGTTGCGCGGGGCAGAACAATAGGTGTTCACCTATGTCGCCATCTTTGCTTCTCCCCCCTTTCCTTTACTTTAAAGCTTGCTTCTTTTTTGTAGTCTATAATAATAAAAGATTAAAAAGGATAATACGCTAATTAGACCAGACATCTTCTCGACATCCATCCAGATATCCTTCTGGACAAAGTCACAGTGGCAGGGGCTGAGGCAGAGGTGGTTAGTGGAGATCAGGCTGGCAGGGGAGGTCAGTTAGGGGTGACCAAGCTTGCAGGCAGAATGGTTAGGGGCAATCAGGCAGGCAGGCAGGTGAGCAGTTAGGAGCCAGTGGTCCCGGATCGGATTGTGAGAGGAATGTCCAACTGCCAGTTTAGGCCCGATCCCGCCCAGCAGTCGGATATCCCCCAGGGGGTCTTGGATTGGAGAGAGTGCAGTCTGGCTGAGAGAAACCTCCCCTCCATGCACAAATTTCGTGTACCAGGCCTCTAGTATTCTACTAAAGGCCATAATACAGCATCCTCCCTTCAAGTTCCCTAAAGGTCTCAGTAGGCACATGGACAGAATTCCAGGAAACAAAGGTATCAACACAGCATAGAGCTTTCTATCTGCTTTGTAGGAATCTCTAACTTTCCAGTGAATGATAGGTGCTTCCCTTGCCTTAGCCAATTATACATGGTGGAGTTTGTCCTTTATAACAACCTAGTGGAAGGAATTTGTCTGGGTTTTGCTGAGTGTAAGCTGTAGTACCCAGCCCTGGTTAACTAAAGCAAAAACGAAATTATTTCAATTACTTGATGTAGTTTGCAGAGTCAAAGGAGAAGCCATATGTCAGGAAGGGACGAAACTAAGACAGCTCTGCAGAGCTAGATCTAATGGTTAGGGTTTATTTTTGTTTTGTTTTTGAACAATCTTTGGAATAAGCAAATGTAATCATTTTTGTTGTTTATGTCAAGTGTTCCAAGGAGACAGAGTTTTAAATATGTTTATTGATTTTAGAGAGAGAGGATGGGACAGAGAAAGAGAGATAGAAACACTGATGAGAGCCGTAGCTGGTTTGGCTCAGTGGATAAAGTGTTGGCCTGTAAACTGAAGGGTCCCATGTTCAATTCTAGTCAAGGACATGCCCAGGTTTCGGGCTCCATCCCCAGTGGGTGGCATGCAGAAGGCATTCAATTAATGATTCTCTCTCGCCATTGATGTTTCTATCTTTCTTTTTCTCTCCCTTCCTCTCTGAAATCAGTAAAAAAAAAAAAAGAGAGAGAGAGAGAGAGAGAAAGAAAGAAAGAAAGGAAGGAAGGAAGGAAGGAAGGAAGGAAAGAAAGAAAGAAAGAAAGAAAGAAAGAAAGAAAGAAAGAAAGAAAGAAAAAACATTGATGAGAGAAACACCAATCAGCTGCCTTTTGAATGACCCCTGCTTCTTGCATGACCCCTACTGGAGATCAAGCGGGAAACCTGGGCATGTTTCCCTGTCCCCTCCTGTAGCTCTCCATGGCCCTGAACAGGAATTGAACCAACAACCTCCTAGTGCAACGGTCAGCAAACTGAGGCTTGTGAGCCATGGTTTGCCGCTCTGTTGACTAATGAGTTTGCCGACCACTGTTCTAGTGCATGGGACAATGTTCAAACCGCTGAGCCCACACTGGCTGGGCAAGGAGACAGATTTTTATTTGCTGAACTCCTGTCAAATGCTTGTTTCCCTTGGCAAGGGTAGGAAACACAGTTCAGTTGACAGTACTATCTAGTCCTTCATGTGTGTGTGTGTGTGTGTGTGTGTGTGTGTGTGTGTATTGGGGGAGGAGTACATTGATTGCTGGGAAAGCAACAACAGTGGTATTTAGTACACCAGTGCTTTCGTACTTTAATGTGCACAAACATGGCCTGAGAAACTTGTTTAAAATGCAGATTTTGATTCAGTAGGTTTGGGGGTGAGACCTGAGATATTGCAACTTAATAACTTCCCACATTGATCTGAGGACCACACTCTGAGTACAAAACACAACATCATTTATTTTATTTTATTTTATTTTATTTTATTTTATTTTATTTTAGGAAAATGCCTCTTTACCATCTGGTACTCATTCTTTTTCTTGGTGCCTTTATGTGGTGTGCACTTTGCTGAAAACAATTTCTATCATTCCAAGACCTCACAATGCAGAGAGATTTCTTTTTTCACACAGAAAAAAGTGAAGTGATCTTTTTGTTCAAATATATTAAAATAAATATTTTTTTCCTGTTAGTCAATAATCATAATATAGAAAATGCAATGAAAAAGTGGTATTTTTTAAAAATAAGAAGTGGTATTTTAATTCCGCGGGGGAAGAATGTATTATCCTATAATGAGGCAGTTGACTACCTATTTGGAAAAAATTAAGTTAAAGCCCTCCCTCACACTATATCAAAAACAAAATAAAACAAAATTCTGAAATAAAGTTTTAATTTTATGAAAGTGTTTAAGATTTTCGAGTACATGCATGAGAATAATTTATAATCTTGTCATGGACAGGTCTTTCTAAATGAATAAAAAATTAAAGGCCATAAAGAAAACATTGACAGGTTTGAAAGCTGGAAAGTAAAAAAAATGTCTGTATGACAAATGATATCCTAGAAATAAAAGTTAGGCAAGAGACTGGAAGAATATATTTGCACCATGTAAAATGGACAAAAGACAGAAGGAGAAACATTTATGATCAATAAATATATGAAAATATGCCTAACCTCAACATTATTATCACTCAAGAAATGGAATATATTTTGCCAATTAGATTGGAAAATTTTAAAAATTTGATAATCAGGATTTGTAAAAGAACCAGTCACTCATAAACTGCTGGTGGGAGTGGATATGGTTTAGGTTGTGTGAACAGCACTATGGCAGTTTCTATCGAAACTACAAATGCGGATACTCTTTGGCCTACCAATTCCACTTCCAGGAATCTCTCCTACAAAAATATTTGCAAACATGTATGTATAAAGGGTGCTTGGTGAACTGGAAAACCAAGTGAATTGAATGTCATCAATGTGAAAATTGTAAAACAAGCTACATTATTGGGATACTATGCAGCTATTACAAATAAATTCTATATAAGATATTTGTAATTTTACGTATAAATACACACTGAGTGGCCAGATTATTATGATCTCTGAACACATAACAATCTGGCCACTCAGTGTATATCCTAGATAATAAAAGGCTAATATGCAAATTGTCCCCTCAACCAGGAGTTCGACCAACAGGCAGGTTGGACAACCACCCAAGTCTCCTCCCCTGGCCAGGCTGCCTGGAACCCACCTATGCACGAATTCATGCACCAGGCCTCTAAAATATATACACATATATATACTTAGTAGCCAGATTATTATGTGTTCAGAGATCATAATAATCTGGCCACTTGATGTATATTATATACATATATTTTTAAAGATCATCCAGACATATATAATCAAAACATATAATACCATGGAACCTACAAATAAGTATAATAAAGCATGATTAGGATGGACATTAAACTGTTACAGTAGTTACAGCTGTAGCAAAAAGAGAGTTGGAGTTGGACTTCAGTTTTTATGAGTAGAATCCATTATGAGTATAAACTATTCATGCATTATTTGGTATAATTAGATAAATTAAAATGCCTACAATTAAAGTAAAACAACACTGATATGCTTTAAAATATTTGTAAAATTCAGAAAAAATAAAGAAGATAATACAAATCACCAGTAGGATCATTATCCTATACAGTAAAAGCCTAATATGGTAAGTGTCTGTTCAACCACTCAAAGCATAATATGCTAATGATATGCTAAGGCTGCTCAACTGCTCACTATGATGTGCACTGACCACCAGGGGCAAACAGTTAACTGGTCAACCAGTAACTATGATGTGCACTGATCACCAGGGGACAGACGCTCTGACCAATAGGTTAGCTTGTTGCTGGGGTCTGGCTGATAGGGACTGAGTGAGATGGGCTGAACACATCCTGGAGCCCTCCCGCGATCCCTTCCTGGCTGGCTAACCTCCCACATCCCTCCCCAGCCCTGATCATGCGCTGGTGGGTCCCCTCGGCCTGACCTGCCCCCTCTCGCAATCTGGGACCCCTTGGAGGATGTCAGAGAGCTGGTTTCAGCCCAATCCTGCAGGCCAGGCCAAGGGACCCCACTGATGCATGAATTTGTGCACTGGGCCTCTAGTTTTCTATAAGCAAAATCATTTGAATGATTGGTCAGATACAGGATTCTCTTGTTTTGATAAACTTTATCCTGAAAATTAGATACTCATAAGGTAATATTTCATGAAACCAATCTCCAAATAACTTCAATTGGTTGACTTGATTTTGTTAGCAGTTAATAAACTTCAGTCTTAAAACACTTGCACTGAGGAAAAATCGGGAGAGAAAACTGAGCTACTAAGAGATATCTAATGCAGGAGAAATTTCTGGACTGGTATTTAGAAATGAGTTGATTAAAACTGAGGACTGTGTGGCCTAATTCAACCAATCAACTGAGGCATGTCCTTCTCCCCCCTCAGTTTATAACCTGCTCAAATCAAATCAGTAATCTTGGCTAAATGAAGCACACTTCAGTGGTTTCCATTTTCTTTTGTTATCAGGAATGAGTAAGAGCTGGAGTAACTAATGGAAATTCCTTTCATTCCTCTCCAAACTCAGAGGTTTCCAGAAGTCAGGTTTTCTACCAACCATATAAATTATTGAAAGCCTCACATCTAGAAAGCTATTCACTGTCTTTTTCTTCCCTGATGCACTTTTCTTTATAGCCTACGCTGTGCTCTTATTAGCAACATTACATTATTCATTTTTAAAGCCTCTTCATTTTATAAAGTGTCCTGGGGCTAGGATGCTTTTCCCAATCCACTTTTGTTTGGCTGACTACCTCCTTATGGAATTTATGTTTCATCCTGCCAAGAAATCATCTCTAAGGGCACCTTGTATCAATATAATATTACCAGATTCTGAGGTTCTAGGTACTCCTGTGATTGTCAGAAAACACCCAATGCTGCCTGCTGTCCAGATGAAGAAAGTGAAACCTAGAGAGATCAGGTAACTATCCAGCTCATCGAAGGCAATGTCTGATGGATTTCCAACAGCAAAGTTGCCTGGGGCAGCGCAGTGTGCTGGTATGCAGGTAGACTGAGGAGCAAGGCTGGCTGAGTCCCCATGCCTGCAGGCACCATTCTCTAAACACAGCTTTATTGAGGTATAGTTCGCATACCTTACATTCACTCATATTAAGTGTAGGATTGGATGATTTTTTATCACATTTACAAAGTTGTGCAGACATGACCACAACCCAATTTGATAACATTTTCATCACCTGCAGGGGAGCCCTCCAGGCTATTCAGTCAGCCACTCCTGGTCCCACCCCCAGCTCCAGGCAACCATGGATCTGCCTTTTGGTCTTTAGACAGAAAAGGGGCTCTGTAATAACTCTCACGGAAAGTAACCTGACAGGTGATCTGATCACAAATTCCTAACTGGGCATGTCATGGTAGGTGTTCACTCCTGCGGCCTAGAACTTCCCTGCTAACAAATAGGTCATCTTTGCCTTAAGCAAGCTCTGTACATGGTTTTTGTGCATCTAGGTTAACACACCTGTGAAATGCCTCTTTTTTTTTTTTTTTTTAGATCCCCAGAAGCTTAACCACCCGCAAAAGAGCACATATCCTGTTAATTATCATATAATCCAATCACAGAGCTTTCCTGGCTTTGGTTTGTCTCACATTCATGTAATCTCCCTTACTTTCTGTCCTCAATTCCAAATGTATAAAAGAAGGTGCAAAACTGTCATTCTCTGGAGCTTTTGACATCTTGCTTCTTTGGAATGTCATCAGGCTCAAATAAACATAAAAATTTTCTCCTGGTTTAGATATTTTTTTTACTTTTTAAAAGTTATTTCTCCACCTTTAATTTTCATCAATAGGTATCAGATCCTTAAAAAGCTTTAAAAATTAAATAGATTTTATTTTTTAGAGGTTTTAGGTTACAAGAAAATTGTTCAGAAAATAGTTACCACCCCCCCTCCATACCTACAATTACCATATTGCATTAATGTGATGTATTTGTTACAATTGAAGAACCAATGTATTAATACATGTAGATGTTTCTTACGCCAGCAGTCTATAGAGCTGCCTTTTTGGACAACTTACACGAATGGACTCTTACAACCTGTGGTTGCCAGTTTTGTCTTTCTGACGGCACATAGTTCAGATCGTCTTTGTCAGGTCAGTATATATCCTGTTGATTGCTCTCTATTTCTGCCACATGTTCACATCTTGCCTTGATGAGACTTAAGCCCCTTCTGAATAGATGGGCACCATGTCATACTCCCTGTATGCACTCTCAGTGCCCTGCCTATATCTCCTTGTTCAAACCACCTCAGTGCACACCAGGATAACTCCAAATGGCCAGAAGCTCCTTTTTTTCCCTTTTAGGAGGACTTTCTCTGGTTATCTTTATGCTGTGGACAGGGAATTAATGTCCCCCCTCCCCCCTCCAGGAGCAGCCTCAACCAATGCTCACAGGAACTAGTGTATAAATACCCTAGCTTCAGCACCTCCCTGAGACTTCTGTGCCCACTTTCAGTTACTCTAGAAGGACCAAACTCTCTATGTCCACATTGCCTCCTAGCTTGATTGCTGACCACACATTGACTGCCTGCTCCTTTTTTTTTTTTTTACAATTTTTAAATTGATTTTTAGAGAGAGAGGGAGAAGGAAAGAGAAACATTGATCAGTTGTCTCTTGCACACCCCTAACTGGGGGGTCAAGCTTGAAACATGAGCATGTGC
Source organism: Antrozous pallidus (assembly GCA_027563665.1). Taxonomy (NCBI): domain Eukaryota; kingdom Metazoa; phylum Chordata; class Mammalia; order Chiroptera; family Vespertilionidae; genus Antrozous; species Antrozous pallidus. The sequence goes on along the minus strand of CM050519.1, from coordinate 61,789,807 downwards.
CCTTTCTGATCATTTACAAGCAATGGGAAAGATTTTAAAGGAAGGAAAGGTGCCACACCACTGAACAAAAGGCAGATGGAAAACCGAAAAGTCATCAGTAAAATGTTGCTGCAACAGCACGAAAGTCTTTTTTGCATTGAATTGTGACTGGTGATGAAAGTGGATTTATTTTGAGAATTCCAAATGCATAAAATCTGCATTATTAACTGGTTAACAATTAATCCTGATTGTTAACTAATTAATGCTTATCCACATTATTAACTGGTTAGTGCTTAATCTACATTATTAACCGGTTAATGCTTAATCTGAATTATTAACTGGTTAGGGCTTAATCCATATTATTAACTAGTTAATAATTAATCCACATTATTATCCAGTTAGGGCTTAATCTGCATTATTAACCAGTTAGTGCTTAACCCACATTATTAACTGGTTAATAATTTGCATTAACTGATTAATGCTAATGCTTACCAGTTAATAATGCAGATTAACCATTAACCAGTTAAAAATGTGGATTTTATAATCAAAGAAAACACGATAATTTCAAGAACAACATCAAAAGTGCTTTATTCAAAGTAATGTCTATCGCTAGCTACACATTTCCCACATCTTTCAGGTTAGATTCTGCCAACGGCACATGCTTGGGTTGTGGGCTTGATCCTCAGTAGGGGAATTGCAGGAGGCAAACAATCAATGATTCGCTCTCATCATTGATGTTTCTAACTCTCTTTCCCTCTCTCTTCTTCTCTGAAATCAATAAAGATATGTTTTTAAAAAATAGTATGGAAATTTTAAGAGTTAACAAATTAATAGGATAGCAAGCCTGCAAGTATTTTCATATTCTGATTATACTGACTACATTATTAGTACTCTAAAAATAATATATGAATTTAAAGGATATTTCAATGGGAGAAAATACAGTAAAATATGCAGTATTAATTTATACGAGTTTTGCATTGGTGCTCTAGCGCCCTCTCCTGGATATATTTGAATACTGCAGCTAAGGCGGAACTTGTTAGGGCCATGGAGTCACCAGGCATTCTGTTTGAAGCCTAGGGACTCCTCAGAATAATGTTTTAAAATGCAAAAAATATAATAAAGAAAATAAGAAAGGAAATAATTTTAAGAGAATATCAAAATAGTTTAAAATAAATTTATTATTTATTAGTTAATTTAAAAAAATCTATCTTTGGGTCTTATTATTGTAATGTCAAAGTGGAAATGAACTTAAACAATATTTTGAGATATCTGCAGCAACAATAATCTTGCATGAAAAGATTATTTCTACTGGTGACAAAGTTATAGATATTGGGTACCAGTTTCCTAGGCTGTCATACAGAAGTACTGCAAACTGGGAGGCTTAAAACAATGAACACTTATTGCCTCACAGTTCTGGAGGCCAGAAGCCCAAAATCATGGTGTGGGAAGGACCATACTCCCTCCGAGGTCTTTAGGAGGGGTTCCTTCCTCATCCCTTCCGACACCTCGAATTCTAGTCTTGGAACATAGGTTAAGAACCTCTGACGATTCCTTTCAGTTAGTAAGTATTGTTGTGTTCGGACTTCCTTCCTGGGAGAGTTTTAAGTGTGTGAAGACCATGAACGATGTCCTTGCTTTTTAGGAGGGTGAATCTCACATATGTGGGACACCGAGGAAATAACATTGGTCTGTGTGAAACACTGTAGGACGAATTTCACACTTTATGTGCTACAGCAGTGGTTCTCAACCTTTCTAATGCCACGACCCTTTAATACAGTTCCTCGTGTTGTGGTGACCCCCAACCATAAAGTTATTTTCATTGCTAATTCATACCTGTAATTTGGTACTGTTACGAATCGTAATGTAAACATCTGTGTTTTCTGATGGTCTCAGGCAGAGGTTTTCAACCTCTGGGTCACAACCCAAGGTTGAGAACCGCTAGCAGCGTCACCAGGATGTGAACCCTCAGGACATACAAAGGACGATAGAAACAGTGTGAACTAAAATAAAACCTCGAGAAAGAAAGGTAGGCTCCACAAAGATATTTAATATTTAACTAACCTAAAAATTAAGTTTGGAAAGCTTACCAATTATAAAAGCTTACCATCTTAATCAAATATATTAAAATTAGAGGTCCGGTGCACGAAATTTGTGCACTGGGGGCGGGTATCCCTCAGCCTGGCCTGCACCCTCTCACAGTGCAGGACTCCTCAGGGGATGTCTGCCTGCCGGCTTAGAGGAACAGGCCTAAGCCAGCAGTTGGAAACCCCTCTTGCAGTCCAGGACTCTCGCTATCTCACCCAATTGTGGGGTGGGCTGGCCAGCCTTCATCTGCCTGACCCCACCCAGGGATGGACCGAGCAAGGTTTTTGCCTCTCCATCCTCCATCCTTCCATTTGTGACACCTGTCACCCTTGCCAGGCCTCCCCCAAAGTAAATTCAGCTCAATCCCTGAATGTAAAAGGGCACGGGGGAGGGAGGGAGGCGTCCCCCCTGATTCCCAGTGACAGGACCTGGTCGACAGGACCTGATCTCAGGACGGTGGCCACAGCTGCAGAACATAGATCTGTTTCAAGAAAAGTGAGAACACAGACTTTTGTATGAGCCCCTATTCCAAAAGGTGGCAGTTTATTCACATTGTGGCAAAGACACCTTCAAGAGCAACATAAGTGGGTAAAGTCAGGGACAAGCCAGGCCATTTCCATCTCTCTGAGGTGCATGGGAAGAACCAAGTCTCAGCTCTTGGCAGGACACTTCAGGATGTTTTTTTTAAAAAACCCTAAAAGACAGTAGTTTGTCTCCATTCTTGTTCTTTGGGATTTTTTCATCATCGGATAAAAGGATACATACATTGGGGCAATCCTCTTGAGATACAATATTCCAATTGCAGTCATGTGACAACAACAGCGCCCCTCAGAGGGAGGGAGCTGACAGATGGGGAGCAGGGAATTCTGAAAACCAAAGCGAAGACAGAGATGCTAAGCCTTTCCTTCATGGGTCTGGCACTCCTCTTCAGGAGGCCTGCAGGCCGGGCGTCTGCTGGACCTTTACCACTTGATGTCCTGGCAGGCTGCCCTGGCCCTGCCAGGTGATGTGGAGGGCTGCTGGGCCCAGGGGCAGTATCTTCCCTGCCCCCCCCCCCCACCCCCTGCCCCAGCCACTCCTGGTACAGCTCCTGCACATGGGCACTGGTCTCCGGGGGCCACACCGGGATGGCAGTGTAGATGCCTTCCTTCTGCTGCAGCAGTGCCCTGTCTGCACGCCCGTCCTCCACCTGGGCCTGGCCCCTGTCACTTAGACATCCCCGGTGCAGGCCAGGACCTCCACGAAGTGGCAGGGGGACTTGCCCCTCTACAGCTTCAGGACCACTTCTGGATGTTCCGAGAGCCGTAAGCAGCCTCAAAGAGTAGCAGAACCTCTCCGTCCCTTTCAAGGGTGACCTCCTGGAAGTCTTTGTTCCTCAGGGTGCGGTAGGTGAGCACCTCCAGGTCCTCACTGAACAGCTCCTTGGCCGTGTGCCTGAAGGTGTGTGCCAGGGACCCGTCAGAGCCGGCACCCTCGTGGAGCCACACCTCCTTCTCCTTCATGTCTCCAAACAGTGTCCCCGGTGGCATCATTCAGGATGAGGTCACTTTGCTCCATTATCTGGACAATTTCACCTGAGGTTAACACGCAGTCAGCACCCTGGGAACTATGTAAAGCTGTGGGAACATCATCTCAAAGAGCCTCCAGTTTCTTGTGGAGTGTGCTTGGGACCCTACACCTGTGGGGAGTGGGATAATAAGCCAAGCAAGGGAGGATGATGTTCCACTCCTCCCTCAGGAAGGCTGACAACCCTGAGGTCACTCTACACATTGAAGAGGGTCCTGGTGGGCAACTCGAGAGCCTGCCTCCTACGGTTTTCCTTGCTTCTCTTCTGTTCTTCATCCTGCCCGCCGGGATCACTTCCTAATCAACCAGATTTACTGCAGCCTTTGTCTTCTCTCTGATTCGGTGGGAGCGGGAGGTCGGGGGCAGGGAACACTGCCTAAGGCAGCTCCACAGCTCTGCAACTCAGGACTTCCAAATGAAATCCAAGAAAACACTTATCCTATCTAATAAAATAGTAACATGCAAATGTGACCGTACCTTGGCTCCTGACTGACTATGCTACCAGCCAGTCGGAGCAAGGGGTGGGGTGGAGAGGCGTGAGCGCCAGGCCCCAGGAGCGGAGATAAAGTGGTGAAGTCATCAAGCGCCCGGCCGGGGCGTGGAGACCAAGCAGTGGCAGCCAGAACTCACCACAGCTGAGTCTGAGGCCCTGGGGCATGGAGAACGGTGGCGGGAGCCGTGGCGGGGGGTGGGGGGTGGGGGGGGGTGGGCCGGCAGCGGCTGCAAGAACTCACCGCAGTTGCGTCTAATGAGGCCCCTGGCATTGCTAATATTACGTGTAGCTTCAGCTGTAAGCCAGCAAAAATGGAAGGCAACCGCCAGAGGGAAAGCCCCCAAATCCCAGCTTCAGCATCCCAGCTGAAACTGACAACAGGCAGGAGTAAGTCCCACCCTCACAGAATCTGTCCAAATTAGCCATTGGTCACACTGCTGAAAGGCCTGTCATTCTCCTCTATCTCAGAACATGGCAATAGAGAGGTGGGACTATGTCTAAAGAAAAACTGTTGGTACAACAGAGCTGTGTAGCAGGTGCCGACATTATCGACAGAAAATGTCTGAAGAGCAGCTATTGGAAAAACGTCGCTCTGAAGCTGAAAAACACCGGCATCTTCGACAGGAAATGTGTAAAGAGCAACGTGCCTTTGAAGTTGAAAGAAGGTGGTGGCGAAGACAGAATATGTCTAAAGAACAGTCATCAGCAAGTACCACTAATAGTGGTAAGACCTGCCTTCTCAGCGAAAATGGAGTACGTGAGGATGCAATTCTCGAATATAGTTGTGTTGAAATGACTGTTAGATGTGAATATTGCCTATCATTAAATTTCTTTGATGAAAAACCATCTGATAGGAAATTTACTCGATGTTGTAGCAAAGAGGAAGTCTGTCCAAATGATATACATTTTCCAGATTACCTGCCATATTTAAAAAGATTAATGACAAACGAAGATTCTGACAGTAAAAATTGCATGGAAAACATTCGATCTATGAATAGTTCTTTTGCTTTTGCTTCCATGGGTGCAAATGTTGCATCGCCATCAGGGTATGGGCCATACTGTTTTAGAATACATGGACAAGTTTATCATCGTACTGGAACTTTACATCCTTCTGATGGTGATTCTCGGAAGTTTGCTCAACTCTATATTTTGGATACAGCCGAAGCTACACGTAAAAGATTAGCAGTCCCAGCAAACCAGGCCTGCTCAGAAAGACTCATAATCAACATCAACAACCTCATGCATGAAATAAATGAATTAACAAAATTGTACAAGATGCTACATGAAGTAGAAAAGGAAGCCCAGTCTGAAGCAGCAGCAAAAGGTATAGCTCCCACGGAAGTAACTATGGCAATTAAAAATGATCATAATAGTGACCCAGGTAGATATAATTCTCCCCATGTAACTGAGGTTGCTGTCATATTCAGAAACGAAGATGGAGAACCTCCTTTTGAAAGGGACTTGCTCATTCATTATAAACCAGATCCCAATAATCCAAATGGCACTAAAGTGAAACAAACCAGTATCCTGTTTCCTACATTAGATGCAATGACATATCCTATTCTTTTTCTACATGGTGAAAAAGGTTGGGGAACAGATATTGCATTAAGACTCAGAGACAACATGTACTCAACAATAATACTAGACAAAATGTAAGAACACGAGTCACCCAAATGCAGTATTATGGATTTCATCTCTCTGTGAGGGACACGTTCAATCCTATTTTAAATGCAGGAAAGTTAACTCAACAGTTTATTATGGATTCATATTTAAAAATGGAGGCCAATCAGATAAATTTTATTAAAGCAAACCAATCTAAGTTGAGAATTGAAAAATATAGCGGTTTGATGGATTATCTCAAATCTAGATCTGAAAATGACAATGTACCCATTGGTAAAATGGCCCTGGGGCTGCAGCATCTCCAGTTTCTCAGCTCACGCCCTCTCCCCAAGAGACTGGGGAGAACATATACGGCAAAGTTCTTTATGCCACGGCAGTCAGAGTAGTGGGACTCAGCCAGGCAGGCACATAGAATGGCTGGGGCCCTTTCCGGCCCTGGGGTTAGGCAGCATGCCCTGTGGTCCTGGGTGCCTGTGGCTGCGGTCGGCCTGAGTGAAGTTGGCCCAGGTCCTGGGAGCCTATAGCTGGCCAGAGGGAGGGAAGCCTGGGTCCCAGGTATGGGGCAAGGCAGAGGCAGTTAGGAACAATCAGGCCAGCAGGGGAGCACTTAGGGGTGATCAGGCAGGTAGGCAGAGGTGGTTAGGGGTCACACATCCCCGAAGGGGTCCCTGATTGGAGCAGGTGCAGGCTGGGCTTAGGGAACCCCCCTCCGTGCACGAATTTCATGCACCGGGCCACTAGTGGAATATAAAAATACTAGAAGGTCAGTGCACGGATCCATGCACCAGTAGGGTCTCTCGGCCTGCCTGTGGGGATCGGGCCGAAACCGGCTCTCCGACATCCCCCGAGGGTTCTTGGATTGTGAGAGGGCGCAGGCCAGGCCACGGGACCCCCCACCAGTGCACAATTGGGGCCAGGGAGGGACCGTGGGAAGGGCTCCAGGGCATGTCTGGCTCATCTTGCTCAGTCCTGATCAGCTGAACCCCAGTAGCAAGCTAACCTACTAGTTGGAGCATCTGCCCCCTGGTGGTTTGTGCACATCATAGCAACTGATCAAATGAACGGTCTAAAACACTTAGCATATTAAGCTTTTATTATATAGGATATACAATTAAAGGGCCAGCCAATGAAGAATTCTCTTATATGTACTATTAAATGGACAATGTGACACCAGCCACTTTATTGTTTCCCTTCCCCATATTCTCCACTAGTTTTTCTCCTACTGGGCTCTGCAGAATTGATGGAGGAAGTTAGTGCCTTCCCCATGTCCCTTGGGAATTACGTTTAGTTATACTTTCATTTAAGTGGATGCCCTCTAGGGAAGCCCCTTGCAGGTGAGCCTTTTGCCATATGGAGCCTTTTGCTGTGATGATGCTCGGGGATCACCTGCAGTTACAGGATTTTACTTTTAATGCAGTTTCTCAAAGGACTGTCCATGTTATCTATACTAACAAAAGGGTAATATGCTAATTAGACCGGGAGACCTTCTGGAGACCTTCTGAATGTCCTTCCAGACAAAGCCGTGGTGATGGGGCTGAGGCAGAGGTGGTTAGGGGTGATCAGGCCAGGAGGGGAGGGCAGTTGGGGGCAATGAGGCTGGTGTGGGGGGGAGTTGGGGGTAAACAGGCAGGCAGGGGGGCAGTTGGGGGCGATCAGGCTGGCTGGGGGAGGCAGCATGGGGTGAGAAGGCTGGTGGGGGGACAGTTGGGGGCAAGCAGCCCGGCAGGCAGAGTGGTTAGGGGCGATCAAGCAGGCAGGTAGATGAGTGGTTAGGAGCCAGTGGTCCTGGATGGAGAGAGGGATGTCCAATTGCTGGTTTAGGCCAAACTGGCATTGGACATCCCCCGAGTGGTTCCAGATTGGAGAGGGTGCAGGCTGGGCTAAGGGACATTCCCCCCCCCCCCCAGCATGAATTTTGTGCACCGGACCTCTAGTTTGGTTCATAAGAAAGTATTCTCTTTGAAAGAGGTCCACATGCAGCTCTCATGTGAGAAATGCTGCTCTAACTGGCAGTAATTAAGGGGTCAGGTATGGGGTCAAGTCCTAGACCCGTTTCCTAGGAATGTGTGATTCTGAGCAAATTATGCAATCTCTCTGAGATGTAGCTTCCTGTCCCATCAACACCAGTGCTAACAATAGTTACACCAGAGGGTTGTTACAAGTCTTTACTGGAATAAGGTGTGTAAAGTGCTTACTTAGCACAGTTCGAGGCTATATGGCTAATAGTGTCCTCATGAATAATAATAGCTGGTAGAAAGTGGAGATAATAAGAATAATAGTAATAATAATTAAAACAGAAATAACTCCCATTCACTCAGAGAAAACATTTTCAGTACCATGGACCAGTCACCCTGTCTTGCTGCCTTACAACCACCAGGGGGCGTAAGCGTCAGCTCAAACTATTTAATGAGAAAGGCCACTCAGCTTTCCCTCAAGTAAAGAGTGAGGTTGTGTGTTTGTGTGTGTGTGTGTGTGTACATACATGCACTGATACATATACATATAAATGAAATACAGAAATCCTATATAATAAAAGCCTAATATGCTAAGTATCCAGTTGTTGGGCCAGCTGTTCAACCAATTAAAGCATAATATGCTAATGATAGGCTAAGGCTGAACCACTCACTATGACATTCACAGACCATCAGGGGGCAGACACTCTGATCAGGAGGTTAGCTTGCCGCTGGGATCCAGCTGAGCGGACTGAGCGAGAAGGGCCGGGCATACCCTAGAGGCCTCCCCAACTGGCCAACCTCCCATATCTCTTCCTGGCCACCCTCTTGCAATCTGAGACCCCTTGGGGGATATCAGAGAGCTGGCTTAGTATATTTCAGTGAAGAAAAATTGTATGGAGGAGCAGATATTTTCATGATCAAAATAGTTTAAAAAGTTAGACCTAGTTAGTTGCCCAGCCAGCGAGGCTCAGTGGCTGAGCCCTGACCTATGAATCAGGAGGTCACAGTTCAATTCCCAGTCAGGGCACATGCCTGGGTTGTGGGTTCCATTCCCAATGTGGGAGTGCAGGAGGCAGCCAATCAATGATTCTCTCTCATCATTGATGTTTCTCTCTCCTTCTCCCTTCCTCTATATATATAATTAGACTTAGCAAAGAAGAAATTGTGTAAGGTTGAACTTGGAGTGTTTCTTCCTTTCCATACACACACACACACACACACATACACTCATGCATACAAAATCACACTCACTGCACACACATGTAAACATACACTTGCACACCTCTAAATGCATCTGAAGGGTTGTTGGGCTCTTCCCACAGAAGCAGAGGGTAACAGATGCCAAGGGAAGATTTCAGGGCTCAGAAGCACCCATCATATGAAACCAAACTGCAATGATATGAGATCACTCACCACAACTGTGGTTCTGCTGTTACTTCTGTGTGAAATTGTGGACACTGTCCCAAGTCAAGAGGGGCTTGCAACAACCCTGCTAGACTCCATACATGTCTTACCACAGAGTAAAGGGATCTCTGCACTGCCACTGCCTAAAAAGCCTTTGGGTCAAATGGATTTGCCCAGCCTTGCAGACCCACTTAGCCTAACCGGGCACACTGGTTGATTTTGGTAAGATAAGGAATAAGCAACCATGAGAGAGTTGAGAGGTGCAGGGGTGCAGGCCCTTAAGCGGCCTTTGTGAAGCCTTCATCTGGGGAAAGGATCCAGCTCAGGGGCCCCGTGGCTAGTGTGTCCTTAACCAGAATAAAACCATCATTATATTTCTTCAACTAAATAGCAGAGCACAGAACAGAATGCCAAGAAGCCAGAGAATTTTTTCCCTCTGAATTATTTACCTAACTTAAATAGGCACTCATTACAAGCCCTGAGGCAGGAGATATCCTGGCAGCCTTCTCAGGTGTGTTTTTGATATGGGGGCAGGTTTTACTCTTCCCAAGGCAGACATGTGAGCTCATACACAGAGATTGTGTACAATACAAACACCTCACTTGCTGAGAGAGGAAGAACTATCAAATGCAGCTCTGCTGTAGGACATTTATTTGAGACCCTAGAAGCTTGGCAGTTACTCTGAGATGCTCTAGAGCAAACACCGCAGAAGGCTCAGGCAGTTGAGTAAAACAGATTGGGGACACATGTGCATAGAAAAAAGACTGGAAGGAAATGTTGTTTCAAATATTAACCAATGATTCTCTCTAGATGTTAGAGTTTGCCATAATATTTATTTTCTTCTTTATAGTTTTATACACACTAGTAGTACAAAATGAATACAAGGAGCATGAATTACTTCAAAATATATCCTCTATTATAAAGATGTGATATGCAAATGGTTGTTATGCTGTGAAGTGCAACGACTGACTACATAACGACTGGATCACAGATCAGCAGGAGGGTGGGGCATCGAGCTACAAGCAGGTGGCAGGGAGCTACAGGAAGGGGCAGGGCAGCAAGCTATGGGGGGGCGGGAAGGGGCAGGGGAAGCTACAGGAGGGCGGGGCAGCATGTGGAGAGCTACTGGAGGGTGGCAGTGAGCTACTGACGCATGGATTCGTGCACAGGGCTACTAGTATGTATATCTTTATTGATTTCAGAGAGGAAGGGAGAGGGAGAGAGAGAGAAACATCAATGATGAGAGAGAATCATTGATCAGTTGCCTCCTGCATGCCCTCTACTGGGAATCGAGCCCACAGCCTGGGCATGTGCCCTGATGGGCATCAAACCATGGCCTCCTGGTTCATAGGTTGACACTCAACCGCTGAGTCACACCGCAGGACAGCATGAATTACTTTGGTAAGAAAAATAGTTTAAAGTTCAAATTCTTCCTGGGCAGTTCCAGCTGAGCTGGATGCAGGTGAGTGACATGTGGAATGAGACTGAAACTGTTGCTTTGTGGGGACGGAAAGTGAGTCAGGGAAGAAAGGGGCCAGACACAGGATACACTCCACCCCAGACAAGTTCATGTGTATATTACTCCCTTAATCCTCACCAAGGCACTCTGAGGGGACTCTTAGTCTTACTCTTACTTTACAAGGACAAACTGAAGCCAGAAAGTGCAGCAGTTGGGGCAGCTAACAACACAGCCTGCACCTGGGGTCCTGCAAGCCCCCTGGAGAGGAGTTCACTAACCTGGGGCCGCGTGGATGGTGGGATGTTAGGCAACACAGCAAGGGTCTCGGGCAGGAGATCTGGGCACCCTTCAAGCCTCTTGGAAACAGACAAAATCTCCTGGGCCTTCTCAGGAGGAGGCGGGGGTTCAGTCCTTAAAGAGGCACCCCGCTGGAGACCATTATCTGCACAGGGAGCTGGAGAGACCGGGTGAGATGTGGGATGGGCAGTGTTCCCAGAGTCCTCTGGAGCCTCTCCTGGGAACCAGGGAAAGGCGTTTGAAATGTAAACACTGGCTGCTGAATGCGGTCTGAAACCTATCAGTAGGACTTATTTTTATTATTCTCTTTGTGCCCAGAATAATACAAAGTCAGCACATTTCTAGTAAACTTGGAAAAAGACTAAGGCATGGCATGAGATAACTTTTTAACATCGAAACCCACTAACTTCCTTGTGGACCTTGGCCCTTTGGCCTGACTCACCTGTGGCTCTCCTGCTCGTGTGTGATTCTGGCGTGAGCCAACCTCAGCTGACTGCCGTGTGTGGGTCCTCTGACATCAGCAAGGAGCATCGTGTGCTTCTGGGAAATTCTAGCTCTGAAGCCCTGCTCTTCTTATTGGGCACACAATGAGGTCACCAAGAAACCAAATAACCCTCCTGCGGTCAGGAGGCCTCTGAGCCTCCCAAGGGCATTTCTGTTTATGGTTGCTTTGTGGGGACAGAAAGTGAGGGTGCTGCCTCTGGAAACCCATTGAAAAGTCTATGGAGTGAGATCACTTTCTGGGGCTATCACAACATAGCACCGCCGATTGGGGGAGCTTAAATGGCAGAAATTTATTTCCTCACAATTTATTTCCTCATAGTTCTGGAGACTAGAAGACTAAAAACCAAGGCATCAGTAGGGCTGGTTTCCCATGAGGCCTCTCCTGGCTGGCAGATGGGCTTCCCTCTATGAGTGTCTGTGTCCTAATCTCTCCTTATCAGGACAGCAATCTGATTGGAGTAGGAACTACCCCAAGGACCTCAATTTAATAACCGCTTTAAAGACCCCCCTCCCCCATCTCCAAACACAGTCACATTTTGAGGTTCTGGGGATTAGAGCTTCTACAGATGAATGTGACAGGCTTGGAGCATGGGGAACAGGGGGAGACACAGTGCAGCCCAGAACATCCTTGGAGGGAACAGAGATGATGTAGAAAGGCTGTTTTCTGTTACCCATGAGCCACCAGCCTCGGTCAGGCCCCGTGAGGAGGCCACCTTCCCACCCACTGTGAGCCCAACGCTGGGAGTTTCCAGGGGGGATGCTCCCAGGTCTCTGTCCCCACTAACCTGGGGCTCATCCCTCCAGCTCGGACCACACTCGGAGGAAAGGGATCCCTAATCCAGGCAGCCGAGACACCTGCTACGACCCTCCAGCTCCCGCGGCAGCACTGCAATCCCGGAGGAGAGCGGGGGTGGCTCACACCTGAGCAGCCAGGTGTGGGCACTTCACCTGCTCCGTGCTGAGAAGCAGTTCCATAATCACTGGGGTTTCGGTGGGGGTTTTCCCAGCTCACATAGAGCGCAGGGCACCGTGACAAAGTGGGAGGCACACACGCCAGGCAGGGAGGCAGAGTCAGGACTGCCTGTCTAGCTGGCCCCTCGGCTGTGGAAGGATGTGGCTGGATCCACTCACCTATTCAACAAACACATGCAGGGACCAGATCTGAGCCGGTTCCGGTGCTTGGGATTCATCATTACACGGATCAGACAACACCTGGGAGCTCACGGAACCTCCATTTCGATGGAGAGGAGGGAGGATAGATGCGCTGCCCCCAGAAGTGCTTCCTGTGAAAATATCCACTTGGTCCTGGGGAACTGGGAACTCCCGGCCTCCTCTAGCCGAGGGCTTCTGGGTGGTTTCCTGTTTCAGCCCCACAGCCAGGGGAAATTCCTTTTTGCCCCTCTGAACTCTAAGCTGAGGTACACACACGCTTGATGAGGGATTTTTTCTGGTGAAAGGAAAGTTTGATGTCCTTGTGCACACTTCTTAGTATATCCTGGAAAAGATAGTTCAAATGTCAGTTCCCGTGAGAAACCAGTCTGATCACACCAACTGGTATTTGTGCTCTCACTCTCGTAGCATAAATACACCATGAATACACTGCATTGCAGTCATTTTTGTGCTTCCCAGTCCCCTGAGCCCCCAGGTAGGGCTCCGCCTTGCCTGTCTCTGCCCTGGGGGCCACCTGTGGATGTGCTGGACTGAATGACATCCTCAAAGGTCAGGGGCACGCCTCTGCCTGCTTCAGTCTGGTGCTAGGTCCAGCACTACCACTATCTTCCTAATACCCACAGGCCCATGATCACAGGATTAAACCATTAGTGAGTTTTAACAATATTTTATTATTAGCAACAACGAAAGTGTGATATAAAATGTCCGTTATTTTTCTTGGTACATGGCTAAACCAAAGTGGTTGTTGCCTGTGTTCCTAATAGAAGGAAATGCTCAATTTTAATGCTAGAGGTTCGTGAAAATAGAGCTGTAAGTTTTTCCAAGAAAAAGGATCCCAGGACGATTAGAATGGACATTTTCCTGGTGGGGCACACCCAAGGGGACATTTCCTAACTCATCTCCTCTGCCCCAGTGAAAACAAAATGATGTAAAAAGTTCCCATTTGAGTTCATGAACCCCCTGAGTTCTATTCACATGTGATTTGAAGGATCTACACACACTAGATTAAGAAACACCAGCCTAGTCCTTTTATCTTTCAAGCTGTACTTTGCCCTGTCATCTTGCAATTCCCAGTAGGCTCAGCTGCAAGGTTCTGCCACCTCCTTAACCTTGAGGTGCCTTCGAACCAGGTGCCCTCAGCTCCTACGCTGCACCTGCATGGTGCCCTCTAGCTGCAGACAGAATGTGGCCCCTTTCCCTGCTCGCCAGTGGGCTCTGGTTGGACAGAAGCATCAGTAGCCTGTAATTACAGCAAACATCCTTCAAGACTGCCTCTCCCAGTGGCTGGCCTTGGATGCTCCAATGCCAAGGTTTGCTTTCTTTTCTTTCTCTCTTTCTCCCAAGCACTGCCTGGCCTCTCGGTTTTCCTCTTCTTTCTTTTCTTCCTCCTTTTCATTCCCCAGACACATCAGCTGTGCCTCAGTCCTGCCCAGCCCAGCAGCTCAGGTTCATTGTCTATGTACACTGGTATATTATGCAGCCACAGAAAGAATGAAATATTGACACACGCTATAACATGGATAAACTTGGAAGACATTATGCTAAGTGAAAGAAGCCAGTCACAAAAGCACAACTATTGTGTGAGATTCCTCCAGTTGTCAAACTCATAAAGACACATAGTGAAATGCTGGTTGCCCAGGACTGAGAGGAGGCAGGGAAGGGAGTTATTGCTAAATGAGGAGGTGGTTTCTGTTTGGGAAGATGAAGAACATTCTGGAGCTGGATGGTTGCACGCCATGTGAGTGTACTTAATGCCACAGAATTGCTCACTTAAGAATGGTGAAAATGGTAAATTCTGTTATGTGTATTTTGTACAAATTGATAAAAATCAATGGTTTTCCTAATCACTAACTATAACCAGTTAGAAATGCAAGGAGGAAGGGAGCCTACTCAGATGAGCAACAAAATCCATAATGTAACCAAGACTGAATGGTAAATTCTGTTATGTGTATTTTGTACAAATTGATAAAAATCAATGGTTTTCCTAATCACTAACTATAACCAGTTAGAAATGCAAGGAGGAAGGGAGCCTACTCAGATGAGCAACAAAATCCATAATGTAACCAAGACTGAAACCATGTGTTATAGCCCCTGCAACACCACAGGCATGGAAACAGGCAGACCCAGGAGCAAAGCTGAATGGAGAGCCCAGAATTGTGACATCCATTTATAAGAAGCTACCATATATATATATATATATAAAAAGGCCTCGCCTGCATGGCTCAATGGTTGAGCACCGACCCATGAACCAGAAGGTTATGCTTGATTCCATGTCAGGGCACATGCTTAGGGTGTGGGGTGTGCAAGAGGCAGCCGATCGATGATACTCTCTCATTATTAAGGTTTCTATCTCCCTTTCTCTCTGGAATCAATAAAAATACATGTATTTAAAAAACCGGCATGTGCGCAAAGATATATGTACAAGAAGGCTTGCAGAAATGACATTTTCAGAAGCAAATGCTGTTGAGAACACTGTAGGTTTTCATCTGTGGGGGGTGGTTAAATGAGAAACATCACCTCCCCTGTGTAGCTGTTTTAGGAAGGAAGTAGAGCTGTGAGTCCTGCATGGCATGATTTTAGTGGTATATTGAGAAGCAAGTTTCACATAATTCTTTGGGCATCATATCACTCCTTTACAAACAAAACATAAAACTATATATCTGTGGATTTACCTGAAGAAGTAAATGCATAGAAAATACCTAGATGTAGACAAATCGAACTGGTCTTGTGCTGCGGGAAACCAGTCCTTGTCTCACTAATAGAAAGATGTGGACAGGAAGCCCAGAAGGCTGGTAAACAACCTTAATTGCTCTGAAAGGTCAGACCTAAAAAACAATAACTGAAGCAGCCTCCACCTGTTTGTTTTTTGTTTATTTCTGTTATTGGAATTTCCTGCGTAAAGGCTATGGGTGGATCTAATAGTCTTAATAAAAGGGATAGCCAGGCCAGAGCACTGTGCAGTCCTTACACTAAAGATGGGCAGCTGCCTGGCCCCCAATATTCCCAAATTCATACTTTTCTAAGTCTCTCTTCATTTGTGTGCAGTCTTATTTAGAACCCGAACCCTGAACTGAAACCCTGAACCACGTGGGACGTGAAAGGGGTTCTTACATTGTGCTTAATCCCAGGGCATATTTCCCTTATAATGTATTCATGTTGTACATTCATGTTACTCAAGTCTAAATTTACTTGTGAATTCTTTTTTCTTTAATAAGATAGGAGAACTTGGCCTTCTCAGTCCTGTGACAAGCTGGCCTTATCTGTGTCTCCATTAGGCCTTCTCTGTGAGGTCAGCATCAGGGCACTGGTGGAGGATGTGAGGACAGTAGCTACACCCTCCTAGTAGTTATTGTTTTCAAGAGAGGAGAGGAGGTCTGCATGGGGCTGCTGGTGGAGGACCAGAATTCCACTTCTGAAAAGGAAGACACAGAACCCTCTATCCTTGTGCAGTCAGGTCATTACTTTGGGTGCCCAATGACCTTAGTGTGCAGTCACTCTTGACTTTGATCTTGACTGTACTTTGGAATTATCTGGAGGACTGAAAAGCTCCTGAGGCCTAATCTGCACTGGAGACTCTCATATTTGGTCCAGGAGTGGGTTTGTTGGTGTGTAGTCCTAAGGCTTTCTCTCTAAATTCAGGGTTCTTCAGTTCTTCTATTACAGCCTCTCTTATCCACCCCTTCCCCCAAGATGCTATCTAGTTTGGCACTACCAAGTTATGCAATAGATATTTGAAACAGAGGAAAGTTTTTTGTTTTTTTTTTTGACATTTCACCCACTGGTTTTTGCTCATCGCTGTATCCCACTGCGATTGTATTGAGCCTTCTCCACCCAGTGTATCCTTTCCGTCTCACTATCGTCATGGCGGGATCTTCTCTCCACTTCCCAGGCTCAAAGCCTCTCCTGAGCCAACTTTCCTTTCAGCTGAGTCCTTGAAGAAAGGAGTGGTTTCTACATGATTGAAAATATCGTTTTCCTCTCGAGATAAGAAACTAAGAGAGGAACACTATTCAGCAATACAAGGGAAAAAACATGCATGTTACAATATGAACCTCAAAGACATGGCGCTCGGTGAATGTCAGCCTAATGCCAAAGGCACACATTGTATGATTCAGTTTCTATGAAACACCCAGGAAAGGCAAATGTCTATGTAGAAAGAGCAGATTACAGGTCTGCTGGATCTGGGTGGAATGAGAGGTGCCTGCCAATGAACACGGGGGTCTCTTGGGGGTGATGGGGATATATTCTAGAATTGGATTGTGCTGATGGTTGCACAGCTTTAAAAGTCACTGAATCACAGTCAGAAAGCTTGCATTCCAGAGTATGTAAATCATCCCTCCATAGAGTAAAGCAGGCAGACCGGTCTTGAGTCCTTCTTAGAATGGATGTTCTTTGAGAACATTAGACGAGTGAGGGTTGAACACTGTTTGAGCGAATCATGTAGTTTATGGACTCAAACAGCTCGGCTTTAGCTCCCCAGTCAGCCAAACCAAAGCCCTAGGTCAATTGTACCTACTCTCTTTTTACACTGGGTTCAAGCTCTCCCTCTGCACCCAGTCACTCTGGTAAAGGCCTCCTCCTAACCTGGGACAGGACCCTTTCCTGGGGGCTGTGGAGCTTTGGGTGTTTCAGAACTGTTTGGTTCTTGCTGATAACTGGCTCTCTCACCTTCCTCTCCATCCCTTAGAGTCTCTCCTTTCTCCCCAGCATCCCCTCTTCCCTTCTTTTCCCTTTCCCATTTCCCCTCCCTCCTTCCTTTCTCAACCTCCCCTTTCTGCTTCCCTTCCCTTCTCCCTTTCACCCTCTTTCTTCTCCCTTGCATCCTCTCTTCTCCCCACTTTCTTCGTTCCCCCCAACTTTTCCTTTCCCATATAATAAATAGACTAGCATTTCCAATGCAGACACTGTGTTAGAAGGATGACATCTAAGGATGAGCAAAACCAACTCGGATGGACCTGTCTTCAAAGTTCACAGTTTATTGGGGGAGTGTGATATGAACCAAATCACACAAATTAAAGCTGACTTACAACAGATAAGGTGTTTGAAGGGCCCATCATGCAACAGAGAGTTCTAATTTAGAGGGGTCCTTGAAGTGCACTTGGCCAACCCAGGTGATATTGAGGTGGAGGCTGAAGGATGAGAGGAGCTTTGGGTGAGGAGTAGAGCAGGCTGTGGGTGGCAGAGCTGCAGCTGGGAAGACTGAAAGGTGGTCAGCGAGTGAAGTGGGGAAGCACAGAGGGGGAAGTCTGCCCCCACAACACGCTCCATGGCCTGACCTTTTTGTTCCTTCCCACCAACGTCAGCCCCCAAGGAAAGTTACACTCAGTAAAAAACATTGCTCTCTAGGTATAGCCTCAAGATGCATATTTTCATTTCCCTTCTCTCCTGCTGTGCCTACCTGGTCAAAGTGCTAGCTTGTAGGCTGTGGGTGGGTTTTATTCTAAGAGGTTGGGAAGACATGGCTGAGTTTTGCACTTGAGACACAACCTAATTGATGTGAGACATCACTGGCTGGTGAGAAGCTAATGCCTCAAGAGGTCCATCAGTTGCCCTGAGTTGAACTTAGGTTCAAGACAGAGCAGATCCCTTACTCCCAGGAACTCTCAGTGGAGGGTGGTGTTGGGCTGGGGCTGGATCTTGGTGTCCTAGGCCAGACACTAGACTTTAGCCCTAGTTTTGAGGGGCTAAATAAGAGGCTGGGGGTGAGGTAAGGTTGGCATAGGGAAGGGCCATCTGAAAAGCCCCATCAAGGCCCTAGATTTAGAGACAAGCAGGTGTTCAGAACACACTTCCTCCTCCCCCAGCCCTCCCTCCCCACTGAGTCCCCTTCTATTTATAGTGCTTCCTTTCCTGATCTCTGCGCTTGAAAAGTGCTTGAAACACACCAAAGAGAAAAAAAATTCTGAAAAATGTCAAACCACAGACCCTTTCCCCGCTCTTCTTTTAAATTTCTAGGTTTGTACTATTCCTGGTTGATCCGAAGGGTAAATAGGGTCAAATGGGGTGCCAAGGTTTTAATAGGTACAGAAGGTGCCAATTACTGGGTTCTGGCCCCCCTCTGTAGCCTACTGGGCAGGGACCCTGAGAACCTTCTCACCAATAAAATGTGGAGCCACAAAGATATGGCCCCAGAATCTAGCCCATAAGTTTGAAAAGATTGGCAACAAAGATAATGAGGTGGGAGTTGGAAAATACTCTGAATTGGAAGCTAGGAAATCATGGTCTAGTGAAGCTACGTTTAGAAACATCACTTTACATTTTTTAAAGTATATTTTCCACTCTGTAAATTGAAAGAGTTGAACTAGTCCCATATTTTACAAATGTTTTTTTGACTCAAAGCACATACACTACAACAAAAGTTCCACAAAATAGTATTTATGCTTACTGATGCATTTTCTTTTTTATTGTTTCATTTTCTATTCTATTTCTCTTTCATAAAAATTTCGGATCATGACCTACTAAAATAACTTCAAAATACACTACAAAAGCTTGAAATGGTAAATTTTATGTATGTTCCATCACAATAAAAATTTTTAAAAACTACTGTAAATTTCAATCCAATGGTTGAAAAATAATGGACTACCCAATATCTAGTATACTCCAATATTATTTTAAAAATTTAATTGTTGCAATCACTGAAGACAAGTGCCTCATTGATAAAATGTTAAGATTACATTTTTCTCAGGTAATTACAATTTTTTTTCCATTACCCTTCTTTTCTCTTTTAAGTACCAACTAATTGTAGTATCAACTAAAGCTGAACATGTGCATACCTTGAAGCCCAACAATTCTGCCCTGGGCATATCTCAATGGAAATGAATACATACTAGTATATTCACCAAATGGTGTGCTCAGCAATGTTCATAGCAGCACTATAGCCTCAGATGGGATACAACTCAGATGTTAATCAGCAGGAAAATGAGTAAATAAGGGCTGATACAGCCACACAAAGGAATGTGTACAGCAATGAGAGTGAAAGAACTGTAACTATTAACAATATGAGTTAGTCTCACCAAAATAATGTTGAACAAAAGAAGTCAGAGCCGAAAGGACATATACCATGTGATTTCTCTTATATAAAGTTCAAAACCAGGCAAAAGTAATATACGTGATAGAACTTTGGGAGGTGGTGATGAGAAGAGGCTTCTGGGGGCGCATAGAAGGGGCTTCTGGTTTTTTATCTGCGTGCAAATTCCATGGGTATGTTTACTGTGTGAAAATTCATTGAGTTTATGACTTGGACATTTTTCTGTGAGTATGTTGTATTTCAATAAAAAAAAAAGCTTACTAACAGAATAACGAAGAGTTTAGAAGATACTCCTTTTGGGTTCAATCTCTGCCATAGGTAACCTCTAGATAGAAGAATGCACACATTCATCCCAAACACACATTGGTTTGTGGTGACTGATCAGGCACTGTACAGGGCCCTGGGGAGGAATTTGGGTCTAGGAGAAAGTTGGACACAGTTGATTATAAAGTCATCTCATTTTGTTGATTCTCTGTGCTTTTTCAGCTGTAAGCTCATCCGTGTAATCAGACTGCACAGTAGGGTCACAGGTGGGCATTGATCAGGGTTGGAGATTGAGTGGAGTCCAAGGAATCTCCCCAGTAGTTGCTTTTCTGACTAAATCTCTCCTGGGGGCATTTTCTTGTGAAATTTTTGCAAACTATCTTCATTGCCTGAACTACCCATTTGGCATTTCCCTTGCATTTTTTTGGTTAATGTGCAGGCATATATGTCCTGCTCCCACAATCTGAAGAAAGGGTGTGTTTTTCTCTTGGATCATCAGCTGTGCCCAGCACAGTGCCTTGAGCATGAAGGGTGCATAAATAAGAGTTATTGACTGAAAGAGAGAAAGAAGTATAATTCAATCAAATTTCAACTCCCTCTTGAAGGAAGAGTATAGATAAAGGAAAATAGGGTTGGTTCTAGCTCACTGTGGGTTTGCTTACGTTCTCATTGTTCATGGGATGGAGTGGGAGGTGCCCACACCTTCTTTTTCTTGAAGAGTATTTACGTGGGAGGCTGTAGGCTGGTCCAGGCTTTGCGGCTGTCGGTAGCTGCCTGTATGACTGTGGATGACTCACTTCACTCACCTCTCTGGGCCTCAGCTTCCTTGTCTGCCATGTGGGAAGACTGGACAGGAGCGTCTACTGGGTTCCTCTATTTGGTGACTCGATGAAGTCATGGGAAGATAGAAGGGATGGCTTTTCAACCTCAGCTGCTGTCTCCAGGTTCAGTGTCATGTGGCTCTCAGTCACCTGCAGACACCTCAACTCCCAACTCAAAAATATCCTGTGAATATCTTAGACTATGTTGCATCCCTTCCCCCATGGGTAATACAGGGAAGACTTCTGAAGAGGTGAGCCAATAGGAGCTATGGTAGGCAGGCTTAGAATAGCAGTACCTCACTGCTGTTCCTGTGTTCAGAGGTCGCTCACTAACCACCTCTTCCATGCCAAGGCCTGTGTCAGGCCCTAGATAGACTAAAATTTATGAAAGCTCATCACGTCTCACAATGGTTCACAATCTAACAAATAGTGGTATAATTTATAGTATACACTAATATAGAGATGTGTAGGGTACCAGGGGAGGTCAGAGGATGAGCATCTATGTATATGAAGTGGGGGTATGGGAGCAGTCAAGATAGGCTGCCTGGAGGAGAGGTGCCAGAGCTGTCCTGACTGAGGATGATTTACTAGTAAGCTGACTTGACCTAGGACAGGTGGGAATGGGGAGATGCATTTCAGGCAAAGAGAGTAGCAAATGCCAGGTCATGGAATTAGGGTCGTGTTCTAGAGAAATGTAGGGCCACTGTACATTTTAACAAACTCATTCTCACCAGGGGATGGAGAATGTAGAGTGGGTTTGAGTGTCAAGGTTGAGAGCCAGGACTGGGGAACGAGAAGCTGTGGTTGGCTTGCTGGAGAGAGATGGCAAAGCCTACTCGATGGCCACTGCCTCAAGCATGTTGCAGAGGAGATGTGGGGGTGAATGGCACATTGAGGGAGAGCAATGTAGGCTTGCAGGATGGCCTTGGGGGGGGCAGTGTTTGTAGAGATGGGCCAATAGAGGAGGTGGAATGGATCTGAGGAGTTAAACACATTGGCCTGATCCTGTGTACCGAGGTGGTTACCAGCAGATAGCTGGACACATGAGTCCTGGGATGGAGAGACAGACTCCTTTAGTGGTGTCTTCAGTTTCCCGGTGTTTCTCCCCAGGACACAGCAGGATTTCACTTCCTTGTCTTCTTGAAGTTAGATGTGGCCATGTGTGGGTCAATGAAGTATGAGTGAAAGTGACACAAAGATCAAGTGCACAATTCCCCGCTCTCTTTCCCTTTGCTTCAGGGTGGGATATGTTTGGCAAATTGTTTCCCCTCCTACATATTCATCTCTGGGAAACCTCCCTGACTACTTGGGACTTGGTAGAGCCTCTTCCTGGGTATACCCTTAGGTCCTGAACCCACTCTCTCTGCATGTCTGTCTCTCCATAGAGGTCTAACCTGTCTGCTTATCAGAAGAAAGGTTTGTCACTGTAGTATCTCTCGCTAGTTCTGGAAGTTCAGGATAATGTGGACATTCACTATGGGTGAGTGAATAAATAGGTTATTTAAGTGTCCAGAAGTCCTATTCATGAGTCAAAAGATATTCTGAAAAAAGAAACAAATACCTCTGTAGCCATTCTCAATCCTTTTTTAAAAAGAGGGGAGGATGCACTGGTTTTGCAGAGCCCCAGGACAGCTGGTGTACCCTGAACTAAACCACACCAGGCTACACTGCTTACGCTTGGGGCTGAAGATGCTCACAGAACACGGACGTGCAAGCCACAGAGATGAGATAGGGATGTCACCTCTGCTTTCTTTGGCAGGCATCAGAAATCAGTGCCCTGCGAAGCTGCTTCCAGGGTAACACCCAGGGTGGTCACCAAGCTCCGCTGCAGCTGTACCCGCAGGGGCTTCACCCATCCCAGGAAGAGCAGCCTTCTGGGTGTCACCTTTCTCTAGGAGAACCCTAAATGTCTTGGGGACACGGAGGAAGGTTCCCCATGGGTTTGGGAAGCGTGCGTAAGTCAGGCAGCTCTGGAAGCTGCATTAGCTCTTCCTTCTAGGGGTGCCGGGAGGGAAATTAATGGTAAGTTTCTGGTGAGAAAGGGCTTCTTTACAAAACTTATCTCCAGTAGATCAGGAGCTTTGGGACCCAGGTCTTTTAGGACCCAATTTATACTTGAGAAAAGTTGGGTCCTGTGGCCTTTGTCAGTGGGAGGCCGAGTAAGGGACTGTGCTGAGCCACACTGTGGACTGGGGGAAACTGAGGCACATGGGATACCATGCTGGAGCACAGGGGTTTGGGGAGTGTTTCAGGCCGGGTTGGAGAGCTGGCTGCTGACAGAAGCGGGTTTTAACAGGTGTTCAGAGGAAGCCAGGAATGACTATTAGGGAGCGAGGCAGAGTCCCAATCACAGGATGGGCGCGATGGCTTCTTTATTAGCCGGATGTGTGGTGGTGAAAACCATTCACTGGGAAACAAGAGGGAGAGAAGAGCGGTCGGTGGCCCTGTTGGGACCATCCAGTTGCCCAGCCCGGCCCAGTGCAGCCCTCGGAACGGCTGTCCATCAGGACCGCAGATGTGGCTGTCGGGCTCCATTAAGGCCCCAAATCCAGGAGATCCTGAGACAGGCTCTCTCCCCTCCACTTGCCTACAGGAGGGTGAGTTTATCACAGTTCCCACATGGCACCTCTTGCTTTCCTTGCCCTCACTCCAGTTGCGCGGGCTTGGGGAGTGAGAGGGGAGAATGGTGGCTGCTTGGTAGTCATGTCACTGGTCTAAATCCCAGCCTTTGTGTGTGGGGGCACAGAAAGAAAACAGAAAGCGGCTTTCCTGAGCGACTCTCCTCCCTCCCTCATTCTTGGGAGCCATGGGGGCCAGGCTTGGTTGGGAGGTCTTGTGGCTGATTGTGCCTGTGCTGTGGCAGGAAGATCATACCCTGTTTTATTTCCTTTTTTAAAAAAAATTTTCAGCAGGGGTGGGTGAAGCCCCGAGTGTGGATTCCAGTGTGGTGAACTGACTCCATTCCTGCAGAGCAGAGGGTGCAGCCACCACCTGAGGAAGGCAGCTGGCCACTGGCCAGCCTCGGCGGGCTCACTGCGCATGCCCTCGGTGAGCCAGGTAAGTGGACCACAGGTGAGTCTCCTCAGGTGACCTGTGACCACAGGTGAGACTGCTGGGGCTCAGAGAGAAAGGTTGAGGTTGTAGCTGCTCTTCACACGTCCTCTTTCTGCATCTGTTGTCAGCGCGTAGAACATCCCTGCCCGGCCCGAGATCCCCGACCAGGGGTCCCTGCCACTGCTGGCCGGGGAAAAAGCCAGGCCAGGCCAGAGGGATAGAAGGCCAGTGTCAGCCTGAAGAGAAAACTGCTGACAGGCCCAGGCTGGCTCCCTTGAATTAGATGCCAGGGGTGACCTTTAGATCACCCAGAAGGAAGCAGTGTAGATGACAGGTATTAGGGCCCGAGAGTGTGTGTCTCTCTCTCGGGCTCTGAATTTGGGTCTGATCTGCCCAGACTGACTCTGGTGGCTTGATAGTCACATTTATGGTCTAAATCCCAGCCCATGGAGAACACAGAGATAGGACAGAGGAAGTAGTCACAACTAGACGCACAGTGTGACAGCACCTGCCCACTCCCCGGGTGTGGAGGTGACTTCTCTGTGGGTGTCTCTGGGAAGGGGGACCAGGGGCTGCTGCAGGACCCAAGGTCCAGAACACTTGTTTGTGCCAAAGACCGAAAAAGGAGGCCCAGGCCAGGCCTCATCGTCCTGGGTGCTGATGCTGCCGAGGTCCCCTGCGGAGTGTTCGCTGTGAGAGGCACACCTGAGAGTTGCCCCCAAGGGTGGAGGCAAAGTTTTCAGAGGCTTCAGAGAGGAGGTGGCACTTAGCAGGGCCAAGAGGTTGTGTGCTGTGCCAGGCCATGAGGGGAGGGCTCAGGCACCCTCAGCCGAGGAGGTGACTGCAGGTAAGCCCCAAGGCCCTCGGCCTGAGAGCCAGGTCCAGAGAGGCTGCCTGGTGCTGTATCCTGGGGAAGAGGACGGGAAAGTCAGGAAGGGGGGACAATGGCCGAGGGCTGGGGTCTCCTTGGGAGCCAGTCCATGCGTTCAGCCTGTGAGTCCTGAACAATCAGGGTTAAGGGACACACTACTTCTAACCAGGGGTCTCATGGCCGCTCATGACCGGAGGAGTTGATTGTAGAAGGTGAGTTGAGCTGTGGCTGGGACCCTCCTGAGCTCAGTTGGCCACAGGAGACGATGCTCCTTGCCCTGCTGGGACGCTGGCTCCTGCAAGAATCCCCCTCCCCATAATCCCCAACTCAACATGGTGTCCCAGAAGCTCAGCGTGGCCTGAGGCCGATTGTTCAGGGAAGGAGGGGAGGCAGAGGAGCCTGCCTTCTGGAGTTGGAGCTGGAAGAGCTTACTCCTCAGCCAGTGATGTCAGGGGGGTTCGGTGCCCAGGGCAGCATTAGCCTGCACACTTGAGGGATGGGGGGTAGGGCAGGTTGTACCGCCCTACAGGGGTGTGTGTGAGTGAGAGTGAGAGTGAGAGTGTGCATGCATGTGTGTGTTTGTGAGAAAGAGGAAGAGAGGAATGGGAGGACACACAGGGGGAGCTGAGGCGCAGGCAGGATGGAGACCGGAGGAGGCCACCTAGGGCTGCTCTCCAAGTCTCTGAGCAGGTTAATTCTCTGGGGCTTGGGAAGGACTGCTGAGCAGTGATTTCAGAAGTGAGGGTAGTGGTCACCCTTGAGTGGAGGGGGGGGTGGGGCGGGCAAAGGAGAGCTTCTGGGGGGCTGATGAGGTAAGTGTCCTAATCCGAGTGCTAATCACAGGGCGTGTTCATTGTGTGAAAATCATCAAGCTGTACTTTTATGATCTGCATACATTTTTGCGTGTGTGTTGATCATTTTGTGTGTGTGTGTGTGTGTGTGTGTGTGTTGGATTTTAAAATGGCTGCAAATTCTTTGACTTTCCTCCTATTGAGAGGGGGCAGCTCTGTCCCCTTCTCCTGATTCTGGGTGGGCTTGTGACTTGCTCGTAACCGATAGAGGATGATGGGAGAGATGCTGCAGGCAGGCTAGGTTAGAGGAGGCAGCACAGTGCACCGATGGAAAATTTGAGGTTCTGTAAGGCCAACAGATCAGGAGACAATTGCCGTTGAAAAGAGGGTTTGTTTTAGAGATTCCAAGAAGAAGGGGCACACCACATCACAGGGGACCCCACAGGAAGCTCTGGGTCAGCCAGGAGGCAGAGGGAGAGGGGCGGAAGTGAGGGCAACGGCCTTTATTGTGGTTTCTGTGGAAAGGAACAGGCACGATGGGGTAGGCAGGTGTAATATTAGCTAGTTTGAATAATTTCATAGATTCTGGGACACATTCTGGCACCTTGGCCCTGGGGTGATGAGGACAGGGGTTCGGGGGAAGCAGAATAGTGGCCTCGAGTGTAAGAGTCCAACAAAGAGCTGGCTGAGGGGTGATTCTGGACTGGTTTATCTGCATTTGAAAGACACACTCAAGGAACTGGCTAATCCAGGGAGGGCAGTCCCTGCAGGGTCACCAAGGCAGCAAGTGGTCACTACATCAGAACACAGAACATAAAAGATGTGGTTAATACATGAGCGTCTACCCAGCCACTGGGATGCTTTCTTTTGGAGCCTCAAGCTGCTGTGTGAGAATCTAATTCCTTTCAGGCTGCCATGCTGAGAGGAAGCCCAGCCCAGGAGACCACACACAGGCGCCTTCATTGACAGCCCCAGCTGAGGCTCCAGGCAAAAGCCAGCATTACCTGCCACCCATTGAGTTAAGTCCCCTCGAGATGGTCCCAGCCTCTGCCCTCGACTCTTCCCAGATGAGGCTCCCAATATTGAGGAGCAGAGGAAAGCCATTCTCACAATGTCCTGGTCAAAATCTGCTGTGAATGCGAAAAGTTTGTTTTAAGCTGCTACATTTCAGGGGTGATTTGTTACACAGCATAGTAACTGGACCAGTGTGTTACACTTCAACAAAAAGTTAAAAACATATCTTTGAAAAGACATGTTTTTCGTGTGCATGTTTCCTGGGCAAATTATTAATTACTAGAGGTCTGGTGCATGAATTCATGCACAGATGGGGTCTCTCAGCCTGGCTGGAAATCAGGGCTGATTGGGGCTTTGAGAGGTTGATCGGTCGCAGGAAGTTGGCTATGGGAGCACACTGACCACCAGGAGGCAGCTCCTGCATTGAGCATCTGCCCTCTGGTGGTCAGTGCATGTCATAGTGACTGGTCGACTGGTCATTCGGTCTTTTAGGTTTATGTATATAGATTACTATATAGAGCTGTCACCCCATAGATTCAGTGTCACAGTTTACTTATTTTTTTCTCCCCAAGGACCTCTCTGACATGGCTTCCAGCACAGCCACCCCAAGCAGCATCTCCAACAATGCCAGCTTCTGCCTTCCTCACCATCTACCCCAGGCAGCCAGCGTGATGCTCTGACTGTTCTACACAGTCCTGGTCTTTCATACTCTGGGAAATATCCTTGCCCTCTTCCTTGCTTGTCAAAAGGACAAGAAGAACAACTCAACAAATGACTACTTGGTCTACCTGGCAGTGTCTGACCTTCTGTTCACACTGGCTCTGCCTGGGAAGATCACCTACTATGCGCTGGACTTCAGCTGGCCTTTTGGGGAAGGGCTCTGCAGGCTGACGGCATTTGTATTCTACGTGAACACCTATGGGGGGATCTACCTCATGACATGTGTGAGCATGGACCGCTACTGACTGTGTTCCACACCCACCGGTACCCCTGGCTCCGCAGTGCCAGCCAAGCAAAGCTGGTCTGCATGGCCGTCTGGGGCCTGGCGGTCCTGCAGGTGGTGCCCCTGCTCTTGATAACCATGACCATACCTGTGGCAGGCAAGGTCACCTGCATGGAGTATGTCAGTGTTGAGAAGGTCTTCAGGCTGTCCCCCATCATCCTGGGGGCTTGTGTTATGGGCTTCTGGGGATCGGTGGGGGTCACGCTATTTTGTTACATGAAGATCACAGTGGAACTGTGCAGGACGGCCTGGGACAACCCTCTGACAAGTGAGAAAGGGCACCACCGGCGGGCCTGCCTGCTCACGCTGGTGGTGCTGGTCGCTGTGGTGCTGTGCTTCAGCCCCTACCACC
This sequence comes from Antrozous pallidus, assembly GCA_027563665.1. Lineage (NCBI taxonomy): Eukaryota > Metazoa > Chordata > Mammalia > Chiroptera > Vespertilionidae > Antrozous > Antrozous pallidus. The sequence continues at coordinate 61,762,078 of CM050519.1, read as the reverse complement.
TTACCATCACGCAGTTCATGGTGAGGCAGATGCTCTACCTGCCGTCCTGCCCTGAGCAGAGGGTCTTTAGAGTGTCCCTGCAGCTCACCGTGTCCCTCATGAACATGAACTGTGCCATGGACCCCCTCATTTACTTCTTTGCCTCTACACGTTACAGGGAATGGCTCCTGAGCATCTTAAAACTCAGAGCGTCAGCATTCTCTCTCTTCTTCTTCCCCGAGGAGAAGTTCCTCAGAAACACAAAGTACCTCCAGGCTGGAGGCTCTGCCCATGGAGGAGAATAAAGTCTAATGGCTTTAAAACTGCAGCCAGGGAGTGGTTTGGGGTTGGGGGCCTGACGTGTATGTATGTAATTTTTTTTTGTGTGTGTGGGGGGGGGTCCCGTCATGAACATGAACCACTGACTTCCTTGTTTACTTCTTTGCATCTACACGTTATAGGGAATGGCTCCATGGCATTTTAAAACTAAGGGAGGGTTCTTCTTCTTCTTTTTCCCCCCAAATTGCTTTATTGATTAAGGTATTACATACCTTATCCCTCTGTTAACCCTCCGAACCCTCCCCCCACTCATGCCCTCAACCCCCTGGTGTTCATGTCCATTGGTTAGGCTTATATTCATGCATACAAGTTCTTCAGTTGATCAACCAAAGGGAGGGTTCTTTAAGGCCAAAAAGATAGCCCTGGCTGTTTTGGCTCAGTGGCTGGAGTGTTGGCTTGTGTACTGAAGGGTTTTGGGTTTGATTCCGGTCAAGGGCACGTATTTGGGTTGCAACCAATTGATGTGTCTCTCTCACACCAATGTGTGTCTCTCCCCTTCCCTTACACTCTCTTTAAAAATTAATGGAAAAATATATCCTTGGATGGATATTAAAAAATAATTAACAAATAATTTTAAAAAAGAAAAAAAATACAAAATGGTAAATACAAAACTAGATATAGAGTTTTGGGTGTTGAGTGAGCTTGAACTTCACTCTAGAGTTTGAACTTCACCTGTGATGCATCATCCTATCTAATAAAAGGGTAATATGCAAATTGACCATACCATCCCTACACTCACAAGCCACATCCACTGGCCACGCCCACCAGCCAATAAGGAACCCAGGAGCCAACCGGGGCTAAGGCCAGGGATGGGGGGGGCAGAGCTGAGGCAGCAAGTGCGTGGCCCCCAGGGCCGAGTGGTCGCCGGTGGCCAGGGCTAAAGCTGGGCCTGAGCTGAGCAGGGTGATGGCTGGTGCCCAAGGCCTAAAGCCTCAGCCAGGCTGGGAGTGAGTGGTCAGTAGGACATCCCCTGAGGCCTCCCAGTATGTGTGAGGGGGCAGGTTGGGCTGAGGGATCACCCACCCCCAGTGCACAAATTTCGTGTACTGGACCCCTAGTGATAAATAACAGTGAAGTTCCTGGGCCTGGGGTTGTCTGTGCTATTTCTTCTGGAAGAGAGCATTTTCACAGTAAAGACAGGTACCACCAAAAGACCCATCCGCTGAGCACAAATACTCCTCCTTCCAAACCAAAATTGGTATAAACTTAGAGTTAAAATTTACAAAAATGACAAGATTTTCTTGGAAAGGTTGGAAAGCAGGGCGAGGAGGCACACCACACTATTGACCCGGATGCCTGGGGTCTGTGGGACGAAGGAACTCTGTTAACTGTGGCTTGAGAAGTTGGGCGGGAAGGCATCCTGCATGGCTTGTGTGATTAGTCGGGAACAGCGCTGGGGGAGGAAGACTAGAGGAACAGGCCCTCAGTTTAATCGGTGCAGGTCAGCAAGTCTGATCCCTGTAGGTGCTGTTTCCATGAGACACGACAAAGCTTTTGTTGCACCTTCCTGAGTCTAAGCAACACACAGACAGCGGTTGACTTGGGTGATTTTGCATTTAGTAAAATAGAACATGCAGCTCTTTGCCCAAGCGTGGGGAGCACCAAGGCCAGTGAGATGTCTGTCTCGCATGGGCCCCAGCCCCCCTGCTCCTTTTCACAGCGACCTTTCCCCCTGGACAGCCCCCGGCTCTCCTTCCCCTCTGGCTCTCAAACTTCAGATGAGGCCCTCTATGAAGTCACCCTCAGCCCCTGGCCCAGGATGACCCTCTCTGTTCCTGGTGACCTGACTCTGGCATCTTGACATTTCTGACTGTGTTTTGGGCACTCGACTTTCTTCCTACTGAAGCTTTACACTATGCTCTCTCTCGAGGGGCTTGTCTCAGGTGGTTGGTATATGTGTGGTGAGCCCTCCTCTGTGCTGAGGGTGAATGCTCGGCTCATGCTCACTGGTTGGAGTGGGTGAGGATAAACCCTCTTCTGAAGTGCGATACATTGCATGCCATCAAAAGCCCTTGGGGCTTATGTTAAAGTTCTCAGCACATTTTTCTTCCATTCTGCCCCTAAGTCTGGCTCCACGGGACTGGGAACCAGCAGGACGCTCAGCTCCAGGGTTACCTGCAGACACGTGGCTGTGAGTGTCTGTGGCCAGACAGGTCTTGGCATTGCATACCAGTCCTGGGAATGCGCTGGTCAGTGCCCACCATAGAGGCACTTCTGGCCTGTGGGAGGTGGGGAGTCAGAGGCTCAGAGAATTTGGAACTCAGTTGAAAGGTGCCTCTGTACCCTATGTCTGCCTTTCTGAGTGAATCTCATAGGTGCCCACCTGGCTGGGGTTCAAAGCTCACACTCCATCCCAGTTTGCACCAACCCATCACTTATCAAAGGGCATGGATGGGGCAAGAAGGAGCCTGTCCAGCCTGTCCAGTGAGGAGGTGTGATGACCAGAGATGCCTTCATAACCTGGAGATCTCTCCTGGGAGAGGGGCCAGGCAAGCAGGACTGTCCAACGCCAGACCTTACAAATCCTCATGCCCTGTCCACCCTGCACGCCGGGCTTCTTAGCTCCACAGCAGCTGGGGGCCAATTTGTTAAGATCTATGAAAGCAGGAAGAAGCAAGTCACATCCAATGGCATTTGGGAACAAGGGGATGAGGAAAGAGGACCCAGCTCATGAGATCCAGCCGGAAGTGGCCACAGTGGGTGGGAGAGAGAGTGGAGCTCAGTTGCACAGGTTTTCAGCTGGTTGCGGATGGATGTGAATGGCTTTCTTTTCAGATGACGATGGGTGTGATTTACAAAGATCAGGGAAATCTGAGTTCTGAGACTGACCGAGCCAGGAATGCTCCAGGCTGGGCGCCAGGCTCTGAGTACAGAATCTGAGCTCAGGGGGCCAGAGGAAGAGTCCTGCAGAGGGGTCACTCCCCCCACCCCCTTTGAGCTTAATTTTCCTCGTCTATAAAAATGGGGACTGTAGCCCGGCCGGTGTGGCTCAGTGGTTGAGTGTTGACCCACGAACCAGGAGGTCATGGTTGGATTCCTGGTCGGGGCACGTGCCTGGGTTGCAGGCTCCGTCCCCTGTGTGGTGTGTACAGGAGGCAGCTAACTGATGTTTCTCATCATTGATGTTCCTATTCTTCTCCCTCTCCCTTCTTCTCTCTGAAATCAATAAAAATGTATTTTTTAAAAATGGGGACTATAGAAAACCAATAGAGGAAAGGAAGCAGATTTGCAAAAGGCCGAAGAAATAAACCAGAATTGCTGGAGGAGAAAGACATGCTTTTCTTCTTTGTTGTGTGGAACTTTGAACTCTACATGATACCACTGGTGGTGGTGTTACTATTTTTAAAAAATATATTTTATTGATTTTTTATAGACAAGAAGGGAGAGGGATAGAAAGCCAGAAACACCGGTGAGAGACAAACATCGACCAGCTGCCTCATGCACACCCTCTACTGGGGATGTGCCCTTAACACTGACCCGTTTCTGAGCAGCCTTCCTTCCAGACTCTCTTCTCAGAGTCTCAGCCCATCCCTGGCCCCCACCCTGACTCAGAACCCCCTGGGAAGGCGAGGCTTGGAAGAGGGAGTGAGGGGTCGGGGGCAGCTTTAAACACTAGTTGGTTAAAAAAAAAAACCCAAAGGTTAAATGTCATGGTTTGTTTTTCAGATCCTATCAAAATAACCCCCTGCCACCGCGGAGGCACCGCCTACGGGTGTCCTCGCCCTCCCTGTGGGAGCTGCGTCCAGAGGAAAGTCCAGGGGCCAGGGCAGCCCTGTGGTCAGGACTCTGTACCAAGGGCTCCAAGGCCCACCCTGGGGTGGACAGAGGGTGCCCCCCCCGAAAAGGAGCTTGGGGGTTCTGCCATTGGGTGGAGGGTCTCCTGATGACTTCTAAGAATCTTAATCACTTGACATTTTAAGGGGGAAGAACAGAGTTTCATAAGTCAAGTTCGTAGATACCCAAATGTTTCTACGGCCCTCGGCTTTCTTCAGAAAGCACATTTCCACCGAGAATCGTCACTTCTCCCGCATCACCGCTAACCACAGTCCAGCTTTCTCTGCAGTTTTCTTCCTCACTTCACCCAGTGACTGTGCATGGGACAGACAGAGACTGGGGTTCCTCTGGCCTCTGCGGGACCTGGCCTGGGTGCGTGGGTCGGATCGCACGTGGGCAACACGGCTCCCTCGTGGCTCAGGTGCCCTGCTTCCTCCTGGTTGAATCTAACGCCGGGGTCCACCACCCGTCCAGGGCTCAGACACTTTGATTCCAAGGGGCCCTGGCCTACGTAGGCTCTGTCGCCGAGGGAGGTGCGTGGCAGAAATGTAGTCCGAGTCAACACTCACCAGCTCAAGCTGTAAGCGTGAAGGGCTGGTGCCCCTAAAACCGGGAGGCTCAGAGAGACGGAGTTTTCTCACACATGCTGCACCCCCATAGGGGCTGCCTTAGCCACCGGCCCCCTTTCTGACCCCAGCATCGTCACTGTTGTGGTGTGTCACTTTGTCAGCAGTAGTTCCTTAATTCCATCCCCAAGGGATTTGTTAGGGGATGAGTTGTGTCTCCCCGAAGTTCATATGGTCCTAACCAGAGTGCCTCTGAATGTGACTGTAGAGGGTCTTTAAAAAGACTGGTATCCTTATCATAAGAGGACCCTAGAGTGGTCGGCAAACCGCGGCTTGTGAGCCACATGCAACTCTTTGGCCCCTTGAGTGTGGCTCTTCCACAAAATACCATGGCCTGGGCAAATCTATTTTGAAGAAATGGAGTTAGAAGAAGTTTAAGTTTAAAAAATTTGGCTCTCGTCCTAACCAGTTTGGCTCAGTGGATAGAGCATCGGCCTGCGGACTGAAAGGTCCCAGGTTTGATTCCGGTCAAGGGCATGTACCTTGGTTGTGGGCACATCCCCAGTAGGGGGTGTGCAGGAGGCAGCTGATCAATGTTTCTAACTCTCTATCGCCCCTCTCCCTTCAAATAAATAAAATATATATTTAAAAAATTTTGGCTCTCAAAAGAAATTTCAATCGTTGTACTATTGATATTTGGCTGACTAATGAGTTTGCGGACCACCGCCCTAGGACACAGAGGCAAGACCACGTGAAGACAGAGCAGGCACCATCTGCCAGCCAAGGAGAAGCCTCAGAGGAACCCAGCCCTGCTGGCATCCTGGCCTCAGACTTGTAGCCTCCGGAGCTGTGAGGAAATAAACTTCTGTTGATTAAGTCCTCCCTCCTCTCCCCCAATCAATGGCAGCCCTGGCCAACTAGAACAGTGTTTACTCTCTCTCCCCCATTTGGGTAAAATAAGTGGATCCTGCTCTCTCCTTTGAAACAGCACACTTCCTCCAGACCGTTGGAGAACGGCAGAAACCCAGACAGAGCGAAAGTTGTCATCCCCTTTGTTTCCTTAGGCACCTCTGGGGGGACCGTAGAGTGGGTGCTGGAGAGTGAGCCCACGGTCGCGTCTCCTGTCTCCTCGGTCAGGGAACACAGAGGGGAAGGCTGAGCGGTGGCGGGGGCTGCAGGCGGGGCGCAGGCCTGGGTATTCCTGCCATCACCGCATCACCGCGCACTCAGTACAGTTCTGCTCTGCCTTTCCCCCAGGGTCAAGGTGATGACAGATTCAAGGAGCAGCTTTCATGCACAGACCGCCCGTCTTACGGCCTGAAGAGGATTTCCCCCAGCTTGCTCCATCACCCTGTTAGTTCTGTTAGGTACTTCTGCAGAAGTCTGCTAATCTTATCTCTAGTCTATTCACATGCTCGTCTTCTATGTTCACAGAGCTCTGCCACGTTGTGTGTGGGCTTGTGACCAAGAAGGCCAGCGATAAGCACCGGGCTTTCCGTTGCCCCCTGAGGCCTCCTGCTCTGCACAGCTGTGAATCCTTCCAGCCCATTCCAGTGAATGTGGAGACCGGGAAGGAGGTGAGAGGTCAAGTACTGGAAGCACCTCCCGGGAGGTGGAGAGCGCTGCCTCCCTCTTTCCTCAGTTTTACAAAGTAAGCACACCGCGGCAGAATGGGGAGACGGGGCTCCCTCCGGGTGAGGACCTCATAGCACGTGGGCTCCAGGCCCTGGGGGTGGGGGGCAATTGGCCGCGGTGAGTCACTGGCTGTTCCAGACCGCTCTGAGAGTTGTGACTTCTTCGAGTGAGGCCAGTTAGTGGAACCTGGTTTTCCATGAGTTCATGGGTTTCCCCGCTATCTGTCCTGTATCTTGCCTGGCTTTCTTTTCGTGTTCGGTGTGGGCCGCCTCACTTCCATCTCCTGATTTGCCTCTGGCTGGTATTCACTCTCCATCTAGTAAAGCAGTGGCAGGTGGGGGTAGCCACACCATGTTGGAGGCAGAAACCCGAAAAGAGAGGGGAGGGCCCTAGCCAGCTTGACTCAGTGGCTAGAGCATGGACCGCGCGGACTGAGGGGTCGAGGGTTTTATTCCAGTCAAGGGAATGTACCTCAGTTGCAGGCTTGCGTGTATATAGGAGTTAACCAACCGATGTGTCTCTCTCACATCAATGTTTCTCTCTGTCTCTCCTCCTCCTTTTCACTCTCTTTAAAAAAGTCAATGCAAAATATATCCCCCAGGTGAGAATAAATAAATAATAAACAAACAAACAAACAAACAAACAAGAGAGAAGGGAAGGAAAGAAAGAAGTCAGAGCCAGGGAGAGCAAGATGAGGAATACTGACTCAGGGGCTCCCAGCCAGCTGTCCTGTCCACCTGGATTCATGCCCTTCCTTTTAAAGAAAATCTCACCCAAGGATATGTTTTATTGATTCTTTTTTTAGAAAGAGAGGGAGAGAGAGAGAGAAACATGGATGTGAGAAACAGATTGGTTGCCCGCTGTAGGCACCTGAACCTTGGATGGCGCCACAATCTAGATATGTGCCCTGACCGGGAATTGAACCCACAACCTTTTTGGTGTCCGGTACAATGCTCCAATCCACTGAGCCACCAGGGCAGGGAGGGCATGGATGTCCTTCTTGACACTCAGTGTGAGGCAGGGGTGCTGGGAGCTGGGAGAAGAGCCTTGGTTCCCGGGGAGCTGAGCAAGAACCACTGTCCTGAGATCCTGGGACCAGAGCCAGCGGCGTGCTGTTCCTCATTTGTTCCCGCGCAGGGAGGTTAGGGGCCTATCTAGGAAGTGGACTAAGTCAGGGGCAGAGGCCCCCAAATGTTCTTCGTGCTGCCCTTGGGAGACCTCCTTGGCCAGTCTCCCACACTGAGACGCCACGGTGCGACGATTGTAGTTATGACAGCACTTCAATGAGCGGCTCTGCTCAGCCAGCTCAGGGGACCCGCGGGTCCCAGGTCGCCCCAAGCACTCAGCCTGCCTGCAAGCAGCTGCAGGCGGCTCCCCACCCGCCCAGTCCTGCCATCCCCACCAGGAAGTGCCTGGGCTCACCCACAGACAGCTGTGTTTGCTCCCAAAGCTTCCCTGCCAGTGTCTAGATTAAGCAATTTAACCATTTGTTATGTAAACCGATAAAGCATACATTTGAAATGAAAGAGTTGTTTGAACGCTTTGGAAAGTTCAATAAAGGTGAATTGCTAGCCAAAGCGAATCTGCTGTTAAATAGGCGTGAGTGTCTTGGTTACAAGACAGGGAGGGAAAACTTAAAAATCCGGGATGGCATGCGTTCTTGATTACTCCGTTCTCAGCTCACCTTAATAAAGAAACCCAAACTGGAACTCATAATAAGGGTGTGAATGATGAAAGACACAAAATTCTAATTAGGACAACTATGATTTTTTAAAGAAGATCTTGGCTACAGTGATACCAGCAGATTGGTGAATTACATTGTCATGTTTTAACTTAAAATATTTAGGAGATTTAATAATATATTAATATTTAATGTAGTTAATATAGTTAACAATATATTTACTAAATATATTCTGCCCTTTATCCAATTTTTAATATGAATTGACTAATGACTAATCCCCAATTTAGGAAAAAGAGACTTTTGGCCTGTGCCATTTGTATCAAAGATCTGGCCATTCCCCAGAGGCAGGGATCAGATTTTGTTAGTATTGTGTACCCACTCCCTCACCCGCTCACTCACCCTCCCACCCACCCACACATCCAGTCACTTAGTCCCTCACCCACTCCTTTACCTACTCACCCACCCACTCATCCACTCACTCTTCCACTCACTCTTCCACTCACTCATCCATTCACTCACTCCCTCACCCACCCACCCACTCATCCACTCACTCTTCCACTCACTCTCCCACTCACTCATCCATTCACTCACTCCCTCACCCACCCACCCACCCACTCACCCACCCACTCACTCACCCACTTACTCTCACTCTCCCACTCCCTCACCCACCCACTCATCCACTCACGCTTCCACTCACTCTCCCACTCACTCACTCACTCACTCCCTCACCCACCCACTCACTCACCCACTTACTCTCACTCTCCCACTCACTCACCCACTCACCTACTCCCTCACCCACCCACCCACCCACTCACCTACTCCCTCACCCACCCACCCACCCACTCACCTACTCCCTCACCCACTCACCCACCCATTCACCTACTCCCTCACCCACCCACCCACCCACTCACCTACTCCCTCACCCACTCACCCACCCACTCACCTACTCCCTCACCCACCCACCCACCCACTCACCTACTCCCTCACCCACCCACCACCCCACTCACCTACTCCCTCACCCACCCACCCACCCACTCACCTACTCCCTCACCCACTCACCCACCCACTCACCTACTCCCTCACCCACCCACCACCCCACTCACCTACTCCCTCACCCACCCACCCACCCACTCACCTACTCCCTCACCCACCCACCACCCCACTCACCTACTCCCTCACCCACCCACCACCCCACTCACCTACTCCCTCACCCACTCACCCACCCACTCACCCACCCACTCACCCACCCACTCACTCTCCCACTCACCCACCCACTCACCCATCCACTCACTCACCCACCCACTCACTCACTCACCCATTCACTCGCTCCCTCACCCACCCACCTACCCACTCACTCACCCACACACCTACTCCCTTGCTCCTTACCTCCCTCCCTCCCTGCCTCCCTACCCTCCACCCTCCCTCCTTCCCCCACTCACTCACCCATTCACTTACGTTCTCTTCAGCCTTAGGGAGCAGGGACAGTACAAGAGGGAAGCCGGGGTGGAGCTGGTGGTGCAACACTTGCCCACAGGGGCCGATGGCTATTCCGCCTGCATGCACTGAGGCAGCCAGCAGAGAATCAGTAGCATTGGCCGAATTGCTGCTTACCTGTCAGGTTCACCACCGGCATCACTCAGCTCGGTTCTGGAGGGTCCCTGGAGGGCTGGGGCTGGTTCTGAAGCTGCCTCCTGCCTATCAGCTGCTGGCCCCAGGGACCAGCCTCTCCCTCAGCCCCAGCCCATCTGTACCCTGCACCCACCCGAGGCGGTTCTTGACCCCCTTGTGGCTAAACTGGGAGCATCAGACGTTGGGACTGAAGTGGATTAATTCCCACCCAAATCACAAACCAGGCAAGACAGCACAGTCCAGGGGTGGCCCAGGTCTGCTGCTCTTTGGGCAAGAAAGCGCCTCACCCATGGTTCATCCTAAGCAGCACAGTCCTCTCCGCAGGCCCACGGGGCTCTGCCAGAAGTGTCTTCCCTGCGGAAGGAGGAGGGTGGGGGGAGACGTTCCCCGAGGCACATCTACCCCTGGTTCCAGCACCCCTGGGCTGCAGTCACATTCAGCCGGCCTGGGGTGTGGGTTGCTCCCAACAGAGGGTGCACAAGGGCACTCCGGGCTGAACCTCCAGAAGACAAGCCCTTAAGAGGGGAGGTGAGATTTCTTAGAAAGGTTTCAAAACTTTTTATTTAATATTTATGTAATTCAAAAGAGTACATATGGCATCTGTGTAAGATATGAAAAACAACAGTAAACAGACACTCAATTCGCCTATGCCCTCCCCCAGCCTATTCACTTCCTTCTTCTGCCCCAAAGCAATCTTATCCCCACAACTGCGTTTATCGTTCTGGAGTGGGTTTGAGCTCTCAACTTAGAGGTTTCATAAATATTCTGAAATGGTCCCTTATACGGGCAATCAGCAAGAAGAAGGCTGGGCGGGGGTGGCCTTGGCCTTCCCTCCATTCTGCTCCCGTCTCAGGCAGAGGGCCCGCTGCTGCGCCCAGGGGACTGGCTCTTCCCAGGATGTGCTTGACTCACTCTGTTACTGAAACCAAGTGAGTGCACATCCCCCCATTTAAACAGGTCCCTCAGGCAACAGCAGCTGCTGGCACCACATTTGTCTTTGTGCAGGTTTAACTACCACATGGCCCTGCCAGCGGAGGCCACACTTAGCCGGGACACCTGCTCTCTCCAAGGTGCAGGCTCTGCCTAGTTGACAGACCTCTGTGACCCTGGCAGCTTTGTGCACGTGCGAGGCTGGGGTCAGGCACAGGTTACAGAAATAAGGGGGTTACAGCATCTGCACAGATACGCTAGGCCGAGCCGTTTTCAGACACAATGCAGTACCGCTGTTGTACATTACATAATCTTGTAAGGCAAACTCCACGCACAAAACTGCCAAGACAGCAGAAGAGCAAAACTGACGGAAAAGAAATGAAATGGCGATCTTGAGGCAAAAAAGGCAGCCACCTGGGCTTCCTCCCCCTGGGGGCACAGCACTTCTCTGGGGGGGGGGGGGGGGCGGGGGGCAGAAGAGACCAAGTGATGCCAGCAGTTGGGACCTGCTCTCTCCATACAAACTGCTTTGCCTGAAATCCCGGCTCTGCTAGCGGCCCCCGCATGTAGCTCACAGGGTTCTCCATCAAGTACTACTGCGCCCAGCAGGCTCATACATTCACATGATGTCATCAAATGTTCTTACACACAGAACTCAAGTTTCAGTCTGAGCCAGAAAGCTGGTTTTGACATTTTTGGTCCCTCCCTTGATATGGACTAGGGCAGTGGTCGGCAAACAGTGGCTCAGGAGCCACATGTGGCTCTTTGGCCCCTTGAGTGTGGTTCTTCCACAAAATATCATGGCCTGGGCGAGTCTATTTTGAGGAAGTGGCATTAGAAGAAGTTTAAGTTTAAAAAATTTGGCTCTCAAAAGAAATTTCAATCATGGTACTGTTGACAATTGGCTCTGTTGACTAATGAGTTTGCCGACCTCTGGACTAGGGGACTTCGAAGAAAATAACCTTCTGATTCTCACAAATTAAGTATCACGTAAGCTGCCTGATTAAAAGAAAACACTTATGTTTATGGTTTATACATTTTCATTTCCATTCAGAACTGTTGTAGGAACATAAACCCAGGGATTCAGAAAACATTCTAAGGGACACTGGAATGTGTTCACAATTTTGTGCCCATTTCCCTAAAATTTTTTTTCCTTTCTAACCCCAAACTCAGTCTAGGTTTATGACTCAGGACTTCAGAGTCAGCTTTTCCTTTATTTGGGGAGACGGGGTGTCACTACAGACAATGTTTTCCTTCTTCCTCTTTCTATTTCACAATTTGGAATCTGCTCACTTGAAAATTAGGCCCAACCTGTTACCATTTGCACAAAATCCAAAGTCTAAAGGATCTTTACTTGACCTTAGAAAACCAGACTAAATGGTTCCCCGATGCACTCCTCTGGCATGCGTCACCATGTGGGAAATACAAAGGTTTCCATTAGCGGTCCCATCAGCTGGAAAGGTTTCTGGGTGTCTCGACAAGAGGTGTGGGTGTTCTTGAGCATTCACCCTCCTGCAGTGAGTGGCTGCAGTGTGCCTCAAAATCTGCAGGAGGCAAGAGTGGATCAGGCCCTGGCTTGTGTGCTCAGTGGTTAGAGTGTCAGTCTGCAGATTAAAGGGTTGCAGGTTCGATTCCCAGTCAAGGGCACATACCTGGGTTTTGGATTTGATCCCCAGCCCCAGTTAGGGTGTATGTAGGAGGCGACTAATTGATGTGTCTCCCACATCGATGTTTCTCTCCCTCTCTCCCTCTTTCCCTTCTTCCCTCCCTTCCCTCCCTCCTTCCCTTCCACTCTAAAAAAATCAATGGAAAAATATCCTCAGATGAAGATTAACAAAAAACCAAACAAAAAAATTGGACTATGGCTGGGAACTCCAGTAACGCAAAGAAACGTGTCTGGAGTGAGACACCGCACATGTGGTGAGTATATGTGGTGCAATAAAGATGTTCTAGAGTAACGGTCGCCAATCGGTGACCTGCGGGCCACTGGTGGTCCCTGAGGTCTGAAAGGTTGGCGACCGCTATTCTAGAGGATGTGACGGGGAGAATGTGAAGGGGAGAATGACGGAAAGTGGGGCTCCCCACTGGGAGGTGGGATCTGGCAGCTGTAGGGAACTGAGGAGGCTAAAAGACACCAGGGAGGGAGGAACCAAGATGGTGGTATAGGTAAACAACCTATTGTGCTGCCCACAAAATAATTCTAAAACTACAACATAACAACAAAACAAACATCATCCAGAATCACCGGACAGCTGGCTGAGTGAAAATTCCACAAATAAAAGTAAAGGTGGGACACTGAGACTCAGAGGAGCTGCGGAGCGCAACCTTGAAGATACGCCCAGAGAGAGGTTGGGAGCTGTGCGCGCGCGCACGCGCGGGCTGTAGGGTGGGCAGCAGCAATCCTGGCTGGATTTCTCCAAAGAGGAGGGCGGAGGCGCCTCACTGCACTGATTCCCCAGTGCCAGGCAAGGTCCGAGGTCCGGGGTATGCATGCTAAAAGCTGGGTGCTAAAAGCCGGGTGTGGCAGAGGTCTGCGAGTTTGAGGAGAGTGCGCTAAACTTGGAACAGCAGTTTGCGCATAAACTTGGGGACAGAACTTCGCGGCCGTGCAGAGAGGACTCGTGACTTGCTCCCTCGTTCAGGAGACCATTGGACTGCTTTGTTTTACAACCCTGGGTGAGACTTTGGGTGTGCAGACTCATTTGGGGAGAAGCAGAGTTGTCTGGCAATGGGTGGGGACCGGTGGTGGCTTTCTCTAGGAGGTGTGCAGCCGTTACCACCTGGCACACAGACCCATGCACCGCATAGGGTGGAGCTGACGCTGCCTGCTCAGCCTGGAGACTCCGCCCATCCAACCTGAACACAGCTCACCTTCACACCCAATTGGCTTGGAGGTCAAACCCTCCTAGTGCTAACAACAAAGAGCTGGGCTTAACTCCAACAATACTGTACAACCCATAAAGGATTGCAGTAAGAGTATCCACCTCAGGTAACTGGGGAGGCTGAGCCATTGTCCCTAAGAGGACATCTACCACACAAAGCTAATGGACCAACTCATGAAAGCAGCCAAAATGCAGAGACATGGAAATAAATCAGATGTGAAAGAAATGGAGGGAAAAAAACGATTGGACATAGAATTAAAAACCACAGCAATTAGGTTTTTCAAGAGGTTCCTAGAAAAGACCGATGAACTTAATGAGAACTACGAGGAAATGAACAAGACCTACGAGGATATGAAAAAGGACCTACTAGAAATTAAGCATACACTGACTGAAATAAAAAATATTACACAAAGTCCTAAAAGTAGTCCAGAGGGCCGCAAGAACCAAGTCAAAGATTTGAAATACAAAGAAGCAAAATCCATTTGGCTGGAAAAACAAGAAGCAAAAAGAATCCAGAGGAACCAAGATGGCGGTATAGGTAAACACCTATTGTTCTGCCCCGCGCAACAATTCAAAAACTACAACATAACAACAAAACAAACATCATCCAGAATCACCGGACAGCTGGCTGAGTGAAAACTCCACAAATAAAAGTAAAGGTGGGACACTGAGACTCAGAAGGGCGGTGGAGTGCAGCCTTGAAGATATGCGTGGAATCAGAGGTTAGGAGCCGTGGCCGCGTGCGCAGGCTGTAGGACTGGCAGCAGCAACCCCGGCTAGATTTTGCCAATGGGGAGGGCAGAGACGTCCCACTGCACAGATTCCCCAGTGCCAGGTGAGGTCCGAGTCCGGCGTACGCACCCTGGAAGCCCGGCGCGGCAGAGGTCTCCTAGTCTGAGAATCCAGGTTGCTCGGAACAGCAGTTTGTGCATGTAAACTGCTCCCTGGCAATTTGCTCCCTTGCAACAGCACAGACACGTGACTTGCTCCCTGGCGACTTGCTCCCTGGTCCTGGAGACCACCGGACTGCTTTGTTTTACAACTCTGGGCGAGACTTTGGGTGTGCAGACTCATTTGGGGAGAGGCAGAGTTGTCTGGCAAGGGGTAGAGACTAGAGGCTTTCTCTTGGAGGTGTCTGCAATCATTCCCACCAAACAGAGACCCGTGCCCGAGCGCCGCATAGAACGTAGCTGACGCTGAGCCTCGTGCTCAGCTCAGAGACTCCGCCCATCCTACCTGAACACAGTTTCCCTTCACAGCCAATTGGCCTGGAGGTCAAACCCTCCGAGGGCTAACAACAACAAGCTGAGCTTAAATTCAAAAATACTGTACAACCCATAAAGGATTGCAGTAAGAGTACCCACCTCAGGTAACTGGGGAGGCTGAGCCATTGTCCCTTAGAGGACATCTACCACATAAAGCAGCCAACATGCAAAGACATGGAAGGAAATCAGGTGTGAAAGAAATGGAGGAAAAAAGACGACTAGACACAGAGTTCAAAACCACAGTTATAAGGCTTTTCAAGAGGCTCCTAGAAAAGGCCGATGAACTTAATGAAAACTACGAGGAAATAAACAAGACCAACGAGGAAATGAATGAGACCTATAAGGAAATGAATGAGACCTACAAGAAAATGAACAAGACCTCTGAGGATATGAATGAGACCCTCACGGATATGAAAAAGGACCAACTAGAAATCAAGCATACACTGACTGAAATAAAAAATATTACACAAAGTCCTAAAAGCAGTCCAGAGGGCCACAAGAACCAAGTCAAAGATTTGAAATACAAAGAAGCAAAATCCACTCGGCTGGAAAGGCAAGAAACAAAAAGAATCCAGATAATTGAAGATAGTGTAAGGGGCCTCTGGGACAACCTCAGGCATGCCAACATCCGAATTATGGGGGTGCCAGAAAAAGAGAGAGAGCAAGGTAATGAAAACCTACTTGAAGAAATAGTGGTGGAAAACTTCCCCCACCTGGTGAAAGAAATTGACTTAAAAGCCGAAGAAGTGCACAGAACCCCAAAATATAGGAATCTAAAGAGGACCACACCAAGACACATCATAATTAAAATGCCAAGAGCAAAAGACAAAGAGAGAATATTAAAAGCAGCAAGAGAAAAATAGTTAGTTACCTATAAGGGAGCACCCATACGATTGTCAGCAGATTTCTCAACAGAAACAATGCAGACCAGACGGGAGTGGCAAGAAATATTCAAAGTAATGAATAGCAAGAATCTACAACCAAGATTACTCTATCCAGCAAAGCTATCATTCAGAATTGAAGGTCAGATAAAGTGCTTCGCTGATAAGAAAAAGCTAAAGGAGTTCATCACTACCAAACCAGTATTATATGAAATGCTGAAAGATATTCTTTAAGAAGAGGAAGAAGAAAAATGTAAAAATATAAATTATTAACAACAAATACACATCTATCAACAAATGAATCTAAAATCAAGTGAATTAATAATCTGATGAACAGGATAAACTGGTGAATATAACAGAATCATGGACATAGAGAGGGAATGGACTGACAATTCTTGGGGAGAAAAGGGGTGTGGGAAGTGCAGCAAGAGACTGGACAAAAATCATGCAACAATGGGAGAGGACAGTGGGGGGGGGGAGGTGAGGGTGGAGGGTGGGGTAGGTACTAGGTGGAGGGGATCTATAGGGGGATAAAAAAGGGGGAACAATGTAATTAATAAATGGAACAATAGAGTTAAAAAAAATAAAAGACACCAGGGAGAGCCGAGGGTGCCCTGCTACTGTTGGGGCATGTCCTGTGGCCAAACCCGCTGCTGTCCTCTGCTCCTATTCTCTAAATCAGAGGGCTTAAGTGAAGGCTCACCAAGGCTCTTTGGCAGGACCAGGACCTCTGAAAGGTAATCACATTGGGAGGGAATCCTGCCCAGAAAGCAGTACTTCCAATGCAGGGCTCACACTGTGCTCCCCGCAGGGGCTCTCCATGCTCCCTTCCTCTGGGGAGCAGCAGTGAAGCGTGGTCAGTGAGCATTTTGCCACTGTTTTGGCCATACTGTGCTGGGTGCTGTTGGAGGTGAGAAGGAACCTAAAGGTGGCACGTTTCTGGGGGTGGTTGTTCTTCCCTGAGACCTTCTGCATGGGAAACGCCTCACAGGTCACATGACCACGTCACACACTCAGGTTGACTCGTTCCTGCCACTGGTCAGTGAGTGCAGTGGAGGACATCCCCACTATTGCCGACTGTCCCTGCAGCCTGTGCCTGGGACCAGTGGGGATCCCGGTCACCTCAGCCCCCATTTGGAGCAGCCGATGGTGCCAACAAGCCTAAGAATGGGGCCTCTGGGGCCAGTCCTAATGGCAGGAACAAAGCTTCTCTCACTTCAGAACAGCACCCAAATCTTCTGAAGAAAGACGAGCAGTCAGGCAATTTTTTTAGGGGAGTGAGGTGGCATGTAGTATAGCCTAGAACCAAGTTTCATTTAGGTAAGTCTAATAAAAAATACCAAAAAGTAATGCACATTAAAAACTTTATTGTATCATACATGTCCAAATTTACATCAATTTGATACATTTCTGTTCATTCTGCAGAACACAATTGTTGTACACTTTCCTTAAACCTTGAGTCACCTGTGTTAGGTCTCCTCAGCCTCGTCCCTCTCTGGCCTCCCCACCATCTCCACGCGATGACATCCCCCTCAGGTGACTGCCGCGTGCCCAGGTCTCAGTCCGCCCTGGGCCAGGAGCACGCGCCCTACTGCCCCCGTCTGGCCACCGTTCTCTGTTTTCTCTCTGAGCACGTCCCCCCTAACCTGAGTGGATAACTGTGGATACTCTAAGCAATGTTCAGTCCAGGGAAGTGTCATGGAGTATTCCAGAACCTAGAATCAGTAACTGATTTTCATTACTTTTTAATGGAGGTGGGGAGGAGTTGGGAAAAATTCCCTGGACAGGAAAGGGCTGGACCAGGGTAGGAGCTAGTTCTCCGTCTCTCCCTCATCACCCAGGCCTGGCCAATACTGCGGGCAGCAGATAGGTGCCCCCTCGGAAGTGTGGCCAATGAACAGCCACTGGGGCTTGAAAACAAATTTGAGAGAAAAAAAATGGTGATGAAAAAAGTCCCTAAGGGATAACCCGACATGTCCTTTCTGAATAGCATTCCCCTTTCTGCTTTTAGGCATTTATGATGAGATATAATGTAGGGATGATGCATTACAAGAAAAAGGATAATATTACAATAGCAGTAATTTCCCATCTGGAGTGCTATTCAACTGCTTGCAGACAGCTGCGATTTTAATGCATTTCAAACACATTAGGAATGAGTGATGATTCTCCGAACTAGGGAAAACACAATAAAAAAGGAAAGACAGAAAATACATGCTAATTTAATGGCAAACGTACTTTAGAGTACTGAAACTGGTTTTCCATACCCGAACAGTAACGACCTTGGAATTAGGGAGGGAGCAGCGGGATGCACCCTTTGCTCGAGAAGATACCAAGAACATCCCTGGACGCAAGAGCCTGGGGCTGACCCGGGAGCAGGGGTGGCACCCGCTGGGGTCAGGGGCTCGGCCAGTCCCAGTGTTGTCCGTGGGGCCCGTCAGTGCTGCAGCAGGAAGTTGGTGGCCACATTAAGGTCATTATTCGAAGCTCTCAGGGCTTCCAAAGCATCACCTCTGGAAAATCCCATCTCCATGAGCCGGGCAACCTGAACAGAAACAAGACCAGAGACCGGATGAGGCTGACGGCACTGTCCCTGGCCCACCAGCCTCAAGTGCTCTTCATGTGAAGGACAGGCTGACCCCCCACTCCCGGTAATAAATGAATAAACACCCACAAAACTAATTTTCATTTCAGTGTGAAATCTGATGTTCAACTAATCATAATAGGCACAACATTTTAAAGCGCTTAGTGCACAGAGCTGATAGATATGCCTTCTCCCATGTAGTCCTCCTTGGAGAGATGAGGAATGGGACACCCCGGGTCCAGCGACCTGCCAGAGTGAGCAGAGGGCAGCCGGGCCGGGCTGAAGAGCAGGTCTGTGGAAAGCAGCCGCCTGCTCACCACACTCCTCAGTGTCAGATCTGACTCAGGAGGAATGATGGCTCGGCTGCACTTCCTTATGCAGGTGGACAACCGTTTAACTGGAGACTCATTCCCGATGCTGGCGGACGGTGACTATGAAAATGCCTTTACGTTCTCGGGGTCACCCTGTGGAGCACGTCCTGTGCATGCCCACACCGTGCCAGCATGTCACATTAGTCACAGGTTTTGCTGAGTCCGGCTGGGCTCCGCAGGCAGCAGCAGCCCTGTGCGAGGAGGAGGTGGGTAAAGCCACAGGGTGGGGAGGGCGAGTCTTGCATTTTTTTAAACCACAAATCCTGAATCTGTGAATATAGGGGTTTCCTGTTCTTTTACCTACAGGCAGTCTCCAAAGTCAAAACTGGCAGAGATATTAAAGATTATTTGTAATGGAGTTTCCCATTTAAAAACGTATGATAAAAATGTCTATGACTCGGGGGAGCCACGAGCATCTGCTTTTTTGTACTGATATTAACATTTGCAATAATATGTAGTGGAAAATGGTACTCTTATAAATGCTGAGATTTTCAACGTGCCCATTAAAGAGGCTTCTCAGGGCCGAGTGACTTAGTCACCACTGTGATCCTATTTCCTGTAGAGAACTGGGTGCTGGGCGCTGCCCAGTGGAAGGAGAATGCTAACCCTGCCTCTTTCCCTCCCTCCCCTGCTGAGGGGAGTCAGTGTGTGTGGGAGCGTGGGGTGGGCTGGGGTGGTGGAGGAGAGAGCAGAGTGTGGGAGGCCTAAGTGATGGGAGGGGAGGATGCAGAGCGCAGAGTGAAGTGGGCAGCTGGCAGGGGAGGGGGGGAGTAGAGGGGAAGGTAGTAGGAGTGCAGTGGTGCGCTTCCTCAGGAGTCTTGGGAGAGCACACGGGATGCTTCTCACATGGTCGGCCAGATGTGAGTTCCTCCTCAATGAGGTTCTGGCCAGCGTTTTTCAAAATGAGACTGTGATCCCTTGTTAGTGGTTCATGAACAGTGAGTTGGTTAAGACTAGGGTTAAAGGTTGCATGCAGTGAAGGGCATCCATAAGCTTCATTTTGGCCCCTTATTCACACATGTGAGCAGTGTGTGCGGGTCCCCCTGGGGGCCGTGGTCAGAAGCCTTGGACAGCTGTCTTCTAAAGGAACGGCCGGTCTGCAGGCACGTCCCGCTCAGCTGCCCAGGGTGACGGACAGTGCGGACAGGACAGAACGGCTGGGGTCTTTGAGCTCCATTCCCATTCCAGGAAAGAAGCACCTCGCAGAGGGTCAGGCACACTCTTCCCTCATTGGCCAGATGTGAGTTCCTCCTCAACAGGGCAGCACCTGCCGCTCACTAGTGTCACTCGTGGGACAGCAACAGTATTTGCCCTTTGGAGGAACAGAAAGCAACCCTATTCCCTTTTCTGCGCAAAGCACTTTGAGAGTCTGAGGGCTGCCCACCGCCTCCCCTGAACCCCCAGGTGTCTCTAGGCCAGGATCCCACTCCCGGGGTGTTCCAGGCACGTGGAGCCATCTTCCAG
Source organism: Antrozous pallidus (assembly GCA_027563665.1). Lineage (NCBI taxonomy): Eukaryota > Metazoa > Chordata > Mammalia > Chiroptera > Vespertilionidae > Antrozous > Antrozous pallidus. The sequence continues at coordinate 61,742,101 of CM050519.1, read as the reverse complement.
AGTCACTGGAGGTGTTTCCTGCTGGAAGGCTCTTCCCTGCACCTCTAGCCTGGTTACCTCCTCCTCATCCACAGGACGTAGGGGTGCTTGGCCCTTTTCCATGTCTCCAGACAGGGAGGAACTCAAGTAGAAGTTTCGTGGCCCCACTGACCTATCCTCTCTCATGACTGTGACTGTCACCTGTATTGACAGGGTCGACCGCCTCTCCCCACACTGCACTCCACACTTGCTGAGAAGAGTCCTGGCTGTGTTTGTGCACCCCTGTGCCTCAGTGTCCAGCACCCTCCAGGCCAGCCCTCCTCGTAAATGCTGCCCATTTATGCCATCTCAGAACAAAGTATCCAACCCGAGTACGGGAACCAGTATGACCTGACGGGGCAAAGGGCAGCTAGACTGCTATATTCCTGTGACCACAGCCCTTGCTACAGTAGAGGAATGCTTTAGTAGCATGCCTGCATATATGTATTTGTGTATACTCATGCCCTTTTGTATGTAGCTACATCATACTGTGGTGGCCAGTTAAGGTGGGGCCTATTAAAAACCTTCCAGTATCTACACTAAATAAAAGAGTAAGATGCAAATTGACCATCCCTTCACGATGCCCACCAGCCAATCAGGAGTGATTATACAAATTAACCCAACAAAGATGGTGAGTTAATTTGCATACACAGGCGCTGAGCAGCTGGGGGCGGGGCAGGATGCCTGTGTCATTGCTATGGCGACAACACAGGCATTCCGCACCACCCAGCCACTCCGGGCCAGAGTGAAAAGGCAGCTCTGGCTAAAGTGAAGGTGGTGCAGGCAGCTCGGGTAAGGAAGGCCCATTCTTGCATGAATCTTCATGCATCGAGCCTCTAGTCTATATAATAAAAGCCTAAGTGACCATTATGGTGCAACAGCCAGAACAGCCAGTTGTTCTGATGCGCACTGACCCCCAGGGGGTTGATGCTCAACACAGGAGCTGCTCCCTGGTGGTTAGTGTGCTCACACAAGGGGAGCGCCGCTCAGTCAGAAGCTGAACTTATGACTGATGAATGCAGTGACAGTGGCAGGATCCTCTCCTGCCTCCACAGCAGTGCTAAGGAGCAGCAAGCCAATTGGTGGTAAGGAGCAGTGACCAGGCAGGCAGTAAGGAGCGAAGGGTCCCGGACTGCGCGAGGGCACAGGCTGGCTGAGGGATACCTCCCCCCCCCCAGTACATGAATTTTGTGCACCGGGGCTCTACTTTTCACATAAAATGCTCTCAAGCTAGGCCTCTCACACCCCACCTGTGAGTTTATACTTGATCTTCCAGGTTCAGGAGCATACACTCCTGTTACATTTCCTCTGACCATTGAGTAACCAATACAAACTACCTCTAGTTTAAAGTCTGTGCCTACCATGTGAATCAGCCCCTCAAGCTGGAGCATCCTCAGATTTGATTAGCAAACCTCTACACTGGCACTCAAGTTATTGCTGATGAAAATGCCAAGCAGGTCAGATCAAAGAGAAGGCCAGAGCTCACCAGAGACCTCCCTTTCCAGTCAAGGGGCCAATCAACGTCTTGTTAGAGATTTTTAATGTTTCAAATCCACTTTATATTATCACCCATTGCGCGAGTCACCGACATCTCTCTTAGGGTGAGGAGATACTGTCAAATGTCTTGGTGACATCCTGTGTCAACAGGATCAGTTTGGTGCCTTCAGACCACAACGCTCTCTTTAACGCTCAAAGCTATCTGAGTGATAATCTATCTTAGACTTCTGCCACACATGAAACATCCCTTTTGCCAGTTAATTCTCAGAATCCACATTTTCCTCTTTCCTTGAGCGATTTCAAACGGAGTGCCATCTTGCTTTCTCCACCCCGATCAGGACTTGTGCTGAACACATGTCACCAGGGAAGAAACCACCTCACTGGTTCAGGTACTCGGACAGAAATAACCCTGCATGATGCTTGTTCTGGTTACTTCAGTTAAGGACTGCCCTTAGTGGAGTCGATGAGCAGATGAGCCGCGTGAGGAGATGGGCTTCTCTGTGTGTGAGGTTTCTTCTGAGCTCCCCCTCCCTTTCACACAAACAACCACATGTGCCGGCCGCTGGCTCTTCCCATGTCTTTCAGACGCTTTCTCAGAGTCTGTGCCGTTAGAAGCCCAAAGCGCTGGCAGCTGGTTCCAAGTTGGCAATCAGGCCCCATTAGCCACAGCTGGCCTCGGTGCCTGCTGAGCTTTTCAGGGGTGAGAAGACAAGTGTGATTACAAAATTTTATTGCTGGTACTTGGACCAGATGAAGAAACGAATGAAATAGGAACAGTGTTAATACAGTGTTTCTTTTCGAACACTGAATAATTACACTAAGAAAGGGTGTCTGTGAGTTTCCCCTGGTGTCCAATGCTGTGAATATCATGGAAAAATGAAACTGCACGTATGGGCTGGGGTGTGTGGATAGTCATTCACCAGAAAAGAGGAGAAGCAAAGAATGCATAGCGTTTTCCGTCTGCCCCAGCCCACAGGGCAGGGCCCCACCCTCCGTGGAGGTTCGGTGGTTCATGGGCCGATGACAAGGATGGGCATAACCCACAGCACCGAGAGCAGCGTCGGCAGCCCTCCTGGCTGATGCTAACAATCACTGCTGCGGGCCTCACTTTTCTGTGCCGAGAGGCCCATCTTGCCCAATCCGAGTGCAATTCGTTACTGTCTCTGTGAAATGCTTAGCACGAGCTTCTGTGCTCAAACAGCAGAGAAAGGAAAATCAAGACCCTTGCAGATCTGTGGTCAGGTAGGCAAAATATAGACAAGATTCCAGAAGTTTACAGTTCCTTAAAATAAAAACACAGGGTAGACTGGCAGCTGGTTGGATCTGACCCAAGTGCAAGAGGCTCATCCGAGCCACGGCTGTTGGAAGGTGGAGATGCGGTCAGTCAGTGGCAGGGCTCCCATGGCCTCACATTAACAGTGTGACCCCAGCTAGGGGACCAACACCTCAGCTCCCAGCTTCCTCATGAGTGTGAGAGGGCCAGACCCGTAACTGTAGTGTAGCAGGTGCTCAGTGAGCAGGACCTCTTCCGATAATTAGTATCTGACTGGACCACGACTGGGCCCCATGTGACCAGCCTGCCCTCTGAACCTCTCAGGCCTCAGTTCAGAGACTGACAAAACCACCCCCGGGTTTTGTTTTCGGCATTCACTTTAACTGCTTCCACTTCACTGGTTTTATATTCTTTGTTGGTCAAAGAACTGACGTGTCTTTTACAAAGCATCAAACACAGGCTGTCCAGGGAGAGGGCGTGGCTGGCGCTGAGAGGCTGGGAGGAGGCTCAGAACAGAAAGCCGACCCTTCTGGGCCCGGGTCTCTGCCCTGGAGGGAGTGCCCGAGCTCCCCCAGGCGATAAGGACCTGCGTACAGGTGGCTGCACCGCCGAGGGCACCCACAGGTGCACTCACTGCCTTGGCTAAACGCAGCCACTTTTGAAAACAAATGCAAGCGAATTCTGCAACCCATTTCTAGGGTTTAATAAGCATACAAGAACAAGAAAGTCAGGATAGGAAAAATCTTTTTTCTAAAGGGTTGGCATAATATCCTAAACAAAAAGCCCAAATTATTTTAGTGACTCTTAGAAACACCTTACTTTATATCTGTATACATTCTAGGAAAAAAGTCAATTTGAATAATTATACAAATAATGGTATTTATAGATACTCAGTTTACTATCCTCCCCATTCAAAGCACCTACATTATTAAATATGTTAAATCACCCTGAAAACCTAACCTGTTTTCTCTGCAGGCTGTTTCCTGTGCTTTTAGTTCATCTATTATAATGAGAGCATCTGCTCCCGACCTGATCAGATCTAACCTCCAAGGGAAGAGAAAGTTTCAATGTAAAGTCTCTCGGCATTATTTGACCAGAAGATAAAAATACATCCTGCTGGGTTTAAATAAAGTTGCGAAAGTATAGGAATGTCATTAACTCAACGACTATTCACAGACTATCTCCACTGCTCTAAGTTCTGCCCTAAGTAACCACAGTGGGTTGGGTTTCGAGACTCATGGGTTATTTTCTCTGGCAGACGTGAGCTCCGTGAGGGCTGGTACCACGTGCGCCTGGTTCCCACCCAACAGAGCGTGGCCCAGAGAAGGTGTCTGGGCAGTGCTCAGAGAAGGTGTGTAAGTTCGGCGATGTAAGTTCTTCAAGGAACTGACAGTTGTTGGGGGATGATGACCAATAAACATCTTGGGGACAGAATGAGAAAGCTGGTAAAATTCTTAGGACTCTGGAGAAGATGCTTAGAGACACTGATTTAAGGGAGTCAAGAGCAAGGCAAACACATCTCCATCAGCCCTAACGGGCGGGGTTTGCAGAGGTCTTATAGCCTAAGCTCAGCAGCTGTTTTTTCCTTTCTATAACGCAAGGGCCTGACTCAAGTGCCCAGGCATCCACCCCAGCGAGGGCTCTCTGGAGTAATCGCATTGCCGGCCACAGGACTAGATAAAGAGCTGCTTTCCGCCAACTGAAGCCCCTTGGTTTTAGACTCAGAGATCTTGGTTGATTTCAATAATTGACTATTTGGGCCACATGTTTTCCTCCCCTACACTTTAAATTCCCACTTTTACGTTTTAAATTCACCAATAAAGAGTGAGACTGTAAAACCTCAGACCCCTATCCTTGACCTCCATAAAAATGAACCCCAGGCCCAAGCTCGAACCCCTTTCTCCTCCAATCCTACCCCCACCTCTTCCTCTTTTGCTCTCTATGTAGGTCCAGGTGTGCTGTGTAATTCCCAGGTCTTGTAAGTAATAAACTTTTATTTTTTTCCCCAAAGTTTCCTAATGATTATTGCTGAACTGAGACCAGCACAGAACAAGTCTGTTTAGAAAACTTTAAAAATGCCACATAGGAATTTTCTGAAAAGCATTTCGGTCCACATTTCTTCTGTTTTAAAGCACAGCAAGTACCTCCCTCCTTTGCTTATGTATCCAGAATATTTGTCTAGACATTCTCACCACAAAACAGCAGAATAGAGTTCATCTTGGTTTCTAGTCTAAGAACCTAAACCACTCTTTTCTCTAATTGCTTTAGAAACTAGGTGTAGTTAATAGCCAAAACGTGTTAATGCTTTTCCTGTCTTCCACATTAACTTACTTTCCCGAATGTACCCTCTCCAATGTTTGCTCTCCCTGAACACGTGAGTTCCTGGAGCCAAGGATCAGAGTGAGTCACACTGAAGGGAGAGTAAAGGAGAACTGGATACAGAGATTCCAGCTCGGCCTTGTCACTGGGACAGGGACACATCTGTGGACGGTCCCTCCTCATGACTGCAGCTGTATCCGCTGCCTCCTGAGGCCCCGTGCCACAGCCCCCAGGTGGCCAGCCCAAGGGAGAGGTATGGGCCCTTGGAAGGAGTGGGCACCAAAGACAGCACTGTTGCAGGCATCTGACAGTATTCCAAAGATAATACCCTTTTCAAAAGGAGGTCATGCTGAATGAGAAAAGAAACCTATAGAGATGGAGATAAATCCGTATTAGTTTTTAATCCTTTCATTTTTTTAAATAAAAAAAGAAAACATCTCCTGTGATTCGGACATGTGTTCCCTACTATCTCAAGATAATTCACACGTTGGCATTCTATTTGCACATCAACTACCCTTTCAGACAAGTGCAATAGGAGTCATTCCAGTGAGATTTACAGCGATTCCTCATAGTGATACTCTTCGGCCTGTTTTGTTCAAACAAGACTGTGGTTTCAACTTCCCTTTAGCTAAGGGTGTCAAAAACAAATGTGTGGGGTTTTTTTTGTTGTTGCTGTTCTTTCTTCCCAAATTTTGATTGTTGCAACAAAGTGATGCCCACTTGGAAGGTGGCCCAATCCACTCCCACACTGGGTGGCCCATTGGGGACACATGCACTCACCCTTGTGAGCTCATCCTCCCTCCCCTTCAGTTAACTGTTATGTGCTACCCATCAGGGCCCACCTCCTCTCCTACCCCACTGCTGACGCAAGCTCACTGTCAGATCTCTGCGGGTCAGAGCGCTTCCCCATCACCTGACCGCTCTCCTCCTCAGACGGCTGAAGCCCGCGATTGCATCAGTGGAGCCAACTGTTCTGGTTATGCCCCTGCCCGCCCACAGGCTGCCTCTTCCCTTTGCTCTCTCCTGCCTGGCTCAGAGTTTGGTACTGAGAAGGCCCTGGCTGCAGGCAGATGAGTGCCTTTGCTGACATTTTTCACAGTGCCCAGCAGAATTAGGCACCCCCAAAAGTTGGTTGCCACCCAATGTTCCCTTCTAAAACATACAAATTTTGGTATTTTCTTAGAAAACAACATTTCCAGTCTATAAGCATTAGAGATGGAGGGGCCTGACATGGTACTGGTCTGTAGCCCTGAGAGAGAGAAGTCCACTGGCCACCCCTTCTCGCTCAGCCCTGCTCTACCTGCTGCCAGACACTGTCTCTGTGTTGGGCTCTAGGTTGGGGGAGGTAGTGGAGCGGGGGGGGGGGGGGGGAGACAGGAGAAATGGGTTAGCCCTCATGGAGCTCACTGTTTATCAGGGAAAACACACAATATGCCTGCCTGTCACCAGACCAACACCCAACTGACTGCAGTTAGGAGTATTCAGAGCAGAAGTGTAGCATACGCACATGTCAGAGAGGAGATTGCTTTACAAGGAATCCTGAAGTTTAATGGGTTCTTTGGAGACCGTGGGAAGAGAACCTTGCTGAGAGTTAGATTCTCTCATACTAAATACATTTTGCTGCTCATCAGCTAAGATAGAAAGTGTTTTGTGTGCTTTGCAGTCATTCTCTCTCACTTGGGCCAATGGATACTGCAGAGGACACCACTGGTGTCCGCACGACGGGTCTCATGTCTTATAACTTTACTCAGAGGTAACAAGTCTCCTCTGGGCAAGCGTCTCGTTAAGCACCTGCACTGTAACCTGGGCAGGGATGGGAAAAATTACATACTTGTATGTGGTTATGCTTACAATATGTCCCTTCTTCTATGAACAGTTCATCCTCCAGGGAAACTCGGTGATGTAATTCCCTGTTTAAAACCCTGCCACAGTTCCTTAATGCCTATGGCATAAAGCAGAAGTCACACACCACCTAGGGCCACTGGGGAGCCTGTTTTACCCCCTCCCCAGGTGGTGCTCTGTCCCCCTTGTTACCCTCCATTACACTCTCACCACCTGTGCTGCCCCCAATTGGGTGCACTTTTCAGCACGCCTGTCTTCCTGTCTTTGTATTATCTCTGTATTTCAGAAACCTAGCCCAGTGGTTAGCCCGTGACAAGCAGATAGTAGATAATGGCTGGCTAACTAAAAGGCAGGGCAGATGTGAATGGAAGAGAGGAAGTCAACATTTGTAACAGCCCATGTATCTTCCTTTTGTGAAGTGTCAGCTTTGGTTTAATCTTGTTTAACTTCCTTGTCCAGTTTTACCTCTGCATCCCTTAAGCATAAACTAAAAGGTCACTTTCTAAGCTTGGGGAGTTGAGAGAGACCAACTTGGTAAGTCCCCCTTTCCCCCTCCTCCTTGATTGAAAATAAAAAGTAAAGCCAATATGACAACATTTCATTATTTAATTTTGAGTATGGGTATAGTATAAAAATCCCTTGTAGAAAAGAAAAAAGACAGGAGAGGGAAAAATAGAATAAATAAACGTGTGTGTGTGTGTGTGTGTGTGTGTGTATACACACACACACACACACACACACAAGTTTATTTGCAAGATAATAGAAATATGACTACATTTAATTATTAAAAAAATTTTATTGCATGGCACTTGAGTTTGGCATATTCATAAAAGGAGATGGAATATCATCTGCAAGAGGTGCTGAGCAGGCAAAGGGGCTGGGGTCTACTGAAAAACAGTAGGACTGGACAGTGAAGAACTAAAAATCCAGAAACTGAACAAAGCAAAAATACAAAAAGTGACAAAAATTTTTTGTGACTATTACTAGATTTAATAAGGGATACATATCCTTTCTTAGAATATTTTTTTGTTTTCAAAACATATCTTGAAATTCCTGAAGTATTTATTTATAGCAGGAAAAAATCATTTATGTTTTTCTTGGTTTAGAAAATTACCAAGTTTCTTAATGTTTTAAAATTATGGCTCTGTTATTAAATACAGAATACATAGCACATTTAATTGAAAAATTAAGCATAAAAACGTTTTGCTAATTCGAGCTATCTTAATGTTACCTACACATATTTTAGATAATGTCTAGCCTAACAAACAATTTAGAAAGTCAATGAATAAGGAAGCATATGTTAAAAACAAGCTTTCATGTAATGACAGCTTTTCACAGCAGAGCAAGGAAGAAGTAAATGTTGTTTTAAACGGATATTCACAACATGTTAACCTCACTGTTGTCATTTTGGGAGGAAAGAAAAATGATTCATTGAAGAACCTTAAAATATTCAATTTCACAGCTTGGTGTTTTCACCTTTTGATACTTTTTTTTTTTAAACAAAGTGACAAAACTAAGAACTATCTCACCTTTAAATGCCTCACCTTTCATAGCTGCTCTGTGAAGAATGGGACTTGAGGTTCTATGAGGTAAACAGTACTAGAACAGAACTCTTCCTTTTTACCTGAATTTGAGAACATTAGCTTACTTTTTGTTGTTTTAATGTTTTTATTCATTTTTAGAGAAAGACGGGAAGGGAGAGAGAGAAACATCCATCAGCTGCCTCCTGCACATCCCGCAACCTGGGCATGTGTAATGGAACCTGCAATCTTTTGGTGCGTGGGACGAAGCTCAACCAACTGAGCCACACCAGCCAGGGCTTAGCTTTCTTTTTAATGTCACCATAAATATCTTACAAATGCTGTGTTATTGGATTTTATTTTCTTGATGTGGGTATAGCCTCAATTCCCATTTTTCACAGAGCAGCTGTTAAGGATATGAGGCATTTAAAGGTGAGATAGTTCTTTTGTTTTGTCACTTTGTTAAAAAAAGTGTGAAAAGGTGATAACAAACTGTATGGAATTGAAGCGGTTAAGGTTCTTTAATGAATCATTTTCCTTGATCCTCCCAGAATGACAACAGTGAGGTCAACATGTTGTGAATATCCGTTTAAAACAGCATTTACTTCTTCCTTGCTCTGCTATGAAAAGCTGTAACTACATGAAAACTTGTTTTTAACATATGTGGGTATCATTTTTCTAGAAACTGTCTAATGGCAGTGAAATAGGATTATGAATTAGTCTACTTCTCAATCTTATAGAGTTGCTGAAATTATTAGTCTGAATGGAGAAGCTGCCAGGGCAAGGGGAGGCTGGACCAATTCCTCAGGCACAGGCCACTGTTTCTCTCAGAAGCATGTCGTGGCCTCGTCCAGGGTGGCGGTGGGAGCCCTTCCCGGGGACCGCTCCTGGGTTCCAGAGAAAGTCAGGACACAGCTTTGCCACAGAGACTGGGTGACTTGGGTCTGAAGGGTGTTTTACTTTGGGGCAGGGATGGAGGAGGTGATGCCCTGGAGATATGACCGGTTATGAAATACTGACCTTGATTTGCTTTCATAAGAAAGCATCATATACAGAAGGAAATGTAAAAGTGTTATTATTGTAATACTGAAAACTTAAATTATTATAGATAAAAAACCTTCTAATTTGAAATAATTTCAAACTCACAGAAATTTTTCAATCATAGGACTGAAAACCTCTGATGGCTTTTCATCTGGACTTAGCCACTGTTATTTTTGCCACAGCTGCTCTGTCTACACACACACATTGTCACACTGTTTTCTGAGCCCTTTCAGACTAAGTTGCACACATCATGTCCCTCGACCCCTTAGTACTTCAGTGTGTATTTCATTTTGTAAGAACAAGGATATTCTTTTTCCTAACCATAGTAGTAGAGATACCAAATCCTAGAAACGCAACATTAATAGACAACTATTAGCTAATCCACAGTCCAATTTCATCAGTTAAACCCCCATTTCCCAACAGACTCCATTCCAGAATGGACCACATATGCATTTAGTTCCCACACCTCCCTGGTCTCCTTCAATATGGGCAGTGTGTGACATCAGCATTGCTGAAGAACCCAGGCCCCGTATTTATGGAATGTCTCTTAGACGGGGGTTGTCTGCTTTTCCTTTATGAGCAAGATTATGTAGTTTTGTAACACACGACGGATGTGTCCTTTCCATGCTATGCCCACAATGCTTTTTGTTCCATTAACAGGTAATGTGAACTCTGATAAGGTGGTTAAGCTGGGGTCCAATTTCTCCACTATATAGTTACTATTTTCTTTTATATTAGTAAATAATGAGTAACGTGTGGGGAGAGATTTGAGATTATATAAGTAGCCTGTTTTTCATGCACTGATGATTCTTCCCTGAATAGAGTTTAATCCTGATTATTCAAAACTGTGATTTTCCCATATCATTATTTTTTTCTATATATTACTTTACATTATAATGAAAGAAAAAGCATTTCCCTAGCCTTTGTGTATATATACATATACAGTAGGTCCTTGGGTTATGTCAGAGATCTGTTTCTACGGTGCGACATAGTGTGATTTTCGCTGTAAGTTGGAACCCACCTACATAAGCACCTATGTCACTCACATGGAGCACATACACAGCAGGAATGAAGTGAAACAGCAAGACAAATTTAAAAGAAAGATAACAATTTCTGACCTTTACCTTATAAATAATAAAAACATAAAGCACATATGTACATATGTCAAAATGATGGAATTTTTAAAAATAAATAAATGGGAGATGGCGATGTAACCACAACATATGTCGAGTCTGACGTAACCCGAGGACTGCCTGTATGTATATATTTACATAAATATTTACTTATCCATTAATATCACTATGAACTGATAGATTTTCCCCATCTTCCCCATGAATGGATTCCATTACAGTGCTGTCCTTATTTAATCTGGTGCTCAAATCTGATGTCTCAGGTTTGGCCATGGGACCGCCTCAAGCTGGCTCCAGTATCGCCGTGGCATGCCCCTCAGTTATGGAGCACTCGCTTTATTCTTTCCATAAGTCATCTTGCGCTGCCTTACCCTGCATCTGGGACCCATCTTTCTCTAAAGAGGCTGGGTCCCATTTGTGAGCAAAAGTATTTAGAAACCAGATTTGGGCATTGAGTGTGCTCAGTGCTTCTGGGATGCCACTTCTTCCGATTCCTTTCAGTTGGCAGAGCTAAGATACATGCTCATACACACGTGCTTATTAAATCATATGTTTATCCTGATAACTCTAATTCCAATCCAACCCCCCAGGGTTCTTCCTTGTCTTCCCCTTGTATTGTAGTTTAATTTTCCTTCTTCAACAGTAAGATCAAGCTATTTCCTCATTTGCTCAAATATACAATGCATACAACATAATTTCAGAATTGCTGTACATGTACCACTACTGAAAAATAAATCCACAAAGAGTTTAAGATTTCTTTGCAGTTCTTTTTTTCTTTTCTACTTATTATTATTATTTTTTAAAATCCTCACCCAAGGCTATTTTTACCATTGATTTTTTTTTAGAGTGTGTGTGGGGGGGAGGGAGAGAGAGGGAGAGAGAGGAAGAGGGAGATATAGATAGATAGACAGATAGATAGAAACATCACTACGAGAGAGGCACACAGGTTGATTGCCTCCCTCACATACCCCGACCAGGGCCGAGGACTGAGTCTGTAACCCGGGCATGTGCCCCTGATAAGGAACTGAACCTGTGACTCTTTGGTCCATGAACCTATGCTCTAACCACTGAACCACACCAAACAGCTCAGTTCTGTTTTTCTTTAGACAGAGGGCATATTATGTTCAAAAGTTACTGTAATTAATTCCCCCTTCCCTATGATTATGCTATTCATTTAAAATATAGTTGGATCATTCATTTCTGTTTCTTTTTAGTTTTACTGTTGTCCCAATCCATTTGCTTTTTGAATAGGTAATACATTCACCTGACTCTAAAATAAAAACCATACAAAAGGGGTACTCAGAAAAGCACCATTCCCTCCCCATCCATTTGCCTTCTTCTCTCCCTCTCTCTCCTTGCAGGGAACCAACTACAATGGTTTCTTGTATATATGAATATTACAGATCTTAAAATAAATGATCATAATGTATTTGTTTTCAAATCATGCCTTCCTCAAACTCATAAGATCCAGAGTGGACAATAAAAGCCCAAAGTATCTATCACTGCTACAGGTGGCAGGCTAACTGCTATCAAAAATCTCTGTATTTATATGCTCCACTAGAGGCCCGATGCATGAAATTTGTGCACGGGGGGGGGGGGGGGGGGGAAGAGGAGGAGTCCCCTCAGCCCAGCCCAGCCTGCACCTTTTCCAATCTGAGACCCTTTGGGGGATGTCCGACTGCTGGTTTAGGCCTGATTCTAGGGCAATTAGATATCCCTCTCATAATCCTGGACCGCTGGCTCCCAATCGCTCACCCACCCTTGTTGCCCCCAACTGCCTCCCTCTGCTGGCCTGGTTGCCCCTAAATGTCTCCCCCTGCTGGCCTGGTCTTCCCCAATTGCCCCCCCCCCCTACTGGCCTAGTTGCCCCTCACTGCCCCCCCTGCCAGCCTAATCACCTGCCTGCCTGGTCACCCCCAAGTGCCCCCTCCACCCCACCCCGCTGGCCTGGTTACCACATGCAGCCTGCTGTTTAGTAGTTTGGTTGTCCCTCACTAACCACCTGCCGGCCTGGTTGTAGGCAGTCATCTTGTAAGGGTGTGAGGGTCAATTTGCATATTATCTCTTTATTATATAGGATTTCTTTCAAGTGTAGTTCAATTAAACTGCTTGAAGTTTGGAAGCATTGGTTTAGGATATGTCCCAGGTGTTACTGATTACCTGTTCCTCAGAAACCTCTAGAGGAGGGGATGCTTGTTGTTCAGACCGCCGACCTTCCTGATAGTTTATATTTTGTCGCTGACGTAAAGGTGGGAAAAGCCGATTCCAATTGATCATTCCTCCCTAAAAAGAGATCAATACACAATGGTCAGACACAGAGGGGCAAACAGTCAGAATGCTTGGGAGAGCTTTCTCTTGCAATGCTGTCCCATAAATAGACAGAAAAAAAATGTCATATTGATCTGCAGTATGCAAGCAATCTACATCCTCAAGTACCGCACCACCCTTCAATCAACAGGGTAAAATCAATAAGATGCAGGAGTATAGGAAGAAAAGAAGGTAACGAATCCCACCAAAGTTAATTGTGCAATTTGGCTCCAGAAGGCAGAGATGTTCCCAACTTTAGCCCCATTGTATCCCCTCTGCCTCTGTCCCACCTTCACTGACTTGGAGGAGCTCAGTGGCTTTCTGGGTGTGATGGAAAAGAAGGCCTGGAGAGGAGGTGAATTCACAGGCAACCAGAAACTGGACTTCATTTAGAAGCTCTTTAAAATGCTTTTCTTCTGCCGAAACTGGTTTGGCTCAGTGAATGGAGCATCGGCCTGCGGACTGAAGGGTCCCAGGTTCGATTCCGGTCAGGGGCATGTGCCATGGTTGTGGGTGCATCCCCAGTGGGGGGTGTGCAGGGGGTGGCTCGTTGATGTTTCTCTCTCATCAGCGTTTCTGACTTTCTATCCCTCTCCCTTCCTCTCTGTTAAAAAAATCAATAAAATATATTAAAAAAGAATAAAATGCTTCTCTTCCTTTTATTCAAGTAAATTCTGTGCATGCTCAGTGGAGGGAGACTGCAGGCAGAGATAAAACCCAGGTTGAGGGACAGGCTAGGGAATGTGCCCTCACACGCAAGGACAAGAGGCTCAGATGCAGGATCAGAGCTGTCCTTCTGAGTGGCTCCATGGATAATTTAAGATAGATGGCAATGTCACTTCTTGCTTATTCTATGTTATCAATTAAAAGAAAACCACCATGTGAAGGAAAGCACTACATGAAGTTTTTTTTTAATTCACATTTTTAGCTAAATGCCAATATTTTAACTTATCAAATTAAATATCTATTTCTACATTTAAGAAAAAATACAGATTGAGACAACCTGAAATTTTACAACAAGAATAAGTAATTTAAAAAATATTTCCCATGTATTGCTGGTCATAAAATGAAGCAATGGAGGCCTGAGGTGCCAGAAACAAGCTCTGGGAAACAGCAGCAGCAGGCAGGCAAGCTACCAAGGACAGGGGTGTAAGAGTGAGCACCCCCTGCCAACACAGAGTCTCTTGGGTTGTACCACCTAATTGGGTCCGAAAGAGGTAGTGATTTTGAGCTCACTACCTAGTTACAGGCACAACCCTCAAATGGCAGCACCCTCAGTGAAGAGAGGACAAGAAAAACTAACCAAAGGCTGACCTTCCACAGCGAGAGAAGCAGGAATTGTGGCCAGCTTGAAACTTGAGAAATGAGGAATTTGGGGTTCCAGTTGCACTACACATGTGCTCTAAAAACCCATAAAACTGGTCCTGGGACGGAGATGGATATAAATAAGGAGCCAAGCAGAAGCAAATATAAAATTACTCACACCCTCCTACCCTGGGACTACATGTGCTTTACAGATATAACTCCAGTGGGGAAAGATTCAGAATTCAAAACCCATCACAAACAAGAGTCACTGTGCACAATAAGTAAGAGGATTAGACCCTCAAGAACATAAATTTAGAACAATCTCAAAACAACTATAAAATCAGAAACAACCTAAGTGCCCATCAGTAGATGAGTGGATACAGAGGGAGACTTAAAAAAAAACATTAAACATTTTGTTTTTGAAAAAAATTAAGAAAATTAAAAAATGAATATATTATGCAACAACTTTCTGGAGAAATACAGAGTTAAATTCAAATATATTAGTGATCACAATAAATATACATGGACAATCTCACCAACTCAAAGACTTGAGATTTTAAATTTTGAAATCTCTCCTATCCTATCCCCATCCCCAATAAAAGACAAATTAAAATATAAAGACACAGACAAGTTAGTGTAAAGAGATGGAAAAAGGATTATCAGGAAGGTACTAACCAAATCAAACTGATGTTGCTATATCCATGCCAAATAAATAGACCTCATGGATAAAAAAGGCATTGTTAGGGATAGTAGAATACATTGATTTTTTTTTAGAGTTTATTTATTGTCTAAAGTTTTACGTATGTCTCCTTTCCCCCTGATTGACCATCCCTCCCGGCCCAGCCATTTCCACCCTGGGTTAAGCACTCACCACCCCAGTGTCTGTGTTCATTGGTTATACTAATATGCATGCATACAAGTCCTTTGGTTGCTCTCTAACCCCTTCCCTGCTCTCTAACCCCTCTAACACCTCACCTACCACTTGTTTCTGGATCTATTTTTGTTCATCAAATTATGTTGATCATTATATAACACATGAGTGAGATCATGTGATATTTTTCTTTCTCTGACAGGCTTATTTCACTTAGCATAATGCTCTCCAGTTCCACCCATGCTGTTGCAAATGGTAAAAGTTCCTTCTTTTTATAGCAGGGTAGTATTCCATTATGTAGATGTACCACCGTTTTTTAATCCACTCATCTACTGTGGGCACTTAGGTCGTTTCCAAATCTTAGCTATTGTAAATTGTGCTGCTATGAACATAGGGGTGCATATATCCTTTCTGATTGATGTTTCTGGTTTCTTGGGATATGTCCTAGACGTGGGAGTACTGGATCAAATGGGAGTTCCATTTTTAATTTTTTGAGGATACTTCATACTGTCTTCCAAAGTGGCTGCACCCATTTACATTCTCACCAGCAGTGCATGAGGGTTCCTTTTTCTCCACATCCTCGCCAGCATCTGTCATTTGTTGATGATAGCCATTCTGAGAGGTATGAGATGGTATCTCATTGTTGTTTTGATTTGCATCTCTTGGATGATTAGTGACTTTGAGCATATTTTCATATATCTCTTGCCTTCTGTATGTCCTCTTTTGACAAGTGTCTATTTAGGTCTTTTACTCATTTTTTGGATTGGACAGTTTATCTTCCTTCTGTTAAGTTGTATGAGTTCTCTGTAAATTTTGGAGATTAAACCCTTATCTGAAATAGCATTGACAAATATGTTCTCCCATGCAGTGGGCTTTCTTATTGTTTTATTGATAGTTTCTTTTGTGTGCAGAAGCTTTTTATTTTTAGTCCCATTTGTTTTTCTCCTTAGTCTCCACCTGCCCTAGGAGCTATATTGGTAAAGGTATTGTTACAACATATGTCTGTTATTTTGCTGTCTATGAAGTCTTATAGAAGTTTTATAGTTTCCTGCTAGGGTCTTTCCTCAGCTAGGGTTTAAAAATCTGGAGAAGGGGCTGCACATAAATGAATTAGAATAGAAATATAAATTTGGGAGGCATGGGAGTGCCAGGGGAGGCTCCACTTTCTAGCGAAGTGGGCTCTCTGACTGTCCGGACCCACAGCTTTTTATTCCCACATTTTGTCTTTTAGCAAAGCAGATATCCTATCTAGTAAAAGAGTAATATGTAAATTGACGGTACCTCTGATCAAGCCATGCCCACAGCCACGCCCACCAGCTAATCAGGAGCAAATTATGCAAATAAACCCCAACCAAGATGACTGCCGCCACTGAAAGCAGGAGGGAGGCTTGGGTTTCCCTGCAATGGAGGAAGCCAAGCTTTCCACCTGCCCTTGCTAGTCTAGGCCTCCACTCAATGTACAAAGTTTCAATTATAAAAGATACCTAATCCCAACAGAAATGGTCGCTGTCACAGAGCTGGAGAGAGAAGAGGCTTAGGGTTGCTGGGGTGATGGAGGAAGCCAAACTTCTGCAGCCTTAGCTTAGGCCTCCACTCTAGGCTACAAAGTTTCAAACAGAAATGGCTGTCACCACGGAGGGAGCAGAAGGCTTGGCTCCACTCCAGGATACAAAGTTTCAATTGGATCCCAGAGTCTCCACTTGGGTTGCTGGAGGGTGTGGCCAGCCTGCAAACCACCATAGGCCTTTTGCCCAAGCTGCCCCACACCCCAAGGGAACCCCCACCCTGATCCAAGTCACCCTTCAGGGCAAACCAGCTGGTCCCCACCCATGCACCAGGCCTCTATCCTATCTAATAAAAGAGTAATACGCAGATTGACCATCACTCCAACACACAAGAGGGCTGCCCCCATGTGGTCAGAGATCCTGCCCCCATGTGGACACAAGATGGCCATCACAAGATGGCCAGCAGGGGAGGACAGTTGGGAGGTTCCAAGCCTGCAAGGGAGGGCAGTTGTGGGCCATCAGGCCAATAGGGGAGGGCAGTTGGGAGGGACCAGGCCTTCAAGGGAGGGCAGTTGGGGTCAATCAAGCCTGCAGGGGAGGGCAGTTGGGGGTGACCAGGCTGGCAGAGGAGGGAAGCTGGGGGCAAACAGGTTGGGAGGGGAGCAGTTAAGACATCCATTAAGCTGGCAGGGTAGTGGTTAGGAACGATCAGGTTGGCAGGCAGAAGCGGTTATGGGCAATCAGGGAGGCAGGCAGGTGAGCAGTTTGAAGCCAGCAGTCCTGGATTGTGAGAAGGATGTCCAACTGCCCTTGAGGGGTCCAAGATTGGAGAGGGTACAGATTGGGCTAAGGGACACCCCCCCACCCCCGTGCACAAATTTCATGCACTGAGCCTCTAGTGTGTGTGTGTGTGTGTGTGTGTGTGTGTATACATATCTCAAAGATAAGGTTTTTAAACAATAAAGGACCATCAGGTTGGGAGAACTACCCTTAGCTGTCTGGCAGCTGGCAATAATATGCAGCTCTTCAGCCCTGCTGAAGGTGTCCATCAGCTATCTGATGAACTTCTTGCATAATTATGACCTGCTGGAATTTGCTTCCAGCAGTTTCCCGTCTCACATTTAAGTGCTTTAGCCATTTTGAGTTTGTTTTTGGGTATGGTGTAAGTTGGTGATTTAGTTTCATTTTTTTTGCATGTATCTGACCAAATTACCCAGCACCATTTATTGAAGAGACTGTCTTGACTCCATTGTATGCTCTTGCCTCCTTTGTCAAATATTAATTGAGCATTAATGGCTTGGGTTGATTACTGGGTTCTCTGTTCTGTTCCATTGATCTATATGTCTGTTCCTGTGCCATTACCAGGCAGTTTTGAGAACCGTGGCTTGGTAATATAGCTTGATACCTGGTATTGCAGTCCCACCCAACTTTGTTCTTCTTTCTCAGGATTACTGTGGCTATTTGGGGTTTTTATTCCAGATGAATTTTGGGAGAGTTTGTTCTAAATCTTTGAAATATGCCATTGGTATTTTAGTGGGGATTGCACTGAAACTGTAGATTGCTTTGAGTAGTATGGACATTTTAATGATGTTGATTCTACCAATCCACAAACATAGAATGTTTTTCCATTTGTTTGTTTTCCTCTATTTCTTTTTTCAATGTCCTGTAGTTTTCTGAGTACAAATCTTTAACCTCCTTAGTTAAGTTTATTCCTAGGTATCTTAATTTTTTTGGTGCAATGATAAATGGTTTTTTTTGTTGTTGTTGTTGTTTTAGTTTCCCTTTCTGTGAGTTCATTATTGGTATATAAAAAGGCCATAGATTTCTGGGTGTTAATTTTGTATCCTGTTACATTGACAAATTCATTTATTAGCTCTAGTAGTTTTTTGATGGAGTCTTTGAGGTTTTCTATGAACAGTATCATGTCATCTGCAGATAAAGACAGTTTTTCTTCTTCTTTTCCAATTTAGATGCCTTTTATTTCTTCTTCTTGTCTGATCACTATGGCTAGCACTTCCAGTACCATATCGAATAGGAGTGGTGAAAGTGGGCATCTCTGTCTTGTTCCTATTCTTAGGGGAAGTTAGTTTAGTTTTTGCCTATTGAGTATGATATTGGCTGTGGGTTTGTCATATAAGGATTTTATTATGCTGAGGTATGATCCCTCTATTCCCATTTTGCTGAGAGTTTTTATCAAGAAAGGATATTGGATTTTGTCAAATGCTTTTTCTGCATTGATTGATATGATTATGTGATTTTTGTCTCTCAATTTGTTTATGTGATGTATCACATTTATTGATTTGCGGATATTGTACCATCCTTGCATCCCCAGAATAAATCCCACTTGGTCATGGTGTATGATCTTTCTAATGTAATGCTGGATCCGATTTGCTAGAATTTTGTTGAGGATTTTAGCATCTATGTTCATCAAGGATATTGGCCTATAGTTGTCTTTTTTGTGTGGCGTCTTTATCTGGTTTTGGAATTAAGGTAATGCTGGCTTCATAGAAAGAGCTTGGAAGTGTGCCTTCCTCTTGAATATTTTGGAATAGTCTGAAGAGATTAGGTTTTAGTTCTTCTTTGAATGTTTGATAGAACTCCCCTGAAAAGCTGTAAGGACAAGGGCTTTTGTTTGCTAGAAAATTTTTGATCACTGCTTCAATTTCTTTGGTAGTTAACAGTCTATTCATGTTTTTTGGTTCTTCCTGATTGAATTTTAGGAGCTTGTATTATTTATTCTAAGAATATGTCTATTTTGTCTAGGTCAGTGGTTGGTAAACTATGGCTCTGCTGACTAATGAGTTTGCCGACCATTGCCTTGGGGAAAAACACTTAAAAAACATTTTAATAATGTACTAATGTCTTTAATCTGAAGTCAAAACTTCTGGGTAAGGGTAATGCCTTACGCAGTGGTCGGCAAAATCATTAGTCAACAGAGTGGCAAACTGTGCCTCAAGAACTGCATGTGGCTCATGAGCCACAGTTTGCCGGCCACTGGTCTAGGTTGTCCATTTTATTGGAATAGCATTGTCCATAGTATTTGTTCATAATCCTTTGTATTTCTGTGGGATTGGTTGTTACTTCACCTCTTTCATTTCTGATTGTTTATTTGGGTCTTCTCTTTGCTTCTTGGTGAGCCTGGCTAGCGGTTTATTAATCTTGTTTATCCTTTCAAAGAACCAGCACTTGGTTTTGTTGGTCTTTTGTGGTTTTATTTTTTAAAAAATCTCTATATCATTTATTTTTGCCCCTAATCTTTATTATTTCCTTCTGTCTGCTTATACTGGGCTTTTCTGATTGCTCTCTTTCTAACTTTTTGATTTGCAGGATTAGAAAATTTATTACTTTTTTTTAGGTAGACCTATTGAGCTATAAACTTCCCTTCCAAGACTGCTTTCACTGTGTCCCACAGATTTTGTATTGTTGTGTTTTCATTGTCACTTGTTGCCATGATACTTTTTATTTCTTCTTTGATTTGTTTGGTAACCCAATCATTGTTTAATAGCATGCTATTTAGCCTCCAGGTGTTTGATTTTTTCCCCATTGTTTTTATTGTAGTTATAGTTGATTTTTAGTTTTATGCCATGGTGATCTGAAAAGATGCTTGATATGATTTCTATCTTCTTGAATTTGAAGAGACTTTGCCTGGTCCCAATATGTGGTCTATCTTTGAAAATGACCTGTGTGGATTTGAGAAGAATGTATATTCTGTGGCTTTGGGGTGGAATGATCTGAAGATGTCAATTAATTCCATCTGATCTAGTGAGTCATTTAGGGCTAATGTTTCTTTGCTGATTTTTTGTTTAGAGGATTTGTCCATTGAAGTTAGTGGGGTATCAAAGTCCTCTACTATGACTGTATTGTTGCTCATCTCTCTCTTGATATTTTCCAGAAGTTTTTTAATGCATTTAGGTGTTCCTGTATTGGGTGCATATATGATTATCAGAGTTATATCTTCTTGTTGAATTGCCCCCTTTAGTATTATGAAGTGGCCTTCCTGATCTCTTGTTATGTCCTTCATTTTGAGGTCTATTTTGTCAGATATATGTATTGCTACCCCAGCTTTTTCTTTTCTTTTTTTCATTTCCATTTGCCTGAAAAACCTTTTTCCATCTCTTCACCATCAGTCTGTGTGAGTACTTTGTTCTGAAGTGGGTCTCCTGTAGATAGCAGATATATGGGTTATGTTTTCTTATCCACTCAGCTACCCTATGTCTTTTGATTGGGGCATTTAATCCATTTACATTTAATGTTGTTATTGACAGGTACTTGTTGCCATTTTTATTCTTTATGTCCGTGTTTCTTCTTCCATTCCTATTTCTTCTTTTTGTAGCAGACCCTTTAGCATTTCTTGCATTGCTGATTTGGTGGTCATAAACTCCCTTAGTCCATTTTTGTCGGTGAAGCTCTTTGACTGAAGCCTTGATGGGTACAGTATTCTTGGATTCAGTCCCTTGCTTTACATGACTTTGTATATTTCATTCCATTCCCTTCTAGCCTGATGTGTTTCTGTTGAGAAATCAGTTGATAGTCTGATGGGAGATTCCTTATAGGTAACTTTCTGTCTCTCTCTGGCAGCCTTTAAAATTCTTGCTTTGTCACTGGTGTTTGCCAATTTAATTATAATGTGTCTTGGTGTCAGCTTTATTGGGTTCATCTTGTTTGGGACTCTGTGGGCTTCTTGGACTTGTATGAGCTTTTTCTTCCCAATATTAGGGAAGTTTCCTGTCATTATTTCTTCAAAGAGGTTTTCTAATCCTTGTCAATTTTCTCTCCTTCTGGCACCCTTATTATTGGGTGCACCTCTATTATTGTTTCCTTTTGTATTGTCCTAAAGTTCCCTTAGGCTCTCCTCCAGTTTTTTAAGTTTCCTTTCCAGTTGCTGCTTTGCTTGGGTATTTTTTCCTACATTGTCTTCTAGCTCACTGATGCGGTCCTCTGTTTCTTCTAGTCTACTGTGGATGCTTTCTATTGTGTTGTTTATCGCAGTTCTGCCAATGGTCTGGTAATAGGGCATGTGAGACCCAGGAGAGGCCTTAAAGCTGAGGTTCATCCTTCCTTATCCCTTCCATCCTCCAGGAACTCTGGCAGCCAGCTTGGGCAGAAGTGGGAGCTTCAGGCTGATGACAAAGCAGCAGCCAGAGAAAAGGAGCCTGGGGCTCAATAACCTCATGCTGCCACCCTGCCAGTGAAGGGCTGTCAATGTCTATATTTTGTGAGAAGTGAGAAGCACACTTATACATGTTTAAGATTTGTTATTTTGTATTTTCTGTCATACAGAACTAACCTATTCCCAAGTGCTATATATTCAAAATTCAAACATGTGTGTGTTTTGGTAGACTTGGTAATTTGAAGTTAAGGGTCAAAACTGACATAAATATTTTGAAGAAGCATAATAAGGGAGGATTTTTCTTTACCGCTTATTAGGACACACTGTTAAACTGTAGTAATTAAGATAGAATGGTATTAGCACATGGTAGACAAACAGTGCAAAGAAACAGGAGGAATCAAGGAATCAGAAGTAGTAACACTCAGTACACAATGGTGGAGGCATCATAAGTCATCAGACAAGGACAGACCACCTAATGAATAGTACTAGGACAACTGGATATAGATGTGGAAAAAGATAAAATTAGACCTTTACTTTATGCCACATACAAAAATAAGTTTATTTAAAAATAAACTCCATAAAGACTTAAATATGGAAAGTTAAATTGTTAAAAATTGTAGAAGACATAAGAGAATATTCTTTATGTCACTGGGAAAAAGAATTTCTATAACAAAAATAAAACAAATAAACCATACAAATTATTACAAGAACTTTTATATGACTAAGTAATAAAGTTGGAAGATAAAGTACAGATTAAGAAAAAATGTTTGCAACATATAACTGACAAAAAATAGTATTTATAACATATAAAGAACACTTAAACATAATGAGAAAAATAAATGATTCAAGAGAAAAATGGGTAATGTATATGAAGAGACACTTTCCTATATATTAGAAGAGGAAACCGAGTCAATAAACATAAGAAAAGATGTTGAACCTCACTAGTAGCAGACATGTACATTGAAACAGCAATACGTTTATTTCATACCTAAAGGACTGGCAAAAATAAAAAGTTTAACCATACCAAGTTATGGGGATGAAGAAAATTGGAACTTTACATATTGTTGATGAGACTATACACTGGAACAAAATTTTGGACAGCAATGTGTCAAGATCTAGTAAAATTATGACCCAGCAATTTCATCTCCAGGTAGCTATGAATTCCTAATGGGGCAAGTCCATAAGAAGTGAAATAAACAAGTGGTTATATTATATAAAATATTATTATATGGACAGCAAGAATCTAGATGCTCATGGATAAATATAAAAAATACAATGTTGAACAAATAAAGTTGTATAAAAATATGTATATACAATAACATTTATATATATATTAAAATACTCAGAACAATAGTGTACTTTTTAAACTATTTAATGAATATACATTAATAATGATTTGCCCTTCCTCAGGGGATATTGACATTTTTGGTTTTCTTGTGTGTGTGTGGGGGGGGGTGGGGGGGAGAAATGAAGGTGATAGGTGGGGGACCAGATGGTGATGCTGCTGGTATCTGTGAGTAGAGCCAGGGATGCTGTTCAACATCCTATAAAACACAGGATAGACCCCAAAACAAAGAATAGCCTGAACCAAAATGTCCACAGTGTCTGGGCTGAGAAACTCTGACACATATGCATGTGGTAAGATGCAAAGGTGCGTAGGAATTAAACATGACACACACCTGCTACAGGACAGTGAGAAGGGGAAGGAACCTTTGAATCTGTAACATTTCATTTCTTCAAAGGGAGTGAGAGTGAAAGAGTAGGCAAAACAAAAACCCCAATTTCTCTACTCCTGTGATAGTAAAAAACTGCTGAAAAGGCAGAAAGTCACAGGAGCTCTAGGATGTTTTGACACTAACCTGCTCTTTAGGGTTAAATGTGAGCCTCTACAAACAGGAAATGTTTCCTTCACTTTGTCTTCTTCAAAAGCAATAACCACATATTTAAAAGAAGAAAAAGGAAATAGCTTGCATTTTGAACAGCCGTTTTATGAAATATCTATTAGTTGGTAAAAAAAAGATTTTCAAATGAAAGAAATCTTTGTGTGAAAAGACTGGTTTTCTAACAGAGCAGGAAGCATTTGTAACACTTTATCAAGCATTAGTTACTGGAACTCCATCACTAAAGGCTTTGGCAGCTGTTGGAGGATCAGGCAGTGTCTACACTGAGAAGTGTCTGCACCATGAACAGGGGCAGAAGAGCTCTCTAGTGGCTTTCTGGGGGCTCGCAGCTCCCACAGGAGGGTAGGAGCAAGGTGCATGGTCTACTCTTGCTCACATGGAGCTCTTGATATCCTGGGGAAAAGGCAATACACGCAGAAATAGAACAGTCTGCACATGGTAAGATGGTATATAATGAAGAAGGAAACTGTGTGGCATCAGGTAAAGAGCTAGAAAGGCTCAGAGTGGGCATTGACCAATTGCAGCCAAAGTACAGGGATAAGACTGCAAAAGATGGGCGCTGAGCTGAATTTTAGAGGATGAGGATGATTTAAACAATGAAGAGGAGAACAGACATTTTTCTCAAACTGTTAAGACGGGGTACTGAGAATGGGTCACTTTAAAGGTCAAAGCAATGTTAAAGCGTAATTACAGAAGGACACAGAGGTAGAGGAGACAGAAATGAGAACAATCTCTAGAGCCAGAAGACCTGGGTTCAAATCCCAGCTCTGCCATTTACTGTGTGTCCTCAGGCCTCAGTGCTTTAAAAACTTCTCTTGAGCCTTGGTTTTCTCATCTGTAAGATGGTGATAATAACTACACTCACCTCAGAAGGATATTATGATGAATAAATAAAAGAGTAAAACATTTAAATGGAGCTTGAAAACATCTAAAAGCTTAATCTATATTAACTATTATTATTATATAATATTTGCATTATGCCTTACAGTGTCATTTCTTGTCTTCCAAACTGGACTCCAGGGTCCTGGAGGGCTGCAATGGGCATAAAGTTTGTACACACTGCCCAGGTGGTCGGCACAGTTCTAAGCTCAGTGCGGCCTGGACCGATTCCCCAGCCCAGGAGCTGTTCTGTCCAAGAGTGAGAGAGAATAAGCACAGAGTATGCATATGGATGTGAGGGTTTAGAGCAACTAACACTCCCCCCCCCCCCCCCTTAAAGCATCCTTCTCCTATTTCTAAAAGTTAGTCACTGGAAAAGAATTCATCTCTGATTTTCAGTCTCTGGCTATCTGAAAGCCTTTATCAGGGTACTAGGTTTTGAAGCGTAAGGCATGTAGGGAGGCCACCTCCACTGCACTGTCTGTGGTTGCCTGTGGACCAGGCTGGGGAGAGTCTGGAGGAGGGGTGGGTTCATTACAAATGGAGTGAGACCACTGTTTAGTAATACCTGCCTTCGGCACAGAAGAATTGAGGTGACAACTAAACAAGGAATTACGAACCCTGCTATAGATCATGGTTTGCAATGTCCTTCACATCATGGCACAAGCAGAAAGATACACTTGTATGACACACGGGACAACCTAAACTATGTGCTATCAGCCTGGTAGCTTCAGGCTCTTCCCAGCTGCCTCAAGGGCCACAAGGATCAGTATCTAAGCTCAACTGTCACCATGAGACAGTAGTTGAGAAATTCTATCCAGACCCTAAGGTATCCTCACCTATACCTACAATGTGAGCAGTTTACAATGGGGATGACATACTGCAGAGTTCAGGGGCAGAAAAAAACAGGTTGTTTCAGTTGCACCAGTTAAGGTAAAATTGGCAGAATTATTGAGTGACTACTAATTTACCTGGTGGTTCCTTAAGCAATGAAGCTAGAATGAGAATTAAGACATCTCCCTGCCTTCTGGAACCTCATGGTCTGGTATTCTAACAGTTTTCTTCCAGGTTACCAACAACACCCTTTGCTTGATGCAATGGAACCCCCTCAGCTCTCTGCCTGACTTCCGGGGGCACTGGGCCCCACTGACCACTCCCTCTTTGACACCATCTGCATTTCTGCAGTGATACTCACCTTGTCTTTCAAGCCCTTCTCAGTGCCCCTCAACACTCCTTTCTCCTACTTGTCTTTAAATATTGGTGCTCTAAGATTCTGTTTAGGATTGTTCCTCTTCTGTGTTCACCTTCTGTCCCCGGGTGCTCCTGCATTCCCAGGGCTTTAGTTTCCACACATATGCTGTGGACGCCTAAACCCTCTCTCCAATCCAGGTGCTGCACTGCAGAGCCGCATACCCACTGTCTCCTGGACACTTCTTAGTTTTCTAGAGATATCTAAAATAGAACATGATCCCAAACAAAACTCATCTTCATCCCCTATCTCTCCCTGTGTTTCCAATCTTGGGGAATGACATGAACACCCACCCACTGCCTAAGCCGTATCGCCAGGCTCTGTTAATTACAACTCCATCCATTTCTCTCTACCCTCACTCTCACCAGCAAGGGTGAGGGTAGCTTCAGAGTGAATTTCCTAAGATACTCTGTCACTCTTCTACTTAAACACTCTTCAATGGTTCCCCATTTCCTTTTAATTATCTTAAAATATTTAGTAATTTATTAATAGCGGTCATAAACTCATTACTTGCTAATGGTGCCTTCCAAAACAGAAAAGAGTTATGAGAAGAATGTTTCTATTTTTGACAATCTCTTTAATGTCTGCCTTAATAAAAGATAGTTGGATTCTCATATCTGCTTCTGCATTAGTTTCCATTAGGTGTTATTTTGGCTACAGAAAAAAAAAATCTACCCACACACAAATATAAAGTTGGGGGGGGGGGGAAAGTGAAGTAAGTACACTGAGAGCTGTTTCAGATAATTGCAGATATTCTTTTTTTTTTAATATGCTTTTATTGATTTTTAGGGAGAGAGAAGAAGGGACAGGAAGAGAGAGACAGAAACATGGATCAGCTGCCTCCTGCATGCCCCCTACTGGGGAATGAGCTCACAACCTGGGCACATGACCTGATGGAAGACCTGACCTGGGAAACTCTTGGTTCATGGGTTGACACTCAACCACTGAGCCACACCAGCAGGGCTGCAGATATTCTTTGATACTACACAAGTCCCCATTTCCGATATAATTTGAATTTCATACCATATCCTGAAGGCTCCGGTTTAACCACTCTCATGGTCTCTCTCACCATTCCCCCCTCACAGTCCAGACCCTTTCTGGCAGCCTTCTTTAACCCCGAGTCTGGGGCTTCATGTTCCTCTTCAGTGCTGTCATGTTTCACTGTACCTCTCTAGGAGAGAACTTGGTACATACACTTCAATTATGTGCTGGCTGGTTGGGCTATCACAGCAGGCTATAAGCTCCACAAGGGCGAAGACTAACTATCTTGCCTTTATCTGTAAACTCACTTCACGTGCCACCTGGCATATGTAAGTACTTAAGAAATATGCAAAGAACGAATCAATAATGGACAAATGCACAGTAAAGCATAATGCCGAGTTAACTACTACAAAATTTTCTTCAGCAAGGATCTCATAGTTAGTTGTAAGATGGGGACCTAGGTGGTAGGTTAATAATGAATGCTGGGGTAGAAGGGGTGGGAGGGGTGAAAGCAAGGAGGCTCAGAGAACAAAGCACTTGGTTTATACATTCTTTAATGACACGAGATACCATCTCTCTCTAATACAGGGAACCAGTAGTCACAAAGAGCTACTGCTGGGAGACCATGGTGGTGCCAGAGAAACAACAAATGGTAACTCGCCCTAAAGAGGGTATTTGTGATCCTCTATACTACTTCCCAATGCTCTTGGGAAGCTCAGCTTGTAGTGTGAAAATAAATATGCTTAGTGTTGCTCATTTGTCCTCTGCGTGCAGTGTGCTAGACTGGGGCCAGGTGAAGAGGGCTGTGACAGGCAGAGAAGTGACTAATTTCTCACGGCCCGGAAAGAGCTTAGCTGAGTTGACAGTATAGAGGTACATCAAAAAACTAAACATGCACTTGCTTTGGCATCACATATACTAAAAAACTGGAACGATACAAACAAGATTAGCAAAAACTAAACAAAAGCCCTGAGGATGCTGTATGTGCTTAAGGACTGAGAGGTATCTGATTAGACTTAGAACTAACAATAAGACTACTAATATAGAGGAAAGAAATACCACTGGAGGTGGCTGTCATCATCAAAAATGTCATGGCAAAACTGGAAGAAAAAAAGAACAAAACAAACAAACCCCACTATCACTGCCACACATACAAACTAGTAATCTGTTCATTTATCATGTAGATAAAAGAAGAAAGGTGCAATTATGAGGCTCAGAACAAATCCTAGTACATATTTGGAAAACAATTTATTGGTAATGCCCTATGAAGAAATCATCAGAGAAATGCAAATTAAAACAGGAGTTAGATGACAGTCAGAATGGCTATCATCAATAAATCAACAAATAACAAGTGAGGATGTGGAGAAAAGGGAACTCTCATGCACTGTTTGTAGAAATGCAGACAGATGCAGCCACTATGGAAAGCAGTATGGAGTTCCCTCAAAAAATTAAAAATGGAACTGTCTTGTGACTCAGCAATACCATTTCTGGGACTATATCTGAAGAAACAGAAAACATTAGTTTGAAAGAATATATATACCTCCCCTCATGTTCATTGCAGTGTTATTTACAACAGGCACAGTTTGGAAGCAGCCCAAATGCCCATCAGCAGATGAGATAAAAAAAAGTGTGGTACACACAATGGAATACTACTTAGCTGTAAAAAAGAAGGAAATTTTACCCTTTGCAACAGCAAGGAGAGTGTTATATTGAGTGAAATAAGCCAGTTAGAGAAATACAAATACTGTATGATTTCACTTATATGTGGAATCGAATGAACAAAATTAACTAACAAACAAAATAGAAACAGACTCATAGACAGAGAAAACAGACTGGCAGCTGTCAGAGGGGACGGGGATTGCGGGGCTGGGTGAAAAAGGTGAAGGGATTAAGCAAAAACAAACCCCATAAACCTCATAGACAGACAATGGTACAGTGATTCTGAGAGGGAAAAGGGAGGTAGAAATAGAAGAGGATAAAGGGGGAATAAATAGTGATGGAAGGAGACTTGACTTGGGTTGGTGAAAACACAATACAATATATAGATGATGTACGACAGACTTGTGCATCTGAAACCTATATAATTTTATTAATCAATGCCACTCTAAAATATTCAATAAAAAAGAAAAATATATGAAGGCTAGAAGTACAGAGGAGCCTGAATCCAATCATGTCTTGTGAAGGGTCACATACCCTTACATTCGTATAGCGTTATAAAAACAGTATATAACATCTTTTTGGGGGGATGTTCAGCAGCAAGAAGTCTTAGCAGGAGTTAAGAATCTCAGGCTAGATTTATAGCTCTGTTTCACTTTTTCTTTGTGGTTTACCCTGCAGACCAGTTTTGGGGGCTTGGGAACTATATACCATATCACTTTTCTCAGCAGAACAGAAAGCAGTTTCCACAGTAGTGAGATCAGGAGGTGAAACACATCATTCTGCTGTTTTTAGAGCCGTTGGCATGGGAGGTAAAAGTTTCCGTTGGCACTACTACTCTCTGCCCCACCTCTTCCTTTTTCTTGCTCTGGTGGCTAGAGTTCTGAAGGCCACGGCTTTGCCTGTCCATTCCCTTCTTGAGTTGGGAGGTCCAAGTCTAA
Source organism: Antrozous pallidus (assembly GCA_027563665.1). NCBI lineage: Eukaryota > Metazoa > Chordata > Mammalia > Chiroptera > Vespertilionidae > Antrozous > Antrozous pallidus. Next base: position 61,712,756 of record CM050519.1, on the reverse strand, counting down.
GGATGCGGGTCTCCGGGCAGAACTGAGACGGCAGTGAGGAGAGGTGGGAGGAGGCATCTACAGCGTCTACTGTTGGGAGGCTATGAAACAGCCTAGGATGCAGGCCAGCTGTGTGGTTACTGCTCCCCCACCCCCACGAGGAACACTTCACCTGTGTGGGAGCCAACAGATGTGTGTCCTGAGTGTTTGAGTGATATCTTTTCTCGAGAGGCCTGTGACTCCTACCACAGCTGATCTTACTTCTCCTGAGACACGGTAGAATTCTAACAACAGGCTAAATTAGATTCTACTTTAGCTGTAAACTCAAGAGACATTTTCCCTTTGCTTCAACAAAGCACATGGTGAATCCCTGTTGGGGCCGTCACAGTGGGGCAGGGGAAAACCCTGTAAAAAGAATAGGATTCAAGTTTGGCCTTACTCTTCTCCCCGGCGACAGGCTCTGGGTAAACTATTTCAGCTCCCTGTGCTTTGGTGGGTGAAGACCGAGATTGCCGTGCTGGGCCCTGGAGTGAACACTCACACCTGCTGTTTAGGAAAGGCTGGTGGACGAACCACTCTTTGAATGTTGGCCCTTTCATCCAGAGAGAGTCAGGGAGTCAGGATTTAAGATGTCTTCACCCTTTTTTTGGGGGGGGGGGGGGGGGAGGAGCGAGATTGTCTTTTATTTTGGTAGAGAATGGGACCACACAATCTTTTTTGTGAGGAGAAGGTGAGGAATCAGGGAGACAATAGGCTCTCTACATGCCCAGCCTGAGGATGGGACATCTGGCATAGGAAGATGAGACTTTTCTCTGCTTTAGGCTTTTTTACTCTCTTAATTGATAGTAAACATTGGACACAGTTATGGTAAGGACTGCATATGATAAGAATTTCAATATGGTTTCCTTGAAATACGAATAAAAAAGCATCTTTAGTATGGGGATTACTGATTTCTGTATTATATCTTTTATTTCTCCCTTCCTTTATCTGACAATTTTTTTGTAATTTATTTTTCCTTAACTTTATTTTTTATTTTATTTATTATTTTTTATTTCCTCACTTGAGGATTTTTTTTAAAAAAATTATTTGAGAGAGAGAGGAAGGAAATGGGGCAGGAGGGAGAGAGAGAAATATTAATTGGTCGCTTCCCACACATATGCTGACCGGGGATGGAACCGCAACCTAGGTATGTGCCCTGACCAGGGACTGAACCTGGGACCTCTCAGTGTGTCAGATGATGCTTTAAACAGTTGAGACACACGGACCAGAGCAGTTCCCTCCTTGACCTCAGTTCTGCACAAAAATTATTAAACAAAAGTAAAAATTAAAATTAGTTCTGGTACTTGTTTCCAGTATATGTTCTGACTAAAGAGATGAAATTTGTTATTAAAAATGAGATTGGAGATTACTCAAGGTTTCCGCTCTCTTTTTACATCTCCTTCCCCACAGAGGTCATCCATTTTCATGTCATCAGTGATTACCTCTCATTCCCCTACTTGTGCTTCAATATGCTGGTGCCGGGCAGACTGCGACTTTCCTGTCAATATTAGGTCAGCATTGCCCGAAAGCCTGGAGGCTCTTTTGGTCTCAACACACCACTCACTGTCACTTAAAATGTATAATTTTTAAAAATCTCAATACTGATAATCTGTGCTCTTATCTAGGGCAATTCTGAAGAGCCACTGATTCTTCCTGTGAAGGGTGTCTGTCATTGTATGTCCTTGTCCCACTTTGAGATTAAGCTGACAACCTCTCGGATGACATCACTACCATTAATATTGCCCCAATTTAATCTGCACACCACTGCAGGTGAGTCTTCATCATGAGTCCTTCTCAAAGCCACGCCTCAGCTGAAAATCGTACTGCACCACATCTATTCTATACTGTTTTGAAGGTACTCCCAAACCAGCCCCATCATATAGTTTCTGACCTCTCCCCTTCCACTAGAGTCTGCTCAAACTGTGCCTATCACCCAAAAGACCCTCCCCTATTTCTTCTGACCATCGGCTCCTTGTGAGTTTGAACAGGGACCAGCTCTTGTTCTGTATCTGTAATTGGCTTCTTTCTGGACAATCCAAATCCTATTGCTCTCCCTCCCCAACCGAGCTCAGCCAAACTGTAAAACAGGAAGCTGGACTAGATGATCCTTAAATTAATGATTATCTGCCTCTTCCTAATCAATATATTAAAGAATCTCTTGAAGCCAAGCAGTTCTCTCTCAAAAACAGATCTTTACTGTTCCAGCAGGAACTTTGTGGCCACCAGCAGAGCTGCTGTGGGAGGGATTCGTAGGCAGACACTGGTCTGGACTACCTCCATTTTATACTCTCTGTTCTACTCACTAGTGTTACCTGCATGACTAAGGTCTTCTAAGGAGTCTGGAGCTCCCTGAGCAACGATCCCTACCAGAACTGCAGCGGTGGGCAGTTTATATATTTGGAAGGCCAATAAAGAGAAGTGAGATGCTGTGCAATGGCCTCTCAGCTCAAAGTCCCAGACTGTACCTGTACCTGCCACTCCCTGAGCCGGAATCCAGTTTCAACATGTGCACAACACACCACTCACTGTCACTTAAAATGTATGATTGTTAAAAATCTCAGTACCGATAATCTGTGCTCTTATCTAGGACAGGAGATCATGACTCACTACTTTAGAAATTCCTGGGCTCCTGCTGCTTCATTCACAAACCAGGTCTGTAATCCACAACCTCAGGCTGCAGTGTCTGTACCTGGGGTTGTTCCCTGAAAATCATGGATTCTTAAGATGATCAAAAGAATTTTTCTGAGAAACTCAGGGGTGCCTAAAGTGCTCTATCCTGTACCAGAATTGTTTTTCAAAACCCATAGGGATGGTTCTTTTAGGGTCAGAAAACTTGTAAAATAATCATGAGGACGATTTTTCTTATATACCCTGGTTTAACAATCTATCTGCTTCAGGTACATTTCTAAATTCATTCATAGTTTTAAAAAGTGATAAGGGAAAAAAAATTACAAAAGGCATTAGGATTGCTTATACCTTCTAACTTCTCCAAAAACCAAGCACATCATCACTTACCTGCTTTCTTAAATACCATGAGATTATACCACACTCTTCTTTCTCATGAAGATACAAAGGTATGATGGAAAACAGAAATGATTTTCTCGAGGTCACTTAATGAGTCAGTCTTGGAGAGGGATTAGAATTTAGACTGATCCTATCTTTGTCAAAAAGGTCACTATGATCAACTATAACACCAAAAACATAACTGTAGCTTCTGCAAGGAGGTAACTGATTGACATGAAGAGCTCACCTATAATTTCACTTGAAAATAGAGTCGTAGCACCTGATTTTCATTTAGTTTGCAGATTTTTATCAACTAAGCACTATTATTCCACACCTGATACTATAAGAGAAAAGAGTCATAAAAGAGCTAGCTCTAACTGATTAGATTGCTTTGTTGACAAGGCAGCAGCTTGACAATAACTGTTTTTAAATCAAATTGCACCAAAAAGTGAAAGAGCAGACAAAGCTAAAAAGGAAAAGTGCTGAGAAGTGTGCCACACATTCGCATGCTGTTCTTAAAGCAGCTGGGGTTCATCTAGGCTGAGAACATGTTCCTCTGGATTCAAGGTGGACTCCTTTGCTTCTCTCCCTCTCTCTTCCTCTCTCCCCTCTTTCTCTTACACACACACACACACACACACACACACACACACACGCACGCACGCACGCACTCACACACATGCACACGTACACATACGCACATGTAGGTATATGCATAGTTTTCAAGCTCCACTTGGAATGTACTTCCTCCAGATATGACTTCTTGACCCTCATGGTTGGGTCAGGTACTTCTTCTGGAGCAACAATTGTAATATTTTATTGTAACTGCCTCCTTGAGAGGAAGGATCACGCTGTCTTGTTCATTATGGTGCTCCCAAGAGTCTGGCTGGACATTAAATATCTTTTGTGAAAAGGGTGTTAATGGAAATTATATGTTGGCAAGGTTAAGAGGTAAGAAGCTTACTCAGAGATCTAGCTGGATGAAGTGGCAATGACAGAAACTGGTTCGATGGGTTGGCACCTACCGCATAAAGGTCTACTAGGTGGGTCTTGCTATTTAAACACATTGAGGGACAATCATGCGTGCTGCAGCATGGATGGACCTCAAAAGTATGATGCTAAGTAAAAGAAGCCAGTCATAAAGAACCAGGTATTGTATGATCCCATTTATATGAAATGTATACAATAGGCAAATCTATATAACAGAAAATAGATTAGTGGTTGCCTTGTACTAGAGAGGTGGATGTACTGGGGAGTGGTTGCTAATGGGTACAGTTTCTTTTTTGATAGAAAAAGGTTCTAAAATTGAATGCAGTGGTGGTTGTACAACTCTGTGCCTATATTAAGAATCACCGAATTATATATTTTAAGTAGGTGAATTATGTATTATGTGAATTCTATTTCAAGGGAGCTATTTAGGAACCTAAAAATTACAATGAGTACCTGAAAGCACTTTTCATACACTAAAAATATTTTACTAAATTAAAAATATCTAACTAAAAACATTTTATTAATAATAGGAACTCTTATGATTTACGAGGCAGATATGACTCATAATAATGCATATGTTCAATGTTGTTACCTAACAACTGTTACTGGGGTGGATAAAGAGAGAAACAATTTTCACAGCCACAAAATGTTACTAAGAGAGGGTGAGAGAATATAGCTAACTCAGTTCAACCCAAAACAGAGAAAATAACTGAAATACACGTATGAATAACGGTGAGCAGGTCAAACAGATGGCTCAGTGATGATCATTCAGGAAACACTTGGCCACCCAGGAAGTGAAGAGGTAACGCAAAAATTAGCACCAACTGACTTCATGGCTTTGACAAAATTCCCAGTTGGCTTGTACCAAGCATGATGCATTCATAGTGGGCTTCAGCTTAATTCTACTTCTAAAGTAAATGGATATTTTACAGAAACACCTTATGGGGAGTTTTATCACCAAGTTTATGTTGTGGTTTACACAGGTATACCTCACACATATTGCCGGTTCAGTTCTACAGCACTGTATAATAAATCAAGTATTGCAATAAAGAGTCATTATCTTTTTGCCAGTGGAGGGTCATGCCTTCAATTCGTAAAAAATGCAACATCTGAGAAGTGCAATAAAGCGAAGCTCGATAAAATTAGGTATGCCTGTAACACCATTATCACTGTCAACCAATAGAAAAGATGGTGATCACACAGTAAGACAGAATTCAGAATTCTTGGTAAAAAGCTGCTGGCTACATAATGTCCTAGAGCAGGGGGTTGGCAAAGTTTTTCTGTATAAGGTCAGATGGTAAATGTTTTAGACTTTGAAAACCACGTGGCATAATCAAAGTTATTATGTAGGACTTGAAGAACCACTGAAAATGTAAAAACCATTCTTAGTTTTGGGTTTGGCACACAGCCCATAGCCAACTGACCCTGGTTCTAAAGGTTGTAAGTTTTTAAGTACAATATCCATCCGGTTAGCTTCTAAATCAGGACTCTCTCTCAAACTCCCTGACAGCCAGAACTCAGATGACCAATGGGATCACAATAACTAATAGTTGACAGATTTTTCTGGTATATAAAGTAATTATGAAAACCCTACTAGATAGTGTAAAAATCTCTCTGGTAACCCAGGGTTGATGTCTTAACTACAAATTCCTTGCCTTTTCATTACCCTGCCGCATTTCTGCTGTGAGCATATGGGTTTCTACTATATGACTAGCAAAAGAGGCAAACGTGCTGAGAAGCTGTGGAGACTCATGGTCATTATTCTAGGACTCCATGATTCCAAGGTCAAAAGCGCAGAGACTCTGCAAAGCTTGACTGTGGCCATTTACTATCACTCAGTGAGTAAGCAGGTGCCACCTCATCGCCATGAGTGTCTTGAAAACACCGGGAGGGAATCTTCAGCATCTTCCAACTGGTCTTCCTTCTCCAGTATCATCTTTTCAACTAATTGTTCAGATTATGTTCAAAGTAATCTTTCTTAAAGAAAAATCTAACGCTCTTGCATAAAAGGTTTCAATGACTTAACAGTTTTTACAAGACAAAGGGAAAAAGAACTCTCAGTGTGGCATAAGAACCCTATGTCCTGACCTCGGCTTTCTCCCCAGCCTCATCTTTCTCTGTCTCTTCCTTAAGAAAACCCTGAGCTTAGGCAAATGTCCTTCCCACGCTGTGTTTGAAGCCCCTGTGCTTTTCCCTCAAGGTTCCCTGGGCTAAAATGCCTACCCACAACATGGGCCTCTTCAGGATTCCCCTCAACCACACAGGGCTTCGCCGAGTCCCTTGGGGACGGCTACAGCTCTCTTTTTGCTGTATACAAACGCCCATAGAAACCTAGCACTGAGTACTGACTCATCTACCTTCGCCTGGTGGCTGCAAACTGCCTGAAGGTCAGGGCAGTGTCACTCTCTCAGGCTGTATACTGAAGCAGAACTAAAAGAGACATAAATAAGTAAAACACAGCTCCTGTCCTTCAAGAGGTCATGTATTACTTGATAAATGAGTAAAACACAAACTTTGCAAAGTTACGTAATGGACCCTGCAATGAAAAAATAACCTGCAGCTGCTGCAAATACCCAAATGACTCTGAGATGTCACCAACCATGGAGCCAGTAATCCAGTTAGTGAAAGAGGACTGATTCTGAGAGCAAGGAACTGTTGAGAGCAGAGTTAAAATACATCCAACACACTGCCCCACATGAAATTTACAGAAGAATGGGATTATGAGGGGTGTAAACAGAGATGAGAAATAGAAGAAATTCAGATTTTGTCACCATGAATGCATGAGACAATTACCCAAGAGCTCCTGGGTAGTTAACTACTGTGTTCAGAAAGATCACAACACTGTGCTTGAGGATGAACTTCCGGACCCCACACACTGACCCTGTCAGCGCTCTGCCCCCAAGCTCTGGACGAAGCAAGATCTATGGAGTCTCACACTGTTCATTGTCCTTTAGAGCCATGCACTTTGTACTAAGTTATATGCTACTGAGCATATTAAAAATGTTTTCAGTGGTGCAACATCACAGTTGATTTTAAAGAACGTAGAAGTGACTACACATAGCTGATCAGGAGAGAAGTCGTGCTTATTCTTGCTCCACTTCCATACCACTACTTCTTAACGTGTTGTATTCCCATTGAAACTCCCCTTCAAAAGTGAACCAACTCTTGCCCTGGCTGGTGTTGCTCAGTTGGTTGGAACGTCATCCCATGCACCAGATGCTTTGGGTTTTATTCCTGGTCAGGGCACATGCCTAGGTTGTGGGTTTGATGCCCAGTTGGGGCACATACAGGAGGCACCCAATGGATGTTTCTCACTCACATTGATGTTTCTCTCTCTCTCTCCCCCCTTCCTCCCTTTCTAAAATCATTCAAAAAAATTTAAAGTGAACCAATTCTCACTGAGTCTACTGGTCTTTTCCTAAGTCACTGTCTCATCTTGGTTTCTCTGTGGGGATAGAGTGGCATCTGAATCTGTTGAACACTCATTCTTCCACTCTTCCTGAAACATGTGACTCTCCAGGCTCCCTTGCCACTGAACTTCCTGGTTTTCCCCACCCTCCCCACCCCAGAATTCCCTTTCTTCCTCTTCTTTGTACTCTCTAAACATGGGTTTCGGGCTGTCTTTAACAGTTCACTTTATACTTGTTCTCTCAAAGGATATCTATATACTTTCGAGCCCTGACTGCTAACCTGTATCCAGCTGGCCTCAGTATATGAATTCTGTAAGTACTTATGGTACACATATTTAGTCATTAATTCCTCAAATATGTGAGTTTCTACTATGTGCCAGGCATTGTTCACATACTGGCAATACAAAGAAAAAAGTCTCCAACCACCCTAGGACATACTACTGGTCAAGGGACAGGAACAGTGAGTGCCATGAAAGAGACACCCAGGGGTTGTAAGAACAGAGAGGAACAGATCTGACTGGAAGACTGGAGAAGGCTTCCCAGACAAGGTGATATTTGATATGAATACTGAAAAGTGAACAGGAGTTAGGCAAGCAAAAATTGTACGTGTGCGTGTGTGATGAGGAAGTTGGGATGAGGAAGTTTGTTTTAGACAAAGAAAAGGGCAGATGTGAAGGCAAGAAGCGACAAAGAACTATGAAAAACTACAAATAGTTGGCACAGTTAGCCTGAGGGCTGCACATGAAGCCAGAGATGTGGCTAAAAAGAAGAAAGGGGGAGAAACCAAGATAGCAGCATAGGTAAACCCCTGAACTACTGCCTCGCACAACAATTTCAAAACTACAACTAAAAGACAAAACGGACATCATCCAGAACCACAAGAAGGCTGGCTGAGTGGAAATTCTACAACTAGAAGGAAAGAGAAAAGCATACTAAGACTCACAGGAGCTGCGGAAGGCAGAGGTATGGAGGTGCGTGCGGAGAGGACTGGCAACTGAGTATGCGGCTGGCTTTCTCAAGCAGGAGAAAGACAAAAGCTCCCGACTGCTCTGAACTTCAGTTCTGGGCAAGACTCTATGGACCCAGAGTCATATGGGGAGAAACTGGACTGTCTGGCAGCGGGCGAAATTCAAGGGCAGCTTTCTCTCAGAGGTACTTGCAGCGATTACTATGGGACACTGACCCAGGGGCCTTGTAGGGCAGGGCTGATGAGAAGCCATTGCAGTTTGTTCCATCCTGAGATCCTGCCCACAAAGCCATTGCTGTTTGGTCTACCCTGAGACTCTGCCCCATCCAAGCTGAGCGCAGAGGCTTTTGTATACAAATGGCCTGGTCCTTTGAATTCTAAACTTACCTAACAAACTGCAGCTGAGTCAGTGAGACCCTGAACATCCAAAAGAAGGGCTAAGGCCCCACAGCAGCTTGCATTGCTTCACAGCTGGGCCTTATCTGGGCACCTCCAAAACCCAAACAAAAAAGAGGAATCTCCATAGCTCTTGCTGGGTGGCTTCAGGCAGAAGCTAAAATAGCACCTCCTTGGAGACCCAATAGCCAATGTACCCCGGGGGTCAGAATGGGACTATCCAGATTATAACTCTTCAGATACATAAGGGAGACACTCAGAGGGCAGACTCAGTGAGCACCAAAGCAAGTCTTGTCTCATAAGGGTGTCTCCAGCACAGAAGTTCTCCCATAATAGACACAGCTGATCCTCACAGCCAGTTGGTCTGGAGGTCAATTCCTCCCAGTGATACCAACAATCAGGCTTAACTACAATAAGACTATACACACAGCTCACGAAGGGGTGGACCAAGAGTGTCCACCTCAGGTAACTGAGAGGCTGAGCCAGTGGGCCCTGTAGGACACATAGCACACAAAGCCACTCTGTCAACTCAGGGACAGCCAAAATGCAGAGACAAAGAAACAGGTCACAAATGAAAGAAATGGAAGAAAGCAAATGACTGGATATAGAGTTCAAAACTATGGTTATAAGGTTTTTCAAGAATTTTCTAGAAAAGGCCGATAAATTTAGTGAGACCCTTGAGGATATGAAAAAGGACCAACTAGAAATTAAACATACACTGACTGAAATAAAAAATAATATACAGAGATCCAACAGCAGACTAAAGGATCACAAGAATCAAGTTAAAGATTTGAAATACAAAGAAGCAAAAAACACTCAACCGGAAAAGCAAAAAGAAAAAGAATCCAAAAATATGAAGATAGTGTAAGAAGCCTCTGGGACAACTTCATGCATACCAACATCAGTTTATGGGGGTGCCAGAAGAAGAGAGAGAGCAAGATACTGAAAACCTGTTTGAAGAAATAATGACTGAAAACTTCCCCGACCTGGTGAGAGAAACTGACTTAAAAGTCCAAGAAACGCACAGAACCCCAAACTATAGGAATCCAAAGAGGACCACACTAAGACACATCATAATTAAAATATCAAGAGCAAAAGACAAAGAGAGAATATTAAAAGCAGCAAGAGAAAAACACTAGTTACCTACAAGGGAGCACCCATATGATTGTCAGCTGATTTCTCAACAGAAACTATGCAGGCCAGAAGGGAATGGCAAGAAATATTCAAAGTGATGAATAACAAGAACCTATAACCAAGAGTACTCTACCCAGCTAAGCTGTCATTCAGAATTGAAGGTCAGATAAAGTGCTTCACAGATAAGAAAAAGCTAAAGGAGTTCATCAACACCAAACCAGTATTATATGAAATGCTGAAAGGTATTCTTTAAGAAGAGGAGGAAGAAGAAAAAGGTAAAAGTAAAAATTATGAACAATAAATACGTATCTATCAACAAGGGAATCTAAAAATCAAGTGAATAAAAAATCTGATGAGCAGAATAAACTGGTGAATATAATAGAATCAGGGGCATAGAAAGGGAGTGGACTGACAATTCTCGGTGGGAAAGGGGTGTGGGAGGTGCGGGAAGAGACTGGACAAAAATTTTACACCTATGAATGAGGACAGTGGGGGTGGAGGGTAAGGGCAGAGGGTGGGGTGGGAACCAGGTAAAGGGGAGCTATGGGGGGAAAAAAGAGGAACAATTGTAATAATCTGAACAATAAGGATTTATTTTAAAAAAAGAAAAGAAGAAGAAGGAAGGGGCCTGTGTAATGAGTTGCAACCTTGAAAGCTGACAGGGTTTCTGAAGATTCTATTAGATGTAAACAATCAGATTTGGGTTTTCCATGAGATCACTCTGTGGCCTGAACTATAGAGAGAGGGAGACAGCTGTGACAATATGTTAGTAGAAATCCGTTAAGTACTGAGGTGGTCTGAACTAAGGCAGTGGGATGAAGAGAAGGAAATGGCAGATTTACATCAAGAAGGAAGACTCTATGGTACTTATCAGGGGAGGGGGAAAGAGGGTTATGAATGCATAAGGGAGAAGTCTAAAATTTTATGGTTGGGCCTTTAGGTAGATAGCAGTGCTTCTCACCAGGATAGGAAGTGAGGAGAAGCAAATTTATCAAAGAAATGGGAAATTTCAAGTGCCTGTGGAACACAAGTGGAGCTGTCCAGGAGGCAGTGGGATATGAAGATCGAGAGCCAGGAGGGAGTGAGGTCTAGTCCGTAGACCTAAATCTGGAAGCCATGAGCCTGTTACCAGTGCTGACAGTGATGGACTGGGCGGGTCACCTGGTGGGAGTCTGAGGGCAGAAAGCTCATGAGGGTGAGGAAGGAGTGGAGCTTGGGAAACAACACTGTTGAGATGCCAACAAAGGAGCTAAACGAAGAGAGTGCCGTTACCCTAGCCCAGTGGTCAGCAAACTCATTAGTTAACAGAGCCAAATATCAACAGTACAACAATTAAATTTTCTTTTGAGAGCCAAATTTTTAAAACTTAAACTGCTTCTAATGCTACTTTCTAAAAATAGACTCAACCAGGCCGTGGTATTTTGTGGAAGAGCCACACTCAAGGGGCCAAAGAGCCACATGTGGCTCATGAGCCACAGTCTGCCAACCACAGCCCTAGCCAAGGCTTTCATACTGCTGAGAGATGGATTTAAAAAACACCTTCTACTTGTCTCTTACTCTTGCTTTCTCCTTTCCCCCCCATCCATCTTATACAGCAATATGATGAATCTGTCTGAGATAACTGTCCTGACTTTATTAGTAACTAAATCATTCTTCACTGCTTATTCTGTCAACACCTAAATGGGTTGAGAGGCTTAAAAATACCTCCCTCTATTACATTTTCTGAGCTATTTCCTATTTCTGACTTTAAAACAAATTAAATTCTTTATTGTTTAAAGTATATGTCTCCTTTTTCCCCCATTGACCTCTCCCGAGCCGTTCCCACCCCCCAGCACATGCCCTCACTCCCTTAGTGTTTGTGTCCATTGGTTATGCTCATATGCATGCATACAAGTTCTTTGGTTGATCTCTTACCTCCCCTTCTCCCTCCAGAGACACAGAAGCATTGAACAGACAGTCAAACCATTTCTCACTTTGTATCCTAACACTCTTTAGTCAGACAGGTCTCCCTGAGTTCTTTCCTTTCCAGGGCTGCCTTCTCAGCTCCATGCCTCCCGTGGGATACTCTTGCTGCTCCTCTCCTCTGGGATAATTTGCTTCATTCTCTCTGCCCATCCAAATCCTGCCCATTCTTCTAGTCCTGAGGGTGCTTTTCTTGGGTAACTTTCTGCTCCGGGTACTCTGGCCAATATTTCAGTGTTCTCAGATGCTTATCCAATTCAAGTATATCTGTCCCACCTGCCTGAGGTTGATTAAGAAAAGAACATGTTTTTTACTCTTTTGTGCCCACAAAGTACCCACCAGTCTTGGTCAGAGTCTCAAGTATCGACCGACAGACTGGCTGTGACATCAGAGTCAAGTGAGGACCACAGGAGATGGGTGACAGAGAGTGCAGAGCAACTTCCAGGCTGAGAGATGAAATATGACAGAAAGCAGTAAAAAGAAATACATTGAAACAACACTTCAGCATTACTTTAAAATGCTTAAAAATTACAAACTGCAGATAGATTAATCTAATGTAAGTAATTAGTAACTGTAAGACTTTCTGATCAAATAAAGTCAGGGTTCTATGAAAAACATCTGAAAATCAACAGTATTCATTAATTAATTATTTTATCCTCACCTGAGGATATGTCTATTGAATTGAGAGAGAGGAAGAGCGAGAGTGAGAGCAAGGGCAAGAGCAAAAGAGAGAAAGAAAGGGAGATAAGGGGAAGGAGAGAGAGGAAGAGGGAGAGGGAGAGAGAGACGGAGAGGGAGAAGGAGGTGGGAGGGAGGGAAGGAGGGAGGGAGGGAGGGGGAGAGAGAGAGAGAGAGAGAGAGAGAGAGAGAGAGAGAGGGGGGGGGGGGAGAGAGAGAGAGAGAGAGAAACACCAACTGGTTGCCTCCCATATGCACCTGACCAGGGATTAACCCAAAACCTAGGTATGTATCCTGACCTGAACTCAACCCCGATCCTTCTGGTGTATAGGACGACACTCTAACCAACTGATCCACTAGGTAGGGTTGAAAAATCAACAGTTTTTAAACAAATAACAGATTTATTTTAAATACAATAACAGAATTTGAGGTTGCATACAATAAAAGATACAAGGAGATTAAAAAACAGAGAGAGATATTTTAAAAAACACATAGAAGATGGAAGCAGAAGTTCTAACTTTGGGTTAATTTGATTGAACATTAAAATAAACTTGGCACTGAGTTTTTGCCAGCCAAAGCAAAAAAGGAAAGAAAAGAAAATCACCAAGGAGCTCTCCTAACTGGGAGGCAGCGTAATGAAGCAACAGGGGCAGAGGCTTGTGGTTGGACATACTGAGTCTCAATCCTGCACTCCCATTGGCAGGTAGGTATGTGTGCCTGGGCAAGCCAGCACCCCAAGCCTCTGGGATACGAAGGAACTCACTATTATATCTCAAGGCCGATGTTTGGGAATAAATGAGGGGGGACCAAAGAAACATGTGCTCTTAACTTTCAGCAGACCAGTCAACGCCAATAAAGCCTTTGGCAGGAGTCCAGGTATAGGATTCTGAACCCCAGACCTGGTGGGAGCAAAACCCACCTTGGAAAGTGGAGGAGCCTGCTAAGCAGAGGGCAGAGCCACAGACCAGACGGCATCATTGCATAGTTGCCTGATTGCATGTACTCTCTAGGGATTTTGGTCTTACTTATTTACTCTATTTCATGGATTACAGGGCTGTACAACTGGCAGATTCTGTGATATTCAAAGGGTCTATGGTGGGGAAAGACACTGTGGAATTTGCAGCAAAGCACAAGGGTAAAATCATGGGCTAGATCCTGGAGCAGGAGTGTGCAGAGAATGATATACATTTGAAAACCTGCTGCCAGACCCTGGGGACAGGGTGTGCTTGATCCTGGGCATAAAGTAAGCATGTGGTCAGAAGTATGAGACCTACCAAGGTCAGATGGACCCAAAGAAAGCCATCCTCAGATGAAAGTGGCACAGGTGAGCTGCAGAGGCAGGTATGGCAGACCATCATGTCAATCACCTTTGTTGCACCAAAATCTCTTTCTCAGTTCACACCTCCTGCTGCATGGGGGTGGGGCCCTTATGTCCAAGTGACAGAGAGGAAAATGGCCAAATTTGGTTCACAGAAGGGTTGGCTCAGTAGACGAGTGAAAGCTGAAAATGGACTGTGGCCGGCAGGCACTACAACTTCACTCAGGTGTGATCTTGAAAGACAGTAAAGAGGGGGAAATCCTCCCAATGGGCAGAGTATTTATTTGGTCATCCACTTGAGTAGAAAGAGAAGTAGTCTGAGGTAATGACATATATGGACTCACTGGACATGGTAAATGACTTGGTTGGTTGTTCAGGGGACTGGAAGGCGGAGGACAAGGAGACCTGAGGAAGAAGCATGTGAACTTGGCTAAAGGAATGGACATGAAGCGTGACATCTGTATGGGTGGTTAATGTCTACCATGGATGTCCAGCACAGAAGAGAAGGACTGAACGACTCAGCTGGTGGACACTGGCCAGCCATCGGCCATCCAGTGCTGGCACATGAACAGAGAACCATGGTGGCAGCTACTGACAGCAACAGAGACCAATGCTTAGCCACAGTATACCACCATCGCTCAAAGAGAACAAGCACCACTATCTGTGCATTTGCAGAATGCTTGCTCTACTGACCAGGATGCTAAATCACATCACATCAGACCACAAGGCCCACTTATAACTAAGTGGGTGCAGCAGTGGCAAGACTGTGGAATACATAAACCCTCTCATGTACCATAAGACTAAGGAACTGCCAGCTTGCTACACTAGTGAGATAGCCATTTGAATGTGTCAGTGAAATACCAACTTGGAGGTGATCCTACAAGATGTCACTCCAGGCTCTAGCATGCAATATAAACCCCAAAAACCCTGCTACGTTCCCAACAGTAAGAACACGTGGATCTTGGAAATAAGGACTGGAAGGAGAAATGACCCTGAGTACCCTCTCTCTTGGTGCCCTGTTTGGGGAATCTAGGCTTCTTAACCCTGCAATTCTAAATTCCACAGGTTTACAGAGCGTGGCTCACAGGAAGGGAGCCCTTTCATCAGGAGAAAAAGCAGGAATACCATCACATTTTATGTTAAAGCTATTAACCAGTTATTTGGGCTCTTGTGCCAAATACCAGCAGGTAAGAAAAGAAGTCATTATCCTGGCAGCAGTAATTAACCCTGATCACCAAGAAAAGATGTGGCTCGGGGCACAAAAACGAGGAGGGAAGACTGTGTGTGGCACCTCGGTGATACACTAGGGTGTCTGCTGTTACTTACTCCCTTGGTCAGTTTTACAGTAATTGGACAAGGGCAGCAGACCCAGTCTGAGAAGGGCTTGGTGACCAGGAAGTCAAATCCCACAGGGTAGGTGTGGTATGTGTCACTTTCAGCAACTAAGCCGTCCAGCCATGAGTGAGGGGACTCTCCAATGAACAGTAGAGGAATGAGTTGATGATTAGTATGATCATGAGACCTGCTGAGGCAGAAAGGGATGTAGTTTATCCTACTAACATTCCTCTTGAAGTTTTCTCCAGGAAAGAGTGCCTTTGGAATCTTGGAAGAGCTGCTCCAAGAACTTAGGTAAATCAATAAGATCCGAGAAGCACAGTGAGTGGGTGCTGTGGTCTGCTGCCCAGATCCCCCACCTCCCTCGAAACTGAAGGGCTCAATCTTCCTGCTGCTGGGGGTGCTAGAATGCCACAGTTCTCAAGGGACATGCCCCCTGGGGATGGTGTGCATCCAAGGAGAGCCAGTCAGCCTAAGGTTTACAATCTGCACCCAATGACTAGGTTGGTGGAGGTTTAGTTTCAGCTCCTGTACAGCTTTCCATAAAATTATCTCAGGAATTTTTTGTAACTGTTGTTCAAAGACCCCCTCTGTCCTCACCACCGCTGCCCCAGAGACTCCTCGATCTTGATAGTGTTCTCGATAAACTTCATGCATAAAAAATCTGCCTGGGGACTCTGATCTGAGAAATACCACTTTCCTGCCTTGTTCATGAGCACAAGAGCTATAACTATCTAATGGGGGAGCTCCTCCCAGATATTCTCAAGGTAGCTCAGTCATATATTCTCCCAAATCTGCTCTTCTGATGTTGGTGAAATGGTGCTGTCATCGATCTATCCTGTTATCTAAACAAGAAATCTATGCTACTAAACAAGAATCATATGGTACTTTGTTCTCTCCTTCATAGCTCTAGGTTCATTCTACCTGGAAAATATTTATACTCACCATTACTCAGTTTTTCAGACACTGATCATTCCAAGTTCTCATACTTTTCATTCTTCCCTGTTTCCTTAAAGGATCTACCTTTTACTGCTAAATATAAGACTTAGTCTATAGCCTGTGTTCATCTTGGATGTAATTCTCTTACAGAACTCAGCCAGCACCTTGCTTTCATCTCTCAACCCTACAAAGTTGACTCCATGATCTACACCTCCAGCTCTGACTGTGCTCCATATTTAACTACATCATGGGCATCTTTATTGTAATGTTCCAGATTCACCAAGTTCAAATACATCTGTAGGGAATAACCTTCACTTCCCTTTCACCTGTAGACTCAGTCAATTGATAAGGGGTTCCCTTCTTCCTACCCAGACATGAACTCTGAGACCTACATCTCCAGTGGGACACCAGGAGTGTCACAACTGACTTCACTTCTGCAGATTACTGTGAGGTCTGCAGACCTACATCTCACACCCACGGAAGGAAGGAGACAGGGAGATGGGAAGTGAGAAGACTATCCTCTCTCATATCCCAGAGGACAAAGAAGCCAGGGACAAGAAATAAAGAGCCCAGCATACTGTACCATGGAAGTGTCCAAGAAAGATCAGGTTTGAGTCTGAGCCTGACATAGAGTGTGGGGTAAAAGTAGGTTTATAGTTGTGAGTTCATGAAACACAGGATTCACTCTTTTATTATTATTTATTAATTATTGTATTATTTCCCATACAAACAACTATAAACCTATGTTTGCCTCACCCTGTATGAAAGGGAAGTGTGGTATCAGATTGCTTGGATACAGCAGTTCATTGTAGACAGTGTTCAATATTTCCTTATGATTGATGACAAGGCTAAGAAAACCAGCATTTGATTAATTTTATTAATTCATGGGTTGTTCCCTTGAAAATTTTCTTACCTTCACAGTCTCCCTATTTCAACCAAAGAAAATTAAGAAGTTTTATATTTGCTCTTCACTCTAGAGCACATGATAATAAGCATTTTAACAGGAAGACACTGTGGCTTTTACAAGATTTTAAAAACAGATAAATAACACGTCTTGTTAACTAGGTTGGTGTTTCTCTAAGAAATAGTGCTTATCTAATAGAAGCAGAACAAGAATGTCCAGTTTGACCAGTCTTTTGGCTGCAATTTACTCTTTCACCTCAAAAAACAACAAACACATCACTAAGAATAGGCACTAACACAGACCTACATTCTATTTAGAAACTTGTCAACTATCTATACTGCAATGCACAGGACTAAAATGTAGTCTCTACCACATATGCAGTCACAGAGAAGAAGTTTACTTAGGCCATTGAGTATTTCTGAATTTTTAATGATTATTATTATGCTTACCTGCTGCTGTCTTTGTCGCCTCGCTTGTGCAAACTGCGAAAGCATCAGCTGCCGATCGAGCAGTTCCATTCTCTGCTGCCTCTGGATGTCTACTGTGGCCCCCATCCCCACTCTGGCTTCGGTGGTAGGTTCTGAAGATGAGAAGATGGGCTCAAGCGTCCAAGAACAGAACTTTGCCATCCAGCTTGGGATGTACAGCACCTGATGAACTTGTAGTACTTTGCTGTTGTAGCAGATACCGGAAATCTAAAAGAAAAAAGCCCAACTGGATTGCTTAAGTGCAATAAAAATTTAAAGAACACATTTAACATAGAAATCAATAACCACAAAATACTTCAGATGGTATTTTTTCTTCACTTTAGCAGTTAGGTGATAACCAAAACTCCTACTAAGTTGCAGAATAGCTGTACAAATCAACAAATAATTTCATTTGCTCAGTAAACAAGTTTGTTTGTTTGTTTGTTTGTTTACTTATTTTTTAAGTTAGGAGAGGTAGCAAAATCCTAACCATTTACCACTCAAAGTACAGGTGAAATGTTTTTAAAACAATGTTTTCATTTTTTAAAAAGCCACAAAAGATCTGATTGTCAAAATACTTTCACACTAACTCTGTGGTTACTCTTATTGGCATATGGCCATCAGAGAGAGATATTGGCAGAAAACAACTTTGATGATCAATGATGTGACCCAGCCATATAATAAATTTATCAGAAAATAAAGGCAATGTAAAATTTACATAGTGTTTTAATAAAATTTTCTGTTGATTTTTAAAAACCCTTGCCAATAGTTAGCAATTAACAATCCTATTTGCAAACAAGTCTATTTTCATCTTTAAGGTAATTAATATATGTGGCAAAATAAGTCTAAAGATGGTCTATGGTTTTCTAGGTGAAAATATTAAATTTTGTGAATTTGAATCTTAGATAAGAAGTTATTCATACCAAATTAGAGCATATTTGACAACTTTCTGTGTAAAGAAAAGTACACTTTAATGTTTTATTAATAAAATTAATTAATTAGGAAAGAATTTATTGAGCATCTGTAATACATCAGGCATTGTTCTAGATACTTAGAATACAGCAGAAGACAAGATCAAGGTCCAGCTCTTATAGCGTTAACAGTGATCAATATGGAGAACAGACAGTAAACAAGCAAGCCCTATGAAGAAAAGAGAAGAAAGTGACTTGGAGCAAGGACTTTCTTTAGGTAGTAGGGTGGTCAGGGAAACTTCAGAGGAAGTGACACTTGAGTGGAGATCTTAAGGATAATGGGATAGCAGTCATTTGAAGAATCGGAAGAAGACCATTTTAGTCAGTAAAACAATAAATGCAATGCAGGAATGAGTTTCAAAGAATTTATTAGAAATCTTAGGGGAGATATCTAATGAGTAGCTGAATATACAAATCTGGGACTCAAGAGAAAAATTAGCAGAGATAAAAATTTGAGAGTCATTGGTATTTGATGGCATTAAAAGCAATGAGAACCTATAACAGAGGAGAGAAGAGGCCCTGAATGAGTGGCTCAGTTGGTTGGAGCATTGTGCATACATCAAAAGGTTGCACGTTGGATTCCCAGTCGGAGCACATGGTAGGTTGCACGTTTGATACCTGGTCAGGGTGTGTATGGGCAGCACCCCATTGATGTTTCTCTCTCTTTCTTACTCTCTCTCTCTAAATCAATAAAAACATATCCTCTGGTGACAATTGAAAAAAGAAAAAGAAGAGAGGACTTCACCTTGAATCCAGCTTGTACACCAACATTTTCGGGATGGACAGAGTACGACAGTGGTTGGCAAACTGCGGCTTGCGTGCTACGGTTTGCCGCTCTGTTGACTAATGAGTTTGCTGACTACAGGAGTAGGAAAAGCCAGTAAAGAACCAAAGAAACAGAAGGGAAACTAGGACAGTTTAGTATCAATGAAGCTAAGAGAATAGTGTTTTAAGATGGGAAAACTAGTTATCTATGTTTAATGCAGTTCAGAGTTCAAGTGAGACAGAGAGGAAAAGGACCATTGCATTTGGCAAAATGGAAGCTTTGATGACCTTGTTAGAACACTTTTGGTGCAGTGGTGGGAGCAGAGGACACATTGGAGTACACTAAAGAGTGACTGCAGAGGACTTTTGGTTTCAAATCATAACCATGCCACTTATCTAAAAAATGGTACAAAACAACAAAGAAATCGAAAACAGAAACAAAATTTCACATTAGATGAAACTAAAAAGCATCTATATAATCCTGACCCACATTAATAAAATGGAAAACACATTGTGTAATTGGGAACCACTTAGTATATGGGAAGAAGGGTAAAACCAAATACCAGCAAGAGGATCCCCTGGAGCTCAGACAAGGCTCAGGCATTAGAAGCACCAGGTACTATGGAAGGCCAGAGCGAAGTGGAGGGTTCTTAATTCTGTAAGAAGCAACCCCAATTCCTCACCATATTCAGCACAGTCCATATCTACCCTCAGTTTCCTCTACAACAAGAAGATAAAATCTCTGAAGGGCACGGATCAAGGAGGCTCTGAGGAGGGTAGAGCAGGCCCAGAGTCTAGGGCTCTGGGGAGGTCTAGGGCTCTCCACAGGGAATTCCATAAGCAACAACTATAAAATACTTAGGAATAAATCTAACAAAAATATATAAGGCCTTCGTAGAGAAAACTACAAAACTGTGTGAGACATTGAAAACACACAAAACAACCCAATTCTAGAAATAAATATAGGAATCACATCTATGAAGGAGCAAAATTGTTAAAATACCAATTTGCACCAAATTAATATGTAAATTCAAAATAATTATAAATAAAATATTTAGAGTTTTTATTGGTGTCGTTATTGGAATTTAAATGCCAATCCTAAAGTTCATAAGGAATATTTAAGAATTAAATTTTTAAAAATATACTGATGTGAGAAAGAAGCCATGCATAAAGATTGCATACATTATAATTCCCCTTCTGTAAGTGAATGGATCTGAACTATATATCGACTGGGAAAACCATGAAGTCAAGCATGAAGGTAATTACATGTCCCAGGAGAGCTGCCATGGGAGGGGTGGGCCTTGGGGGCTGGAAGTTCTTTGATCCTGTGTGGGATTACATGGTATGTTCACTTTATAGTGATTTACTTGGCTTCATGACACTTGTAGTTTATGAACATTTTGGTATGGGTTACATACTACAATAAAAAGATTTAAAAATAAGGAATAAAGGATACAGAAAAGCCAAGATAATTTTAAAGAAGCATAATAAGTCCTATTAGATTTCAAGATATACTATAAAGCTTAAGTACTTAAAATATTGTGAATAGCTCTCTGTAGAGCTACTCAAACAGACCTAAAGGGCAGGAACACAGAAGCAAACTCTTAAGTAGAAGGGCAATTGGTATATAGCAGAAATGAGTAAACCAGAGGGAAAAGGATACATGAGCTACACATAAGGATACAAACAAGGCTCCCTTCCTGACACCATACATGTCAACTCCCTATGGATTAGGGCCACAAACAAAGTGTAATTTACAAAACTGTAAATGTTTCTGCACAAAACACAGAAGGAACATCTTTTTGGCAATGGGATGGGGAAGGATTATTAAATAAAACACAGAAAGCACAAACTAAAAAAAATACTTTCATTTACTTTATAATTTAAAAGCTTCAATATGCCAAACATCACCATAAATGAAGTGAAAAGACAAGCAAGACTCTGGGAAAAGGTACTTAGAATTTCTGTAGTCTACAAATGTAGTGTTCAGAACATATAACTCTGTTCATTTATAAGAAAAAGACATCAACCCAATTTAAAAAGCAGACAAAATGGCAATTCCAATAGAGGAAACTCCAGTGGCCAACAAATCCGTGAAAAGATGTTTGTTCTCAGCTGTTTCTAGAGAAATACAATATAAAATGAATAACAAATATAATAATATACAACATGTCAGTAAATAATGTATGGTGAGGATGAGAACTGAGAACTCACACAGTCCTCGGGGAAGGGGAGTGGTACAGCCAATGGAGAGCAACTTGACAACACAGTCCTCCCTCTGCTCCTTCAGGAGAACTGGGTCCAGGACCCCTGCGGATTGCAAAATCTAAGAATGCTCAAGTCCCACAGAAAAAATAGTGTAGGATTGGCACATAACCTATATTTGCCAACAGGCCATGCTGGGTATGCCTACACATCATTTCATTCTTGTGGATTCAGTGTAGTGTTCAACATGTGGCCAATTCAACTTTTGATTTTCAGAACATTCTAAGACTTCCCTCCATTCCACCTTCCCTCCCTTCTTCCTTCCTTTCCTCCCTTCCTTCTCCCCCCCCTCCCTTATTTCCTTTCCTCCTTACTTATTTATATTTTTGATCTGTGGTTGGTTAGATCTGCAGATGCAAAACCCATGGATACAGAGGGCTGAGGACTACTGCACCTAGCAAAGCTGGAAGAATGCTTTAGGGAATATTCTATTGCAATGCTATCTGTAACAGCTAAGAAATGGCACTATGTCCCCAGTAGAGAAATGGCTAAACAGTTTATAGTCATCTAATGGAAGATTAAATAGGACTTAAACTCAGTGTACATGTACTAATAAGTTTTTAGAAAGGTACCAGTTTATATAATAAAAGGGTATTATGCAAATTGACCCTAACAGCAGAACAACTAGAAGGACTGCTCAAGTAGTCACTATGAGGTGCACTGAGCACCTCTCAGTTCCTCCCCCCAGCCAGCAGGCTCCGATTGCCCAATAGCAAACAGGGAACCGGGGGTGGGTGGCAGAGGGGGGTGGGGCTGGCTTCAGGCAGCCGGGGAAGATGGCCTTGATCACAGGGACTGTACCTGTGCATGAATTTTGTGCACTGGGCCTCTAGTATATTATATTCATCTTTTTACAAAATTTCAAACACAAGATCTAGTATTTACTGTTTATGGGCACATACTTAAGTAGTAAGTACAGATCTTCAACTGCAGGATGAGGGGGGAGAGGAAAAAAGAGGTGTGTGTGTGAGGTAGGACTACCTGTAACAAATATACCTTTTTAAAAAAGAGAGAGAAAGTAAATATGGCCAAAAAAAAGTATAAATAAACTGGAGGTGAGAAAGTAGAAATTCTTTTTCTGAAGTTCTGGGTAGGAAGAAAAACAGAAAATGAGGCTGTAAAATAGCAACAAAATATGAAAAAAAAAGTGATCAGTGAAATTTGAATTAAATAAAAAAATAAATGTTTTCATTTTCAGATCAAGGAATGAAGGTAACCATGATTATGAACTTGTCCATTTCTCCCTTTAGTTCTGTTTAACTTCATGTATTTGGAAACTGTTCATGTATGTGGAAGCTATTAGCATACATACCATTATATTTGACCCTTTTATTGTAACAAAATATATCTCTATTTTTAGTAATACTCATATAGAAATCTATTCTAGTCTGATATTAACATGGCTATTTAAGCTGTTTCCATGATTTATCTTTCTTCATCCTTTTACTTTCAACTCTTCTGTCTTGTGTTCAAAGTGTGTCTTATAGATAGCACATAACAGTTTCATGCTTTAAAATCTAGTCTGACAATTGCTACCATTTGATTGAAGTGATTAGCCATTTATATGTAAAGTACTTATCTTGATATAGTTGGTTTTGCTATTTGATTTCTATTTGTCTTATTTGTTTTTTATTCTTCATTCCCCCTCTTCTATTTTAAAAAGTCTTTTGTGTTAAATAAATATAAAAAAATTTTTTAGTAATATCAAGGCATTTTTTTCTTGTGTTTGCTCTAGCGAATTACAAAATGCATCTTCAATTTATCACAATGTGCCTAGAGTTGATACTGAATTACTTCAAGTAAAATATATTGTAAGAATATAATTCCATTTAATTGATGTTACTATTTAGTCTTACATATTATACTTATACATAATAAATCCATCCATACAGTGCTATTTTTTGCTTTATGAAATTATGTCTTTTAAATAAATTAGGAAAAAAATAACTGAAAAGCATGTTGCTTGTACTTACAGAGTTCACAAATTAGCCCTGGCCAGTGTACACCAAAAGGTAGAGGGTTTGATTCCTGGTCAGGATGTGAGCAGGAAGCAACCAATTGATGTTTCTCTCTCTCTCTCCCTTCCTCTCTCTAAAATCAATTAAAAAAAAAAAGTTCACAATTTAGCAGAGGTTCTTAATTTTTTTTTTGGGGGGGGGGGGATAGGTTATAGATTTCCTCAAGAAACTGATGAAGGTTAAAAATTGTCCCTTTCCTGTCCATATCTACCCCTGCCCCCACCATCATTTATATGCTTACAAAATGTGCATTCAATTTTAGTCAGATGATATCCTATGAAGAATTAGAATATCCTATCCAGTAATAAACAAATACATTACTTCAAGTTCTAGAAGGGATAAAACAGGACTTTTGTGCTCATTTGCTTATATTTTGATCCCAAAAGCTGCTTCCTATTTGAATGTATACTCTGGAAGGGAAAGAATATTGGTTGGTTTTGATCACTATTTGGCCTCTGTGCCGAGAACAGCAGAACAGCACCTGGCACATATTAACTCCCTCGTATTTGCTGGGAGAACAGCAAGTGAATAAATGCTCCACAAAGATAAAATATGTTACCTTAGATATTTTAAAGGGAAATTGGAAAGTTGCCAGTAGACATACTTTTTTTATCCTAAGTTTGTACTTTCCCATATGACAAAAGGTAGCGTTCACCTGTCTATGCCTCTGGTACTCCAGCAGGACCTCAAGTTGTGAAATAAATGAAATGCTATTGTAAAATGTTTTAGGTATTCACAAAGTATTACAGTAGAAAGAGTTTAGCTTTCCATAAATATTTGATAATCACACCACCTTATTCAGTGAGAAGATGGGATAAGAATAAGAATATTAAATTTTACCTATTATATCTCATTACTACCAAAAGCTTTGAGATAGTATCAATTACCATATATTACCTTACATTTACACATTACTTTTTTCTTTCATTTCCATTATTTCATAAACCCTTCTCATTGTGGGAGTTCTGAATGAGAGTTTTCTAGAAACTCAGTTTGTGAAAAAAGAGGCTTTAAATATAGACCATCTGCTCCGATTTGCATGTCATGCTAGGAGGAGCTCTCACGAAGGGGGTCTGGCAGGCCTTCAGTGCCCGGAAGCCCACGATCCAGCTGAGAGGCCAGGACAAGGGAAGCAGCAGTGGCAGTGGCCGGTGACAGGCAGGAGTCAGGTTCAGGACGACGAGACACAATGAGAAGGAACAAGTGGCATGTGCCTGGGAAGGCCAGCTAGCCCTGGAATCGGAACATCTAGCAGCAGGGATCAGGAACCCCCCTAGGAAAGTGGGCCCAGAGGCTGGGCAACTAGGACTAGGAAGTGTCATGCGCCAGGTGCAGTTGAAAGCTTGGGCCAAAGAGCCAGGCCACAGCTCTGGGTTAGAGCTAGATCCTCCCTATAAGCCAACAGGAGAAGCTACTACCTCACAAATCTCACTGAGAACGTAAAACAACAGGGAATTGTTTTCTTTTAGGCCATTAATAAAAGTGGACTCCAAATTATTAGTCCTTTTAGACAGGGAATCATGAAATATGGCTCATCAGGCAAACAAAGAATTTAATTTGCTGGGTAGAAAACATGCAAAACATTCTTAATTATAGACAGTAAACCTCACTGTCTTCTCATCTTGTTCAGTATTAGTGTGAAACCACAGCAAGCAAAGAGGAGAAATCATGACCTGACAATGACTCCAGGTGTTTGTTGATCTCTTTCTCCAGCCAAGTGTGGCTGAACAAAAGCCACAGAGCAAACTACACTGCCAGGGTCCTTGAGTGCCATGGCTCCAGCATTCAAGGAACCTGTCATCCAATGGCCTATTGGGACAAACACAAGAGGCTGTTTTCCCAAGGGGCCAAGTAATGCCTTCTCAAGACAGGGAGGAGCCAAGAGAATAAATGGCCCCTCATACCTGGACCCTTTTATACAGATTTCATTTGCACTTAAGTCCTGAGGAAACCAGATCCACCGAGGCCTCATTTATTTATTTATTCAACACATACTTACTAAACATCTAGCATGTGCCAGGTTGTGTTCTAAATACTGGGATGCAGCAGGAGCAAAAGAAAGAAAACCCCTGCTCTTATGGACCTTACATTTTCCTATCACTCTTCTTCACTGGAAATTCTAAGAAAAAAGAAAGGAACATTGGAATATGTAGGCAAATTAGGAATGCCTGAAGTTATTTCTGCCACTTGCGATAAATTATGAAATGATTCTGTTGATGGCAAACAGAATCATATGGCTTTGGCACTTATTGAAAATCTTACTATCTTGTTCTCTGTCAAGTTCAAAAGTGACTCAGATGAACTCCCTATAGCTCTCTTATCTCTTTCAATATAATTTGAAGTATCCAATTAAAACACTGGATATCCTCCTGATTCTTGGGTACTTTAGTTGGAATAGGGACAGAAGTTAGACTAATCACAGACTATTTTTTTTTCTCCTAACAAATTGTCTTAGAAAGCTGCTCTAAGCTTTCCTTTTTGTAAAACTATATACCAGGAAGATTTGGTTAACTACATAAAGCAGAAAACTGCAAATAACAGTGGCTTATATACAACAGAAGCTGATTTCTCCCTCATGTTAAAAAAAAACTCCAACTATCTTAATTGCATTCTAGGCAGTAGGAAGAAAATAAGGAAGGACAAAAGAATAAAAGGCTACTACTTTAAGAGGCCTCCGAGAAGCTCACCAATATGTCAGTTACAGCTTAATGGATGCCAATATTGAATGTGATGGCTATACTTAGATGCACAGAAAACTCGGAAATAAGATGATGGTTTTGTTTCTAAGAAAAAACACACAGGGAGATAACTCAAATCTCTCGCATATGGATTAAGCCTTAATTGGGTATTTTTAAAAAAATACATATTTTATTGATTTTTTACAGAAAGAAAGGGAGAGGGATTGAGAGTTAGAAACATTAACGAGAGAGAAACATCGATCAGCTGCCTCCTGCATACCCTCCACTGGATGCCTGCAACCAAAGTACATGCACTTGACTGGAATCGAACCTGGGACCCTTCAGTCAGCAGGCTGATACTCTATCCACTGAGCCAAACTGGTTAGGGTTTAATTGGGTACTTTTTAATATCTCTTTTAACAAGGAGACCATCCCCCTTTAAAATTATATTCATTTTAATAAGTTGATTCAACAAACTAAAAATTAAGAAGAAAATATGTTTATGTTGAAACTTGCTTCTTACATTAGACTAAAAAATAATAACTAAAAATGAATGTAAAGATCTAAAACAACTTGCATTTTGCATGCATATTTTAAAGTCATTACAATGGCAATACTTCCCAACCGATCTATACTTTCGATGCAATCGCAAGCAAAGTCTTAACTGTTTTGTTTTTTCCTTTTCTGAAGAAATTACAAGCTGATTTAAAAATGCACGTGGAGACCTAGCCAGTTTTGCTCAGTGGATAGAGCAGCCTGTGGACTGAAGGATCCCAGGCTCAATTCCAGCCAAGGGCACATGCCTGGGTTGCGGGCTCGATCACAGTAGGGGGCATGCAGGAGGCAGCTGATCAATGAATCTCTTTCATCATTGATGTTTCTATTTCTCTCTCCCTCTTCCTTCTTCTTTGAAATCAATACAGAAATATATTTTTTAAAAAAATAAAAATGCACATGGAAAGTCAATATTCCTAAAATAGCTAAACTGTTTTGAAAAAGAGAAACAAAGTTGGAAGACTTATATACCTGAAGACTTACATAAAGCAAAAGTACTCGTGACAGTATGATTCTGGTAGAAGGATAGACATATAAGTCACTAGGATAGAAAATAAAGTAAAGAAACGAACCCACAGTGATCACCTGACTTTCAACAGAAGTGCCAAAGTAACACAAAGGTGATAAAACAACTGGTTATCGGTATGGAAAAATAAGTCTTAACCCTTATCTAACAAGAAGTACTCTCAAATAGGGTCTTAAACATAATGGAACAGAAATTAGGTCGACAAACAAGATGGCGGCATAGGTAAACAGCTATTGTTCTGCCCCGCGCAACAATTCAAAAACTACAACAAAACAACAAAACAAACATCACCCGAATCACTGGACAGCTGGCTGAGTGAAAACTCCACAAATAAAAGTAAAGGTGGGACACTGAGACTCAGAAGAGCGGCAGGAGTGCAGCCTTGAAGATACGTGTGGAAACAGAGGTTAGGAGCCGCCACGCACACTAGAGCAGCAACCCCAGCTGGATTTCGCCAACAGTGTGTGGGGGGGGTGGAGATGCCCCACTGCACGGATTCCCCAGTGCCAGGCGAGGTCCAAGGTCCGGGGGATGCACCCTGGAAGCCGGGCGTGGCAGAAGTCTCCTAGTCTGAGGAGAAACCGGGTTGCTTGGAAAAGCAGTTTGCGTGCGTAAACTGTGCGAAAGCACAGACGCGTGACTTGCTCCCTGGAAACTTGCCCCCTGGTCCCGGAGACCACCGGACTGCTTTGTTTTACAACCCTGGGCGAGACTCTGGGTGTGCAGACTCATTTGGGGAGGCAGAGTTTTCTGGCAAGGGGTAGAGACTAGCGACTTTCTCTTGGAGGTGTCTGCAACAATTACCACCCAACAGAGACCTGAGCGTGAGCACTGCATAGGACGTAGCTGATGCTGAGGCTGCCTGCTCAGCTCAGAGACTCCGCCCATCCAACCTGAACACAGTCTCCCTTCACAGCCAATTGGCCTGGCCTGGAGGTCAAACCCTCTTAGGGCTAACAACAACAAGCTGGGCTTAAATTAAAAAATACTGTACAACTCATAAAGGATTGCAGTAAGAGTACCCACTTCAGGTAACTGGGGAGGCTGAGCCACTGACCCTTAGAGGACATCTACCACATAAAAGCAGCCACCATGCAGAGACATGGAAAGAAATCAGGTGTGAAAGAAATGGAGGAAAAAAGACGACTAAACATAGAGTTCAAAACCATGGTTATAAGGCTTTTCAAGAGGCTCCTAGAAAAGGTCAAGACCTATAAGGAAATAAGCAAGACCTACAAGGAAATGAACGAGACCCTCAAGGATATGAACAAGACCTGCAAGGAAGTGAACAAGACCCTCAAGTATATGAAGGAGACTCTCAAGGATATGAAAAAGGACCAATCAGAAATTAAGCATACAGTGACTGAAATAAAAAATATTATACAAAGACCTAAAAGTACTCTAGAGCACCCCAAGAACCAAGTTAATGATTTGAAATACAAAGAGGTAAAATCCACTCAGCTGAAAAAGCAAGAAACTAAAAGAATCCAAAAAATTGAAGATAGTGTAAGGGGTCTCTGGGACAACCTCAAGCATACCAACATCCGAATTATAGGGGTGCCAGAAAAAGAGAGAGGCCAAGACAATGAAAACCTATTTGAAGAAATAGTGACTGAAAACTTCCCACACCTGGTGAAAGAAATTGACTTAGGACTCCAAGAAGCGCACCAAACCCCAATATATAGGAACCCTAAGAGGACCACACCAAGGCACATCATAATTAAAATGCCGAGAGCAAAAGACAAAGAGAGAATATTAAAAGCAGCAAGAGAAAAACAGTTAGTTACCTAAAAGGGAGCACTCATACGATTGTCAGCAGATTTCTCAACAGAAACAATGCAGACCAGACAGGAGTGGCAATAAATATTCAAAGTAATGAATAGCAAGAATCTACAACCAAGATTACTCTATCCAGCAAAGCTCTCATTCAGAATTGAAGGTCAGATAAAGTGCTTCGCAGATAAGAAAAAGCTAAAGGAGTTCATCACCACCAAACCAATATTATATGAAATGCTGAAAGATATTCTTTAAGAAGAGGAAGAAGAAAAAGGTAAAAATATAAATTATGAACAACAAATATACATCTATCAACAAATGAATACAAAAATCAAGTGAATTAATAATCTGATGAACAGGATAAACTGATGAATATAACAGAATCATGGACATAGAGAGGGAATGGACTGACAATTCTTGGGGAGAAAAGGGGTGTGGGAAGTACAGCAAGAGACTGGACAAAAATCTTGCAACAATGGGAGAGGACAGTGGGGAGGGGGAGGTGAGGGTGGAGGGTGGGATGGTACAGCGTGGAGGGGAGCTATAGGGGGATAAAAAAGGGGGAACAATGTAATTAAACTGAATAAAGATTTGATAAAATAAAATAAAAAAATAAAAAGTCAGGAAATAAAAAAAACAGCTAAATAATGGAACAGCTAAAACTATTAAATTCTAGAAGAAAATCTATAATAATAAAAGTGTTACATGCTAATTAGACTGATGCCCTGCCAGGTGACTTTCCAGACAAAGCCGGAGCTGCGAGGGAAGCTTGGGTCCCAGGCGCCTGCTGCCGGCTGGAGGGAAGCCCGGGTCCCGGGTGCTGGAGGGAAGCCGGTGCCGGCAGCTGGGGGACGGAAGGCCTACTCTTGCATGATTTCGTGCATCGGGCCTCTAGTATAAGATAAAATCTCTGTGATGCTTGATTAGTAAAATTTTCTTAAATAAGACATCAAAAGTACAAACTGTTTAAAAAACTGAAAAAAAGAATTAATCAAAATTAAAAACTTTGCTCACTGAAAGACATATTTAAGGAAACAAACAGGCAAGCTGCATGCTGGGATAAAATTTTTACAAAATATATTCAACAAAGGGTTTATATTCCTAATATAAAGAGTTCTTTTAACTCAATTAGGAGAAAAATGAAACCCAATGAACAAGTGGATAGAAGAGTTGAACAGGTACCTCACAAGAGAGATATACAAATGATCAGTAGGCACATGAAAACATGCTCAATATCACTAGTCACTAGAAAAATTAAAATTAAAATAAAATACCATTACATGCCAACCAAAGTTAAAACAACTGACAATGTCAAGTGTTGGCAAGGATGTGGAGCAATTGGAATGCTCATGTATGGTGGTGGAAATGCAAAATGATATAATCACTTTGTAAAATAATAGGGTATGATGTTAAACATACATTATCATATGACCTAGTAATTCTTCTTCTAGGTAGTTACCCAAGAGAAGGTAAAGCATATGTCTACATAAATAAGTGCGTACAGATATCATAGCAGCCTTATTTATAAAAACTCAAACCTGGAAGTAACCCAAATGTTCACCAACTGGTGAATGGATACACAAATTGTGGTGCAACCATACCATAAATTAATACTTACAATAACAAGGAATGATGTATTAATAAAACACAGATTAATCTTAAAAACCTCATCTTAAGTGGAAGAAGTAAAACACAAAAGACTTTATACTATAAAATTCCAATTATATGAAACTGTGACATAAAGAAGATCAGGGGTTACGTGGGGAGGGCTGTTTAGTGAGAGGTCAGAGAGCAAAGGAATAAAAAAAAATGTCCAGGGTGAGGGGACAGTTTTCTATCCTGATGTGGTGGTGGTTACACAACTGTATACAATTACAAAAATTCATCAAATTGTACCTTAAAATTAGTGAACTTTATTGTACGTAAATAAAACTTTCAAAAATAGGAAAAATATTTTTTTCCTAAAAAAGTGAATGTGAAGATCTAGAAAGATATGGACATTTCTAGACACATAAATCTTTTAAATTCTGTAAAAGAGAAAAGATTTTAGCAAATTAAAAACAACCTTTAGCAACAAAAACTTCTGATATCTTGAAAACATTTTTAGCCTGCATAAACTAACATGAGAAGACTTTTTGATAAGCTATGCTATTGTTTATAAATAATGAGTATACTCCAAATAACATGTATTTATTTTACCACAGTCCTTTCTTATATATTATTATCAAGATAGAAGAGAAATATCATCACAATCAGCCCCAAAGAGAAAAAACAAACAAACACTGGACACTTCCATTAAAAAAAATCAGTTTAAAAGATCAGTTCAAGGGGTTTCCCTCTCGGTAGGAGAACAATGTGAAGATGCCTGGGGAAATGCTCCATGCTACAGTTTACATGATGATCTACCAGTCACCATCTAAAACTAAAAAGGATGGTTGTTTTCCTGACAACCTCTTCCCTATCTTTATTTCTTTTTCCTTTGACCAACAGCACTACTGAACTAGCTAAATATATTTTAAATTATCCTTTAAACTTTCTCAAAGCCATTCTTTACTTCATTTTCTTATACATGACAATGAGAGAAACACTGATGAATTTGTTGAAGATAAAGTTTGAGCTGCATCTTTAATCCATTAGAAGGAGGACCAGTTAAATATCTTGATGAACTTAGGAGAGAAAGTATAGCTAAAAGTAGAGGCTGCCAGTGGGACAAAGTTTTCTTGGATACTGGTTGGCCCATAAAATTCATAGGGAAAGGCGCAGAAAGGTGTCACCGACACTTGTCCTTCAGTACCTGTGCGTGCTTTTAAAATTTCTTCATATCTGGGATCTCTCTCCAGAATCCTGTCTCCACTGATCATCAACAGGGCCTCTCACTGGTATAGTAAAGGGAAGATCTAAGAATAGCTTTGTACATTAAGTGTCTTGAAGTTGAAGCAGACACGGATGAGAGCCTTGAAAAGTGCACTGGACCAGGAGGAGAGCACCTGGCCTTTGGCCCTGGCTCTATCACCTGTCAGTTGTGCAGCCTGATCTTTAAAAAAATGGGAAGTCCTGGTGCTTCACCTCTGTAGAGATGGATTCAAGAACCTAGTAAGGCAGCACACGTTGAAAGCATCCTGACAATCACGAAGTATCACAGTGTTTTTATAAAACAGATTATTTTGATAATATTGAATTTTGAAACTCAACAATTATATACAGAATGTAGACAAAATGCCAGACATTGTGCTAGGCACTAGGGATTATAAGAAACTAGAGGTCTGATGCTCCAAATTAGGGCACTCGGGAGTGGGGGGGGGGGGTGGCATCCTCAGCCTGGCCTGTGCCCTCTTGCAGTCCTTACTGCCCACTTATGTTTCCCAGCCCTGAGTCCAGCTTCTGGCTGAGGGGCGCTCCCCCTGTGGGAGGCACTGACCACCAAGGGGTAGCTCCTGCATTGAGCATCTGCTCCTGGTGGTCAGTGCACATCACAGGGGTCAGTTGTTCTGCTGCTCAGTCAATTTGCACATTAGAGTTTTCTTATATAGGATAATGTTTAATTCCTAAACTGGAGGACAGGGCTTACTCAGAAAAAAACATCAGAGTTGGGACGTAAATGAATATGATTTTTTTTTCTAGAAAAAGAAAGGACCTAATGATGAAAGAAGGAATAGAGTTGAAAGAAAAGAAAGTGCATGTGGCTATGCAAATCTGTCTCTTAAGAGCACAGACACTAAAGCTAGGGAATCTGCATTTGAATCCTGTCTCCACTACTTATCATCTTATAATCTTGGAAAATTACTTAAGTTCTCTGTGCCCCAGTTTCTTAATCTATAAAATGGGGATAACAATCTCTATATCATCAGCCTTTTGTGAGAACTAATTAAGGTAATATTTGCAAAGTGCTTAGAAAAGAGCTATATTCATCTCCTTTTTCTAGGTTATATTGCATAACAAATTATCCCATATTTCAGTAGCTTATCACAAAGATTAATTTCTTTGGAGGGACCCAGTTGAGGGGGGCATCAAATATTTTGAACAAACAGAAGTTGAAAAAAATAACATAATCCATCACAAATGCCTGGTATGTAGTGTGTTTATTAAAGAAAGTAGTTGCACAATGGCACAGAATCCTGATATAGATCAAGTAAAGTTTACTTGGGTACAGTAAAATGTTCAGGGTCATTAAATTATATGTATGGTACAGGGAGGTGAGAGGTACCTGAAGAGGCCACATTTAGAAAGAATTTGAAAGGAGGCTAGGTTTTTTACTACAGGTTAAAATATATGTTGCAGTAATAAAAGTGTTTATGGCTATCCTAGCTAATAAAATAGAAATATGCAAATTGATAGTACCTTCGCTACACTACCAGCCAATAGGAGTATGCAAATTAACCCAACCAAGATGGCGAGTGGGCCCCCTCCGCCCCGAGCTTGGTCATGGCAGCACTGGGGTGGCAGGGGTCCTGATTGCAGCCCTAAACCCAGCAGGGAGGCCAGCCCCCCCCCACAGCACTGGCATGGCAAACCTGGGGCTGGGGGTTTGGAGGGTGCGGATTGGAGACACAAACCCACAGGTCTGGCACCCAGCAGCCCCAAGGGTGGAGGTGCTTGGGTTGCTGAGGGGCACGGGTTGGGGCAGCAGAGACACAAACCCACAAGAAACCTGTGGAAAGGGAGATAGACTATTATAACTTTATCTCCCTTTCCACAAGATGAGAAAACTGCCCCTGGATTATTTAATGCTGTGGCCAATACCTTTCTACAAACACAGGGTAATGTTATGACCACTCCCAGGAAGATCTGGTCAGAATACTGTCTCCAGGGAATAATGCTACTGTAGCAAATCATCTAAGGGAGGAAACAAGCTTTTGTTGGGTTTATTCCGAAGGTCAGAGAACATGCCACCCCAACATATGCTGTGTTGTTATATTGACGATCTTGAGCTGTAGATGCTTGAAAAACAGCAAATGCACACAGAGGATTTCACTGCAGTTTCCTTATCTCCCTAAAATCAGACTCCCCTAAAGAAGCTTAAATGTCATAGGTCCCCTTGATGGGAGAAGTGTCATCAGGCAGAGAAGACTGACTCCTGTCACAGGACAGGAGAGTAGAAGTTGACATCACACCCAAACTACAAACTATTTCCCCTCACCCCATTGTCTTTCCTAAATATCATTTACTCTCCTCTAAGAGGCCTATATCTCCTATCCCCTTTCCCTAGGAAGAAGGAATTTAAATCTATATTCTAAGCCACTTTGGGGAGTTACTCATTTTCCCCTGGGGTCTCCCACATATACACAAAGTACACATGTTAATGAACTTTTGTTTTTCTCTTGGTGATCTGTATTTCATTACAAGGTCCTCCACTAACAACTCAGAAAGGTAGAGGAAAACTATTTTTTTCCCTCCATAATTCTATCTTAGGAAATCAAGTCCCCAGCTGAACAATGTTGGCTCAAGTACCAAGCAGTCCTGGCTGACAGGAAGGAAGCTTCTAGGGAGAAATCAATGATATTGGCATCAAAGTGGGATGGAGGGCACATACATGGTTGCTGGTAGGAGGTTAAAGTGGTTCAACATTTTTGGAGGATGACTTGGTAAATTCGATAGAAATGTTCAAGGTACATCCAAGAGTCTTCGTCTAGGAATCACATCAGCTGAGATAAAGCACAAGCGCATAAGCCCTGGTCAGAACCCAGGATGCTACTTGCGGGCTCCCCTTCCATGATAAGAAAACCTGCATTTTTAGGACAAGGTGGCATCTATACTAATAAAAGGGTAATATGCTAATTAGACTGAACATCTTCCGGACGACCTTCTGGATGTCTTTCTGGACATCCTTCCCGACAAACCCATGTTGGCGGGGCCAAGGCAGAGGAGGTTAGAGGCAATCAGGCAGGCAGAGGAGAGCAGTTAGGGCAAAAAGGCTGTCAGGGGAGAGCAGTTAGGGCAAATAAGCTGTCAGGGGAGAGCATTTAGGGCAAATAGGCTGTCAGGGGAGAGGAGTTAGGGGAATCAGGCTGGCAGGCAGGTGAGTGGTTAGGAGCCAGAGGATCTAGACTGGAGAGAGTGCAGGCTGAGGCAACCCCCTTTCCATGCACAAATTTCATGCACCAGGCCTCTAGTATTTTATAAGGCACTTCTGTGCCAGTTTTATCAAGACATTGGTGTAACTCCATTTGTTTTCATTGAACATTTAAAAATCAAAGTCTACTTGTCACTCCCTTCCTTTGAAATCCCTATCTAATAAAACATTCCTCATTAGCCCTGGATTGAGTTGCAATTGCCATGATAAAGCAGAGGACAGGTTTCTCTCAGTAGGCCAGGATCCTGAGTTCAGGATAGGGAAGGGGACATGGAGAAGAAGGAAAGGGTAGATAGACAGAAAGTATGAATGAATCAATGTTAGGGAGGAAGTACAATGTATCTATAAGCACTTGATTCAGTGTGGGCTTTCTATATACTATTTTAGTGAAAAGAAGGTGAAAGCAATCTCTAAATATGAATGTCTTCACTAGTTCAACCAACCTCACAACTTTAAACAGCCTTTACTTCCTTCTTCAGCATCTGTCCTCATTTTCAATGAACTGCTAGAAATAATCTCATCCCCTAAAATTCAACCAAAACCCATGGGCATCAGATGTGTTATCTGACCTGCTACACTGTACCCTTCTTTTGTCAACCTGGAGAAGAAATGTAAGGGAAGAAAGAATAAGTAACAGAAGAAAAGGAAGCATGAAGAGAAGAGAAAGACATGAAAAGCAAGGGAAGGCACAGAGGACCTAACATCCCAGTCTCATTTACCAAGGGAGCTCCAAAACTCACTCCAAAGTAGTTCAGATTTCCACAGATTATGCTAGTCCTTAATGTGATACCGTGACTTGGAAAGCCAATCAACATGAGGTTCTCTTTGGTGCTTTTTCTTTTACATACACCACAGGACAATGTTCTATTTTGTCTGTAAAACTACTGGGGGTGGGTTGGGTGGAGGGATAGAGAGAAAAGCAAATCACAGCCTACAAATGAGCCATTCCGACTCCTTCAAAATTGTTCATTTCCCCCTTCTCTTTCTCTGACTTACAAACCCTAGTAAGACTTCTATAATCTTGTACCATCACAACGTTTGTTATTTGTAAAGCTTGAAAGATCGCCACTACCTACACACACACACACAAAAAAACACAAATTCAGACCACATTCAAAGTCCTTTAAGTAATCTGATATCAATCTATGTTTCTAATTTTATTTGGTAGGACAGATTTTTTTTTCACACTAAGGTTGCTTAATTACAAGAAAATAAAAGTCTGGAATATTGTACAAAACAGATACAAACATGGGAAATGGGCAGCATGTAAAAGAATATATTGAAGGGAAGAAGTCTGAGAAATATAGGCCTGTTATTAATTCACTCAAATAGCTTGAAAGAAAACCAAATGATGAGAAATATGTGAATTGTAAGAAAAGAAAATCTGCAGAAGCAGGCCCTTTCTGTTTTAATCATGCCAGAATAAGCTCAGCCTTCAGCTTTTGAGAATTAGGGTACATCCCAGTGGTAATGACTCACTATTATGATTCATAAAAAATGGTAGAAAATGAAGAAGTGCAGACATATGGATGACCCAAAGTCTCACTGCAGAACCACAAACAGAACTTATTTATAAACTTCAATAAGTAAGAAATATTTTCTCAAAGGAAAAATGTATTAATGTGTAACAAAATTAGTGACAATGAAATATATAAAAGAGCACCTATATTTTTGAAGGTCTCTCACCAAAGACATTAAGAGCAGTTGAACATCATAGTGAGAATATGAGGGAAGTTGGTGTATACTAACGTTTTTAAATTTCTTGCTTACACTGAAATATTTCATTTGGCTGCTACATCCAAGCTTCCTAAACACAATTTTGCATCGTTTCATGAAAACGGTAGTATTTTAAATATTAAATGTTGGTATTAAAAACCAGAATTGCCAATGAGTACAACATAAAAACAATGTAACATAAAAACATGTTGTCAGTGATATATGTGAATAATCCCAAAGTTAATATTTAAGTAAAACTGAATGCTCTCACCCTTTCCTAAAGGAAAGGAAGCAGCTAGAATCTCTGCTGTCCTAGGCAAACGAATTTATTACCACCCTTGATAAGTTACCACTATTCTTCCCTCTCAACCCAGGAACAAATTTTAGTCCTTATTCCTTTCTGTGATGCCTAGTAAAATATGACTCTGATGCAATTTATCAACCTCCTCCTCTTTTAATCAGTGGGGCATTTTAAAGTTATATATTCAGAAACAGTTATGATCACTTAAGAATAACTGACACAAAGAGCAAGAAAAACTAGTTTAACCCAAATAATCCACCAATAACTAAAGAAAATGAGGTAAAGTCAAAGCTGGCAGCTCTCCAGAAAACACGAATAAAGTTTTTGGTTTCTATGACAGCAGATAACATATGACTTATGTTTTACACAAATGTCTTTTTTTTTAAAGCTCTCTCAAAAAAAAAACACACAAATACTCCACATAGTTGCCAGATTGAAATAAAATTACTTCCTTAACACAGACAGTATGTTAAGAGAATTACGGGCTATAATGCTAAAAGGAGAAATTCCATCAACAGGTTTTCTAACATTCCCCCCAAAAACTGAATACCATCTGTGCATTTCTTTTTAGTAATAAGAATTTTATTTTATTTTTAGTATTTTATTTAGCATTAGAACCCAAAAAAAAGGAAGTCACTTGATATACATGGGGAGAGGAGAAGTCACGTTGAGCAACAGACATCTGGGACAAGCTGCGGCTTTGTGAATCTTAGACTTTGATCCTATAATCAGTGGTGTGTAAACCAAATACTCACAAATAATTTTAATATCCTTTGTAATTATCTTTATCTAAAGTATAGCATATTATATTAAATATTTCATAATAAAATGTGTTTTTATAAAAAAGTCAGAAATATTCATTAAGTTCAAAACAAGCACTGATATGGTACATCATGAAGAAAAACTGGGTGTGATTTTTTTCATTAATATTAATCACTTGAAATAAACATAGTATCATCATCTGATTATGGTAGAATAATAATAAACAAGGCTAACATGAAGATTTATCAGCTTTGTGTTCATGGTGAGAGGTCAATAACATTGTCTGAATTAATTACTGTAAAAAGTGAAAATTCATTTGGCTCAGAAGTATTTATTAATAGTGGGATTATTTAAGTGCTAAACTTATCTGGAAATTATAATCCAAAAACTGTGTAATCCTATATATTCTTCCGAAACAAAGGAATTTATGTCAAAAATTTGTTAAAATTGTGATTTAAAAAAATTAAAACAGCACTTATTACCTGTTAAGCATGTGTTCTGAAAAAACCTGTGCCTTCACATGTGCATTTTAGTTTTTAAAAAGATTCAAAGAGATGAAAGATGCAACTGCCAATTCTAGAGTATTGAATTTCACAAAATGACATTTTGAGGTGTCAGCATGCTCTTAATTTAAAACCAGGAGTCTGAAGACAGAATTAAAGAAAGACAATGAAATGTCTTAAAACTGAATCATATAATGAGTTATTAAAGAAGTATTTAGATAATGAGAACAAATCAATCAATAGTAAATTAACATGATGAAATAGTATACGGTATGTTACTTCACAAATTCTTGAATGTTTCAGAAAAATATCCAAAACAGGAGTGAAACCATCACTGCTAAGAGAAACAAAATGTATCATGAACAAAATGGTAAATTCTCATGCCGTTTTAATGATGAAAGCAATGAGCTATCTATTTCCACAGTCTAGTTAAGTAGCTGTCAATCAAACTAGTAGTCCAAGTGGAATGACATTAGACTAGGGAGAGCCTGGCAACTGTGCCCATGCACTCATTCTGATGCTAGGCTGTCTCCAAGTCTTAAGAACACCAGGTGGCTCAGAGTTCAAAGACTTCACAGGGCAGTTCAGTGCTGTGGTGCTAAAGCAAATCAGGTATCTTATGGAGAGGGAAACAAAGTGACTTCAATACCCAAAATTTTGGCTGGAAGCTGTAGGGAATGAAGGATTAGGTTGTATACGAAAAGAATAAACACAAAGGAATAATACACAGCATAAAGGAGAGAAGTGAGCAGGCTTAAAGTAATGACACACAGCCCAAAATACCATTCACTGAAAAACCAGTTACAGTGATAACTCGCTTAAAATGAAAATGTCTAGAGTAGAATGCATAGTTATTTCCAAAGGTCTCTTTGATGTTCATGTGTTACTATGAATCCATTTTGTAATTTTATTTGATGTTTCCAAGAAAGAAATTAAAAGTATATTACATGTAGTTATAAACTTACAAACATAAATATAAATTTGAGAGTTCAAATTTAAGTCATGGATGAAAAGTAAAGTTGAATTTCATGTTCTAGATGTCTTTTTAAATACCTCATAAGAAGAGCTTAAGACAAATGCAGCATGGGCATGGATGAGGTGAAGACATTCGAGCACAAAGAATGAGGACACCACCCCAGTCCTCAGGCTCATTCACTTCTCCCTCTCTGGCCGCACACCCCAATGAATCTTTTGTCAGTTCCAATCCACCTGACTTTCCATTTGGCCTTGTTTTTTTCCCTTGCATGACAAAGGCTCTTAACAAAACAAGAAGAATACCTCTTATTATTTTTAGTAAACCCAACTTCTTCATTTTCTTTTTCTGTCATTTCTTTCCTACTATGAGTTCAACTACTAATTGTGATTTTAAAATAACACTGACAAGAAACTCAGCTAAAA
This sequence comes from Antrozous pallidus, assembly GCA_027563665.1. NCBI lineage: Eukaryota > Metazoa > Chordata > Mammalia > Chiroptera > Vespertilionidae > Antrozous > Antrozous pallidus. The sequence goes on along the minus strand of CM050519.1, from coordinate 61,672,931 downwards.
CTTGCATCAAAGTTACCTTGAAAACTAAGACAAACAGGCCTCCTTCACCTCAACTGTCCATGTAATCAGCCACTTTTTATCACTAAGGAAGTAGCATTGAGACAGAACCCAGTATGGTTAAAAAATATTGAGATAACTGAATATGACCAATAATCTAAATGTGACATTTCCCTAAAGTTTCTTCAGAAAAGAGGGAAAAGGGAGGGGAGGGAATCACACTTACAAGTCCACTTATGGCTACAATCCAGATGTAGGAACCAGAGGTGAAAAGCTATAAAAGAAAAAAAAGGCAACTAAAAATTAAATTCAACTGCCAATCACAGCATACTAATGTTTACATAATTAAAATCATAACCATTTATGTTAAGAATTACTTCTATATCATAATGTAAATAGAAAATTAATAAATACCAATCTCATTATTTAAAAGAAAATAATATATTAATTTTTCTCTTTTTTAACCAAGACCTCTACTTTTGATAGTTTAAAATGCATTGGTTGAACCTTACCCACTCCCATGCAAAGAAAAGTAAGTAAAATTCATGCATATTCTCATTTACAAATGTAGATTAGTTAAGTAAAATACTACATATAAAGGAATTATTAGAAATAACAATATAAAAAATAAGCAGTCACCATCCAATGCTTGATGTTAAGTGACATGCAATATTAGCTCATTTTAATTTCTCATCATTGCTACTCTAAATTTAGATGGGAAGATCTCAAGTATATAGGTCCATGATCAATGCTACTCTGTATAACAGTTGATATTCTCATTCCAGTTCCTTCAAGGAAGAGCAAACTAAGTAGTGATATCCAAGTTAATTAATGGCAAAAGTAATTAGAATTAAACATCATGAAATCTCTCCCTTTGCTTTCTAAATCATTTACATCCAAGTGTTGTGCTCAGGGTTAAAAAATAGTTGTAAGACATCTCAAAGGATTCCTGTAAGAAAGGAAAGACTTGTAACCTAGTGTTTGTTCACATTTAAATCTTTAGCTCAGGAATTTAAGTACTTCTACTCAGACAGAAAAAGCAGGGTACCCAGGTTCATTGCTGAGATTGTGCTGGATGGAAATCTCAAAGTTCTATACATTTATACCAAGATACACAGAAAAAAAAGATACCTAGAAAGAAGACAGACACAAAGGTAAACAATGACAAAGCACAAGTCAAAGTCCGCTGACAAGCTCTGCACTTGCTAGCTTAAGTAGAAATGAATGTTGGTTGCTACTTTAAATTTAATCCCTCGATCTAAAATTTAATCCTTTGATCTACTATGAATCATTTTTCAATTTGAATGACTGATAATAACAAGGATGAGAATTATTGTATTTAAAAGAAAATATTTTCCTATAGTTTTCTTCTAAAAATATAAAGAATAATAAATAATTAACACTTTCATAGCAATTTTGTGCCAAGCTGTGATCTTAATGCTTTTCATACATTAAACTTACTGAATCCTCCTAACTACCCTGAGTGGTAAGTTCTATTATTAACTCTATATTACCCATGACTAAACTGAGAGGTTAAGTAATTTGCTGAATGTCGAAGAGCTGGTGGATGGTGTAGCTGTGAATATATATACCCCAGTGGACTGGCTCAACAGCCCTGTACTTATGACGGCTCCATGCTATTATGGCTCATACACGAGAAAGATAAATGTATCATTAATTCTGTTAATAAAAAATATTTCCTTTGGACTCTTAAACCCCTCATTTTATTGCTTTTTAGTCCCAACTGAGTCTCTGTATGTTTTGACAGTGTATATGTTTTCTCACTCCTTAACTATAGATTATCACAACTCACTTCATTTCATCCTCCCCAGTCCCTAGCATATGGCATTACATGACTGTCTCCCAAGCTATTTAATATTTAAATAACTCATCACAAACATTTTTGTACTTCTGATAGTGATTAAAGTCATTCATTCATCAAATGTCTGTGGCTTTAAGAAGCTGTGGTGTGGAAGACAGAAAGGAACAGAAACATGTGCAAAGATTTAGAGGGGAATGAGGGAGAGAGGAAATAAGAACTTTCAGAATAAGGGGTTGATACTTCAAAGGAGGGGTGGGAGTTTATACTGGATAGGCAAGAAGAACCCTGATACCATTCATGTTAAGGACTTCAGAGTTTATAAAAAAGCCACTAAAGCATCTACATCTCTACTTTCTGATACCTACTTCTACCTCACCAAAACAAAACAAAACAAACAAAAACACCCCACAAAATAATCTCAGAACACCAAAGGTAGTATAGAGAGACATAAGTGATTAATAAGAACCAATGGACTTAGTTCTTATTATCTGTTCAGATTACCTTAAACACTCAATACTATTATTTCTAATCTTTCAAATGACCTGATAAGATAGATATTTATCCCACTTTACATATAGGAAAATGGGGACTCAGAAAAGGTGATAGACAAAGCAAATAATTATCAGAGCAAGTAATTAAATCAAGTCATTTTGGCTCCAAAGACTTTACACAATGCTCCATTGAATTTCTACTTCATAATTAATAAAAAAATGTTTTTCACTCTCAAAGATGGTCTATAACATTAGAGTTGGAAGGAACTATTATAGAGTTAACATGAGGCTCAGAAGACTTCTATGACTTGACCCAAGTCATAGGCTAATGAGTGACACATTAGAACTAGAACTTCCTACCCCAGTTCCAGGGCTCTCTTCTACCACTGCTTTCTGCCTTCTGATGTAATATTGTAAAAAAGGGGGAAAAAAACCCACCCCAAAACATGCTACAGCAAATCCTAGTAACTGGCAGAAATAAGCTACTAGGTTAGATGAATATTAGGAAGGATAGGGAGACTGTAACACAATGCAGGTTGAGAGATGAGGAATAAACATATTTCATGAGAAACGGTTGTAAAAGTGATCAAAAGAACACCTACCCCAGATGAGCCATTGATAACACATGAGAGCAGACTAGAGAAGTTAGAGGAAATGCTAAAGGTTAAAAGGGGAGGGAGGAGGGCATTTTACAGAGACACTACTATCTGGTTTGATATATGTGGGAAAAGGAATGTTATGAGTACTAACAGTGGATCAAAAGGTCAAGCTACACATGGTACCACAGAAAATAGCATAATAAAAGTTTTATATCAAAAGCTGTGAGTGCAAGAAAAGTGACAAGTACTAGTATTACAGGTAGAAAACTGAAAATCATAAGTATCAATGGGCCTGGAGCCCAGAAGAGAGTAATCAATATTTTGTGAATAGTGATAATAATAACCTTTTTCAATGTAACCAAATAATAAGTACCCTAATGGTCTTCATATCAAACCATTTAGCAGGTGATGACATTGCTGTCATGCCTATGTGACATAGAAGTTGTAAAGTTGACAATGCTTATAGCAAAGCCTAAAGCTTGAGTTAGTAAAGCATATCTGGTTTCTTCTTCGGAGCTTTATTTGTGACACCATATTCAATAAATTAATTTTGACAGTGATTTTCCACTTTCCATCTTTTGACACTTCTCATTTGTTTCCACTTCATACTATGATTTTGAGAAAGTACTTATATGCAATTGTACAATTAAAAATATTTTCCACTGATACGAATTACAGTGAAAGCTCTTATCAGATTCTAAAAGCTATGAAGTATTCTAGTACCTTATATACCTTGATGTTCTCATTCTGTAACACTTCCTTTGAACATCTGATATAGATCATAAAGCCAAACTTATGGGAAAAAAACATTGTTTTCAAGGAGATCAAATGAGAAAAAGACCAAAAAAAAAAAAAAAAAGAAAAGAAAAGAAAAGAAAAGAAAAGAAAAGAAAAAGAAAGAAAAGAAAAAAAAAGATCTGGTTAAAGAAATGTGAACATAAAAATGCATACTATACCTGCAGTCCCAATATATAAATCAATGTCTTGTTTGTGATGGACAACGGGCCCAGAATATGTGCCACTTGGACTCTCGGTATGGAGCAGTAAAATGGTACAAACAGAGCAAACACAGGTGCCAAGCTATGCAAACAAATAAAGAAAAATCACTATAGTATAACACTCCATTTAAAAATACCAATGGCTAATATGTATTTGACGTAACATTGCTTATAATTTTACTTCAATATGAAAGCATGGTCTTAGATACACACAATTTGCCTTCTATATGGGCATCATATCTGAAATAATTTGCACTGTATATAACATTCTTTAAATTTAATCCTTGTCAACTATCCCAAAACTATTGCAAAAAAAAAGTGGTTTAGCATCTACTAATGTCAGGCATTGTGAGAAAATGTAAAGTTGGTGCTATGATTCTTCCCATGAATGACTTTAAATCTAATGAAAGAGACAAGAAAAACCAAAAGTAATACACATTATAATCATCGTGGTTAAGTCCAAAAGCCTCACTTCAGACTTTGTCCATATATCACCACAGCACTTGACCCCCCTTTCACTCCTGCCCCCTACCTTCCTCAAATTTCTTCCTCATTTTGTCTTAAACATTGTTTCTTGCTGGTCTCCATAAGTTTCTTCTACCACTCTTATATACCCTCTCTAGAGTTCCCTTATAGTCTTTTCTTCTTGCTCCAGTCTTTCCTTGTATAACTGCAAGCCTCTATCGTTAGAATTAAGAAAATGAAGTGAGTCCCAGACTGTCTGCCTGTCCCTTCTCCTGGGTTATAAAACTCGATTTGATACCCTCACTTGGACATATTAAAAAGTCACAAGCCATGAGACTTAAAAGTCTTCGCTCTAATCCATCTTTTAACATTAACAGTATTTTCTTCCCAAAACACAATTCTGATCATGCCACACACCTATTTAAAACCCTTTCTTTCATAGAACCCCAGTATCCAAAAAGGAAAGTGAAATATTAGCATGAAATAGCAAAGCCCTCCAATTCCAGTGTAGTTTCCCACAACTGAATCCTCTCTGTTCCCCTAATCTGGCCCCTCCCTCTCATTCCCAGCCCCCACAGATGCTCCCTGGACACACCAGGTTCTTTTGACTATTTATTGATTTAGGTTATTCTTTCAACCCAAATGTCCTTCTCACTTTCCAGTTGAGGACACTCAACTCTTTTTAGTGATTCTTCCAGTTCCTCTTGGTGGTGAGTAGCTCCCTTCTTTGCTCTTAAAGCTACCTCAGTTTCACTATTCCAACGAATCACCTACGTACTCTGTGAGAGGCAGTAGACCAGGTATAGAAGCTCTACGTATATCTATGAGTGAAAAGCAGTTGTTGACCTCAAGAAATTAGCTCCAGGATGGTAAACTCGCATTTTTATAAGGATTAGGCAGACAACATGAGTGCGTTTGGACACACACTAGCACCCATTCTCCATTAAACACTTAGCTTAATTACTCTATCAATTTTTTATTTTCCCATTTTTGGGGGGGTGCGTGACACCAGTATAAAGAACTATTTCTTTACCATATGAAAATGCAAGAAATAGTCTTCACTTCCACAAAGAAATGTCTTCACTACACCTTCTGTAGAAACACAGGACTCTATAGGCCTCTTGTACATTATCTCATCATTGCCAGAGATCGTGTTATTTAATAAAAATCATTCACTGTTCTCTCAATTCTATTAAAAACAAAACAAAAGCAAATGTATACTGCAAATGTGACTAATGGCAGCAGCATCAACAGGCATCTGCAACAACAAATGCTGGGAAAACTCCAAGCACTAAACACCCAAGTGCCAGACACTGGGTCAGGTCTGGAGATACAAAGATGCATAAGATGCAGCCTCTCGCAATCTTGGGAGGACGACGACAGGGATAGGGCAGCAGAGGTATGTAGCCAGCAGAGCAGATCAGTCATGAATGCGTCACTCATTTGGTCCTCCTTCTAGACTGAGCATACCCCATGGCAGGGAAGGAAATGCAGCCCTTGGTCCTCCTAGCTCTGGCTCAGTGCTTGACAGAACATAGGAACTCATTAAATTAGGGGCAATGAAATTATCCTTATTCTTGAACAGTGGTATGATACAGACTTGAACTATATAGGGTTTTAAAAAACTACCATTAGATTATTAATTCTGTGAGAAAGTACCATGTTCTATTTAGTGTGGCATCCTCCCCTAGTGCCTAATATAGATCCTCATTATTTGTTGGATTAAAATAAATGAACAAAGCTATTTAATAAGCAGAGATTTATTTAAACTGTCATTCTCAATTCTACACAAAAGAACTGTTTGGTTCCCTCCAACCCCCAATTCAAATAATCTGAATCCAAACACTGTTGACTAAGCAGCAATGCATTCTTTTCATTAAAAAGTATAAACTAGCCATTCCTCCAGTGATTTCCCACCCTTAAGTAAAAGCCAAAGTCAGGACTGCATCCCACCTCAACCCTGATTCTATTACTTGGTCTCCCTACCACTTAGTCTTGCTTATCCAGCCACATGGGACCGGGGTGCACCTCACCCAAGCAGGACTAGGCATACTGTGCCCAGTTGGTGTGCATGTGCTCTCCCCTTCTCCTGGCCAATTTCATACAGATAAGGACATCACTTACTCCCCGCCACCCTCCAGGTCTTTACGCAAATAACACATTCTGAGAAAAGCCCTCCCCAACCACCCATTCCAGACTGCAGCCCCTGCCACACCTCACAGCATCCTCACTGGGCATCCTCTATTTCCCTTTCCCCATAGTACCTATAATTGGCTACTCTGCTATGTGACTTGTTTCTCATCTGTCTCATTGACTAGAATGGGCTCCACGAGGGTAGGGATTTCTGTCAGTTTTTTTCACTGTTTTAACCCCAAGATCTAGAACATTGCCTGGCACAAAGTAGTTGCTCAATAAATATTCGCTGAATAAATGAATTGTCTTTGGCTTAAAAAAAAAAGCCCCTTTCCTTGTTTTATTGTTCTTAATAGTATTAAAATACATGATTTCATGTATATGCTCAAAACATGGCCTGCTGGTTTCTTGGCAATAATAAGAGAACTCTATTTTGGCTGCATTTGAGATCCCTCACCACAGAACATGTTCATTAAGTTACAGAAATTCTTCTGCTTACATTCAGCAATAAAGTGTAAATAGTGATGTTATAATAAAAAATCTGAAGCAGAGTTCTTGTTTGAAGTTACATTTCAATGTAAACTAAAAAAATATGGATAGGAATTTTAATGACCATAGTTTATGTCTTATATACCAATAGAAGTTTTAAAATTCCTTAGAAGTTATTAATCACTGTGTAGTTTTCAATTATGACTAAATACCAGACCACATACACCCATAATACAGAAGCACACATTTCAGACCATGGTCATATAGGTTGTTTTGTAGAAATTTTCCATTGCTATTTCTATACACACAGAATTCACAAAATATCATGCTATTAGTCATTGGCCAGTTTTTCTTTTCCTTATTTTATGACAACATCTGTTCTTTATACTGTCAACAATGAATTCAATTTGACCTTTTTCACGTTGTGAATAGCTAACTTCTGGAAGCTCTTTCTGGCTTAAGCATGCCAGACTAAATAATAGAAAAGAGAAAAACAGGTTATAAAGAATCCATTCACTTTTCCACTAATATTTGTTATCTGTTATATACTCATAACTATACTCAACAAAACAAACAGTTCAGATCACAAATGTCTACCTTTCCTTTTATACAGTAAAGGACATTTATGTATAAGAAAAAGTTGTACTTTTATAGTACAACTAAAAAAATTCTGGTAACTTTCAACAACAATAAAAATAAGGTTTGTGAACTCATTAAATTATCTTACCCTTATCTTAAACTCAACAGCATCTTGCACGACAATTAGTCTATCACCTCTTTATATACTTGACTATTCTAATAGCTAAAAAGATGTACATCCAGTTTTTTAGGTATATTTACCTTACCTAGGTGAGTTATTCATTGTATAACAATGTTTTACTTACTAAAAATGATTTAAAAAATTAAAAAGCCACCAGAATGGCCTTTCAACAAATTTAAAAAACTTCAAATATCCTCCAATCCAAAGTTTTAAAGGAACTATATTTTATCATATTTATCCATCCTATCTAATAAAAGAGTAATATGCAAATTGACCGTACCTTCTATCAAGCCACGCCCACAGCCACACCCACCAGCTAATCAGGAGCAAATTATGCAAATAACCCCCAACTAAGATGGCTGCTGCCACTGAGAACAGGAGGGAGGCTTGGGTTTCCTCGGCAACGGAGGAAGCCAAGCTTTCTGCCTGCCGTTGCTGACCTAGGCCTCAACTCAATGCTACAAAGTTTCAAACAGAAATGGTTGTTGGCATGGAGTGAGCAGAAGGCTTGGCTCCACTGCAGGCTACAAAGTTTCAATTGTAGAACATAAATTAAGCCCAGATCCCAGGGCCTCTACTTGGGTTGCTGGGGGGCATGGCCAGCCTGAAAACTACCACAGGCCCCTCACACAGGCTGCCCCACTCCCCAAGGAAATTCCCACCATGATCCTTGACACCCTTCAAGGCAAACCAGCTGGCCCACACCCATGCACCAGGCCTCTATCCTATTTAATAAAAGAGTAATATGCAGATTGACCATCACTCCAACACACAAGAGGTCAGAGATCCTGCCTCCATGTGGACACAAGGTGGCCACCACAAGATGGCCAGCAGGGGAGGGCCATTGGGAGGTTCCAAGCCTACAAGGGAGGGCAGTTGGACAGGGCAGTTGGGAGGGACCAGGCCTACATGGAAGGGCAGTTGGGGGCGATCAAGCCTGCAAGGGAGGGCAGTTAGGGGTGACCAGGTTGGCAGAGAAGGAAAGTTGGGGGCAAACAGGCTGGCAGGGGAGCAGTTAGACATCAATTAGGCTGGCAGAGTAGTGGTTATGGGTGATCAGGCGTTTTAGACCTAAGAAGAATCTAATAAGCTTCTAAGTTGAATAATACCTCTGAGAGGCTATTTTGACAGATTCTTAAAATAAAAGGGCCTCTAAGGTCACAGAGCCCCAAATTCCTACCATATGATTCAATACTCTCTACAGAATCTTTCAGAATAGTCATCCAGATTATGCAAACATCTACTAGTAAATAAGAAACAGCCCACTCCATGTTTTTATGTTTTGGGAACTAAACTAATATTTTGATTTGAAGACTATCTCCAGTAGCTTCTTTTTATTGGCTTTCCTTCTCTGGAGTTAGGAAGACTGTCATATGCAACCTGAACCCTTTTCTACATGACATCTTCCCAATGCATGGTAACAGCGATCACATCCCTTGCTAAGCCTAAACATTCTCAGTCTATTCAATCATTTCTCCTAAAACCTAGGACCCAGACCCCCTCAGATCTCGGGCATGCTCTAAGTCATCTGTGCCCTTTGTAAAATTCGGCACCCAGAGCTGACTGAGAATGGCCAGATTGGTCCTGGATAAGTGTAAATATCACCTCTTTTGTTTTGAGCACTATATTTCACTTAATTTAGCTTACAGATAGATAGCCATGATATACTGTTGATTTAAACAATCAACTAAAACTAAGGTGAACAGCATGGATCTCCTTTACCCTGTTCACAAGAGGCTCAATTTTAGCTGCAAAATGCCCCCTTCAACTTTTCTCTTGTCATTCCTGTGTCCATGCAGCCACTGACTCAGTCAAGTTAGCCTCCCGCCTAAAAACATTAACTAATCTCTGTATATATGCAAACCAGCATCTTTCTCCCACTCATCACAAAAACTTGTTTCTATCTCATAAGCTGTTGAGCAAGTTTCCAGGTAGACAAAACTGTCAAAGTTGACATTCTTTTCCCTTTAAAACATTTAAAAACTCATACTTTTACACAGACTATAGATATAACATCACCAGTAACTATGATTCATTGATTTTCCTGATTAAGTTCTACTGCTTCAGTCTCTTCCACATAATTTTTTAAATACTTATATCTTTATAGAAAAATTTATAAAGTTCCATAGATATCAGCAATTCATAAATTCCAAGGGGCTTTTTTTTTATAACTATTCAAAAAAAATCACTAACAGAAAAATTTCACTTCCCATTTTTTTAAAAAAAGTGTACACGCACGCACACACGAGGCTGAGTTACTATGCTCAGTCACAGGGTGACAGAAAAAAAAGTCATCACCATAAAAGGATGTCGGCATAATCTCTCTTAGAACAACATGCCAAGGTTAACCTACTTCAGTTTGGTCAAATCCTGATTGCAACTACACAGGGGCCTGAAAAAGTCACCGAGAGGTAAGTGCTACATATTTTGCTTTTGCAACAAAATATTTTGAGTTAAGAAAAACTTTGAAAGCCTACTTAAGGTATAGGTAAAGGGAAGGCATCTATTCAATAACAAGCTACAAACATTTCTAACAAAAATGATTTATTAATATAGTTTAAACTCTCTAGTGGCTGGCAGTTCTGATCAGCTGGTATTAAGCTAGCAGAAAGCAACGGATTGTGCCAGAAACATCTTTGCCAAAAAATAGGCTTACTTTGCATTTTTGTGTGAACTCACAATTACAAAAGAACAGTATCAAGTTAATATTGGCAAATAATGCCAAAACTTCAGGATGCTTTAATACCAAGGGAAAGGAGCAAAGCTATTTTAAGATAAGATATCCCTACACTTAAATGTATTATATATATAAAAGTTATTCAACACAATTTAAAATTAGAGAGTTGCAATATTTTACTATTTGGCACATATCTATATACAAAAAGTCCTTTTAATATATATATATATATATATATATATATATATATATATAAACTGATGTTTCAGTTTATAAAAATACTTTACCCATTTACCCTCTGATCAGTGGCAGTCCGGGTTTCACTGTTTCAACTCTAAATACAAACCATTAATCTGATAAGTAAAAAAAAAAAAAAAAAAAAGAATATTGCTGTTTTTTGCTTTATATTCATTTGATGGTCAGTTAGGCTAAACATGACTCCATATTTTTTCCTAAAACTTTTATGTGCTTTAAAAAATATCACAAAACAATGAATTATATGCAGTGTTTTGCCAATATTTATGCCCAGGTTTGGAATGAAGGTAACTGGAACTTTTGACAAATATAAACTGTGAGGAAACTTCCTCCAAAGGAGGGTGTGGTTTTGAGTTTTCTTGGGGTGTCTTTAAAGCATAATATAGTGCAGCAGTTAGGAGCCCAGCTCTGGAGTCAGGCTCAGACCTGAGCTGTGTGGCCTTGGGCAAATCACCTGACATCTTCGGCAGTTGGTTCTTTTGTAAAACGTGGAGTGATACCATTGCCAAGTCCTTATAACACTGGCTCTCATACTCACTGCTAGGAAACTGTCTGCTGTCACTATTCTTCCTCCTTCTGCCCATTCAACTGCTAAAGGATGACTCCAACAGGCAAAGTTTCCTGGCCCTACCACTTCTGTGAGAAGGATTTTTTGAACTTATTTTCAGGTCTTTATGGTATATTTTACATACAGACTGAGTCTATGTATGATTATAAATTGAACTGTGCTACTGTCTGGACTCTGCATTTGCTAGTATTATTTCAGTGCGTGTTTTCTCTCTGGGATTTAACTGTCCTTTTGAACACAACACTGCAGAGAGCACACCACTCTGCAAAGCATCCTCACACACATGCTCACCTAACAAGTGGTGGTGGAGGTGGTAGTGGTAATTTCTTTATAAATTACTTCCAACTGGCTTCTGAGAACTTTTCAGTAATAACATGACCAGTCATTTAATGGAATAAATATTAACTCAGGTCACTATATAACTTTCACTCAGTTATGTATTTCATAAGTATTTATGATATCTATTATAGGAGAGTTCTGAAACACTCTGTGGTGTGAAAGTGTTGTATAAGATAAAGCCATCCTCCTTAAGAAGTTTACAATTAAAAAAAGAGCTGAGCACCCAGTAAAGGAATGTACAAACCACGCTGTTCTCCCTGCTACAGTTAAGGGCCTGCTGGAGCTGTAACTGGCCCCAGGATGTGGTATGTGCTGAGGATGTGTAGTGCCCCCCCAGTCTGTTCAGTTTCTTAGCCTCCCAAGAATTCTGCAAAACACAGGCTTCAGCCCAGATGAGATAATGCATGTGAAAATCCTGTGAACAAAGATCCTTGTTGTATCTTAAAAGCCCAAAGAGAAGAATAAAAACATTTTGTCAAATATCTGCAAATACTTTATAAGTACTATAAAAATAAATTAATAACATAAAAGCTATCTTGGGTAGCCACCATTTTCTTTCAACAGAAATTTCAGTCCAAATGGCTTCATAAAAATATTGTTAAAAATAGTAAAATCTAAAATCATTTCTAAAACCTTTACTTATTTTAAAATATGCTACAAATGGATGAATTCCTTTATTTAAGTCAACTTATTTCCCACCCTCCCACCCTTCTTGTCTCCCTAGCCCTCCTCTTCTCTCTTGCATTAAAGTTTTGAGATGTCGTCCCTAGTTTACTTGTTTTCTACCAATAACATTAGATCATCCTGGAAATAGGAGCCAGGAAGAAAATGTGTGATTACTGCAGCCAAACTGCCTGGATTGATTCTGACACTTAACAACTCTATCTTCACAGAAGTGCACTCTTTCATCCATTCAATCTGAACTGAGAAAATTTTGTGAGGATTTATATGAATATATGTAGAGTGCCCAGGGCAGTGCCTGCAGTAGTCTGTGCTTAATAATACTGGTTACTGTTATTAGTCAAGAGCTTACGTTAATCTAAAGAACCTTTGACTAAGGATCAAGAAAGCTGGGGTTTTGCTATTCTTTTTATTTTTAAAAATATATATATTTTTTATTGATTTCAGAGAGGAAGGAAGATGGAGAGAGTAGAAACATCAATGATGAGAGAATCGTTGACCAACTGTCTCCTGCACACCCCCTGCTGGGGATTGAGCCTGCAATGCAGGCATGTGCCCTTGACCAGAATCAAACCCAGGACTCTTTAGTGAAAAGGCCGACGCTCTATCTACTGAGCCAAACCAGCTAGGACACTATTCTTCTTTTTAAAAATTTGATTTTAGAGAGAGGAAGGAAGAGGGAGAGAAAGAAACATTGATGTGAGAGAGAAATGTTAATTAGTTGCCCTCTGCATGAGCCCTGACCAGGATGGAACCCTCAACTTGGGTATGTGTCCTGACCCTTCGGTGCACCAGCCAGGGCTAATGGGTATTTATTGAGCATCAATTATGGGTCAGCTAGAGAGATACAAAATTAACAATGTGGTCTCCACACATAGGATTTCACTGACCAATGGGAAACAGAAAAAAAGAACCCAAACAACGCATGGTATTGCAGAGCAGTGCCCTAGCAAGAATACCTGACACTGCCTTTCTGTGGGTGCTGGGAGTGAGCAGGAGAGAATAAAATCAGAAAAGCTTCCAGGAGCAGCTGATTTTGAAGTAAGTCTTGAAGGAGAGCAGCAAGTAAGATTACATGACAGAGGAGAGGAGGCACCAAGACAGAAGGAAGAATGTCAGAAAGGCACAGATTAGTGCAAGAATACAGGGCATCAAGGAATTTAGTGTGGCTGGAGCCAGGGCATCATAAGAGGGACGATGGCCAGAGAGCCAGTGGGAGAGGGAAGTGGAGCCCAATCACGAAGGAAAGTGTGTCACAACAGAAAGCTTTCCGCCCGCCACCTGAAGCACACTGTGGGAACTGCTGCAGTGGCTGCAGACACAGTGAGGACTGCCTGAAGGCCAGCAGAGGTGGTGCGAGCAGTACACACAGGCAGAGGTCAGACATAACCATGGGTGCAGGGGAGGGTCAGGAGGCTGCAGGCACAGGAAATGCTGGCTGATTGGAGACAGTGGGTGAGGGAGGACACAAGAGTCCTGGCCGCCTCCATGTCCCTGACTTGGTGCCTGTACTGAGGGACACTTAATTGTTTGTCCATAAAATAAGAATATTTAATGTTTCTAATTTCTATGAGATAATGGAGACAAAACCCAAAACTTGAAACTCTCTAGAACTTTAAGGAGAAAAAGGTACACATTATTTCTAGAAACATTTTGGACTCAGAGGATAAAGATTATACAAACTCAGACCTTCACTATAAAGAGCCTTTTTATATCACACAGCTAGTTATCCTGCATACAGGTCAAATCATGCCTAACGGAAACAGTATCTGTCTTCTTTACACTGAAATGATTATGGTGGGATCTTGTTTCTTACAGTTCCTAAACGTTGTGTCATAGAATTCGAGTCCTTAGCTTTACTACCTCCTTTATCTTCAACTTTGACAATTTTCATAGCAACCTAGTCAGTACTAAAGTTACCAAAAGCCACACAAGGAATTAAATAATCAGTGAAAGGTGAAAGAAAAATAGCTGGGACATGTAAAACCCTCAATGTGCAAATGGGTGCTTAACCAAATAATTTAAATGTCAGGCACCTTTCACTGTCCCATCAATTCCAATGTGAATGTTCACAGAAGCTGGAATTAGTCTTCACCGAGTGTCCCCTGAGCTTAGGACACTACCGAGGCACAAAGAACTGCAGACTGGCGACCACTGGCCTTGAAACAGTTCTCTGTGAATCGTCCTATAGATGGGCCTCTGCAGACCCCAGACCATGCTGTGGTGGCAGCTGGGTCACATTTCCACAAGCCAGAAAACATGAGCTCCAGGGAGGCAGGGCAGTGAGGTCCCTTCAGACACACTGGCCAGGGACTACTCTTGACTATAAACACTTGGGAACGTGTGAGTTTCCTTTCTGAGAAAGGACGGGCAGCTGTCAGTGGATCACCTTTCTGAACAATATTCCCTATATCCTTCCAAAAAATGCACCTAGGACCAGTCTTAGCTATTAATGCAGGACTCAAGGCTGGTTAGGAAAAAAAAATCTAGTAGTGTAGAAAGGTTTATTTTACTGGGTTGACTGGGCTGTGTACTATTAAAGCAGTTGAGTAGCAGTGCTATGAATGTCAGTCCAACTTTGCCAAAGAAGTGAGTGCTAAGAGGCAGTGCCTGTGCTGGTCACAGCCTGTCTGTGCCTGAGGTTTCTTCCCCACATTCAGGAGTTAATATTTCCCACCTGTCTATTTCAGTTAGTCAACTGAAAAGAGATGAAAAAAAATCATTGGTTCAGTGCTAGACCCCAGTATGTGTGACACTGGACTGAACGCCAACATCTTGTTGGCTTAGCTTTAAGAACAAGGAGGCTTTGTCAAGTAATTGGCAAATTCTTAGAAAATCAGGAAAAGAAGAAGCAGTGATTTCTTTCTTCCATGACTTATATGTGTTTTCAAGGGCACTAGACAGTCTCAGCCTGCTATCCTGATACATCTGTGCTGGCCTATTTCCTCAGTAGACAGAATCTATCTTATTCCAATAACTCTGAGCCTGTGTTGGCCCCCTCCTTTTCTAGGGATCTGATTGTTCCTCATTCTAGAATATTTCCCTCAATCTTATCTCTAAAATAGCCAAAGGACAGTTTATCAACATAAATTAGAAAAAGGACTGGACCAAACACTCATTCTTTAAAAATGTTCAAATATAATTCATATATATATGTATATATATCCACATATCCGTGGTTCTCATGGTTGTTTTTGAAAGTGTGCTCCTGAACTTCCTCTTTGGTGCATGCCACTGTGGACACTTTGAGTCAGATCATCTCAATGTGTAAACATTCTTGAGCAGACTTCACCTTATAGAGAAATCACCTCCTATTTATTATCATTTCAGCATGACTTCACTCATTCAATTCATTGTTGAGGCCTGAATATAAACAAAATCGCCAGAAGATTAACCTCTTTTCATTTAAGGTGTATGATTACTAAGAGAATAAATACTAGGGGTAATGGTGACTTTTCAGGAATCTTAAAGCAAACATTAAAGTTGTATTCTAGCACTTATGAAATCTTTGAATATAGTGAAATTTTATTCTGTTTCTGCCACAAATAAAAGCTAAGGAAGTAATTGCCAAGCAATTACTGGGGATTGGGGTTGTAGAAAGCTTCTATATGTGCCCTGAGAAAAATCACAAAAAGTCTCCAAGTTGGTGTCTAGAGTAAATATTTCCAGAGTACAGGTTACATTAGAGCTTATACAGTTTTCTTAACTATTAACTGGGGAGAGGGAGCTTTTATTTTTTCCTTTCTGTGGCTAAAAAAAACTTGCCAATTCATGTCAACATGTCCGGTTATGCAAAAATGAGATGATAGTGTCTTAAGAAATATTAGCTACTCTATTAGTAATGCACTCAACTCTAGAGAAAAACATACATAGGCAACTTCCAAAAACATAAGTGAAAATACTCTGGAGGATATTTCCCTGTGGAATAACTTGTTTTACGCATGTTTGGATAACAGTAAGTGAAAGGATTAATACTGTATTACAGAGACAATCCTGAGATGGTTTCCTTTGCTTATTAACAAAAGTGGCATAGATTGTTGCTAGAGTACCTACCTGCCAGGTACTTTAATTTTAGGAGAAAAAGGTGTTCCTCTAGTGGAACCTGAATTAAGAACCCACATTTCATGCAGCCCTATCAGTGCCTTCAGGATAAAGATGGTAGTCCTTATTTATGTTCCTCAGGGTGGGGCATTAAGGATAGCTTAGGGACCACACGTATGTTCTCACTAGAAAGCATTCTGAGGAAATTATCATTCTTAAAGTATTCTAAGGAAAAAATATCTAGAACAAACACTTCTTTGTGCTTTTCTCCATGCCATAAAATGACAAGCAATATTATTTTGAAGCACAACTTAGTATATCTATCCTAAATAACATGACAGAAGCTGTTGCCTAATAATTATAAAAATGTGAAATACTTAAAATATATTCTAAAGTAAATAAATTAGAGAAAGGAAATTAATTAGTTAATTAGTTATGAATGAAAGAGGAATGGCTAAAAGCAGGATTTGCAATCCAAAGGCTGGTAAAGGAGCACTGTAATGAAAAGAGCAAGCAGAACCCTGGTGTGTATGAGAAGAAACCACAGCAGAGAATATTGAGATAACACCTCATACAGATAATAGCACATTCCAAATATCATACATTCATCTTTCAGTTTTAGGCCCTCGGGTATTAAAAAGATATCATATCTGTATTTCCAGGACCTCACATTAAAGGCACTAAAAACAATTATTAATGGATAAAAAAATGGATTAAATCAAGGTTCAGGAAAGTAATCCTGAATTCTGAGATGATTAAAGAAAAGTTTAAAATAATGTCTCTGAAGGAAGATGATAATAAATTGGGAATGACTGATATAAAAATAAGGTAACAATAGTCAAATACAAGAAAGGATTTTTCTGTCAATTTGGAAAAGATAAAATTAACAAAAACTATAGCATTAATAATATAGATAGATGTAAGCAAGAAATAAAGTAGTACACTAGAGTTGTTGATTAATGAAATAAACCTTTAACAGGTTACTAAATATACAAATAAATGTATTTCAAAACAGCCTACATTCTTCTTTACCTAAGAGCATTTCTGAAGCATGAGATTCACATGACCAAATTATGCAAGGTCTTCCTTTGATTGAATAGCACGAGGTCCCTCAATGGTCTTCCAACACAGTTCTATAATGTGGTGTCCACAGGTCTGCCTTCCCATTTGGAAAGGCACCTCATATGGAAGTGGGAGCTCTGTTGTCCTGAGGAAGAATCATTCTCCTACTCAGGAGAAGCTGGGCCATGTGGTGCCCAGGCTGTTAATTTACAGGTAAAGATAGCCTGAAAGCTTAGACCACTTTGAGTGCACAAACTCTCAGCATTTCCAGGACAGGATGAATTAGCTGACCCTGCCAAGGATGGGAAAGAGTAGGATTCTTGAAACCAGGTCTTCAGGCAGAAGGATTCAGATGACTTTAAACCTCTCTGGCACTCAGTTTCCTCACATGGAAAATAGGTAGGTGATAGCAACACTCAGCTTGCAGGATTATTAAGAGGGTTCTTCAAGATATGGCTTAAAGGTAGGCACCTAATAAAACTAATGCATAAAGCTGACTAAAGAGCATTAAAGGGCTAACTTTGAAAAGCATGTCAGAGGACAAGGTTTACATAAAAAGAGCTGAATTAAAATGTTTTTTCCCTCAGATTAAAAAAATATATTTACCTATTTACTTATTTCACAGTCATGTTCAATGTTAAAATTTTAGAATACATTAAAAAACTTAAAAATTACTTGTACAAAATTATATTTGACACATATATCCATGCAGGGGTATGTGTGTGTGTGTGTGTGTGTGTGTGTGTATGTATGTATGTATGTACAGTTAATTTTCCACCCCCCCCCCACAAGGGGTATGTTATGCAACTTGTTTCCTACTTAACATTATTCTCTGTCAAGAAATAGGCATGTACATTACCATTTTCAATAGCTGCATATTATTCCACTATATGGCCATACCATAAAATGTTTAACCAATCCCCTAACGATGGACATTGATTGCAGATTCTCACATTTATAATTAACATGGTGTTAAACATACTTTGACTTAGAATGCTATGAAACTCCTGCCATTTCTAACTCTACTGGATGCTATATTTAATTCAGTATAGAGGATAAACACACAAGGAATAGCACAGTCTTCTTTGATTCTTACATTAACTTTCCTAATCCTCCTATATAATAAAGAAGTAATATGCAAATTGACCCTCACACCTTCACACAAGATGGCTGCCCCCATGTGGTCAAATATGGCCACCACAAGATGGCTGGCAGGGGACCGTAGTTGTGGGCGACCAGGCCAGCAGGGAAGAGCAGTTGGGAGCAACCAGGTTGGCAGGGGAGGGCAGTTGAGGGCGAGCGGGCTGGCAGGGGAGGGCAATTGGGTGTTACCAGGCCAGCAGGGGAGGGCAGTTGGGGGTGATTGGGCCGGGGTGGGGGAGCAGTAGGTGTTGATCATACTGGCAGAGGTGTGGTTAGGGGTGATCAGGCTGGCAGGCAGGCAAGCGGTTGGGAGCCAGCAGTCCTGGATTGTGACAGGGATGTCTGACTGCCTGTTTAGGCGCAATCCCATGTCTGACTGCCAAGATGGGGCCTAAACTGGCAATTGGAGATTCCCCCAAGGAGCCTCAGGTTGGAGAGGGTGCAGTCTGGGCTCAAGGACACCCCCACCCTCAGTGCACAAATTTTGTGCACTGGGATTCTCTAGTCTCTATAATAATAATCATATGAAGAATGATCAGATTCCCAATGTATTTTTCCCAATTATATATTTTAAAAAGCAGTTCCCATGAACGTACTTGGAAATAGTTCTCAACATGTATCTGTTGAGATTTTCAGAAAGCAATTTTTTTTTTCATAGAACGTAGAAAAATAAAAAGTTCTTGCTGCTGGTCCTAAGATGCAGCCTTTGTCTGGAATTTTCCTTTCTCCCTTGTGTCTAGTCTCAGTTCTTGGAAAGTTACTTCTCACATGAACTGGATAAAGCTTTTTTCTACATTTATTCCATAATTGCAAATTCCCATAACTTCCTTCTCAAGAATCACTTCACCTTTTTTATGTATAAAATACAAAGTCCTTATTTATTTTGATTTTTTTTTTTAGTTTTATTTTCTATCTCATTAATTTCTGCAATTATTTTTATTTGTTTTTACCTTCTTTGGGCAAACTCAATTCCTTTCAGTTTCTTAAGCTATGTAGTCAACTAACCTATTTCAACCTTTAAAAAAATAAATACATTCAAGGGTTTGCATCCATCTTCAATGAACTCTTTAGCCACATCCCTCAGTTTTGGGAGGTAGCATTTTTGTCATTTAGTACTAAGCACTTCAAAATTTGCATTGTGATTTCTTAATCCAGGCATTATTTAAAAATGTATTTTTTATATTCCAGATTTATCCTTTACCTTTTTATTGTGGATTTAGTTGCATGGAATCACAGGAAATGTGAGCTGCTAGATGATGCTTTTTCTGGAAGTTCTGAATACCTCTGATGACCTTGTAATATAGTCATATTTGTAAATAATGGTCATGGGCCTTCAGCACAAATTCTGTTAGTTTTGAAGTCATGGTAAAGCTAGCCCATGATCTCTTTTTTTATCTGGCATATTCTTTTTTTTTTGTTAATCCTTACCTGAGGTTATTTTTCATATGCGCGTGCACACACACACACACACACACACACACACACACACACACACACTTTATTTATTTATTTTTAGAGAGTGGAAGGAAGAGGGAGACACACAGAAAGAGAAACATCAATGTGAGAGAGACACATCGATTAGTTGCTGCTTCCTGCACACACCCCAGCCAGGGCCGAGGAAAGAGTCTGAAACCAAGGTATGTGCTCTTGACTGGAATTGAGCCTGGGACCCTTCAGTCTGTGGGCCAACACTCTATCCATTGAGCCAAATCAGCTAGGGCTTATCTGGCATATTCTAATAAAAATGTGTTAAAATCTCACATTAATGAATTTGCCAATTTCTCCTTCAAATTCTGTCAAATTTTGTTGTTACATGCACAATCATGATTATTTTTATGTTCTTTGTAAACTACTCTCTTAACTTTTGTAGTGACCCTCTTTATCTCTATTAATACTGAATGTGCTTTGGAATCTATATTTTCTGATGTTAATATTGTTATTCTAGCTTTTCACACTATTTGGTACCTGTTCTGCCAAGCCTTTCTGAATCACTTTGAGTTATATCTCTTCTAAGTAGTATAGACCTGGATTTTTAAAAATCCAAACTGAAAGTCTCTGTCTTTCAATGCGTAAGTCCAACCCATTTAAATTCGCTGTGACACATCCCTACCCTCTTATTTTGTGTTTTCTATTTACCATTCTCATTCTATCCTTTCCCCCATAAAATCCCCTTTCCTGTCTTCTATTGATTGGTAAGTTCTACTTCCATTTCTGTTCCCTTTTAGTTTAGGTTGTATTTCCATACTTTAACGATTAACCTATCAACACTGTATGTAATGCACCCCTGTAACAATAGCAGAATCCTCTGGTAACCCTGGTTGTCTGTTAGCATCACTGTTTTAAGATTGTTAAAAAATAGCTTAGCAGAGATCCAATTCAATACCACAGTCAGAGAGGTGGATTTGCAGTCAGTGCCTTGATAAGGCTAGGGAGAGTCCTTTTCCTTTAACACAGAGAATCACTAGATACACTGAAAATTCCCCTTAACTTTTTGTGACTTTCAGATAAGATTCATGCACATAGATAGTCCTACCAGAAAATTATTTTTCATCTAAAAATAACTTCACAGAACTTATTGCCCAACTCTTCCTTAGTTTTATCAAAGCCTAGCCTCATACACAAAGTTTTACTGTAGGAATTTTTTATTCTTCAACTTAGAACCTGAAATTTCATGCTAACATTATTTATAACAAGAACTGGAAATAATCCAAATGTTCATCAAGAGAATAGCTAAGCAAATTATATTTTAAATGAATCGGTGTAGGATAACTGCTCTTGTGTCTTACATCAATACATATGCAGGTGTCAATTTCATGATCTGCCTGAGCATTGACCCGTTCATTCCAAGTCTTTAAATGAACACCCATCAAATATCTACATAAAATTTACACATATGACAAATAGATTATATTGATCTAGGAAAATGATAAGTCAATAAAGCAGAACACAAAATACTACATATGTAATGCTTGCTACTATGTGTGAATGAAAGAATGTATACTACATGCATCAATGAGGTAGCTGAGAAATCATATAGTTTTAAATTAATTTGAAAATTGTCCCTTGAAGCAGCTTAAGTTTTTCCTCTCTCTTTTCCTTTTCTTCTTCTTCTTCTTCTTTCTCCTCCTCCTCCTCCTCCTCCTCCTCCTCCTCCTCCTCCTCCTCCTCCTCCTCCTCCTCCTCCTCTTCTTCTTCCTTCTTCTTCTTCTTCTTCTTCATCATCATCATCATCATCATCTTTTTCTTTCTTTTAAGAAAAGCTAACTTTCAGTTCCTAACAAAACCTTGTCTTGTTTCTCATACTTTTTTAGGTTAACACAAATCAGATCACTGTGGTAAGTTCACATTTCACTACATAAATGTGTGACTGATTTCATTTCCTGGCAGTGATATGCACTTGTGGGGAAGTCCATTAAAAGCAGCATTTTATGCTCGTCTGAAATGTGGGGTGCTTTACATGAATTTATTCTCAACCAGGTAATGATTCACAAAAAGAAGGGGAAAGTTTTGCCTAAAAGCTTACTGCACTCCCTCCTGTCACACACACAAAAAAGTTTTGTTCTGTTTAAATGGTTCTAGTTCCTTTCCTAGGGCTTTGCCAAAATCACCAAATTGTGATGTAAAAATATGAATCCTATTCTGTTCTTCCTGTTACTATATATGTAACCATATTGCCCACCATAGATTTTTAAAAAGTATATGAATTTTAAAAATTTTAAGTTAGATCTATAAAAGGTAGTTTATATTGTTTTGAGTTAAATCTGCTTTTCATTAGACTTATCCTTCTTGTTTTCTTTCTACAGACCTTGAACACCGCTGGTGGATATAAAAATGGACACCAATTTTACTACTCCTTCTACAACTCCTCTGGAAAGTGACTGTGACCTCTATGCACACCACAACACAGCCAGGATAGTAATGCCTCTGCATTACAGCATCGTCTTTGTAATTGGGCTCGTGGGAAACTTGTTGGCCTTGGTTGTCATTGTTCAAAACAGGAAGAAAATCAACTCTACCACCCTATATTCAACAAATCTGGTAATTTCTGATATACTTTTCACCACTGCTTTGCCTACGCGGATAGCCTACTATGCCCTAGGCTTTGACTGGAGAATCGGCGAGGCCCTGTGTAGGATAACTGCTCTTGTGTTTTACATCAATACATATGCAGGTGTCAATTTCATGACCTGCCTGAGCATTGACCGGTTCTTTGCCGTGGTGCACCCTCTGCGATACAATAAGATGAAAAGAATTGAACATGCAAAATGCATTTGCATATTTGTCTGGATTCTAGTATTTGCTCAAACACTCCCACTACTAATAAAATCTATGTCAAAGCAGGAGAATGAAAGGACTACATGCATGGAATACCCAAACTTTGAAGAAACAAAATCTCTTCCCTGGATTCTGCTTGGTGCATGTTTCATAGGATATGTGCTTCCGCTCATAATTATTCTCATCTGCTATTCTCAAATCTGTTGCAAACTCTTTAAAACTGCCAAACAAAACCCACTAGCTGAGAAGTCTGGTATAAACAAAAAGGCTCTCAACACAATAATTTTGATAATTGTTGTGTTTATCCTCTGTTTCACACCTTACCATGTAGCAATTATTCAGCACATGATTAAGAAGCTTCATTTTCCTGATCTCCTGGAATGTAGCCAGAGACAGTCATTCCAGATTTCTCTGCACTTTACTGTATGCCTGATGAACTTTAATTGCTGCATGGACCCTTTTATATATTTCTTTGCATGTAAAGGGTACAAGAGAAAGATTATGAAGATGCTGAAACGTCAAGTCAGTGTATCAATTTCCAGTGCTGTGAAGTCAGCCCCTGAAGAAAATTCACGCGAAATGACAGAAACTCAAATTATGATACATTCCAAGTCTTTAAATGAAAAATAAAAGAGAATTAAATCTCGGATTTATAGCAAAGTAAACTGTATGAAAAACTTTGCATGACTTATTTTATAAAGCAAAATGATTATTCAACTTCCAATTATGATTCCTCCAAATTCCTTTCTTTGGGCACTATTTCCCACCTCCACCTTGGAAGTAAACTCAAGTTTTTTACACTCAAGAGAACAACATAAAGCTAAGATCTAATTTGTAAATGGAATGTGATACCAAAAGGAAGGCTATTTTAATAACTCTCAATATAAAAGAGAAAGTTTTATGTAAATGAAAAATTTAATCATTAACATTTCCTGCCAACAATTTGGCAAAAGAGAAAAGACTGTTAAGTTTGTATATTGCCAGTGTAAAAATGTTGATATTGTAATATATTTCTTTTTTTGATAATGTATTTTTTCAATCCATGTTCTGTTTTATTCTAAGACTTTATTTCTTCAATAACACAGCTTTTTGTTTTGTTTTGTTTTGTTCTGAGTCATAAAATTTTATTTCAAAGAACTCTTTTGGAATAAAGAACAGTATTCTACAAAATTATGAGCATGCTCTTCAATGGTCACTGTCAACTAACAGCAGGAGTTACAAGAACACTATGATTTAGCAGTAGATAGATATGGAAAGCAACATTATAGTGCATGACGATGCTGGCGGAGGCAATGAAAGTACTGAGCTCTTCCTCCAGACAGCCTGACAGTGTTTAAGGGCCACTGCTCGGGAATATGATGAGGGGTCTATGTGGAGGTACTAACTGGGAAGAGGGTCCACTTGCTAAATTCTTTTTGGGAATAAAACATATACAAATATACTTGGTTTTTCTTGTGTATCTAGGGGATCATTTCTCTTTTTTATTCATAGATACCCTGTGCCTTTCAGTGGTCTGGGTTACCAGAAAGGGCAGGAAGGATGAGCAGCAGGTGGTGGTAGAGTTGCTGCTTGCCTAAAAAAGATAGGGAGTAAAATGCAAAATTATAAACACAGACTTTCCAGGATTCTTTGCAAAGTTATACTGTATATATGCTCAAGTGAGTAGCTTAGTATGAGTAGCATGACCTTTGCAAGTATAGTCATGCTGTCTGCCAGCTCAAATTTGTTTCACTCAATCCTGAACTACTGCAATACAGTGTCTGTGTTAGCAATGACATCAATTTTGGTAATGGAATACAAAGAAATTAAATGCTGTATTATGAGTCATACTTTAAATTTTTATTAGGTTTTATATCCTGAAAATATTTTCTTTTAAGTTCCTATCTTACTCATTTTCAATTTTTAACCCATAAGAAAATTAATCTTAATGGTTGACTCAAAACCATTTGCTGAATACTTTCAGATTTGTATTGCATTAACTTCACAAAGAGCCACTGACAAAAACAGACACTGATCTTTGAAACACTTTATGGAGACAGGTGAGATCACATGGATGGAAGTCAGAATCGTGGGGCCTTTACTTCATCTGTAAACTTTCCCAAGTGAAAGAGAAGAAAGAGCAACACATTAAATTTTTATGCATGCAGTCATCTAAGTTGGGTCCCCAAGGAAAAACACAGTGAAAGGTACTAAAAAAGCAAAAAACAAAAACAGAAATAAAACTTCCTTAGTTCCAGAGTATCTTTATGATAAAACACTCTGTGGTTACATTTGAGCATACACTATTGTATGTATGAACCAACATGCTGCTTCATAGCAGATGAAAGAGTCTGCTCAGTGCTAATGGGGTCAATTCTTAAGATCCTTGAAACATAAAAGTATCTACGTCACTTGATAAAAGAATTATGTATTCTTTTATCTGTTTAATTTTCTTCATTCTTTCTCTACTAAACCACACATCTATATAAATGACTTTATCCAATTATCAGTAGCCATATTACCAAAATGGAAAATTGTAACCTATCTCCAACTACCTATTTTCTGAAGTATAAGACAACTTTTTAACCCAGGAAAACCTTCTCAAAAGTCGGGGGTTGTCTTATATGCCTGGTGTAAAAATACCGTAGCTTGCAGTTATGATGGGCGTTGCTAACTCACCAGGGACTTGCCCGGCACTTGCTATCTCTCTATTGTTTATTATCTTCCTCCTATCATTATCAGTTCCAGTTATCTTATATGTCGGAAAATACAGTAATCTTTTTTTTTTTTAAGTCTACGCTCCAGTGACATGCAGCTATTCACTCTCCTTCAAAAGGCCCACACTGCCTATTTCATTCATAAGCCACTGTTCACATATGACCTTGGGGCACCTTCCCATTGTCTTGTATAATTAGTAGGCTTTACATTTATCTCCTGTGCATTTCCCTCACAAATAGGTAATGTAAACAGGAACATTGCTGTATAATTTTTGTATTGTGTTACAGAACAAAGGAGGTGGCCTTATTTGAAAATCACACCACCATAAGTATTCTCTACAAGAATCAGGTGATATTAACAACTTTAAAAATAATAAGTAGCTAGAAAAACTTACTTAGGCAAACTGATAGTTAAATGGCATTTAACCATATTTACTTCTTTCATAATTGTATGTTTATTTCTAAAGGACTCATTTGGTTAATTAAAAAAAAAACCTCAAAGCTATTTAGTTTAGTTATTTATTGATGCTTCAGTGGTAGCACAGAATAGTACAGATAGTATAGGATAGTACAGATAGTAAATGTTATATGTTAGAAATGATATCAGATATATATGAAGAGCTCAATAATTTACAAATAGTCCATACATTATATGATATCTTCCTTTACACAACCTGTGAAACAGGATGAGTAGATAGTATCGGTCACACTTTATAAATAAACCTAAGAAAAGGCACCTGGTAAATTAGAGGCAGCATAAGGAATGTAACCCTAACTCCAGAAAGAATGAAGAACTGAATCACATAGACCAAAAAAGTATTACAAGTTATTATATACCAGCAGACAATCTATCCTTAGATAGGACAAATAATCAACAGTAGGTAGATTATAAACCCAGCTAGGCTATGGGTTTGTTAGGATGACGATGTTGTCTGTTATATACACAGCATGGCACAAAACCTGGTACACAGAAGCTTCTCAAACATCCATCTCATCAGACAGCACCTGTTTTGTACTATTACTAACAATATTCTAAAGTCCTAGTGAAATACCTGAAGTTCATTTCTCAATGAAGTGAAAAGAAACTCCGTAAATACTTAATTATATGTTAGAGTATATGTTATCCTCTAAGACCCTGCAATTTAAACTAGACGTATTAAGAGATAGAACTAACTGCCCAACAAGTAGATACAGAAATATGTTCTGCTTGGAAATAATTTTATATTTCAAGAGGCAAAAGGCAGTGATGCCCACTGATCAGTAAAAAGAATCAGACAATTTTAAAAGGGGAAGCATCAATCTTAAATTAGCATTTAAAATGATCTATTCTGGTAACTTTTACGCCCATTGTAATTTGTTATTCTTTGCAAAGCTAAAAACATTTGCTCATTGACTATTCAGGTAAGAGTGAAAAAATGAAAGGCTGATCTGTGACAAGTCCAATTCTTCTGAATCCAGGGAGGACTAAATGCGCTCTGAGAACTGCTGCCAGTGGAAGTCTGTTGTACATTGAACTCTGAAAAACTGATCACTGGAAAGATAATCCCCAAATTTCTTTTCAACTAAAAACTCAATTAGCTAAGAAGGAACAATTATTACCCATTTTCTACATGCCACTTTTTGGAACACTGGACAGGTATTATCTCATTTAATCCTCATCACTTTAAGAGATGGGTACAATTATCTCCATTTTGCTGATGAGGAAACTAGAGTGCCAGGCCACGTGCAGAGGTGGAGCCAGGAATTAAATCCAAACTATCTGACCCAGTGCCTATAGCCTGACTTGGAAAAGAAGGATGTCACCACATCTAGAAACATGTCTATTATGAGGTGGCTGCATTCCTCCACTTGCTGTGGCCTCCTGTGCCTTGGACATTTCCCATCACCACACTGGAACCTCAGCTCATCCTCTTTCTGTATGGGGATCCCTCAATTCTCTGCAAAATCAAGCTTCTTTCTCTCAGTCACCTACACCTGGCCAATCCTTCTCTTACCCATGGTATTCAGCCAGTGAATCTTGCTTGGGTTTTCTCCTCTTGCACTCTCTCTTGCCCATCTTTTTCTTTGCCCAATATCATTCTAGTCCAGACTCTGGTGTCACAGACATATTACTACAACTTCTTTCCCACATGCCTACTTAACTAGAGTAAGGAATGTTTGCCTTCCTATCAGAAGCTATATTGGAAGCAAGCAGATTAATGATAATCCTATATAATAAAGTGGTGATATGCAAATTGACCATTACTCCAACACACAAGATGGCTGGCCCCATGTGGACACAAGATGGCCACCACAAGATGACCGGCAGGGGAGGGCAGTTATGAGTGATCAGGCCTGCAGGGGAGGACAGTTGGGGGCGACCAGGTCAGCAGGAAAAGGCAGTTAGGGGTAACCAGGCCTGCAAGGGAGGGCAGTTAGGGGCAACCAGGCCTGCAGGGGAGGGCAGTTAGGGGCAACCAGGCCTGCAGGGGAAGGCAGTTGGGGAGGACCAAACCTATAGGGGAGGGCAGTTAGAGGTGACCAGGCCAGCATGGGAGGGCAGTTAGGGGCAATCTGGCCAGCAGGAGAGCAATTAGGCGTCGATCAAGCTGGCAGGGGAGTGGTTAGGGGTGATCATGCTGGCAGGCAGAAGCAGTTAGGGGCAATCAGGTAGGCAGGCAGGCAAGTGCTTGAGAACCAACAGTCCTGGATTGTGAGAGTGATGTCCGAATGCCTGTGTAGGCCTGACTGCCCAGGATCGGGCCTAAATGGGCAGTTGGACATCCTTGAGGGTTCCCAGATTGGAGAGGGTACAGGTTGGGCTGAGGGATACACCTCTCCGGTGCACGAATTTCATGCACCAGGCCTCTAGTAACAATAATAAATGCTTGCTAACAATTACATGGCATAGTGCTCTAACACATGTGTGTATCTGTGTGTGTATATCTGTTGTCACTCAAGCCTCACAACTCACAATAATTCTGTGAGATTCTTTCCACTACAATTCATGTTACAGATGAGAAAATTATTCCCCAGCAAAGTTGAGTAACTTGCCCAAGGTCATGCAGCTAGTAAGTGGGAGAGCCAGACTCTAGACTGGCAATTCCAGGGTCTACACTTTTAGTCATTATATTCTCTCTCTTAAACAAGTAGAATTTATAACCAGTTCCTCGGAGAGCCTTGGAAGAGACACTGCTCACTGAATACTCTCAAATTCACTTGAGGGGCATGTGTGACTATTTTTGCCCAATGGGTGGGAGCAAAAGTGACATGCCACTTTTAGGCTGAAACATTAGAGAGCAGTGAGGAGTATTCTATCCCGCTCTTTTCTCCTGCCACAGTGACCAGATATGTTCTAGGACCTTTGTTAGTATAGGTCCTTGAATGAGTAAATGGAGAATCCCCCACATCTGCATCCCATCCACCTGTGTTAGTTAAGTAGTGCAAACAAGAAATATACTAATGCAGCAATTTTCAACTGGTGTGCTGCAAGAATTTTTATTTAATGTTATTTAATTTTTCCTTTTATGGAATTTATTGGGGTGACAGTGGTTAAAAAAATATGCAGATTTCAGATACACAATTCTACAGTACATCATCTGTGTACTGTAGTATGTATTCATCATCTGAAGTCAAGTCTCATCCGTCACCTTACCCTACTCTCCACCCTCTGGGAATCACCATACTGCTGTCCATGTCCATTAATTTTTCTTGTTTTTTTTTTTTTCCTTTTTTGCTCAGTATCTCCATCCCCTCACCCAGCACCACCCACCCTCACCCCTGACAGTTGTCACCCTGCTCTCTAGCTATAAGTCTGTCTCTATTTTGCTTGTTAATTTTATTCATTAGATTCTACACATGAGTAAAATTATATGGTACTTGTCTTTCTCTGAATAGCTTATTTCACTTAGCATAATGCTCTCCAGGTCCATCCATACTGTCACAAAAAGTAACATTTCCTTCTTTCTTATTTATTTATTTATTTTTAAATATATTGTTATTGATTTCAGAGAAGAAGGGAAAGAGAGAAATATAGAAACATCAATGATGAGAGAGAATCATTGACTGGCTACCTCCTGCATAGCCCACACTGGGGATCAAGCCCACAACCTAGGCATGAGTCAATTCAAAACATGACCTCCTGGTTCCTAGGTCTATCCTCAACTACTGAGCCAGGCTAACCAGGCTCTTTTTTTTTTTTTTTTTTTACAGCCAAGCAGTATTCTATTGTGTCAATGTACTACAGCTTTTTTTTATCCACTCATCTACTGATGGGCACTTGGGCTGCTTCCAAATTTTGGCTTTTGTAAATAATAGTGTAATGAACATAGAGGTGCATATATTCTTCCAAATTAGTATATTAGGTTTTTTTTTCACATAGGTTCTTTAAAACATGCAATACTGCCCTAACCGGTTTGGCTCAGTGGATAAAACGTCAGTCTGCAGACTGAAAGGTCTCAGGTTCAATTCTGGTCAAGGGCATGTACCTTGGTTGTGGGCACATCCCCAATGGGGGGATATGCAGGAGGTAGCTGATCAATGTTTCTAACTCTCTATCCCTCTCCCTTCCTCTCTGTAAAAAACTAATAAAATATATTTAAAAAAATAAAATAAAACATGCAATACCTAACTATTTAGTCAGGAGCACTGATTTCTCTTAGATTGTCAAATAAAATTATGACAACCAGTAGCCGTCTGATATGAATGAATGAATCAAAATTATACCTTTTCTTTGTCAGATTGGTAACAAATATATTTTTTGGTGTGCCACAGAATTTTAATTATTAGTTTATGTGTGCTATGAGATGAAAAAGGTTGAAAATCACTGCACTTATGTATTCAGCCACTGAGAGTTCAGGACTAATTTGTGGCTACAACATAAGCTAGCCTTCTGATTAATAAAGTGTTTAACCTACTTAGAATGAAACAGACCAATACACACAGTGTAAGAAAAGAAAAATAAAGACACTATACAGTTCTCCTGGCAAACAAACACATCTTCCTTAATCCCACTTTCATTGTGTCATTTCATGCTCAAGGACTGAGAATAGTTCCCCATGTCCTACCACATGAAGTCCGAGTTCCTCTCCTATACTTTCAAGCTCTTGCCACCCAATTTCCACCCATTGCCCAACATGCACCGTTCAAATTAGCCTAGTTGGTTATGTCTCTGTCCCATGAATATAACACATATTTGGTTCTCACTACTTCCTCCATTTATTTTTTACACTCACATTCTAATTGTACCTCTTCAATTTTTCTTTGACTTTTCAAAGGCACTCGTCTTTCTCTCCTCAAGTTATTGGTTTTTATACAGCTTTAACTTTGGAAATGTATTATCTTACAACAAAGAGAAAAGACACACTGGCCTGAAAACCTGTGGCCTGGTTCTGGTTTGAAGGCTAGTCAGCTACATCACCTCTGTTCAGTCTTATAGCCTTCCTACATTTGTGGGGTTTATTTTTTTAAATCAATGAAATAAGTGTTATATGTGAGCTCTCTGCCAACCATTGTACAATCTATGGTCTATTATTTCATGTGCATTACTCTTATACCCATCCATTGAAATAGAGAGTCTCCTGGGGCAGAGACCCTGACTATTACTTCTTTTCATTCTGGGTAGTTTCCAGCACAGCACTTTGCATACAGATAATGCTCAAAAATGTGTTGACTATAGATCACCAATACTAGCTGATGATACTATGTGATTTGTGTTGTTCAAGTATGACAGATGAGAGGTTTTATTATTGAGTGTCATAATTTGTTAGGCAGCAGTAGGTAATACATGCTTGGTACTGAAATGTTAAATCATGGAAAATATATTAAATTAGAAACTGGAATGACATTTAAATCAGTAAAGATTTCTTCTTCAGAGAGAATGTTTTCTGTTGAGGAGTGCCAGTAGCTTTTCCTCTTCCTTCCATATACAAAGAAACAGCATATGACTACTGTACCTTTATTTACTAGTAATCTGTCTCTGATAATGCATATTCAGACTGTTGAAATTTATAGAAATCTCTGCATCGCTGTTAGAGAAAAAAACTATAAAAAAGTAATATGTAAGGGAAAATACATGATTTTATTTTATTTTTCAAAAGTTGATATTCTTCAAAAAAATTAAAGACCTCTTTTGCTATATTAGCACACTTGCTATATAGCTTCTCGTTGTTAATAATGCTTTGTAGATGGTCTTGTCTACTTAACTGAACTGCAGGCACTCATAGGCAGGAACCACATTACTCTATGTTCCACGTGGTATCGACCGCAACTGACCCAAACCAAGAACTCAAATAATTTTTATTGCCTTTTATCAGTTTTCTCAGAGTGTGAGAATATTTATTTTTAGTGTCTGTATCTTGTAAGACTTTTCTCATGCAGGTTTGAGAAGAAAAAGGTGTGTCAGAATGAAACTACAAAAATTTTTAATCTTACTCTAAAGAGGCAACATTTCAATGTACTCTTATTATTTGAGGGCAGTAATTCCATTATTTTCTCCCTTAAGTCCTATAGTGAAACATAAACTTTTTACAAATATACATATTACAAATATATGGGGTTTAAAAATAAATATCATCGTGTATTTGTTCACCATATATTTTAATTCGAGAGAGGAATGAAAGTATTGCAAATACTATATCATGTATTATTGTCTATTTTCCCCCATTAAGGAAACAAGAGCAAAGAAAAGGTCATGAATTTGAGTGTTAACTGGTTTTACTTAAAAGAACAGCTGTTAAGAGGACGGCATCATCAAAACAGATCCACAGACACAATACCCACATATGACCAGAAATCAAAGCAGCTCCTGTTTTTAGTCCCAACAAGCTGTACTGGCTTACCTGAGCCATGGCCTATGACTCTGCTTGTACCCATGTACTCAGGACTCTGAAGAGACCCAGAGAGACTGGTCAGTCAGAGGCAGAGGCAAGGTTAAGGCTACTGTAGGTCTTGGTCATGTAGAAATGGAAAGAAAAAAAGTGCCCCATTAGAATCCAGTTGTCAAATTATTTGAAGTTGGAGTGTTTGACAAAGTGTTGATAAGGTGATGGGTACATGGTAGGCATTATATCATTCTCTCTGTATTTGTGGATGTTTGAAAATGTCTGTGAAACATTTAAAAACCTGTAAGTGTAGTCTCCAACACATTCTCCCACTCTTGTTATATCAGGGATGAAAACAGAAATTCAGGGACTGATTCACAAAGGAAAAAGAGAGAGATGGCAGTGGATACCACTTGACTGCAAGTTTCTGTCTCTAACCAGTTTAGCTGCAGCCACCCCAACCATATGAGAAGACAGAAAAGGGACACACCTGGCCACATTCATATCTATGATCTCATGGAAGGGTAGTCTCAACAGACCCCCAAGAGTCCTAGTAAGAAATAGTTTTGGTAACAAAGTCACCAGCAAAGAACAAAGACCATAAATCCACATGAAAAGATTGTCAGGGTTTTTCATAACTATGTATACTAGCGCGCGCGCATACACACACACACACACACACACACACACACACACACACACACACAGAGGCATAATCTCCCTAGGTAATCTGATCTCCTAACACAAAGGGCTACTTCCTTTTCCTTAACCATGTCCCAGTTCAAATATAAATATCTCAGATGTAGATATAATGCTTTGTATGTACATACATTTGAAGCTAAATATAAATGTTACATTCTTTTGATAACCAGCTCTGCCAGCTAAGATTCATTTATGGATAATAGAACCCTCTTAAGTTATTTTAGGCAGAAAAAGATTTCACACAGAACTGATTGCTTATAAAATTGATGGAAGGGCTGAAAGGGCACATCCAGTCTATGTCTCCAGGAAGACACTCCTAAAAAAATACATAATGAATGAAATAGCCAGAAGACTGCCTCCTCTGTCATATTTAAGACCCTAGGAAATTAGTAAATCATTAGATTATTTCAGCAGAGTTTAGGGGTCAGGAAGTTGTCTGAGCAGTAAGCCCCAGAGCCCTGCTGGGTCTGCAGAACTGAGTCAAGAAAATGGTATCTCACATTCTACAGCCTTGACTCACACACAACTCTAGCACCACACGAGTCCTTCTGATTGGTGGAGCCTAGATCAGACCCAGAATTCTTTTGCAAGGGAGTTAAGAAGGGTGTTCCATTTTCCAACCTCTGATTTATGTGGAGACATAGAAGGAGGACCCTGGAACAGGACCCATGAGCAAGCCAATCTAGGCAGATATATCATACCACATAAAACATGAAAATACTCTACCAAAAGGGAGGTAAAATGCCTAATTTTAAAAAGATAAAGGACAGGAGGCAGCTGATCGATGTTTCTCTCTCATCAATGTTTCTGACTTTCTATCCCTCTCCCTTCTGCTCTGTAAAAAATCAATAAAAAGATAAAGGAGAAACATGACAGACATGGCGACCAAATGCAAAACCAAATGTAATTGGGTGTTTTCAAAGTAATAGAAGAAATTTAAATATAGTTTTGGTAGCACATAAGAGTAATGAAATATGAATAACTTTGGTAGGTAAAGTAATATTACCAACACTAATAAAAGAGAAACATGCAAATTGACCATAACTCTGCTACACCCACCAGCCAATCAAAGTGAGTAAGCAAATTAACCCAACTAAGATGGCGGCTGCCAAGGAGCTGAAGCAAGCAGGAGGCTTGGGTTGCCCCCAGCAATAAAGAAAGCCAAGCTTCCTGCCTGCCCTGGCTGGCCGTGGCCTCCACTCAAGGCTACAAAGTTTCAATTATAGAAGACAGATAAATCCCAACAAAGATGGCGGCAGACACGAAACTGGAGCCAGCTGGAGGCTTGGGTTGCCCCCGGCAATGGAAGAAGCCAAACTTCTCACTGCCCTGGCCTTCCCTTGGCTTCTGCTCAAGGCTACAAAGTTTCAACTATAGAAGATAAATAAATCGCAGATACCTGCTTCCAGCCAGCCATGGCCTATACTTGGGTCGCCAGGGTCATGGCCAGCCTGCAAACCACCACAGGCCCCTCGGCCAGGCTGCCCCATGCCCTAAGGGAACCCCCACCCTGATCTGGGACACCTTTCAAGGCAAACCAGCCAGCCCACACCCATGCACCAGACCTCTATCTTATCTAATAAAATACTAATATGCAAATTGACTGTCACTCCAACACAAGATGGCTGCCTCTGTGTGGTCAAAGATGACACAAGATGACGACCACAGGATGGCCAGCAGGGGAAGGCAGTTGGGAGGGACTAGGCCTGCAAAGGAGGGCAGTTGGGGGTGATTAAGCCTGCAGGGGAGAGCAGTTAGGGGTAACCAGACCAGCAGAGGAGTGAAGTTGGGGCTAACCAGGCCTGCAAGGAAGGGCAGTTGGGGGGAACCCAGGCCTGCAGGGGAGAGCAGTTGGGGGGGACCAGGTGTACAGGGGAGAGCAGTTGGCGGGGGGTACCAGACCTGCAGGAGAAGGCAGTTAGGGGTGACCAGACTTGCCAGTGAGGACAGTTTGGGGGTCCCATGCCTGCAGCAGAGAGCAGTTGGGGGGGGCAGACCAGCAGGGGAGAGCAGTTAAGGGCGATGAGGCTGGCAGGGAAAGGAAGTTGGGGAGGACCAGGCCTGCAGGGGAGGGCAGTTAGAGGCAATTGAGCTGGCAGGGGAGCAGTTAGGCATCAATCAGGCTGGCAGGGAAGAGGTTAGGGGTGATCAGTCTGGCAGGCAGAAGCGGTTAGGAGCAATCCGGAAGGCAGGCAAGCGAACACTTGGGGCTAGCAGTCTTGGATTCTGAGAGGGATATCCATGTGCCTACCGGAATCGGGCCTAAATGGGCAGTCTAACATCCCTTGAGGGATCCCAGACTGAAGAGGGTGCAGGCTGAGCTGAGGGACACACACCCCCATGCACAAATTTTGTGCACCCAGCCTCTAGTTACTATATATAAAACCCTAAGTGACCAGTTGACTGGTCACAATGATGTGCAATGACCACCAGGGCAGACACTCGATGCAGGAGCTGGCCCCATGGTGGTCAGTGCACTCCCACAGCAGAAGCATTGCTCATCTGACTGAGAGGCACACCAGATGCCAGGCTTATAGCTGAGCGAGCGGCAGCAGTGGCAGGGGCAGGGGCAATAGGCTGGGATGAGTAGGAGTGGTGCAGCGCCTCTCATGGGCTCAGGTTCTTCCCCAGCCACCTGCCGCTTCACACACTACTACATCCTCTGAGGAGTCCTGCACTGTGAGAGGGCGCAGGCCAGGCTGAGAGACCCCACCAGTGCACAAATCCATGCACCAGGCATGTAATGGTTATATAAGAAATGCCATTTTTATAGCTTAAAGTATGGAATAAAACCTTATGATAGTGAAAATGCTTCAAAATACTTACAGTAAAAATACTTATTTTTTTGGGGGGGGAGAAGAAAGGATGGTAATAATGTTAATTATTAGATCTATTTTCTCTTCTTTTGTGATAAAAAATTTTCATAATAAAAAGCTTTAACAGGTTATGCCAAAGAAACATGGGAAGTACAAATTATTTTCATCTAATGCTTCATTTTCAAAAACGTTATTAAAACAAGATTCATCTTCTATAAAATAACTGGCTTATATCCTTTAAACTATCTTAACTGATAATAGACAAAAATGTAAATCGACCATACCTCTGCTATGCCCATAGCCAATTAGAGTATGCAAATTAATCCAACAAAGATGATGGTTAATTTGCATACATAGGCACCCAGAACCTGGGTCTCGGGAACGTCCTGGCACCCAGGTCACTCTGAGGTAAGCCCCACATGCGCCCTGAGCAGCCTTGGCCAGAGGCTTTAGCCCGCGCAGGGGCGGAGCCAGCAAATGGAGGGAGCTGGGGGTCCCCTACCCAGATAGAAAGCCTCTGCCAGAGGCTTTACGTCTGGACAGGGGTGGAGCTGGCAATTGGAGGGAGTGGGGGGCCCCTACCCAGGCCTAAAGCCTCTGCTAGAGGCTTTAGACCTGAGCAGGGCAGAGTCGGCAATCTGAGGGACCTGGGGGGTCCCCGCCCAGGCCTAAAGCTTCAGCCAGAGGCTTTAGGCCTGGCAGAGTCCAGTCAACAACTGGTATGAATTACAGAGGAAACACCTTTTCTAATTGCTCATTGGGTAAGATTCCTGTATGCCACTGGTAACAGTCTTAGTAACTTGGGTAATAAGTATCCAAAAAGGTTATCTAGGGTTTTTCCACCACACTTCTGGAGAAAAAAATGAAGGTCCGATGTTAGAGGGCTAAGAAATGTCATATCTGGCCCTAACTGGTTTGGCTCGGTGGATAATGCCTCACCCTGCCAACCTTAGGGTCTGGGTTCAATTCTGATCCAGGGCATGTACCTATCTTGCAGGCTCCTCCCTGGCCGGGGCTCAGATCAGGGCTCATGTAGGAGGCAAGTGATCAAAGTGTTCCTCTCACTTTGAAGTTTCTCTCTGTCTTTCCCTTTCTCTTCCACATTCTCTAAAAGTCAATGGAAACATATCCTCAGGTGAGGAAAAGGGAGGGAGGGAAGGAAGGAGGGAGGAAGGAAGGGAGGGAGGGCGGGAGGGAGGGAGGGAGGGAGGGCGGGAGGAAGGAGGGAGGAAGGAAGGAAGGAAGGAAGGAAGGAAGGAAATATCCTATGAAAGACACATCTTGAAAATGCCTAAAGAAAGTTGTCATTTTTTCATGGTGAAGGGACTGGAGTCTGCGTTGATGAAAACACCTTGGTGGTTGTGGTGACTGACAGTGGCTGCAGCAGCGGGGTGATGGGTCTGGTGCCTTCCCCTGATCAGCCCGGTCCAGGGGAAGGGAGCAAAGGGAGGTGGGCAAAGGGACGCCAGACTAAAACTTAGGTCGGCTCTGAAGCATCCCTAAGTCGATAGTAGGACATCCTCTGAGGGCTCCCAGTATGTGAGAGGGGGCAGGTTGGGCTGAGGGACCCCAACCCCCAAGTGCACAAATTTCGTGCACTGGACCCCTAGTCAAGATAATAAAAGACAAAGACAGAATGAGAACTGTTTCAGATTAATGAGTAAAGAGACATAACAGCCCTGGCTGGTTTTGCTCAGTGGATAGAGCACTGGCCTGCAGACTGAAGGGTCCCAGGTTCAATTCCGGTCAAGGGCATGTACCTTGGTTGTGGGCACATCCCCAGTGGGGGTTGTGCAGGAGGCAGCTGATAGATGTTTCTAACTCTCTATCCCTCTCCCTTCCTCTCTGTAAAAAATCAATATATTTTTTAAAAGGGATATAACAATGTGAGATGTAATTCTGGAATGGACCATAGTTTCTTTTCTTTTGTTATAAAATAGGTCATTACTCGAATAATTTCCAAATATTAATAAAATAATATATACTGATGTATTTATGGGTAAAAAACATACATCTACAACTTGCTCTCAAATGATTCAGGGAAAAATTATATATGGAGATAGAGAAAGCAAATGTAAAAAAATGTTAATAATTAGGGCATCTAGGTGTGGGGTATAAGGGAGTTCTTTTGTCCTATTATAACTTTTCTATAGACCTGAACTATTTCAAAACATTTTTAAAGTATAAAACATAGTGGCAGCCTTTGGGAGCTCTGAAGAGAAATAGGACAGTCTCTTCTGTCTATTAAAATAAAAATTAATAACTAAATAACTGAAGGGTCATGTAGATAAGTGCTTTTTCAGATACCATTCTATAGGTATTTTCCTCCATCTGAACATTTTTGGCAGCATGTTATTATTTTGTACTTCTCATTTTAGCAGCAAAATTTGAATGCAGTCATAATATTGTCTTTATACCCTAGCATTTACTTTTAAGAACATGTGCAAAACTGCAGTTGAAAAAATTAGTATATAGGAAGCCCTGGTTTGATAAGGTTATAGCCTCAAATTAATTTCTAGTATAGTGTACAGAAGAACTAGAGTTTTCACCTAAAGAAAAGAAGGAAATGAAGGAAGTAGCATTAAGGCTGTCTTGCACAAAAGACAATGTCTGAGCTAGGTGTCAGACAGGCATGACTTAATCTAGGCTCTGACACTTAACATCCTAGTGACTCAGTTCTCAGAACCTCTGCTTTCTCACAAGGGACAGAGCGATATCAAGATCTACTCTTGCAAGACTGCTGTGCATGTTCATCTAAAACAGGAACATACGTAAGACAAGATTCTATGGTACAAAATAGTTCTTCAAAATGTCCCTACCAAGATTTCTTAAGAGAAAGGGTAAATTCTGCTACCAAAAGAATTCCAAATAAAATGTACAATATTAACATTTTATAATGCTATTCTGTATTGTTTCTCCATGTTGTTGCCAATATTAACAAACATATCCTTGGTCAAATAGTTTATTTATACACAAATATTTATTAAAGGCCTCCTACGAGTCAGGCATTGCTCTAGGTATCAGGATGTGAGCTGAAAATAATACAGGTCAAATTATCCTCATGACTTTCATTAAGCAAACAAAATCAGATTAGGAGAGGGGATCACTTTGAGTGTTATTCTAGCTTTGGTCTGTTTCTTCCCAGTTATTCTCTGAACTACTTCTGTTAAAAAAGCCAGAGACAGTTTTATTACTTCAGCTAACAAGCATGCCTGTGCGCTTGTAACTGAGAAAGCCTTTTTTCCTTTGACCTCAGATAATAAAAGCACAGTAGATACTTCAGACCTCAACATATATCATATACAAAAAAATCCAACCCTAAGATAGATAGGTATGAGATTATTTATATGTGTTGTATGTTTTTCTATGGTTACTAAGACGTGGTTAGCTTTTTGAATTTTTTTTCTTAGAATAATACAATGATCTGAATCTAAAATCTTTCATAAGGTGCAACTTTCCAATGATAAACAAGAACAGGAAGTGAATCTCAAACACAACCAGACACCTAGTTCCCTTCACTATTATCTTCTCTGCTGCTGTCTGCGCCTGACTTCACAACATTAAACTCCCACCATCTTATCCTAATTTAAAGTTATTAATATTTTTATTTCTGTTTGAGTAAAACATGTTTTCTATTAACTAGAAATTTTGACATATACTCAAAAACTTTAAGTTCTGAGGAAGACAGCTTAAAATAAAGGAATTGAGTAGCAAAGGAACTTACAAAAGCAGAAATGAAAACAGATGTTAAACTGCTTTGAAACAATTTTTTTTTTTGCTAATAGCCTCAGCCAAGCTATTTCAGTCAGCTACTAGAAATATTCTACTTGGTCAAAAGATCTCAACAAGCTTTATGGGTCATCAGCTCCTCCAGGGTGTGGGTTAACTCTTTTCAAGGCTCTATTTCAAGGCCACCCAGCCCCGTCGATGTTTATATTAGGAGATTTCAAAGATCTGTAAAAACTTTGTTTACATCACTGGCCCTCCATCCTGGGCGATTTTGTCCTCCAGTGTCTCCTGGCAATATCTGGAGACATTTTTGTCATCATGACTGATGGAAGACAGGGGCATTGCTGCTGGCATCTAGCGGGTAGCCAGGGACATTGCTAAACATCCTACAACGCACAGGGTAGCCTCCCATGCCAAAGAACTAAGTAGGCAAACATGCTGACCCAGCCTTGCCCGGGTAGTTTAGCTGGTTGGAGCATTGTCCTGATGTGCCAAGGTTGTGGTTTCGATCCGGGTCAGGGCACATACAGGAAGCAATCCATTAAGGCATAAACAAGTGGAATAAAAAATTGTAGCAAAAAAATTGATGTTCCTCTCTCTCCCTCCCTTTTTCTCTCTCTAAAAAAAAAGAAAAGAAAAAGAAAAAGAAAAAAAAGTGATGACCCAGTTGAGAAAACTCTGGTTTAAGTCAACTATGCCACTGCCCTTCACATTCAAATATAAAATTGCTAATTGTGTGGCTTCACATATCCTCTGACCCTTTTAAACAGAGTACATTCAATTTCCCCCTGGGAAAAAAACTCTGGCCACTGAAACTGCCACTGAAATCCCTGCAGGTGAAAAGCGTGAGTGTCCTTTCACAATTAATCAATAATCTCCAAGGGTAAGAAACTCTGTATGCTATTTTATTTGGTTCTCAAGACTGGCCTTCAAACATTACTAATACCTAGATTATACTGAGAAGCAATCTTGTTTTTAATCATTCTTCAGTCAATGCCACGTTCGTAAGTGAGGCAACAAAAGCCTCTTCCTCTGCTTATGTATCTTTTCAGGTCATTATTTTTCCTTTTCCACTTTACAGAAAATGTTGCTCAATGTTTCTGAGCCTATTTGCTTAAAGGAGATGACAACTTGTACTGTACAGAGTTATTCTGAGGATTAAAGTGACATCAATGTGTATGCTGAGTGCCTGGGACATAATGTGTACTCACTAATTCCTAATAGATAATGTCACATACACAGTGTTATACACCCAACTGATGGAAGTTGAAGAATTTGTTGGTTGGGAAGAGATACTCTGAAAATATAAAATGAGTGGATTATATATTTCTCTCTAGGTACAAAAGGATAACTGAAGTAACCAGCTTGTGACAGACCAAAATTTCAATCACAGCCAGATCTCTTTTGGATTAAAAAATACTCTTTTCATGACTCTATGCTATCTCCCAAGTGCTCCATGCTGAGGGAGCTACAAAAGAGATTCTCCCTTTAAAAGGCATCAAGTTGAGAGAGAGGTCAGTTAGGTAAATAATTACAAGACCAAGTAATAAATGTTATATGTATATTTTTAAAACTTAAAAGTGATCAGTGAGCACAAAGAAAGGAGTGATTAGTTGTAGTTGGGATAGAATTTCATATAACAGAGATATTCCAGATCAGTCTTGAAGGATAAGCAGAAGTTAGCCAAACAAAGGGAGAAAGGATGTTGTAATCAGAATTGTCTGCATGAATAAAATGAGAAAGTAAAATGACACAGGAGTGATGGGCAATGGTGAATAATGCAGTTTAGCTGGTGTGTAAAGTACAAGGGAGCAAAAGAGGGGAGTGATAGAAAATGAGGCTAAAAATGTTGGTTGGGACTCAATCCAGAGATGCCTCACTAACAAATTAAACTTCATAAATTAGCAGTAAGAAGTCACAGGTTCTGAAGGTATCGGTCTACATAAAACCCTAATATGCAAATAGACCAAATGGCAGAACAACTGAACAACCAGTCACTATGACATGCACTGACCACCAGGGGATGCATGCGGAACACGGTGAGTATCGGCTGTGGCAGGATGGTGGAGCAGGTGAACCGGGGTGCCAGACCAAGGCGGGGTGCTGGTTGCTGTCAACGGGGTGAGCCTCTGGTGGTTACTAAAAATTCTTTGCTCAGTACTTGCACCTGCTGCCACCACAGCCCTGCTTGCACCAATTGCTGACACGGGTGTGAGCAGTGGCTGCCAGCCGTGCTCACCTCTGAGGGCTTCTCCACCTCCCCCTGCTTCTGAGGAACGATTAGAGCAGCAGCCACCGTTGACACCCGCTTATGACACTGGCCCCACTCGCACCCACTGCTAGCACTGGCCATTGCTACATGCCGTCAGCAGATGCCAAGCGGGGCCAGAGCCATCAGTGTGTGGAAGTGGCGGTGGCGGCAGGGCTATTGGCAGACAGGGGACTAGGGGCAGACTCGTGGCTCACAGTTCCTTCCAAGGTGCGATGAATTCATGTATTGGGTCCCTAGTAAAGAAATAAGATCTCTGGAGTTAAAATAAGGGGTTGGGACAATGCACACAATAGCTTTGAGATGGTGACAGGGAGAACAGTTAGAAAGCTACTGCCAATAGTCCAAACAAAAGGAGATGAAATGGAATCAAAAGACCAAGAACTTTTCATTCATTAATTTACGCATCCACCCAACATGTGCCCACTATGTGGGAGCCTCTATGCTAACTAGGCATGATCAACAGGTAAGAATGGCCTGGTCTCCTGCTTGCATAAAGCTTATATTCTAGTGGATAAGAAATATGTTAAACCATTTAGTACGCAATGGATTATCTAATTTTTATGGCGATAAGTACTATGAAAAAGTTCTAAGGAAATACATCACTGTGACCTAGTCTGAGGTTGGGGACGGTCAAGGAAAGCTTCTGCTTTTCCTAAAGCCCTTGAGCCAAGGCTATTTATTATCTCACAACCCTCATCCTAAATAAAATTTTGAGAAATTTCTCTTTCATTAGTCAACTTTACTTTGTGCAATCATCTTTAACTAAAATCTCTGATAGGTCTAACCAAACCAGTGGGTATTGCTGGAAGGGGCAAAGAGGACTGGGGATAAGCAGAGAAGGATGGGAAGAAGTTAAGGGTAAGAAGAGGCAAAGAGGAGAAAAGTGGTAGGAAAAGAAGGTGATAGAGGACAGAGCTCAAAATCTAGACGACTTTATAAAGAGGAACTCAATAAGGAAAGAAAATCTAAACATTTGTTGTGATCAATACAATTCTCTGCATATTAATAAACATGATGAACCATCAACCTGTCAACTTCTACTATTGCTTGACTGGGAAGCACTCTCTTTTTAAATTTATTTTGAGAGAGAGAGAAAGGGTGAGGAAGACAGAGAGAGAAATATCAATGTGAGAGTGAAACATCGATCAGCTGCTTCCTGTATACCCAATAATGGGGATCACACTCACAATCATGCCCTGACCGGGAATTGAACTAGCAACCTTTCAGTGCTCAGGATGATGCCCAACTAAGCCCCACTGGCCAGGGAAAGGCACGCTCTTTTTAGAATGAAGTACTCTAGGTCAAAATTCCAACTCTGTCAACTGGATTTCTTCATCTCTCTGAGAATAAAATTTTATACTAGTAAATTAGATATAATCATACCAATTTCACAGATATTTTAAAAAATAAACATCAAAGGAGAAAAGATATTTAAAGATCTAGTAGCTCAACTCATCAAATCTATTATTCTAAATACATTATTAATGTGATCACTTCAAATTTGGAGGCCCTGATGACTTCTTTATTTTAAGAAATATCACTTCATTTCTAAAGGCATTGATCATCATTCAAGCTGTGATGATTTACATATTGAATATTTAACCCAATTTCAAAACGTGGGGACAAAAAATTTAGAAAGCTAACTGACACTTATTGTTAACTTTGCCCACAATACCCACTTCCCTTAAAATTTCCCAACGGTTGATATTCAAGATGACCACAGATGATTATAGGTGCACTGCTACTCTCTAATCGGCACTCAGCTCTAGAGAACCTAATGCCTTAACACTTTCAAGATTAAAAATTATACCACCCTCTGGGCACCAACTCTGTTGCCACAGAAACACTGTAGCCCGAATGAAAGTCTAACATAGGACTATAACACTACGAAAGGACAACATTAAATATCTGAGACTGACTCTTTTAAATAGGTCTAAATAACCAAATTAGTTCAAAACAATTATGGTGGCACCATGATATCTGGTTCTTAGCCTCTCAAATAATCTGTGCCTAGTACTAGAAAATTTTACCCTTTGCAATGCCAAGAGGCAGAAGTAGAAAATTTAAAGCAAGATCTATATCAAACATGTAATCTGATAATCATGAACAACTGCTGGAAGTTGGGGATTTGCAGAAATTAGAACATTAAATTTCTGTAGGCATGAGGCCAAGAACACTCCTCCTTGCTTCCTTTCACCGCCACCACTCTGGC
This sequence comes from Antrozous pallidus, assembly GCA_027563665.1. NCBI lineage: Eukaryota > Metazoa > Chordata > Mammalia > Chiroptera > Vespertilionidae > Antrozous > Antrozous pallidus. The sequence continues at coordinate 61,628,909 of CM050519.1, read as the reverse complement.
AGGTTACAGAGAACAGTATATAGATGCCTAAAACATAATCTGCAAAGAAACAAAGAATGAGCCTTGAAGAGATGCTCATGGTTGCCAGGAACAGGTGAAAACTGGGATGAGATACAACTGACTGAAACGCTGAGAGACTAGGAAACAAGTTCATAAGACAAGGTAGCATAGTGACTACTAAGTCTATTTCATTACTTTTTAGTGAATTTATATGAGAGTAGGAGACAGAGTATTTTAGATGTCCTGCATAATGTCTATTTTGACTAAAAGAATACTATTTGAGAATTACCTGACATACAATTACCTTAATAAAAATTTTGACTGCTAGTAGAGGTATCTGATACAATCAATGAAAAGAAAATAATTTGATTTCACCATTATCACTGTTCTTAAAACACACACACACAGTTTAAGAAAAATGTTTTTATGGATTTTAGGAAGAGAGAGGAAGGGATAGAGAGAATCATCAATCGGCTGCCTTCTGCACGCCCTCTACTGGGAATTGAGCCCGCAGCCTAAGCATGTACCCGGACCAGGAATCACAACCAGTGACCTCTCAGTGCATAGGACAACGCTCAACCAATTGAGCTACACTGGCCAGGACAAAACACACTGATCAATGGTGGATTAAGCACATGTACTTATCTCCTCTGTTCTTTCCTAACACCTTGTAAGAATGGCATTAAAAGATTTTTTTAAGGCATAACCCTACAAAGGTAAAGAAGAGTTGACAATTATAAAAATTAGTCTAAGCTGGAAAACAGGAGTAGAATGGTAACTAACCTGGCAAACCTGAGAAAACTAAAAACGAAACCAGCAATGGTGAAATCTGAGAAACAAACTGGCTAACACTCAAACTCCCCAGGGGCTAGAGGAATAGCTACACTATATTTTTCTGGAGCTGCTAAGGCACAGCAAGAGCATCAACCCCCTCCCCATATTCAGCCCACCCAATGACTACTGTTCCCCATCCCCTTACTGAAAACCGGGGTTTTATTATCTAGAAAAGGTAACAAGGAGTATCTTGGGACTGGGGGGACTCCTATGCACAGATCAAAAGTTATATACTAAATGAAAGTTCATATAAGAAATGTTGAGACTCCCAGACTTATACCTTACAGGTAGTAGATTGAAGAGTATGCTCTGGGGAATCTGAGAATTCATGAAGTTTAGAATAAAAGACATAAATTTACAGATACTGATATTGGTAATTCATAATAAAACATCCCAACCCAGAGATGCTAAAATGAAGTCCATAGTCATTCAGCCCCTTTCACATAATCTATTTCTTCAATCAGTTTTCTAAAAAGCTGGCTCTTAAATACAAACAGATGGCCAAAGGCTCAGAGATATTTAAGGACTAACCCTAACAGTAAAAGCAGAAAACAAGAAGGAAAAAAGAAACTCAGAAGAAATAAACTATTCAGGGAAATAAAAATCTTTGGGGGAGGCAGGAGAGATTATCTTCAATATTATGAAAGATGTAAGAAAAAACACTGCATCCATGAAAAAAAAGAAAGAAAGAAAGAAAGAAAGAAATCACCACAGGAGGCCAAAAGAAATGAATATTCAAAAAATAAAAAAAAGCATAGGAAAAACTAGGATAGCAAAAAAATATTTTAAAAGAACTCAATAGAGGAAAAGGTGTTTAAGTGGATCAGTCATCAAAGAAATGCCAACTAAACCACAATAACAGATCACTCCGCATCCACTGGAATGACTTAAATTAAAAGGACTGCTAACTCTCTTGGATCACTCCCTCTGGGGCAAGTTAGTCATCATGTCATGTGGATAATCAAGCAGCTTCGTAGTGAGCAACTGAGGCTTCCCGCCAACAGTAACTCGAGTGAGCCATTTTGGAAGAGAGCCTTCCAGTCAAGTCTTCAGATGATTGTGGTCCCTGCTGGCATTCTGACTCCAACCACACGAGAAACTCTGGGCCAGCATCACCCATCTAATCCCTTCCCAACTTCCTGATCCCCGGGGAAAATTGGCAATATCGTCTAACGCCAAACATAGGTACACTGTACGATTCAGCTCTCAACTCCCAGGTATGTACCCAACAGAAATGTGTGCATATTTACAACAAAAGATGTATTCAAGGATGTCCACAGCAACAGTATTTATAATAGCCCCAAATAAGAAACTATCTCGATATCCAACAACGTAGGATGGATAAAGTAATAATTCCTACAACAAGACACATCGCAATAATAACAAAGCATAAACTACCGAGACATGCAACATAAATGAAACTGCACTGAGAGAAAGGCACTAGACACAGAAGTCTACATTTCCATTTACATGAAGTTTAAACTAGACAAAAACAACCCAGGGTGTTGAAAGTCAGGATAGACTTTGGGGAGGAAGTAGTGACAGGGAGGCAGGGTGTGGATGATGTTCTATTTCTTCATCTGGATGGTGTTTAAAAGGGTGATGTTACTTTGTAAAAATGCAATGAGCTCTAAACTTAGAAAATGCACACTTTCCCATGTACATGTTGCACTTTAAAAAGAGTTAATTTAAAAATATTAATTAGAAGAGTTGAAAGATAGAGCTTAAGAAATCTCACAGCAAGGAGAGAGAGAAAGAAAAAGAAAGAGAGATTAAAGCTAGAGAAAGAGAAAGAGAGAGATTAAAGCTAGAGAAAGAGAAAGAGAGAGATTAAAGCTAGAGAAAGAGAAAGATATATATATATATATATATATATATATATATATATATATATATATATATTAACACTAGAGCTGTCAAGGAGGCTGAACATGCAGATAACAGGATTTCTCAAAAAAGGGAGAACCAAGAAAATGGAAGGAAATATGATCAAGATAATTCAGGAAAAATATAAAAAAGAAATATACAAATTTCCTGATGGACAGGACCCACCAAGTGTACAACCAAAAGACATAAAAACACAATCTGGCCTGACCGGCATGTTGAGTGTTGACTTATGAACCAGGAGGTCATGGTTCGATTCCCGGTCAGGGCACATGTTTGGGTTGCAGGCTTGATCCCCAGTAAGGGGCGTGCGGGAGGCAGCCAATCAATGATTATCATTATTGATGTTTCTATTTCTATCTCCCTCTCTTTTCCTCTCTGACATCAATAAAAATATATTAACAAACAAACAACCCCCTCCAAAAAAAGCAAAACCAAAATCTGTCCAATGCATCTGATTACAAATTGTCACAAAGTATTAGCAATTAGATCTCCACTGAATAGTCAACAGCAACACTGAGAAGTGGGTACTGGTGACAAGAGATAGCATTCCCTCCACTATTTCCTCCTTTATGCCTTTCCTCTCCCTGCCCCAGGGAAATCACCACATGAAGAAACTGCTTCTTTCCAATTTTGCTTATTTCTAAGAATGTGAGGGTGGATCCCCAACTAGCCTACTTGCCTGATGGAACATCAGTAAACAGGAGTGGATAACTACTGGTTCTGTGGTGTCTGGGGTTTTCTACCCTAAGGGGCTCTCTCCCCCTCTTATCTAACCTAACGTGGACAAAATAGTTTACTACTCATCAAGGGACAATGTGTTCAGAGGCCAAAATAACTAGACATCCTTAGAATACAATCACAACGAAAGAGAAACACTAACTGAACAATAATACTAATGAAAGTATAATTTTTAGAATAGCTAAACCCCAAGTTACAATATATATTAGTAACAATACTAATATAAGAGACAAGAGAAATTATTAAAAATATGAAATCAGACTATGTGGAAACATTAAGTAAGAAAAAGATAACAGATGGGATACACACAGTTGAAGAACAAATTACCAAACTAGAAAAATAAACTGAGAAACTCTCCTAGAAGTCAGCATAAAAGGTTGAACAAGGAGAGGAGATGGAGAAAATATTTTTTAAAAAATAAGTCACTTAAGGAACACAAAAATATTTTAATCAAAGGTCTCTTAGCCAGACAGTCTAGATAAAGATAACCTATATGTAGACACTCTGTGGTGATATTTAAGAAAGACAAGGGGAAATTCTAGAAACATCCAAAGGCAAAGAATAAATGATAAAGGAACAAGATCAACCTCAGATTTCTCAAAAACCGTTGGGGTTTAATAAGACAATGCAGTAATACCATTAAAATATTGAAGAAAAAAGAACTTAAACCTAGAAGTTTTATAGATTCAAGTTATTATTTTAAATAAGTGATAGCAAATGAAAAAATATCTTCATGTATACAAGGAATCAGAGCTTTACCATACACAGATTAACTTTGAAAATATTTGTGGAAAAAATACACCATTAAAAATTAAGGAGGAAATAACAGAGGGCTAAAATTAGGGATAATCATAAATGAGAAAGAGACAAATCCACAATTAGAGTTCAAATATTTAACATTCTCATTCTGTAACTAACAGAACAAGTAGACTGAAAACCAGAAGACATAAAAAATACATCAACTAACTTGACCTAAATGATATGCACAGAACACATCATCCAACATCAGAATACACTCCTTTTTTAAAATTTATTTATTGGGGGGGGGAGGGGGGAGGAAGCGGGTATGGGGGAAGAAATGCCAATTTGTTGTTCCACTTATTTATGCATTCATTGGTTGATTCTTGTTTGTGCCCTGACAGGGGATCAAGTCAGCGACCTGGTTTTGCTCTAACCCAGTAAGCTACCCAGCCAGGGCTGCACTCCTTTTAAATGCATATAGTATACCCACTAGACTAAACTTCAACAAACTCAAAAGCAAACTGGAATCACACCAAATAGGTTCTCTGACTACAAAGAATTAGATTAGCAATCAGTAAGAGAAATATAGTTAGGAAATGCTGGAAAACACCTGAAAAATTCATGAATCAAAGAGGAATTCAAATAAATATCAGAAAATAATTTTAATTGAATGAAAATAAAACACAACATAAAATTGGTGGGGTGCAGCTGGAAGCAGTGCTTGAAGAGAAACATATAGCATTGAATATTTATATTAGAAACGGGAGGTCTCAAATCAATGGTCTAGGCGTCTACTTTAAGAAAGTCAATAAAATGATCAAATTAACTCTAAAGCATGCAGAAGGAAAGAAATAAAAATAATAGAGCAAAAAACCAATGACGCTGAAAACAGAAAATAGAGAAAAATCACCGAAACTTAATTTTTCTTTTAAAGATGTCATTCTTTCTAGAACACTTTTAGGTTCACAACGAAATCGAAAGGAAGGTACAAAAATAACTCCCAAACATGCATAGCCTCTCTCATCATCAATATCTCCCACCAGAGCATTCGTGACAATCTGATGAATATACACAGACACAACATTATCATTCAGTCCACAGTTTACATTGCTAGTCCCTTTTGGTGTTGTACACTCTATGGGGTTGGACAAATGTTTAACGACATTTATCCATCATTATGGTATCATACCAAGACTATTTTCACTTATCTAAAATCCTCTGTGCTCTGTCTATTCATCTTTCCTTCCTCTTTAACCCTTTACAACCACTGATAATTTTAGTTTCCACTGTTTTGCTTTTACCAGAATGTTTTATTGTTGAAATCATATAGTATATAGCCTTTTCAGATTGCCTTCTTTCATTTAATAATATGCACTTAATGTTCCTCTCTGTCTTTCATAGCTTGAAAAATAATTTCTTCTTAGCACTGAATAATATTCTAGTATCTTTATGTGCCAGTTTTGTTTATTTTGTTCACATGCTAAAAAATATCTTGTTGCTTCCAAGATGGCAATTATAAGTAAACCTGCTATAAACATTCACATGTATATAAACATCTTCGTGTATGTAAAAACCCCCATAGTTCTTTATAGTTATTAATATGTAAAAAAACAACAACCACCAACTAAATTCATAAAGAGAGAAAACAAAAAAAAAGAACTTCAAGCCCAAATGTCTTCACTGGCAAAGTCTACTAAATATCTAAGGAAGAAACCACTCTAACTCTGCTCAAACACTTCAAGAAAATAGAAAAGAAGGCAACATATTCCAGTTAATTTTATCAGGCCAGATTATCTTACGCCAAAACGAAAGACAATACAAGAAAAGAAAACTATAGACTGATATCACACATAAATATAGACACAAAAAATTCAACAAAATTTTAGCAAGTAAAAAAAAAAATGTTCACCTAAATATGCATTGGTGTATCATCATATTCTTTTTATAATCCTAAAATGTTATTAGCTTGAAAAAATTAGCAAATCAAATCTAGAAATATATAAAAGGGATACTATGCTACATGGAGTTTATCACAGGTCTGAAAGGTTGACTTACATTTTTAAAAAAATCAATGTAATTCACCATATAAGTAAATAAAAAACACTGTAGACCATATTAGTAGATAAAAATTATCTGGCAAAATTCATGGTATATTCATGATAAAAACTCCAAGCAAACTATAAATTGAAAGAGAATTTCTCAACCTGATGAATAGTACCTTATATTTGCTAACATGGTTAATGATGAAAGAATGTTTTTTCCCTAAGATCTAGAATAAGACAAAGATGTTGTCAACTCTACCAAGTCATCATACTGATGTCCCTGCTAGTTCAATAAGTCAAGAAAATTAGCAAAAGGCATACAGATAGGAAAGGAACAAACAAAAAATGTCGTTGTTTTCAGACAATATGAATATCCTATCCAATAAAAGAGTAATATGCAAATTGACCATACCTCTGATCAAGCCATGCTCACAAGCCAATCAGGAGCAAATAAACTACAACCAAGATGGCTGTGGCTACTGAGAGCAAGAGGGAGGCTTGGGTTTCCCCGGCAATGGAGGAAGCCAAGCTTTCCTCCTGCCCTTGCTGGCCTACGCCTCCACTCAATGCTACAAAGTTTCAATTATAGAAGGCACATAAATCCAACAGAAATGGTGGCAGCCACAAAGCTTGAGAGAGCAAAGGCTAGGATTGCCCGGGCGATGGAGGAAGCCAAGCTTCTGCAGCCCTAGCACCTAGGCCTCCACTCTAGGCTACAAAGTTTCAATTATAGAATTTAAATAAACCCAAACAGAAATGGCTGTCACCACAGAGCGAGCAGAAGGATTGGCTCCACTCCAGGCTACAAATTTCAATCCCAGATCCCAGGGCCTCCACTTGGGTCGCTGGGGGGCGTGGCCGGCCTGAAAACCACCATAGGCCCCTCATCCAGGCAGCCCCATACCCCAAGGGAACCCCACCTTGATCCGGGACACTCTTCAGGGCAAACCAACTGACCCCCACCCACGCACCAGGCCTCTATCCTATTTAATAAAAGAGTAATTTGCAAATTGACCATCACTCCAACACACAAGAGAGCTGTCCCCATGTGGACACAAGATGGCCAGCACAAGATGGCCAGCAAGGGAGGGCCATTAGGAGGTTCCAGGCCTGCAAGGGAGGGCAGTTGTGGGCAATCAGGCTAGCAGGGGAGAGCAGCTGGGAGGGACTAGGCCTGCAAGGGAGGGGAGCTGGAGGTGATCAAGCCTGCAAGGGAGGGCAGTTAGGGGTGACCAGGCCAGCAGAGGAGGGAAGTTGGGGGCAAACAGGCTGGCAGGGAAGCAGTTAGACATCAATTAGCCTGGCAGGGTAGTGGTTAGGGGGTGATCAGGCTGGCAGGCAGAAGCGGTTAGGGGCAATCAGGGAGGCAGGCAGGTGAGCAGTTTGGAGCCAGCAGTCCTGTATTGTGAGCAGGATGTCCGACTGCCTGTTTAGACCCAATACCCTCAACTGGCAGTCGGACATCCCTTGAGGGATCCCATATTGGAAAGGGTGCAGGCTGGCCTTAGGGACATCCCCCCTGCCTCCTGTGCATGAATTTTGTGCACCGGGCCTCTACTCTATAATAATAAAAGCATAAGATGCAAATCAACCGATCGACCGTCTGAACGACCATGCTATGAAACACACTAGTGCCAGGCCAGCCAAGGCGGGTGAGATGCGATTGGTTGGGGGCCCCCACTATCATCCCACGATCCCCCCACAGAAGGAGGCCCAGGCCACTGGCCGGTGGGGCAATCAATTGAAGGGGAAAGGGAGGGGGTGGCAGCAGACATGGGCAGTACCAGGCCAAGGCAGGTGGGGCATGGGGTGGAGGGAAGCCAGGGTCCTGGTACCATGAGCTGGAAGGAAACCTGGGTGCCAGTAACCAGAGGGAAGCCGGTGCCAGCAGTGGGAGGAGCGGGGAGGAAGGTCTACCCTTACACAAATTTTGTGCATTGGACCTCTATTCTATGTAAAAAATCCAAAGGGATCTAAGAAAACAAGTTATTACAATAGCTCTGCAAGAAAGCAGAATGGTAGGTACAAAGGGTTGGGGAAGAATAGGAAATGGAGAATGGTTTTTTTTTTAATGGATATAGTTTCAGTTTTGCAAAATGGAAAAGTTTTGGAGATCTGTTGCACAACAATGTAAATATATTTAACACTAGTTAACTGCACACTTAAAATGGTTAAAATCACAAATCAAAATGACAGAAACCACCCAACATCCATTAGAATGGCTAAACTTTTTTGAAAATCAATACTAAAAAAATGACCTGAGGATTGGAGTAACTGGCTCATACATTGCTGATCACAGTGCAAATGTAACAAAAATTCTGGAAGTTTGGCAGTTTCTTAAAAAGTAAAACAAATACTTCCCATGCCACCTAAAAAATGAATAGAATCAATAAATGGGAGAATTTAATATGGTTGCAAGATCAACTTACAAAAATCAATAATATTTTCTCACTCTAGCAATAAATTAACACTTAGGAAACATAATAAGTGAATATAAGATCGTTTGCCATAACAAAATCTTTATGGTATCTAAGAATACAAAAGGTCTGTACAAAAATTTTTTTTAAATCTAATAATCATAGATGTTATAAATAAATGGAGAAATATTCCATGCTCTTGGATGGGAAAGCCTAATAAAGGATCAGTTTTCACCCAAATCAATCTATACATTCAATGCCATCTCAAATTCCAGCTGAATTTTTAAAGATAATTAAGTCACTCTAAAATGTATATGGAAGGATAAAAGTAAATGAATAGTTAGGTTAATTTTCAAAAATATGAACAAAAAAGTGATTTGTTGTATTAGATATTAATTAGACTAAAAAGCAAAATAATTTAGATATTAGAGTATGGGGATAAATGGGCCAATGTCATAGAATAGAGAGTAAAGAAGCACACACACACACACTCACAACTCACACCCTATGGCCTTACATTTCTGCTTGTGGCTTTATTTGCAAAAGAGATTCTTCACTAGAATCACGTAAGCATGAGTGAGGACACAGATAAAACAAGATGGCCAGGGGCTGATCATTGTTGAAGCTAGATGATACTGAAACATGGGCTCACTATAGTGCTTTCTTCACTTTTACATATGTTTACATTTTTTCCATAATAAGCTCAAATTTCAGAACAAAGACAGAAATCAAAACATGCACTGCTTCAGTCTCTCCGCCTCCCCCGACCTCTCCAGGACTGGACCTAGCTTTAAGCTGCTGGGATTGAGGGCTAGATATTTAGGCATAGTCAATGATAGAAGACATGGCCTCAAGCTGTTAAAGGAGAAAGAGCTAGGACTGAGCCCAGATGCTCAAATACCTCTGCCTTTTATAGAGAAAGCTAAAAATATTCAATTAGCCTGCTGAAGCAGTAAAGAAATTTAGCTTAGATAAAGGGCTTTGTGAAAGAAAAAGTAGAAACAGTCCTGACATAATTAAAACCCAAGGCCTATATTACACCTAAATTTGTGGTCAAGATTTATCCCATTTGAACGCTATGGAAACTCTGAGGTAAGAATATTACATAAAAACTAGTCCACAACAACAAAAAATCCCTCAGGATCCAGCAGTAAATACAAAATCCTTCTGTGGGAATAATTTCATGATCAAGAGACATGGTGGCCCCAATAGCAAACAAAATCCACTGAAAATGAGTTCACAATAAAAAAAAATCACAAACCACAAGAAGCAACGGACTTCCCTGAAGGAGAATTTGATAATCTGAGAACTAGAATAGAACAATGTGTAAATGTGTTAAATGATTACATACTTTTTTAAAGGGAAAAAATAGTACAGACCAATGTACCTCCATCTCCCAAGGAATCATTAATGGCTCTCCACTGGCCTTAAAACGCCGTGACTTCTCTTACTTCCTGACTTCATATCCTACTATTCCCCCTGGCTCACTCCGTTTCAGTTATCCAATTGCACTAGGGTCTTTGCGCTAGTAGCTCCTTACACCTGAAATACACTTTCCCCAGATCACCACATGGCTCACTCCTTGATTCCTCCAGGTCTCTATTCAAATGTCACCTGCTTACTGAGGCCATTTCCTGTCTACTTCTTAAACTGCAACCCCACACATACGTTGGTATTCCCTTCCCTGGCTGATCGGAGGCCTGGCTGGCTGGCTGGCTGGTTGGTTGCTTGGTTGGTTGATTGGTTGACTTACTTTTATGCAGCATATATCATCATTTGGCAAACTGTATATTATGTTACCTTTTTTTATGGCTTCCCACCCCCAATTATAATATAAATTCAATAAGAAAGATTGTGTCCTGTTCAGTGCGGGATGCTTACAGCACAGAACAGTGCCTACCATAAAGCAGGTGCTCAATAAATATTTGTTGAATGAAGAGCGAGGAAATCAGAGGGAGTTGATCATTCTTGTAAAGTATGAAATAGAATTCTCTCATTCATTTATACATGTAAGCATGCTGAAACATTTACTAAGTGGTTACCTTACATATGAAAATGTCAAGATGTTCCTTTCACCAGTGTGGAAATTCTTCTTTCTCTTCCTAAAAAATGACTAATACTAACTATTCAAAAAATAATTTATGACAAAAAATGAGTACATTTTATAAATTATTAAAAGGACACAGACAGTATAGTAAAAATCACCTTTCACAATTCAGCTTCCTGTTCCTTATTTTTATCCTTCCTTAGAACTCATAAATGTATGTCCACACCATCAACCACCAATTTCTATATAACTATGTGTCTAAATATAAACTCTTGTCTCCTGCTTACTCAGTTTATGGGATTTGAAAATATTCTACTTACGAGAGGCCTGGCACATGAAATTCATGCCCGGGGGGCAGGGAGGGGGGGCCTCAGCCCAGCCTGCACCGTCTCCAATCTGGGACCCCTTGAGTGATGTCTGACCACCCGTTTAGGCCAGATCCCCCTAAACAGGTGGCTGGACATCCCTCTCACAATCTAGAACTGCTGGCTCCCAACAGCTTGCCTGCTTCTGCTTACCAGCCTGATCACCCACTAACAACTCCCCTGACAGCCTGATCAATGCCTAACTGCACCCAGCTGGTCCAATTGCCCCTAATTGTTCTCCCCTGCAGGCCTGGTCATCCCTAACTGCCCTCCCCTGCTGGCCAGGTCACCCCTACTGCCCTCCCCTACAGGCCTGGCACCTCTAAATGCCCTCCCCTGCAGGCCTGTTCTCCCCCAACTGCCTTTCCCTACAGTCCTTGGTCCTCCCCAATTGCCCTCCCCTGCAGGCCTGGCCCCCCCAACTGCCCTCCCCTGTAGCCATGGTCCCCCCAACTGTCTTCCCCTGCTGGCCTTGTTCCTCCAACTGCCCTCACCTGCTGGCCTGGTCTCTCCCAACTGCCCTCCCTTGCTGGCCTGGTCACTCTTAACTGCCCACAACTGCCTTCCCCTGCAGGCCATCTTGTGGTGGCCATCTTGTATCCACATGGGGGCGGCCATCTTGTGTCTTGGAGTGAGTCAATTTACATATTACTCTTCTATTAAATAGGATTACTCATACCTATTCCTTTTGCTATTGATATAGAAATGCTATGAAAAACTGGTTCTGTTCAAGATGGTAGTGTAGGTAAACTTGAGATTCTCCATCTCCCACAACCACATCAAAATTACAACTAAAATACAAAAAAAAAAAAAAAATCAGAACTGCCTGAATCTAGCTGAACAGAAGTCCTACAACTAGGATATTAAAGAAGAAACACATCGAGGCTGGTAGGAGGGACAGAGATGTGGGGCAGAATCGTGGACCATCTGGTCCCACACCCATGTGTACTGGTTTAAAATCAGGAGGGATATGTTGGTTGTGGATGTATCCCTGAGACGTAAGAGTCCCAGCCCCATATCAGGCGCCCAGCCCAGGGTTCCAGTACAAGGAAAAGAAGTCCCACAACTTTTGGATGTAAAAACCAATGGGCATTGTGGCTGAGTGACATGGAGACAACTGCCCCCAGGCAGTTCCTCTTAAAGGGTCCACACATGGACTTACTCACTAGGGCAGTAGCTTGCAAGAAACTTGGGACACTGGGGTAGGAACTAACTTGTCTGGAATCAGGGTAATACCTGGAGGAACAGCTTTCTCCAAAACAGAAGTGCTGGCAGAGGCTATTGTTTCTTTGCTGAGCCCTTCCCACCACAGAGACAGAAGATGAGGCACCATATCTGAGACTCCATTAACCTGATTCATACTTTTCACCCTGCCATGATGATTCCCTGAGACCCTCCCAAATTGCAGGTTCATCTAAACCATTTCAAGTGGCTTTTCCATAACTGGCCTCTCTTGCCTCATGCTTTGGACCTTCCTAAAATCTTTCAAACAAGCAGCAGCTGACCTCAGCATGCCCCATACCTCTCAATAAGTGGTCCCAGGACTGGCTCTGGCAACAGATCAACTTGGTTCATAGCTTGGCCTCTCTGAGCACCTCCAAACCCATCAAAAATAGCAGCCATCTGCAGATGGCTTTGCAGCTCAGGCTGGGTAGCCTGGGCAGGGCACAGATAGTGGTTGACTTTTAAACTCCCAGGAGGCTCCAGAGCAAGTGCACCTGATGGTCAGGTTCTACCATGCTGGATTACAATCCTTCCACCACCACGAGTGACACACTCAAGGGGAGACTCAGTGAGCACCAAAGTCCCACTGAAGCAAGTCCCACTGAAGCAAGTCCTGCTCAATAGGGTTGAGAACTCCTACATAGCAGTTCTTCCATTGTAGTCACAGCCAAGCCTCACAACTGATTGGCCTGGGGTGTCAATTCCTTCCAGTGATGCCAACATCAACCAAGACTACAATAGGGCAGTGCACACAGCTCACACAGGAGCTCATCTAGCGTGCCCAGCTCAGGTGACTAGAGAGGCTGAGCCCCTGAGCCCTACTGGACACCTACTACACAAAGTCACTCTATCAAGTCTAGGAGACATAGCTGATCTACCTAACACACAGAAACAAACACAGGGAAACAGCCAAAATGCAGAGATAAAGAAACATGTCACAAATGAAAGAACAGGAGAAATCTCCAAAAGAACTAAATGAAATGGAAGCAAGAAAACTACCAGATACAATGGTTATATGAATGTTCAAGGAACTTACTGAGATCTTCAAAGAACTCAGTGAGAAGTCAACAACATAAAAAAGGACCAGTCAGAAATGAAGGATACACTAACTGAAATAAAGTATAATTTACAGTGAATCAACAGTAGAGGACGCTGAGAATCAAATCAGCGATTTGGAATATGAGGAAGCAAAAATATCCAATCAGAACAACAAAAAGAAAAAAGAATCCAAAAATATGAAGACAGTGTAAGGAGCCTCTTGAACAACTGCAAGAGTACTAGCATTCACATTTTGGGGGTGCTGGAAGGAGAAGAAAGCAAGAAATTGAAAACCAAATAATGACGGAAAACTTCTTACCTGGTGAAAGAAATAGACATACAGTCCAGGAAGCACACAGAACTCCAAACAAGATGAACCCAAAAAGATCCACACCAAGACATAATTAAAATGCAAAATGTTAAAAGACAGAGAGATAATCTTAAAAGTAGCAAGAGAAAAGCAGTTAGCTATGTACAAAGGAGCATCCATATGACTTTGAGCTGATTTCTCAACAGAAACTTTGCAAGCCAGAAGGGAATGGCAAGAAATAGTCAAAGTAATTAAAAGCAAGAACCTATAACCAAAATTACTCTACCCAGCAAAGTTATCACTTAGAATTTAAGGTCAGATAAAGAGCTTCACAGACAAGAAAAAGCTAAAGGAGTTCATCACCACTAAATCAGTATTACATAAATATTAAAGGGTCTTCTTTAAGAAGAAGAAAAAAGATCAAAAATAGAAACAATAAAATAGCAATAAATACATATCTGTCAACCATTAAATCTAAAAATCAAAATAAACAAACAAGCAGAATAGAAACAGACTTATAGAGTGAACATTTTAATGGTTGCCAGTTGGGAGGAGAGTTGAGGGATGGATGAAAAGGTGAAAATATTTAGAAGTACAAATTAGAGCCCATGGACACAGACAAAAGATAGGTGAAGGCCTGGGATGGGGTGAGAGATGATTAGAGGAGGGTAAAGAGGAGAAAATGGAGGACATCTGTAATACTTTCAACAATAATTTAAAAAAAGAAATGCTAAATGCTATTAAAATCTACCACTCAAGAGAACCTAGAAATCAACCCAAGCCATTATCCTCAATTAATAGTTGATAATTAATTGGGTGCAAGAGCATACAATGAAGCAAAGACATTCTCTTCAATAAATAGTATTGGGAAAAAAGACAAATAGATGCAAAAAAATGAAACTAGACCACCAACTTACACCATACACAAGAATGAACTTAAAATGGATGAGAGATGTGAAACCATAAAAATCCTATAAGAAAACGTAGACAGCAAAACATCAGACATCTCATGTAGCAGAATTTTCATAAATACATTGCCTAGGGCAGAGGTGGGGAAACATTTACCTGCCAAGGGCCATTTGGATATTTATAACATCATTCGCTTAATATAGTTCACTTAATATAAGTTTTCTAGAGGCCCAATGCACAAAATTTGTACAAGGGACTCAGCCCTCGCAGCCCTGGCTGCATCACAGCCCCACCTGCCTCACCTCCTGTCCACCAGTCATTCCTGAAGGTTGTCCGGAAGATTGTTCCTCCATCCAGTCCAATTAGCATATTAGCTCTTTAATATATATTATGTTGCTATGGAAAAATCTCCCAGATTTATTGAATTTTGAGTCCCGCCTGCAGTTGCCTTGGCAGGGCCAGACCAAATGATTTTGTGGGCCTTATAGAGCCGCAGGGCCAGAGGTTCCCTATTCCTGGACTGGGGCAAGAAAAACAAAGGAAAAATAAACAAACGGCACTACATCAAATTAAAAAGCTTCTTCACAGCAACGGAAACCAGCATCAAAATGAGAAGGGAACCCACTGTATGGGATAACATATTGCCAAAGATGCAATATCTGATAAAGGGTTACTATTCAAAATATATAAAGTACTCATACAACTCAACAAAAGGAAAACTAACAATCCATTTAATAATGGACAGAAGACCTGAATAACTACTTCTCCAAAAGGACATACAAATGACCAAGAGACATGAAAAAATGCTCAACATCACTAACCATCAGATAAATGCAAATTAAAACAACAAGGAGGTACCATCTCATACTTACCAGAATGACTATCAACAATAAATCAATAAACAACAATTAGGGGCGAGGATATGGAGAAAAAGGAACTTTAGTGCACTGATGTTGGGAATGCAGACTGGTACAATCATTATGGAAAACAATGTGACGTTTCCTCAAAAAATTAAACAACGAACTGTCATTTGACCAGTAATACCACTTCCAGGAATACATCCTAAGAAGCCTGAAACACCCATCAGTAAGAATATATGCACCCCTAAGTTCATAGTAGCACAATTTACAATAGCTAAGATCTGGAAACAGCCCAAGTGCCCATCAGTATATGAGTGGATAAAAAAACTGTGGTATATATACACAATGGAATACTATAAAGCTGTAAAAAAGAAGGACCTCTTAACCTTTGAGATAACATGGAGAGACCTAGAGATTATTATGCCAAGTGAAATAAACCAGACAGTGAAAGACAAGAATCACATGATCTCACTTAAGTGTGGAATCTAATGAACAAAATAGATCAAGAGATATGGACGCATGTAACAGACGGAAGATCCTCAGAGGGAAAGGGAGGGATGGGGAGAGGAAAGAGATGAACCAAAGAACTCATATGCAAAAATGCATAACCCATGGACACAAACAATAGTAGGATGAAGGTCTGGGGAGGGGACACGGGTGAGGAGGACAGGGCAAGAGGGTGAGGGGTGGGGGGGTAAGGGGGACATCTCTGTAATACTTTCAACAATGAAGATAAATTTTTAAAAAATAGTCACAAGTTATCCAAAGGGTTCAAGCAAAAATTATAATACTTCTCTCTTATTCATTTAATTACAAAATTATTTCATTGTTTGAGTCTCATTTAATTACTTTCTAAGTTCACAGCTTTCATCAAGTTCTGCCTAATGCTGCCATCTCGTGGTTAACAGTGTAACTGCAGGAAAATCCTACTGAATGGTTGATGTGCCCTTCCAGAAAGAGAAAAGAGCTGTGGAAGCTTAAATAATTCACATTAAAGTTCTATAAGAATTGTAAGTAATATATAAAAATATATAAATTATTTTGGATACTTTACTTTATAAATTTTTATTTATATCTTATCATCTTACACTTATTTTAAAGTTGTCAAGATTTTTTAAAATTCTGCTTCTCTTTAAGGATTTACTAAGTATTCTCTAGAAGTATATACATCAAAGATTTTACAATATCCTTTCTCATAAGAAAGCAAAATCAATCATTTATATGTAGAAAAAATAAAATATCTTCATTTTACAAATAGTGCTAGTATAATAACTACATTGCAGTGAACTATGTCCCAGTTGTTTTATTTTTATTGATTTATAATTGGCATAAAACATTACATTAGCTCCAGGTGTGTGATAATGATTCACTATTTGCATATATTTCAAAATGATCACTACAATAAATCTTATTAACAACCATCCCCAGATATATTTATCATTTTTTTCCTTGTGAGAACTTTTAAGATCTACTCTTTTAACATCTTTCAAATATGCAATACAATATTATTAGCTATAGTCACTGTGCTGTACATTACATTTCTGGGAATTACTTATTTTTATTTATAACTGGAAGTTTGTCCTTTTGACCCCCTTCACTCATTTTGCCCACCTCTGACCACCTCTAATCTGTTCTCTGCATCTATAAGCTTGGTTTTGCTCTGTTTTCTTGGTTTGTTTTTAAAATATACATAGTGAAATCACACAGAACTTGTCTTTCTCCATATGACATATTTACAATTATACATTTTTGTTATTTAACTATAAATATTGCGAAATTATGTTTTTTTTTCTCGAAATGACACACCACCCAAGTTATGCTCGTTTTTTTGGCGAATTTTGACACACCAAGCTTAAAAGGTTGTCCATCACTGCCCATAATGCTCTTAAAATCCATCCATGTTGCTGCAAATGGCAGGATTTCCTTAATTTTTATGACTGAATATATATTCCAATGAGTGTATATATCCTATCTAATAAAAGTGTAATATGCAAATTAACCATCACTCCACAACAAAATGGTGGCCCCCATAGCTACAAGATGATGGTGCCCAGTCCTCTCAGCCCCACTGCTGGAGTGTCCAGGCTTGTCCGCCAGAGCAACAAGGATGGATCCGCCGCTGGAATGGATCCAGCCTCCCCACTTCTCCGCTGCTGCAGTGTCTGGGCCTGTCAGCCCCACCAGGGTTTGCAGGCACCAAACAGAGAGGCTGGATTCTCCCCCAGACACGGCAGACAGAGTCTGGACAGCAGTGCTTGGGGCTTCCTTAGCACAGTGGCAGCAGGGAAGCCCCAAGACCAGCAGACAGAGCCCAGACAGCAGGGCTTTGGGGCTTCATTGACAGGGTGATGGCGTAAAGTCCCCAGACATGGCAGACGGAGCCCATACTGGGCTTGGGGCAGTGATGGACAACCTTTTAAGCTTGGTGTGTCAAAATTCGCCAAAAAAACGAGCATAACTTGGGTGGTGTGTCATTTCGAGAAAAAAAACATAATTTCGCGATATTTATAGTTAAATAACAAAAATGTATAATTGTAATATATAACTGTATTTAATAAACCAAAAACTGATTATTTAACTTACCTGCTTAGTGACTTCTTTGTTCATCTGTTAGTCGGTTTCTTTTGTTGGTCTTGATATTATTTAACTTGTGTGGGGTGCCGTGAACTAAGATAAATGAGGGGGAGGGAGAATTCTTTAACTAACCTGCCTTTTGGTGACTTTTTTGTTGTTGAATTTCATTCGCTAAACCTTCAATTGTAGGTTGGTATTTTGTACACTTCAAGCCCAAGCAAGCGCTACTAACTTCATCTGTAAATCTGTTTCTTTTGTTGGTTTTGATATTATTTAATGCTGAGAATAAGGTCTCACAAAAGTATGGAGGGAAAAATTGTGAGTAAAGCCATTGCTATATTTTTCAGGGTGCTAAAAGTGTCTGATAATCAGTTCCAGGCACCTCAAATTTCCTGTACGTAATGGCACTCCTCTTGATTCTCCAAGCGGCACCTTTCCAGATTCTCAAGCTTTGACTCAAGTCGACAAACACCTGAGCCCAGATGCTATCTTGAAATTCTGTAAGTTGCATCTCCAAATCATGAATTTGCATCCATTGGAACCCATTTAATTCCAAACTACAGTAGACTACTACATCAGGATACTTAATTATTTTTATGGTCTGTTCTAGGCTTCTAAATTGATTAAATCTATCACTGAACTGGTCAAGTAAAGAACCTAAAACATGCTGATACTTTATATGCAAGGGTTCCATTTCATTTTGTACTGCTGCACTGGCCTTCTCAAAATACTTTGTTACTTGAGGAAAGTTTTAGTTTTTACATCTTGCTTGAAAATTTTAAGTTTACTTTCAAAAACTTTTATGTATCCAAACAGAATGTCAATACTTTTGCCAAAACCTTGTAACTTTAAGTTCAGTTCATTTACAGAAAGATCTGTAAAAAATATCAGTGTGTTGACCTACTTATCATCATTGAGCTGAGAAAAGTTTCCCAGATCCCTATCCTCAAGAAATACCTTAATTTCTTCAAAGTACTCCACAAAGTGCTCAAGAACTTTGCCTCGGCTCGGCCATCTTACATTATTGTACATCAGCAGTCCACTGTAGGTGGAATCAACCTCCAGTAAAAGTGCAGGAAATTCTCGCTTGTGAAGGGGCGAGCAGCTATTAAATTAACTATTTTTGTAACAACTGACATTAAGTCATTTAAGTCGGTGAATCCTGCCTTGGCACATAAAACCTTCGATGGGTAATACAATGAAAAGGCACAATCAGATGTCCAATAGCTTCCGTAAACAATTTGACAAATCCGACTTTTTTCCCCACCATGTTTGGTGTCCCATTTGTCATCACTGACACAACTTTAGAGATAACAATGCCTAGGTCACAGAACGTTTGTATTAACAACCTTATATATTTTGCTTCCTGATGTACTTGTTGGCACTGATACTAACGTTATCAACTCTTCTCTCAATGTGAGACCAATAATGGCCAACTGAGCATGTGATGTGACATCAGTAGTTTCATCAAGAGAGATAAAAAAATATTTACAATTACTTATGTCTTTCTTTAATTGATGTTGTACATTTGTGTTCGGTCTCATTATTCGGTCTTTTATGATATTTCTATTGAGTGGTAACTCAGATATTCTCTTAATAACTGCATTTTTATTCTGCATATCGTGAAATATAACTGGTGTACATCTTAGGAGAGTTTCTTTAATAAATTCTCCCTCACTGAGTGCTTTTCCATGCTGAGCTATGGAGTGAGCAATGCTCAAGCTTGCAGATGCTAAATTTGTAGAGCCTTTTATAAATTTACAGATGGCCGTGCAGTAGCTGAAGATGAAACGTCCTTCTCGGCATGGGGTCCCATACTTCTCTGTATGCGAGCGCATGTGGCCGCATGTCATCGAAAATGGCTACGCGTGTCAGGGATGACACGTGTGTCATAGGTTCACCATCATGGGCTTGGGGGCTTCTTTAGCACTGCAGTGGCAGGGAAGCCCCCAGTATGGCAGACAGAATCCACACAGCAGGGCTTGGGGGCTTCCTAAGTGCAGAGGCAGTGGGAACAGCTCCAGGCCCAGCAACAGAGTCCAGACAGCAGGGCATAGAGGCTTCGTTCATAGGGTGATGGCGGGGAAGCCCCAGGCATGGCAGACAGAGCCTGGAGAGCAGGGCATGGGGACTTCCTTAGCAAGGTGGTGACAGGAACACTCCCAGGCCCAGCATACAAAGCCCAGATAACAGGGCATGGGGGCTTCCTTAGTGTATTGGTGTTGGCAAAGCCCCCAGCCCTGGCAGACAGAACACATTGCAGGGCATTGGGGCTTCCTTCAAATGATGCATGGCGGCAACAGGCATAGAGTGGACAGCAGGGCATGGAGGCTTCATCTCCATGGCTGTAGCAAAACCCCCAGACCCCACAGAGAGCAGAGAACCATGGGAAGTGGGCCTAAGCCATCAGTAGGACATCCCCTGAGAGCTCCTGGATTGTAGAGGGTACAGGTTGGGTTGAGGGACCCTGTGCACAAATTTCATACATTGGGCCTCAGGTATTTTATAAATATACCACATTTTCTTCATTCATCCATTGATGGACACTTATGTCCTTGTTATTTAAAAAGAAAAAAACAAACAAACAGGAAAATAAGTTCTGCTGTACTGGAACTGAGCTGCATAGAACTTCCTGGGGAAATCTGCTGGACTCATTATTAATTTCTCAAGTTCTCTAAACCTTCAAGTGAATCCCAGAGTAAAGAAGAGTACAGAAGCTGAGATGCTCAGGGACTAAAGGACTTTCACGCGGATGCCATTCCTGCTGCTACCCAATGTGTGGATTTCCTGGATAACACCCCTGCCTGGCGCTTTCCCAGCCACTGCTTACCTATCTTCACTGTCTGAAATTCAGCATTTCCCCAGGAAATCACTTTGCCTTGAGACACAGACTCAAGCCCCATAACTTCCTGTAGCATCTCTCTGCAATCTTTATTCATCCTTGGCCATTCCCTCCCAACCCTGCCACTTTTAACTCCTCTTTCATAGAGAAGCCCTTTCAATAGTTGAAGAGCATTCTTCTGCCCCATCATCTCCCCTCCTGGATAAACACTGCGTGCTCTCAACTGTTTCTCACGTGGCAGGTCTGCATCTTGCCCTGTTTAGGCCCCACCAGAGTCAGGCTTGCTGCCATCTAGTACTATCTATGGCATCCACAAGCACGTATGTTAACAGGCAGTTGCATCATGATCCCACTTCACTGGCTTTCCTGGCTTTTCCAAACACATGACTGCCCAAACAATGCCGCCGTTCAGTGTCTCCATAGTTGATTTTGAGACTGAAGAGAAGGACTCTCTTATTAGTGTTATACATGTTGATTGCAGAACCCATAAACCAGCTAATGGGTTATGGCTACTGCTCTTCGAAGGCAAATGCTAGCAGTTCCTCCGAAATCCATTTCTTCATATCTCCAGGGATTTGGCTGCCTTGCTAAGAACCCAGCCTCCCCTGTAACTAATTATGTCTACATGGCCACGTACTTGCCAATGGTGTATGAGCAAGAATGACATCTACAACTTCCAGAGCACTGGTGAGAAAGCAATTCCTTATCCTAGACTTCCCTTCTCATCCCTCCATGTTGGCTGGAAGTGGGGACAATGGGAGCCAGCGTGGAGGGCACAAACTGAGGATGACAGAGCTGCCCAGCCCGCACAATCCCTGACGAATTCCTAGCACAGTCTTGCCTACCCACCAGGGATATTACAAAAGAGACACAGACATCTGTGTTCTTTGAACCACTTGTGCTCAGGATTTCTTTGTTACAGAGCATTGCCTCTGCCATGACTATAAAAAACCCTCAGGGCTTTTGTAATCTGCAACTTCGGTAAGCAAACACACTATATTTCTAAACTAATCACAAATAAACATTCGTCAGAATAAGCAGAGAACAAAAAACACTATAAAAAAGTAAATGTTATCCTTGCATGTCATATTATCGTAATAAAAGAGAGAAACAATTTTCAGAGCATAAGAAAGAAGCACTAGTTATGGAAGGCCTGCAGTCGATTCTGGAAGAGAGCTTGGTTCTACCTGCCCCACTTCACACCCTCCTGGATGTAGGAAAGGTTTTGAGCCCTGGAGCTAAATACTTTGCAAATTTAGTCATTGTAAAAAGGCCTTAAAGGACACTCAGAGTTTACTGAGATAAATTTATTCTATTTTACCCAAACATTAAAAAATTTAAAGCTTTTCAAATCGACCTTATCCTGAGAATATGATAAATGTATGAACCTAAAACCATGCCCCCCCTGCAAAACCTTCTGTACATCAAAGGACATAATCAGAGTAAAGAAGAAAACTATGGAATAAAATAAAATATTTGTAAATAATACCTCTTATAAGAAGTTATTATCTAGAAAATATAAAGAATGGGAATCCTTGTACATACATTGCTGTGGAAATGTAAAATGGCTTAGCCCAGTGGTCGGCAAAGGCATTAGTCAACAGAGCCAAATATCAACAGTGCAACGATTGAAATTTCTTTTGAAAGCCAAATTTTTTAAACTTAAAGTTCTTCTAATACCACTTCTTCAAAATAGACTCGCCCAGGCCATGGTATTTTGTGGAACAGCCAAACTCAAGGGGCCAAAGAGCCGCATGTGGCTTGCGAGCCGCAGTTTGCCAACCACTGGCTTAGCCGCTATGGAAAACCATATGATGGTGCTTCAAAAAATTAAAAATAAAATTACCATATGATCCAGCAATTCAACTTCTGGGTATATGCCCAAAAGAATTAAAAGCAGAGTCTCAAAGAGTTATTTATATACAGATGTTCATAGCAGCATTAGTCACAATAGCCAAAAGGTGGAAATAATTTAAGTGTCCATCAACAGAGGAATGGGGAATGGATAAAGTATCTAAATATTTCATATCTGTATCTGAATATTATTCAGCCTTAATAAGGAAGGAAATTCTAACATATTCTCTAGCATGGATAAACCTTGAGGACATTATGCTAATTGAAAGAAGCCAATCACAAAAGACAAACATTTGTGATTCCACTTACATGAGGTATCTAGAGTAGTCAGATTCACAGATACAGAAAGTAGAACAGTGGATGCCGAGGGCTGGAAAGAGGAGAGAGTGATGAGGAATTGTTGTTTCAATCTGGGAAGAGGAAAGTTCTGAAGATTGGTTGCAAAACAACGTAAATGTACTTAACACTACTATAAAAATGGTTAAAATGGTCTCAAGTGGTTTGGCTCAGTGGATAGTGTTGGCCTGCGGACTGAAGGGTTCCAGGTTCGATTCTGGTCAAGGGCACTGTTGTGGAGCAGAGGCAAGTGAATGACCACTGGAGCCCAGACCAAATTAAAATTTAGGAGCCTTTATTAGCCGGCCTGGAGACTGCTCTGCCATCCTCCACTTGGAGACCAAAGAACAGCCCCGACCCTTTGTGCAAGACCACTTTTAAGCACATTAACCACATCCTGTTTTTGCAGAACAAGCAACCCAAGACAAAACAGTTTTTCCCAAGCAACGACAAAGTCATGCCATTGACGACCATGTTATTCACAGGGTCATCCTGTTCTTCAGAAAGGTGACAGTGTTCTATCTTGCAAGGCCAACATGCTGGGAAGGGGCCATGAGACCATATCTCAAGGCCTGACCTGGTATCAGCACTGACTACTATATCTGGGGCATAGTTCACAGCCTCAGTAGTGCTCAAAAATTCCCACTCTACAGCAGGCACGTACCGTGGTTGAGGGCATATCCCCAGTAGGGGATGTGCAGGAGACAGCTGATCGATGTTTCTCTCTCATAGATGTTTCTAATTCTCTGTCCTCTCCCTTCCTCTCTGTAAAAATCAATAAAATACAAATTTTTAAAAATGGGTAAGGGAAACCATAAAAATACTAGAGGAATCCATAGGCAGAAAAATCTCTGACTTATGCTGAAGCAATTTCTTCATTGATACTACTCCTAGGGCAATGGAAACTAAAGAGAAAATAAGCAAATTGGACTACATCAAAATAAAAAGCTTTTGCACAGCAAAGGAGACCATCAATATAACAACAAGGAAGTCCACTGCATGGGAAAACATATTCGTCAATGATATCAATGATAAGGATTTAATCTCCAACATTTACTGGGAACTCATGCAACTTAACAAAAAGAAGATAACCCAGTGAAAAAATGAGCAACTGATCTAAATAGACACTTTTCAAAAGAAGATAGAAAGAAGGCCAAGAGACTTATGAAAACCTACTCAAAGTCACTAATCATCAGAGAGATGCAAAACAAAACAATTCGGTACCATCTCACACCTTTCAGAATGGCTATTATCAACAAATGATAAGTGCTGGTGGGAATGCAGACTGGTGCAGCCACTGTGGAAAACAGTATGGAGTTTCCTCAAAAAACTAAAAATGGAACTCCCATTTGGCCCAGTGATCCCACTTCTAGGAATACATCCCAAGAATCTAGAAACACGAGTCAGAAAAGATATATGCACCCCTATGTTCACAGCAGAATTCACCATAGCTAAAATTTGGAAATAGCCTAAGTGCCCATCAGCAGATGAGTGGATTAAAAAACGGTGGTACATCTACACAATGGAGTACCGCGCTGCAGTAAAGAAGGAGTTCTTACCATTTGCAACAACATGGATGGAGTTGGAGAGCATTATGCTAAGTGAAATAAGCCAGAGAGAGAAAGATAAATATCACATGATCTCATTCATTTGTGAAGTATATTGAAAAACATAAACTGATAAACAAAAATAGATCCAGAGACAGAGAAACATCAATTAGAACGTCAAAGCTCAGAGAAGGTAGGGGAGTAAGGGGGAGAGATCAACCAAAGGACTTATGTGTGTGCATATAAGCCTAAAAAATGGACACAGACAACAGGGGGGTGGAGGGATGAATGGGAGGTGGGGGGTAATAGGGGAATAAGGATATATATATAATACCTTAATCAATAAAAAAAGAAAAAATAAATAAAATAAATTGTTAAAATAAACTTTATGTTGTGTACTTTATTTATTTATTTTTAATTAATTTAAATTCTTTTTTTTTAATCTTTATTGTTCAGTTTATTAATTACATTGTTCCCCCCCTTTTTTTTTTCACCCTATAGGTCCCCTCCACCTGGTACCCATCCCACCCTCCGCCCTCACCCCCCTCCACTGTCCTCTCCCATACTTGCATGGTTTTTGTCCAGTCTCTTGCTGCACTTCCCACACCCCTTCTCCCCAAGAGTTGTCAGTCCATTCCCTCTCTATGTCCATGATTCTGTTACATTCACCAGTTTATCCTGCTCATCAGCTTATTAATTCACTTGATTTTTAGATTCATTTGTTGATAGATGTGTATTTGTTGTTCCTAACTTACACTTTTATCTTTTCCTTCTTCCTCTTCTTAAAGAATATCTTTCAGCATTTCATATAATATTGGTTTGATGGTGATGAGCTCCTTTAGCTTTTTCTTATCTGCGAAGCACTTTATCTGACCTTCAATTCTACATGATAGCTTTGCTGGATAGAGTAATCTTGGTTGTAGATTCTTGCTATTCATCACTTTGAATATTTCTTGCCACTCCCGTCTGGCCTGCATCGTTTCTGTTGAGAAATCCGCTGACAATCGTATGGGTGCTCCCTTATAGGTAACCAACTGTTTCTCTCTTGCTGCTTTTATTATTCTCTTTGTCTTTTGCTCTTGGCATTTTAATTATGATGTGCCTTGGCGTGGTCCTCTTAGGGTTCCTATATATTGGGGTTCGGTGCGCTTCCTGGACTCCAAAGTCAATTTCTTTCACCAGGTGTGGGAAGTTTTCAGTCACTATTTCTTCAAATAGGTTTTCATTGTCTTGCTCTCTCTCTTTTTCTGGGACCCCTATAATTCGGATGTTGGTATGCTTGAGGTTGTCCCAGAGGCCCCTTACACTATCTTCAATTTTTTGGATTCTTTTGGTTTCATGCTTTTTCAGCTGAGTGGATTTTACCTCTTTACATTTCAAATCTTGAACTTGGTTCTTGGGGTGCTCCAGAGCACTTTTAGGTCTTTGCATAATATTTTTTATTTCAGTCAGTGTATGCTTAATTTCTGGTTGGTCCTTTTTCATATCCTTGAGAGTCTCCTTTATATCCTTGAGGGTCTCCTTCATTTCCTTGTAGGACTCATTCATTTCCACGTTGGTCTTGATCATTTCCTTGCAGGTCTCATTCATATCCTTGAGGGTCTCGTTCATTTCCTTGAAGGACTCATTCATTTCCTTTGCGGTCTTGCTTATTTCCTTATAGGCCTCGACCTGTTGTTGGAGCCTCTTGAGAAGCCCTATAACTGTGGTTTTGAATTCAATGTCCAGTCATTTTTTTTCCTCCATTTCTTTCACATCTGATTTCTTTTCAGGTCTCTGCATGGTGGCTGCTTCCCTGAGTTGGTCAATTAGCTTTGTGTGGTAGACTTCCTACTAGGGACAGTGGCTCAGCCTCCCCAGTTACCTGAAGTGGATATGGGTTGCAAAGTCTTGCTCAGGTTAATTGTTGTTAGCACTTGGAGGGGTTGACCTCCAGGCCAATTGTCTGTGAAGCTCAGCTGTGCTCAGGTTGGATGGGCGGAGTCTCCAGGCCAAGCAGACAGCGTTAGCTCCGCCCTATGTGGCCCCAGGGACTCTGTGCTGGGGGCAATGGCCGCCAACACCTCTGAGAGAGAGCCGCTGTGGAGCTCCACCTGCTGCCAGGGAATTCAGACTCTCCCCAAATGAGTCTGCACACCCAACGTCTCATCCAGGGTCGTAAAACAAAGCAGCCTGATGGTTTCCCGAATGAGAAAGCAAGTCGCAGAGCACTCTCTGCGCAGTCACGCAGCTGCGCTGTTTGCACAAGCTGCCTTCTCCACAAGTCGGGAGGACCTGCAGCACCCGAGCTTCGGCGTGCCCTCCCACTGTCCATTTTCACCCCGTATGATAGTGGGTTCCCTGGACTTCGCCCAAAGCTGGAGAATCAGTCCAGTGGGACATCTTTGTCTCCCCGTTCGAGAAAACTGGCCGGTTTTCAGCCGCCCGCCCTCTCCGCTGGCACGCGCTCCAAACCTCTCTCCGCACGAATCTTTCAACGCTGTCCACCGCCGCTCCTCCGAGTCACAGTGTCTTATCTTCACTTTTATTTGTGGAATTTTCACTCAGCCAGCTTTCTGGTGATTCTGGAAGGTGTTTGTTCTTTCGTTAAGTTGTAGTATTAAAATTGCTGAGTATGATGGCAAGATAGGTGTTTTACCTATGCCGCCATCTTGGTTCTCCTATGTTGTGTATTTTATCATATTAATTTTTTTTAAACAATATCAAATTTGTTCCGAAGTCACTTTTATGTTTAATTCTTAGGATATTAGGCACAAATAACATTTAAAGTGGAACTGTCTCAAGACCATAGCCTAGGAAAATGTAGTCCTATAGTGGTAAATGATTTCCTAAAAAAATTAGGCTGCTTCCAATGAAGGTAAAAATGGTTGATAGTCAAAATGTTTGAGGAATGATGACATATTTAAACAAAATACAGACATATTTAGAAAACGACAGTAAATATTTTATCTTTCACTAATTAATAGTTTCTTAAAAAATTATTTTAATCTTAACAAGACTTCAAAATAGGTACAGTTCCCAAGAGGGAACTCTTTATTGCCTGTAGGTGGCAGTAAAAGCACAGTGTCATGTCAAAGCAGCTTTGTCATTCGAATGGGAAAATTAGATAACATACATGAGCAATTTAAAATTATTTCATGCTCAGTTGTGTAGTTCTCCTACACTAAATACACATAAAAATGTTTATCTGGCCCAAACACTTTCACTCAGGCCTCTACCTGACCACCCCTAAACTATCTCTTCTTTGTCTTTCATCTGCTTGATATCTTTGTGATTATATCTACCTAGAAACATGGGCATTCATTTTTGGGACATAGCACAGCTTTCTTTCTTACAGAAAAAGAAACACACAGACATTAGTCAAATCAATAAGCCTACCAGTATTTATTGAGGCCTACTGCATGAAGCACTATGCTAGGTGCATTGAAATAACTGAAGATGTGCTACTATTCTGTTAATAAGACAGACACAAAATGCAAAATATATGAGAGATGAGAGTACTTTCAAGGGATGAATTACAATACAACTGCAAAAGAGAGAAGTCACAGATAACTCTAACTCCCAGTTCTAAAAACCTATGATTACTGGTCCTAAATAAAAAATTACATTAATGTTAAGAGTCTAATTCCTATATTAGAGGCAGGATGAAGCAGACAAGTCCCTCTGTCCAAACACGCACAACAGCAGGTTGCCCTACAGGTCTGAGGGTGGTACTACCTACTTCCTTCCCTTTTCTGTTAAGATCCTATTCAGACTGCATGACTTGCTGCTGGTAAAAGGCTGTAAGATCCAAAGTCATAGACTTCTCAAGAAGAATGTCCATATGAAAAGCTTAGCAATAAGAAGATAACATCATTACAAAAATTCAACCGATTTGTCACTGGTGCTAGATTAATGTTTAAGCATAAGAAGGAGAGTTTTGGTAAGCAGCTTTTTTGAGTAACTCCACTCAGCACAGTTTTATTACCAAGGGGGAAAAAAGCCTGCACAGTTTTTATGTTTTCCTCTGCAAGGCAGACTATAATGTCTCCAAGCTGTTCTCTGCCACCAAGTGTGACAGCTCTCCTGAGAGGGTTGTGGGAAATCCAGTGATTAAGAGTGGACCATTTTGGACCCAGCCAATTCTCACAATTGCACTTCCTGCTTACCATATATCAATGTAATGGTTAAAGGAAAAAGAGTTAAAAGTAGGTAGGCAAATTAGCTGAAACAATCTAACACCACCAGAAATGGATAAATGTCTTAATCAGATATATGAAGATGAACACACTGACATAAAGGTAAGTTAAAAATAAGGTGAAAACATACATACTAAAGAACAACGACACAATGAAAGACATGAACGGAGGGTGAAGACCAGGAACTAACAGGACCCCTCAGGGCTCTGAGTACTTTGAGTTTAGAATAAACCCAAACACCAACACACACATTCAGGGCTTCCAGGGATGAGGTTTCATTAAATGATTCCTGAACAGATTAAGGTTTCTAGGCAGAAGCTGTTAGGGCAGCGAGCCCCAAGTCCTATTTTCTATCTCTCATCTCCAGTCCTACACAAATTCCAAGAAAGACAAAAATAAAACATGCGCTGCAATGGGAGCAGCAGCTTAGAAGGGTGGGAAGCCTTTCAAGAAAGCCTCGTCCAACTTCCCATGTCTTCCAGTTGAGGGTAGTGATGATCAAAGAAATGAACGAACTTTTTACAAAAGATAATTCAGGTAATTAATTAGTAGCATAGGCAGAGCTTCCATTCCCAGTCTGAAAATTCTCAGGAAAAATTTTAAATATGATGTGAAGAAAAAAAGGGACAGACATACCAGGAAGGAGAGGGACAAGGAGAAATAATATATGGTATCTAAAACACGTATTTTACACAAGCTATAAGAAATGCAATGATTCACAGATAAGAACTGATAGTGAAGGTGTTTTAAAAAAATTACTCATGGAAATAGCTTACAAGAAACAGTTTTCACAAACACAGTTTTCACAAACTCAAAGCCCAAAGGTGGTTTTTACTGTTTCTGTATTAAAAATCTTTTTGAATATGAAATGTAACACATACAGAAAAGTACAGCATGCTGGACAATCCATTTGCTTCTTCTCCCTTCCGCCCTGCTCTGTCCCAGAGGCTGAAGGTACAGAGGCCCCCTGGCTTCCACTGAGTTCTGCTAACAGGAACCTCAGAGGAGGTTTAGGTGAGGAGGAGCCTGAGGCCAGAGTACTTATTTCCCAGGTTTTCTCCTTCAAGACTACCTCAGGCTTATTATCCCCCTTCCCATAAGACTCCCTCCATCTAGGTTCTAGTAACCTCTCCCTTCTTAGTGTTTCTGGGCTTGATGATGGTGGTGCAACAAGGTTAACAGTCTTGCCAGGGGTTCCCCTTTTGTCATTAGGTTTCATTCTTTTGTCATTAGACCCTTATAAATAAGTCCTCTTTGAATCATTCGAACTTAAGTATGCCATCTGTTATCTATTGAGGCCCTCACAGATTCAAAGATAAAGCATAAATATACAGCTTAGAGAATTATCACAGAACAAACACTAGAGTAAACAGCACTTGGGTCAACAGTGGAACTTGCCTACATCCTAAAAGTCCCCCCCCCCGCCCCCTCAGTGAGTCCAGGGCTGACTACACTGCCATGAAGAAGCCTTCATATGGACATTCTTACCTGCTCCAGCAAACCACCAAAAAGTTTTAGCATACATCCTTAAACATTTTATTTGTTTGGTCTGCTTTTGAAATTCATATAAATGGAATCATACAATATGAATTCCTTCATGGCTGGCTTTTTGCATTTAACACTATGTTGTTGCAGGTGCCTTCTACATGATTTTGTTTGGGAAAAGCATTTAATTGTGTACCTACACTACAACTAATTTATTCATTCTGCAGATGCTGAACATGTGGGTTGTTACTAAGTTGGAGTTATGGAAATAATACTACCTGGAACATTCTTATCTATGTCTCCTGGTGCAGAAAAACATGCATTTCTATCTAGAAGTGGAATCTGAGTCATAGGACACATATATTTTCATTGTAGTACTTAATATCCAACTGCTCTTCAAATTTAAACTTTCCACCAGCAATGCATAAGAGTTCCTCGTTGCTCTATAACCAACACTTTGTGCTATCAGTCTTTTTCATTGTAGGCATTTTGGTATGTGGGTAGTAATATCTTTTCATGGTGTTAATTTTTGTCAACTTGATTATTTATGAGCATACGTACAAGCTTACCAACTATTTGGATATACTCAAAGAGTTTAAAAGTCTTTGGCCCACTGAATGGAAGAGATCTTCCCTGGCACCAAAATTAAATTTACAGGCTGATAGAATGCAGCTACCGAATCTTTCCTTTAGTGAGGAACAGGGAAAGGATGGCCTAGTTCCTCTGCAGACTTTTTGCTAAAAATAAAATTACTATCCTGATGATTCATATTAAGTAGGACCAACTTCAATAAAAATTACTAAAACGAAGTATAATTTCATAATACAGGAAGAGCACAACACAATCTCAGAATCTGAGAATCAAGAGTAAATAGCCCTGGATCACATCATACATACTACTATGGTATCCTTAACATACTCTGCTGTTGGCATAAAGATTATATTCGGTGACGCATTTAAAGCACTTAGAACCCTGTCTGACAATTATTCACCTCTGATTACCTCTGATAATACAGATAAGTCCTAAATAACTTTACTCAAACCAACAACCTTCAACTGTATAGACATGTAGTTACTTCTTGTATACAGATGCTTGTATACTAAAATCCTCAGTCATACACATACTAGTATACAGATTTTGGATTTAAGTAAGTCAATAACGTATGTGTTTCTTTACTAATCCTGACTCTCCAAAATACTTTTTTCTTCTAAACTGCTACTTCCTCACATTACCAGGTATGTTCCCCTACACACTCATCTCTCTCTCTGTACATATAAGAGTAATATACCAGTATATATATGAATATGAACATATGAATATATATATATATATGTATACATATATCACTCTCCTTTAACTATGAGAACAGAGTCTTCAGGAGGTGGCCATGTACATTGCAATAACCAGAGAGTTCTACTCAAGTCACCTGTCCTGTCCCAGAGACTCTGGATTACTAATCAGTCAGTGAAACATCACTGCAAATTGTTGGCCTGGGGTCCTGTAGGATTTCAGTGAGTCCAGGGCTGACTACACTGCCATGAAGAAGCCTTCTCCTAAGATCCTCTAAGTGAGAGAATCGTTAATATCTTTAGGGAACTCTACTTTCATTGCTGATTTAGATCTATTGTAACTTAAATTATCTGTCACTTTGCATATCTGGGTTCATCTTGTTTGCATATTGCCAAGGAGAAATACAATTCAGGAAGTCAAGTGGACAGGAGGTTCATACTAACTGGGCTATAAGATTATAGCTATAAGTTGCTTTGGTGGAGAGAAATATGTTAAGAACAGGAAATACAATTTTATCTGTGGCACAGACAAACCTCTAACATAGGAGCATGTTTTATAATGGGGATTTACTGTGTAAATCTATTAACAATGTCTTTTCTAAGAAATAAAAATTGCCTTAAATTAAATTTTTATATTCACTCAAACTGGGCTCAAGCACTAAAATGAAAATCCCTTAGGACTTTTAATATCTAAACCAAAATTCAAAATAGAGCTAAAAAGCTAAAACAGATTATTTCATAGAGTGAAGGGAATTCTGTAGCCCCCCAGAATATGTAAGATCCCTCTTTTGCAATGTGAAAATTTTCTTTCACTAGATTTCAAATAAGTGAGGAAATTAAAGCTGTATGAATGATCCCTAAATGAGTTAAGTTCTTTTGTTTGAATAAAAATTAATTAGGTTCAAGTATTAAAGAAGCAAACTAGATGCTACAAAAGTTTAATTCTTGATCCACTGTTTACTTGCTGCCGGTTTGGGGAAGATTTTTTTCACTGTAATTCTTTTCCAACAAAATAATTATTGTGAAGAGCCAGAACACAGAGAATAAGTGTTACAGGGGCATGAAGAGCAGGAGAGAAAGGTCCCAGCCCCTGCTCCCCTCACCTAGGTCTCTACATCTGATTTGGGTCAGCTTCAGGGATCAGAGAAAACATCCTAGAAAAGGCACCATTGAAACTAAAACTTTAAAGATCAGCAGCAGCTGGTCAAGCCAAGAGGCAGGAGGGAATGAGTGGTAAGGAATGTCACTGGTTGGAAGAGCATGTGAAAGGTAAAGAAGAGCACACGCAGAAGGTCCCAAATGGCTGTAATGGAAGAGAAGTGGGAAACGAGTAGCAGCAGAGCCACCTCAAGCTGTGCTATAAGAACTTCCTATCTGGCCCCTTCCTTCCTTCCTTCCTTGGAGACACTAGCAGGTCAGAGGAAAGAATCTCCCTGTGGATGACAAAGAACTCAAGTCTTAATGTGATATGCCATCAATGTATCTCTTGATTTTAGCAGCACAGGGAATACTAACTAACCAATACTTAATAATATTAGAAACCTTGTCATAGGCTAATGACAAGATTGGAGTCTACAGATAAAAGATTCCTATCTCCTATCAAACTTGCCTATACTGCATATGAAATATAACTCCATGTATAAAAAAACTGATTAATGTAACTCGATAATGAACAGATCCTGTCTAGTGAATAATCAATGTAATCACCTCATAAAGAGAACTTATTACAGCAGCTAGGACAGAAATGGGAGGAATTCAGCACCCAAAGAAGCTGGGCCTGTGGGCTGTTCTTCAGTAAGTCATGGCCTTCTTCTCTGAGCTCAAATCTTCATCTGCACAAGCAATAGTTGCTCTGGTTGTTGCCTACACTTCTAAAACTCATTATTCTGATAGGCTATCCCAATCCAAAGTAATCACCAAAGGCACAGATTGAAAAAAAAGTTCATAAGTCAATGACTTACTATAATTTTTTTCTGAGGAGTGAAATAAAAACAAAAAGCATGGGCTTTCAAACTGTCTTAAATTAAAAATACAGTTCCTTTTAGTTCATGTACTTTACAAAAGTCAAATATAAGCAAATATAAAGATGATTAAAATTTTAGGACAACCAAATGAGATGATCATTTCTTTTTTTTTTTTAAGAAAAAAGAAAGTAAAAACTTTAATATAACTAGGCAGGCAATGATTGGATGGCTCACTTCCCTCTCCACTGGTTTCATTTCCCTGCTTAGGTTAAAATACTCCTAACGTGTAAATTACTCCACTAAAGACTGCCATAGTCCCTTCTTAGCAGTTTGCAGGGATATTTATGCCAAAGGAACTATTTTTAGACTTCCACGTGACAGGAAAGGCATATAAAGCACTGGGACTTAAAAAATAAAGCATATATGTATATCCAAAGCAGAAGTAAATAAGTATCCCAATTTAACCATTTAAAAATGTTTTAACAGTAAAAAGCGGATATTTTATCATTTTAAAAACTTTGTGGTAAAGGATTAACTCTGTTTAGGAGTACCTAAATGCCAGGTATTATGTTAAACTCTTGGGATTTTCCTGGTTTTAAGTCCTCACAATCCTATCAAATGGGCATTATCTCTATTTTAACTATAGAAACTAAGTAGGAACAAAGGCTCTGAGTGGATAGGTAACCAGACAAAGTCACACAGTTTAGAAAATAAAAAAGCTATACTTTGAATCCCAATCTACTACAACATCAAATTTCATACTCTTTCAATAGTATGAGACTTGAAGCATTAAAATAAGAAAATAAAGACATTTTCCCCTTTTTGTATAATTCTCTAAAATGTATGGTATCATTTCAAAAGAAGCTTATGCTCAGCATAGCTTCACAAACAAATCATTTGTGAAAGAGAAAAACCACATCCAGTCAGAAGCTAAAAAAGCCTTATTTCAGAGAGTACTTCCTGAAAGAGACAAAGAAGCAACGAGTAACAACTCCTATAGCAAGAATTATATTTGAGACAACATTTTAAAGCAACAGAAGAGCCTAAAACAAAGAAATATACCATTTCTTAAGTATATCACTTCCAGAAAGAGAAGCAACTCAAGGATATCTCTTTTATAGACTTGAATATACCGAAAAATGTTCCTCTCTAATACAGCTTTTTGATGGATAGGAGGTAAGTTGCATTTAATTAACTTTATCGCAGATTACCGGAAGTAATGCTGTACTTACTAAATTTCAAAATCATTGTTTCATTTTAATGATACATTACTGAAACCATGCTGGTGAAAAACCTTCAAATGAGTTATGCTGTTATCTTCCTGCATTATTAATATGATTTTTCACTTATTTTCAATTTTTACATTAACAGTAATTGTAATTTTGTTCAACTTAAGGAAAATGTTGAAATGATAAATCATAAGCATATTTAAGAGTCATCACTTGGTTTCAATTACAATGTTTCACAAAATGTACTTAAAGGCTTTTAAGAAAAGAAAGACTATCGATAATCATGGAATGAAAGCTTTTTAAATGTTGAGTTAAAAACCAATTGCTTTTCAATATTTATCCAAAAATATTTCTGCATGTGCAGAGCACAATCTGTATTGGCAATGCCTTTAAAACACATGCATCATACTTAATTTTCAACCTTAAGCAAATGAATACAAGTGTTGGTGCCCATTGGAGGGGAGGGTTACTCAAAAAATGGTTTGTAAGTACAGAATTTATATGATAAAATTTGGGGATTAGGATGGGTGAAGTATTAAAAGAGAAAAAATGATACAAATTTCATTCACATTACAATTGCTACTATTTAAAAAAAATCACTGAAAGTTAAAAATAAGAGTTAAGCCTCTAAAATTATTCTCCTTTGTATGATACTGCAGATTTAGTTTTTCTATGTAGTACTCTTCTCATCTGATAAAAATTAATATTCTAGTCACATCAATATTTGGATATTTTAATTAATACAGGTGTTTATCAGTAAACATAAGGAATCTATCCCAAAATAATATTCTACCTAAATATATGGCAAACTAGCTGAAATCAGGAAGGAAGGGAGGGAGGGAGAAGAGGAGGAAAGGGGAAAACAAACTCATATCAGCAAGTATTCAAATTATTTCTAAATTCTCAACAGCCCATGATGCCACCGACCACACTGCTAACCCCCTCAACAGGGCTGACTTACAGACAGCCCACTCTGCAAAGTGACATTTTTGAAGGAAACTTTTCTTACACCTCTGTATTTCAAGGGGATGCCACAAGGTTCCATTTCTTTGTAGCGACTCTATTTTTAAAAACCCTTGTGTTAGCACTGCATCATGGGTGATGAAGTTTCACGTTGAGGGGGATCAGTGATATATACAATCACTAAACTCCTTTCCATTAGAAATGAACATTTTTTTAATGATGGGAATTAATTTTTGCATACACATAAAGTTATTGAGTGATGTCTTATTAAAAACTGCTTGTGTTGAATATTTCTTTTTAAAATTTAATTGGACAAATAATACTTAAACTTCTATATCTAGGTAGAGTGAGGACATGAAAATTACTACACCAACAATAGCTCATTCTCAAGGTGTTGCTTTCTGTGCACCACCACAGCACTGAGATCCACTTCAAAGACACTTGTAAACACCACCTGGAAGACTCCGTTTTAGACACACCCAACTGTGCATCAGAAACTAGCTCACCTATTGTTCTAAGAGTAAAGTTCTTAATCTGTACACCATGGCACACCACACTGCGGTCTCAAGACCTATGAAATTTACCTAATACTATGAAGAAGTATTTACCACTTAAAAAAACAAAACATGGTTTAATTGCCAACTAAACAAGTCTTCATTGACAAACTAGAGAGTAGTTTCTGAGGATCACCTCATCAAGGGTTCCTTCCTTCACTCATCCATCAATTCAGTACATGTTTACTTTTTTAATAGCAACAACTTACTCATAGACTATGGGAATATACCAGTAAAAAGGGAAAGTTTCTGATCTCAAATGAGAATCACTGTAAAGATTCAGTAATTAACTAGTTATATGTTTCCTTTATTAGTTTTCTAACGCATATTTTATATATTAGAATTGCACTTAATGAGTTAAAAATCATTTTTTTGTTATTACTAATCTGGATTACAAAATATTTAAACAGAATGGAGATGATTAAAAGTGACAAAGTAAATTGTAAGATTCAAAATTCAGAATGGCCTTTTCCCAATTAGTCCTAATCAAGAAATGATTATTATAGGAGAAATAGCTGCCCAATTTTAGGGGAAAAAATCATAAAGGTTATTCCTCAGAGAGAAGAGAGGTGGGCAGGGAAAGAGAAATGAGTAAGTCTGCTGGTGCAAATTACAACACTCCATACTACTTTCATCGGTTAGTACAGATTAGTATTGATACGAAGGAAATATATTTATTAATAAATATTAAGACACATATATTGACTCTATAATATAAAGTACTCCCAAAATTAGAATCCACTGCATGCCAAGTATGAGAATACTAACATTTATTTTTCAATCAACGGTTTTACTCCTCCTAATATTCTCAACTGTTTTACAGTTCCCAAGTGTCATCCCCACCAACAACTATAAGATGACCACCTCTCACAATCCAGCTCAACCTGGCTCTTCCAACAGCTCATACCCAGATGAATACAAAATTGCAGCCCTTGTCTTCTACAGCTGTATCTTCATAATTGGAGTATTTGTTAATGTCACTGCCTTATGGGTTTTCAGTTGTTCCACTAAGAAGAGAACCACTGTAACCATCTATATGATGAATGTGGCATTGCTGGACCTAATATTTATAATGAGTTTACCTTTTCGAATGTTTTATTATGCAAAAGGTGAATGGCCATTTGGCGAATACTTTTGCCACATTCTAGGGGCACTCACAGTGTTTTATCCGAGTATTGCCCTATGGCTTCTTGCTTTTATTAGTGCTGACAGATACATGGCCATTGTGCAGCCAAAATATGCCAAAGAACTTAAAAAAACATGCAAAGCTGTGCTAGCATGTGTGGGAGTCTGGATAATGACGCTGATAACCACCATCCCACTCTTACTGCTCTATGAAGACCCTGATAAAGCCTCCACCCCTGCCACCTGCCTGAAGATTTCTGACATCATCCACTTAAAAGCTGTTAACATACTGAACTTCACTCGACTTATATTTTTTTTCTTGATTCCTCTGTTCATCATGATTGGTTGCTACTTGGTCATTATTCATAATCTGCTCCATGGTAGGACATCAAAGCTCAAACCAAAAGTCAAAGAGAAGTCTATACGGATCATCATCACCCTCCTGGTGCAGGTGATCGTCTGCTTCATGCCTTTCCACATCTGTTTTGCTTTTCTGATGTTGGACGGGGATGAGAACAGTTACAATCCCTGGGGAGCCTTTACCACCTTCTTGATGAACCTCAGTACCTGTCTGGATGTGATTCTCTACTACATTGTTTCCAAACAATTTCAGGCTCGAGTCATTAGTGTCATGCTATACCGCAACTACCTTCGGAGCGTGCGCAGGAAAAGCTTCCGATCAGCTAGTTTGCGCTCACTAAGCAACATAAACAGTGACATGTTATGAGTAACAAGTTTTTTGTCTTCAACCTCCTTAAATTCACTTTAATAATTACCCTACAGTCAGTGGACATTTTGTATATTATCAAGTCCGTTCTTTCCTGAAAAAAATAAATAAACCTTAAACTCTTTTGTGGAATCTTATTGTGGCAACATAATTAAATATTCTAAAATATTCTAATACATTATTTTTATTTTTAAAACTTATATAAAACATTTTTATGAAGTACTAGGAGAAAACATCCAACTTGTGTTTCATATTCAAGCTTTATCTAAATAAATAGTTGACTTAGCTTTTTGGATTTAATTCTATGAGCAAGTGAATCATGATGTCAATCAAGGCAGTAGGGAAAGGAAATCCAGCTACTGTTTGAAATAATTTGATGAAAGTATTTTCCATCTAGATATAGCTCCCTTTGTTTTAATTTATACTCAGGATTGATGGTCCAAACCCAACATTCTTTTGTTTGAAATTAAACTTCCAGGATCCATACAAAAACAACTATATTCATCTCATCACTATTTTTTGCTGCAGAGCAAAATCAGTGGGAGCAAGCATTTCAGTGAGCCTGTGGAGACTATGGCCTTCAGCCCTTCCCTACTCTGAATTCATTTTCTTTTGCAAACAGCTTAAAGTAATCCAATAAACACTAAGAACCTTCCTAGCACCAGACTCTATTTAAGACCAATGGGGGAAACCTAACCCCAGACCCTATTTCTGACCAATAATCCAAGTTTTCTCCTGTGATATATTCCTGCTATTTGGTAAAATATCTTTCTCCAATATAAAGAGCTGCTCTTCTTATGTGATTAAACACCACATTACAAAAGAGACTAATTTTTTTTCAAGTCATATGTCATAGTATAAAAAGCACTAGTCAAGGATCTTGCCATTTAATTTTCCCTAAAAAAGTAACCAAGTAACTTCTCCATTTATAATGAAAAGGAAATCCTATGTAATAAAAGGGAATATGTAATCAACTGAGAAGCAGAATGACCGGTCGCTATGACACACACTGACCATCAGGGGACAGGCGCTCAACTCAGGAGCTGCCTCCTAGTGGTCAGTGTGCTCCCACAGGGGGAGCGCAGCTCAGCCAGAAGCCCGAAATCTGAGCTCATGGTTGGAAAGCGCAGCAGTGGTGGTGAGAGCCTCCCAACTCCGTGGCAGCACTAAGGATGTTTGACTGCCAGCTTAGATCCACTCCTTAAGCCATCATGGGACATCCCTAGAGGGCTTCCAAGACTGCGAGAGGCTGGAATCTCAGGCTTCTAGTGAAATATATAATCTATAAAGCCTATATTCTAAATATGTATCCAAATGAGTTAACTATTAACTTCCTCTCTGCTAAATCACTTTTATTACTCTTAACATAATCACCTCCCAAAAGGACTTAGCATCAAATGAATGCATTGGTTACTGTTAGAGAGTGGGAATTTTTTAGCACTACTGAGGCCGTGGACTATGCCCCAGATACAGTTGTCAGTGCTGACACCAGGCCAGGCCTTGACATATGGTCTCATGGCCCCTTCCCAGCACATAGGATTTGCAAGATAGAACACTGTCAGCTTTCTGAAGAACAAAATGAAAATGACCCTGTGGGTAGCATGGTCATCAATGGCATAACTCTGACGTTGCTTGGGAAAAACTGTTTTGTCTTGGGTTGCTTGTTCTGCAAAAACAGGATGTGGTTAATGTGCTTAAAAGTGGTCTTGCACAAAGGGTCAGGGCTGCTCTCTGGTCTCCTTGTGTGGAGAGTGGCAGAGCAGTCATCGGGCCGGCTAATAAAGGCTCCCTAAATTTTAATTTGGTCTGGGCTCCAGTGGTCGTTCACTCGCCTCCACAACAATTATCGCTTGATTTCTATAATTAACATGGATAAATTAATATTATTAAAAAATAAACACAAAGGAGCCTAAAACAGCATTTTAGTACAAGAAGATCCCTTAGAAGATCTGCTGTTTTAAATGTAAAGAAACTAAGGTCCAAAGAGGATTATAAACCAAATTCAGTTCTCTTTTTCATGTTAACCACCAGGGTTTCTTTTAATAATAAAAAGGAAATAAGCTTACAGGATATAAACATTATCATAGCTATATAAGATAAAGGAGTCAAGATCAATGGTACTGAGATGTAGTTTCTCAACGAAGAGAAAACTACTTGAAGTTTTTAGTTTGAATAGTCAAGTAAGCAAGATACTTTAATAAATATCTTTAAACAAATACTTCTAAAACAATGGAAATAACTTCTGTATATGCAGGGTTATGGTACATAAATACAGTCATAAATATTCTTAAACTACACAGATTAATCTGCTCTTATATAATTAATTAAATGGCAAGTTCTCTGTAATAGCTTTTCTTGATGAGAAGAGTTTAATTTGAGAGCACAAAACACAACAAAAGGCTTTGTTACCACAAAGACAACAAAGTGAAAATGTATGTCATTGTTCTCACAATAAAATTATAAATAATCTAAACCATTTAATTAAAAATAATTTTATTCAGCTTTGTACTCAGATATATTTAAACAGGACATATAAAAACCCCAAATTCCACTTCTCTGGAGGAGTTTCATTCTTGGAAGCAACATAACATTCACATGTAAATACTAACAATTAAAAAATAATAGGTATATAAGGACAGATGTGTGATAGGCATGGGTTACTGGAAGTACCTAATATATATAGCTTTTGTAATGTACCTATCTTTAATGTCAAAACCTTAATGGCTACTTTTTCTGAGCATGACTCTAGAAAGATCAGAAAAGAAATATGGACTGGAAATAGAGTGTTGGGAAACAAACCACAGACATTGACTGTAGTTGAAGTCATGGGTGTGGACAAGATAGCCCACAGGAAGCATTTGAAATAAAGTTGAGAAAGGAGCATAGACAGTAAATAAGATCAAAAAGGACAAGAGGAGAGTAGTGTGCTAGGACTCAAAGGGATGGTTATTTTATTAAATAAATGGGAGGTCAAAAGTATTTAATGTGCTATTGAAAGGTCAAAGACAACTGAAAACAAGCCACTGGCTTCAGAAATTAGTTGGATACTGGTGAAATTTATTAGAGAAATTTTAAAAGTGGTAAAGTTAAAAAAGGGGGGAAGAGAGAGAATTAAATCCAACGTCAAGAATGATAGAGAGGGCAGATAAATTTGGCACTGGTAGCCAAAAAAAAAAAAAAGGTAACAAGATGTTATGTGAAAAACACTGCAAATTATAAAGCATGTTGACCAAAAATATGAGAGAGTAGTTTTCTTTCCTGAGTTTGTGAAGCCTTGCATATTTACAAAATGCAAAGTTTATTTTTTTAAAAATATGTTCTTATTGATTTTTAGAGAAAGAGGAGGCAGAAGAATAGGGCAATAGTAACATTGATAAGAGAGAAACATCATTCATCAGCTGCCTCCTACACACCCCGACTGGGGATTAAGCCACCCAGGCCTGTGCCCTGACTGGGAATCAAACCGGTGATCTCTTGGTTACTGGGTCAGCGCGCAATTGCTGAGCCAAAACTGTCGGCCAAAGTCACTTTACTGAATTAAAGATTTATGTTCCAAGAGGTCTATATCTGAGAAAGCTTCAAGATTCTAAAATGCCATACTCTCGTGTTTCATGATTTGAAAATGAAAAAGAAATACATTCCTCATTCAGGGGAATGGATGAATTAACATTTATATTGTTTTTCAAAGGGGATCCTGTAACTTTTGAATTTACCCAAGTTTGTAACTCTTGCTGAGTTACAAACCAAGATTTAAATATTCCTGCTTTAAGAATAAATAAAAAGATTCCCAATTTCAAAACTGAATAAATCCTCCTTATAAGAACCAGTTAACAGAATTTCATACAGAAATAAATATCATTCATACAAAGAAATAACTGTCATTCAACTCGATGTGCAATAGGAAAAAAGGTCATCGGACAAGGGGACAATCTAAATAAGAGTTAAAAGCTGTATTACTGCCCATGCCCAAAGTTTATTCTGACACAAACTAACATGATATATATATACTGTTCTATATAACTCAGTAGGCCTCATAGATAACTAAAAATAACCGATCTGGATGAGAAATGTTTGAGAAAAACCTATGACTCAGTAATGTTGCTGCTTCTTAAATCAATATGAAATCATTTCTGATAACTACACTCTTTTCCACAATAGCAGAATAGTCAACTCAAACTTTTCAGTCTCATTACAATTACAATCTGTGTACCTCAACAAAAACTGCGCGATAATTATGACACAAAATTTTGTCACCAATTATTATTCAGAATCATACATTATTAGTAATACACATGCCCACTATAAACTAAATCTCAAAAGGTCAGATACAATGTAAATTAACAATGTAAGTGTGAAAGCTATTAGATCATTAACTGCAGTTTTAAAATAGAGATCCAAAGTGAACTTGAGTCAAAATATAAACAATCATCTAATAGTTTTCAAAAACACAAATTCAGAATTAAAATAAGGCTGAAATTAGTCACACAGAATTTTAAATATCTGGTATCTTAATTTCAAAGTATCTCTCAAATGCAGTCTCCAATATATAATTCAGAGATGTTTTAAGGTCACTTATATGTGCTAACAACTCTGCTCCTAGATACTAAATCTTATATAATAAAAGCCCAGCGACTGAATGGCAGAACGACCAGAATGACTGCCTGACCAGTCGCTATGGCACACACTGACCACCAAGGGGCAGACGCTCAATGCAGGAGCTGCCCCTTGGTGGTCAGTGCGCTCTCACAGTGGGAACGCTGCTCAGTTGACCAGTATGAGCAGAGCTTCCACAGCGGGCCAATCCCGGCAGGCCACTCCCCCTACCAGTGCACAAATCCCGTGCACCGGGCCTCTAGTATTTCATAAACTATACATGTTTTTTGTTTTGTTGTTAAAAGAAGATCAACACCATATTAAAGCATATACACTCTGAGTTAGACTGACTATTGCAATTTTGGCTAGAAATAACTTACATACTGACTTTGTTTTATCTTTGGTGGAAGTATTAAACAATATCAATTTTTAAAAACATCATTGTTGCCGAAGCCGGTTTGGTTCAGTGGATAGAGCGTCGGCCTACAGACTGAAAGATCCCAGGTTCGATTCCGGTCAAGGGCATGTACTGTGGCTACGGGCCCATCCCCAGCAGGGGGTGTGCAAGAGGCAGCTGATCAATGTTTCTCTCTCATCGATGTTTCTGACTTTCTATCCCTCTCTCTTCCTCTCTGTGAAAAATCAATAAAAATATATTTAAAAAATAATAAAAAATAAAAACATCATTCTTCAGAAGCTAACTTCAGACAAATTAATTTTCCCCTAATCTAATCTAATTAATTGAACTTTGTATTTTTGTGTTTAATTAGTTAACAAAACTAAATAGACACAATTTCACCATAAAATAAACACATAAAACTAATTTTATCTCCAGAATTAGAACAGGAAATTCATTAAAAATTCCCTAAAACATGGGACTTCAAAGGAGAAAATGAGTGACTGTAAAATAAATTTTGTTTCAAGAACATAATGAGAATATAAGTATACATTGGATTTTTTAATACATAAAATCAATTCTACTGTCTCTAAAAGTTTAAAATGTGCTTTTACTGGATTTCATGTACAATAC
The DNA here is from genome assembly GCA_027563665.1 of Antrozous pallidus. Classification (NCBI taxonomy): domain Eukaryota; kingdom Metazoa; phylum Chordata; class Mammalia; order Chiroptera; family Vespertilionidae; genus Antrozous; species Antrozous pallidus. Next base: position 61,585,207 of record CM050519.1, on the reverse strand, counting down.
TACTTTAAATCAGATTTAATTAGTTATAAAATAAGCTAATCTTTGAGAGCTACTTACAATCCAGATGGCAAATTCCTGGATGCAGTGATACCAAAGGAATACCACATAGCTTCAACTAGGATGAGGTCAACCAAGGCTGACAAAACCCAGGAACCCAGCAAAAAGGACTAAAAATAAAACAAAGCATTATATAGAGGAGTCTTCTAAAAATAAGTTAACATTTATTTAATTAGAACAAGTTCAAATATATATATACACACACACACACATATATAGTCTTTTCTAATAAAAACAAACTTAAAAAAATACACACACACATATACAATCAAAATGAGAAAATAAAACTACATTGGTCAAACACATTAATAGCATGATTTATTTTTAACAAGTAACACACAAACCATTAAGCAAAATAAATAATTAGAATTTTATTAAAGTCAAAATCCTAATTAAAATTGTTAGTACCCACTCAGACCTGATATTATGACCTATTACCATCATCATTATTTTATTATGCTAGTGAGTTAAATTTAAATTTTTCTTTGGTTAATGTCTATGTTCCAATTAAGATGAAGGATCATGTAATTAAAAGATAATTGTTAATAATAACAAAAAAACTATTTAATATAATAAAAATAAAAATAAATGTTTTACTCTAACCTAACAGCAAAGGGAAAATACATAAAAACTTACTGCAAATTTTCTGCTTCCATATCTTCTTTCAAATATCCTAAAATTATAAATAAGCAGACTACTGCAGAAACTATCTTTCAGATCAAGGCAAATTATTCTTCCACATATCAGCCTCCAAATCTAGATGGGGATTTTTAAAAGAATAAATAAGAGTGAGATCTGTTCAGGTTGTTCCTTAGCAAATTCATTACATTTACTTTATACTGCTTATTTTTTAAACTCTAAGCAAAATAATGATGCATACAGAAAATTAAAACATATATAAGTTTTTCCTAAAAAAAATGAGTTCTACTGTCTCCTACTAAAATTCTTTTCATATAACAGCACAAAGGGTACTTAAATTTTTTTTGCTTATATAATAAGTAAAATTCATTCTCATTAAGAAAACAGAAAATTTCCTGTAAACTATCTAAGACTATATTTTGTACAATTTAATACCATTATATATGTGAGCTGGAATGAAATGCCAATGTTCGATTTTATGCTATTTAATAAAACAGGTATAACTGAAAAGCTATTTAGAGATAAACTCAATATCTATTTCTAAGCTTAATTTTAATGCTCAACGTACTTCATACCAACCTATGTACAAGGCAAATTATGGTAACTATTGCTAAATATTACTAGGTTTAAATTTTTTAAAATAAGTTAACTTTTAATTTATGTAAATCAATTTCTCCTTGTGTGAAAAATAATAAGGGAATATACGAAGAAGAAAAGAACAACTCAAAGACTTGTTTTAAGACTTCTTAAATATTTTCCATATATTTAAAGATAATCCCAATGACATTTGTAAAATATTCTGATACTATTTCCCTTTCACAATTACCTTATAACAATGGTCAGCAAACTCATTAGTCAACAGAGCCAAATACCAACACTATGATTGAAATTTCTTTTGAGAGCCAAATTTTTAAAACTTAAACTTCTTCTAACTCCACTTCTTCAAATAGACTCGCCCAGGCGGTGGTATTTTGTGGAAGAGCCACACCCAAGGGGCCAAAGAGCCACATGTGGCTCACAAGCCGCAGTTTGCCAACCACTGCCTTATAAGATAGGTACAAAAAAAATATTAACATTCTTTTGTATTGTTTTTATTTTGGCAAAATATACATAAAATAAAATTTATCATTTTAACTATTTTTAGATATATAATTCAGTGGCATTAAGAACATTCATAATGTTGTATCACCATCACCATATTTCCATAATTTTTCACAATCCCAAACAAAAACTCTGTATCCATTAAACAAGAACTCCCCATTCTCCCCTCCCTTCCGCCCCTGGTAACCATTATTCTACTTTATGTCTCTAAGAATTTGACTATTCTAGGTACCTCATTAAGTGGAATCAGACAATTATTTGTCCTTTGTGTCTGGCTTATTTACTTCACTTACCATTATGTCTTCAAGGTTCATGTTAAAGCATGTATTGGAGCTTCATTACTTTTAATAGCTAAATAATATTACACTGTATGTCTGCGCTACATTTTTAAAATCTATTCATCTGTTAATGGACATTTGAATTGCTTCGACCTTTACGCTATTTTGAGGAATGCTACTATGAACACTGGTAAAATTAACTCTATTTTAAAATAAGGAGAATATGCACAGAGAAAGTGTTTTAGTTGTCTAAGGCATATGACATTGCCAAGAGAAATTCTTATGAATATAAATAATCTTAATATAAGTGAGAATATAAACCATATCAACTATCAAAACATTTCACTTCCATCTCAATTCCAACCAAAGCAGTCTCTGTCATAAGTATATTCCAAAATATGAGGGCATTGGACTGGTGTAGGGATGGTCATCAGAATTCATTTCACATGCCCATCTAACTGAAATGGGATGGCTGCCAATAATGCTGTGTTAAGGTCACAGCTGGGTTTAAGGAGAAACAGCACCATCATCAGTTAGCAATACCATAATGGGCACACATATGGAACACAGGTGACACCTCTAAACTACATTTCTTTTCTCCCTCAGAAATTCCATGACTGCACCAGAATCACAATGGCCAGCATATACGACCATCACATTATCAAATGAGAATGCTTTGTAAGCTATTTAGTGCTTTAAAATATAAGATTATGATGACTGTCACCTCTGCAGAACAAGATGAGAAACCATTAAAAATAGCTCCAAATCTTATATTCCCCACATTTTAAACTCTAAATATTCATATTCTATTCAGCGCAAAGTCCTGAGAGCCACTAGGAAAACCTGGAGGATTAAGGACATTAAGACTTTACAATTATTTAAATCTAACAAATTGGGTTTATAGAACCCCATTTTTTTATTTTATTTTTTTTAGTTAATGACAAATAAAACTAGAAACTACACTTTTAAATAATTTTGTAATTTGTCCTATGCTTAAGGATACAAAAACCTGTGACCTGGTATAAGGATAAATCATTGGGGATTACTATAAGGTGCCTGCTCCTTATAAAAATTGATCACTGACTTACACTCAACAAAGCAATACTTCTGCAAGATCTCTGCCTTAAGTGTCAAAATGTGGGAGATTCCACACTTGCAAAAGAAAGCCCTTCACCAACTGTCCCTCCTGTCCTCAACCAATGTAACCCTGCACTTGTCTCCAACCATGCCTCCTTTACAGCATTCCTATTGGTTTGAAGTACATATTGCTTTGGAAAGTAAAATGCTCTTCTTTCTCTATTGTTAATAAACTGGCATCCCTTCCTTCAGACCAAATGGAAAATTCCTTTTTTTTTTTTTTATGGCTCTTCAGAGCTATTCCATTCTTTAGTGGTCCCTACTTCATTTATCATGCCTGAGGATCTCATGGACACTTATGTCTTATGTATGTTTATGTTTAGATTTCCCAAGGCAGAACTGAAACTTCTTATCTCTGTAGCTGCTCTTATAAAAGCAAAGTGAGAGCTTATTAGGAGATTCTAGCAGGAGATTGTGCCTATTCACATTCCTGGACAGACGAGTGGTTGTCCTCTTTATCTTCAGAGCAAAGATGCCCATAAAGTGGTGAAATGGAAGGGGATGCTTGCCTGCTTAGCCAGATTAACCAAATTAACTTCCCAAATCAGGAAGATACCAACTTCAGTCCCTCATAGCAGTGGTTCTCAGCCAAATTGAGAACCACTGCATTACAGCAACTGAACTAATACAGAATCTATACTATATTCTAACAGAAAATAACTAAAAGACCTTCACAGGAACTTGATTAAACTAACCTGATTGGTATTAATTACATTATTATGATGTACAGGTGGATTATTGTAGATAAGTATTTATCAAAGAAAAGGTGGCAGGTTTATACACCACAATTTGCGCTAATATTCCAACTCATAGATAAGACCTAGACCAGCATGTTCCATGAAATCAGCCCATAAATCTTGAAAATCATAGAATTCTGTTTTTCCCAGAAGCAAAAACCCAAGAGAAATTTCCTACTTGGTTTAACCACCACTATAAAAGTCATTCATAGATTCCACAATCTGTTAGAGCTGAAAGAGCTTAGATTATTCAATCAATTATTTTAAACTGATGCAAGTTTTTAAAAATGTTATGCATACATGCTAATCACTAAAAACCAAATCTAATATTGCTTTTAATTCTCTTGAAATTATAAATCACACTTTCATGCGTAAAAAGTGTGACTGAAAAGAGGTGGTATCTAGAACTGCAATTGCTTCATTAGAATCTGCTTTGCTGAAAACATCAATAAATAAAACTAGAGAACTAGTTAATAGACTATTAATGATAAATAGTATTTCTTGCAAATTTAGAGGCTTTGAGGGACTAAGAATAGCAGAAAGAAAAGGCAAATCTACGGAAAAACCTGCCTTCTCCCTTCCCAAAGGCCAATGAAGCAGTGCTCACCTGAAAGTCATTCTTGACTGCTTGGAGGTCATACAGGAAGAATCTCTGACAGTGTGGCAGGAGTAGAGTCAGCAAAAGAGACAGGGCACTGGGGACCAGTAAAAGACTCTTAGATAGAGGTGCCTTGTCTAGAGGGAAAAAGAAAACCGCTTTGAGAATTATTGTTCCTAAGATTTAAAAAAACACAGGAGTGAAAAAAGAGAATTTATTTTTTTTTAAATGAAAATAAACTTCACAAACTCTGGAAGTTAGTTCTCATTAACATATATTTCAAAACACCTACCTGCAAGTGAGTAAGTGAACAAAGGGCACTGAAAAAACAAGTGGAATTTACTGGCAATGTTTTCACTGTCAGTTGGCTCTTAGATGAGACTAAACCAAGTTTACAGCCAGTAACTTCCTTAAAATACCTTTCAGAACATGGTCACCAAAGTGCAAAGAAAGAGAAGAGTATGCTTTCTATCAAATTGACCGGTTAGCTTTTGAGCATGTGCAGGATTTACATACATAAACACATTAAAAATAATTAAAATATGGTTAAAAGTGCTAACATTATTAACTGTAGTGGCCTACTGATATTGTCCACCATGAGCATGACTGAAGCCCAAGTCGGTTTTCCATTTAGAGTCTTTTCTAAACATTATGCAGCCTTCAAATTACAACATTTCCACTTCCCTTCGTCCATCTCAGTGAAGCATTTTAGCCGGAGGAGCCTCCCCTCACCCCACCCCCCTCCTCTGCACATCTGTTTCAGGGACTATTTGAATATTCAGGATTTTGTACTTGTTTTGCCTTCTGAACTACATTAAAGATTTCTAAAGAAAGGCCACCTGCTTTCTCTTCTCTCTATTGGCAATAAAGCCCAGCACAACCCTTTGCACCGAAGAAAGGTTCAGATAAACAAGTATCACTGATGGAGACATTCTCAGGTGGTACAAGGATCACTTTAATAGTATTCACAATAAATTTCCTGGGAGCGAATTTACTAATTACAGTTGGTAATGAGTTTAAGTATATAAAAATAGCCCAACTGTTTCCTCTCTGGTAAGGTCTTGCAACATCTAAATTGGAACCATTAGTACAGTGGTTGCATACTGTCTTCATGACTGAGACACAATCTAGGCTCCAAGGAATCTAAAAGCTAACAGAGCTCCCCACACCAGATAAGAGGTTCCCCATGGCCTCAATAAGTATCGAAGAAACAATCAATATACATCAAAAGTAGAGCAGAGCACCATGGCTGTGAGCTTAATCAATCTAAATTCTATCTCCAGCAGTTTAAGCCTCAGTTTTCCTCACTTGTAAAATGAAGATAAGAAAAGCTACCCCAAAAGTGTTATGAGAAGTAAATGAAATAGGGAAAACTACTTCTGCAACTGCAATTGCACCACCCCAAGGGAATGGGCTCCCTGTAAAGGCAAGCTCCTATTTTATCCTGACAGGACCAAAGATGGAGCAGGGGTAATGTAAGGCAGCTGGAACCATGTTTTCTTCCTCAGCTTGGGCTTCCACCATTCTTTGTGAAATAGGCTCTTGCAAGAATCATTCATTGCTGCCTCTTCCAGGCTAGCTCCTGAGTAACAGCTCGGCTTTACTGAAGAAAATCAAATTGCTGAGCTGCAAGATTTCATGATAAGCTCATAGTCTCAAATCTCAAACTGACACACTCTACTGATCAGCAATTCTATTGCCTTTCTCTAGTAAATCTACTCTCCAATTATTTCACACCATCTTATTCTCTCCTCAAATCTCCTTGCTCCACACTCCCAAATTGACTTAGATGTTTCCAAGTGAATAAATGAATGACATGCTTTAGTATTCTCAGTCATTCTCTAATATTAACAAGCACCTACTCTTGACCATGTATTACCCTAGGCCCTGGGGTATAGCAGTAAGCGATAGACAAAATCCCTCCCCTTTTGTGGTGCTTTCAGTCGAGACAAGAAAGACAGGAAAATACACAAACCAAGGAAACTATGCATGTCAGATGGAAATAAATACTATAGAAAAATTAAGCAGGCCTAATAAGCTGGTGTGGCTCAGTGGTTGAGCACTGACCCATGAACCATGAACCAACTGTAGTTCAATTTCTGGTCAGGGCATATGCCCAACTTGTGGGCTTGACCCCCAGTATGGAGTGTACAGAAGGCAGTTGACAGATGATTCTCTCTCATCATTGATGTTTCTATCTCCCTCTCCTTCATCTCTCTGAAAATCAATAAAAACATATTAAAAACAAAAAAGAAAGGAAAATTAAGCAGGGTAAAGAGTATGGCTATATAATCCATCACAGATCACCGGGTTTCTTTTAAAATACATGATAGGACTGCCACACACCCATTCCCCATCCCTAACTGAAGTTAGGTATGGCAACATGATTCACTTTGGCCAAGTCAGTGATAGACATTACTTCCAGGCAGATACCTGAAGAGCCATTGAATGGACTTTCCCTCTGCCAGTACTCAAGATGGTGGCCATGCTATCACCCAGATCCTCGAGTTAAAGTCAGTGTGAAGTGGACCTCCCAGGTATTTGCCACAGAAGGATACCATGAGTGAGAAGCAAACCTTGTCGTTTAGGCCACTGTTATTTTGAGCTGCTTGCTGCTGCAGCACAACTTAGCTTACCCTGATTTCGTGGAAAACACAGTGCTAGTAGGGAAAGAGAGGTGCTATTTTACATAGGGTGGTCAAAAGGCCCTTCTAATAAGGTGAGATTTGAGCAGAGACCTGTGGAAGTAGGCCAAGCAGACATCCGGGGGAACAGTATTCCCAGCAGAGGAAAGAGCATATACAAATGCTTTGACACAGAAACATGCTCAACATAATGAAAAACAAAACAAAACAAAAAACAGTAAGACCACCAAGGCAGCTAAAAGCAGAATAAGGACAAAGCAGACAAATAGGATATAAGGTCACATATGTGGGAGACCAAATAGTGTAGAGCTCTGTAGGCCATCAAAAGGACTTTAATCTTTCCTCTGAGACTGACAGGATCAGTTTGAGGGAATTAAAGCAAGAGTATCACATGATCAAACATATTTTCATAGGATCACTTTGGTTGCTAAATTGACAAGACATCACAAGAAGGGGAGTGTCGAAGAATGGAGACAGGTAAGGAGGCTATCCTGATGATCCGGCATGATGATGGCCAGCACCAGGGTGGTTTAGGTGGGAATGGTCAAAACTGGGAGATGGTTGGAAGATACAGCAGGCAGGATTTGCTGGCTGACTGGGAGTAGAAAATGGGCAAATGGAGAAGTCAAAGATGGACTCAAATTTTTGCTGAGCAACTAGAAGAGCTGCTGCCAGCTACTAAGATGGAAAATTCTGTCACATTTGCCCTTACTATGCCTCTACGATCCGAGCTCAGTTTGCAAAATGCTTTCTAACCCCCGTGTTTACCTCCATCTGCCAGGATTCCACCCTCTGCACCAGTGCTATTCTAAGTAGCCAGTTCACAAGCTGCTACCAGTCCATAGTGAAGTTTGTGTCAGAATGTGAACCAATATACTGCATCCTTCAGTGAGGAAGTCCAGCTATAAAAAAAATTCCATCTGAACTGAACTTGTGTTCTGCTCCCATATCACATTATTTGTGAACTAGGGACCTGGTGCATGAAATTTGTGCACTGGGAGTGGGTGGTCCCTCAACCCAACCTGCCTCCTCTCATATACTGGGAGCCCTCAGGGGATGTCCAACTGATGGCTCACCCCCAGCCTGCCCAAGGCCTAAAGCCTCTGGCGAGGTTTCAGGCCTTGGGCACTCAGCCATTGCCCTGCTCAGCTCAGCCCCGGCTGCCTGCGACCACCCAGCCCTGGGGGCTGGGTGCTCGCCGCTACCACTGTTTCATCTCCACACCCAGGGCCCGTTGCCTGTGCCACTTGGCTCCGCCTCCGCTCCTGATTGACTGGTAGCATTGCCAATCAGGAGCGAAGGTACGGTCAAATTTGCATGTTTCTCTTTTATTATTTGTGAATAGTCATGTAACTCTTTATCCCCTTTGTTCTAGTTTATTTTTTCACAGCACTTATCAAAAAATGCCTTATTAAATAGTGATTCATCAAATTTATCATTCAAACTGATTGTAAGAAACACCATTCTTTTAGTTATCACTAAAAAAGAAACAGTGACAAATATAATTCTAAATTGTCATAAATTAGGGAGAACTAAGATGGCGGCAAAGGTAAAACACCTATCTTGCCGTCATAATCAGCAATTTTAATACTACAACTTAACGAAAGAACAAACACCTTCCAGAATCACCAGAAAGCTCGCCGAGTGAAAATTCCACAAATAAAAGTGAAGATAAGACACTGTGACTCGGAGGAGCGGCGGCGGACGGCGTTGAAAGATTCGCACGGAGAGAGGTTTGGAGCGCACGCCGCGGAGAGGGCGGGCGGCTGAAAACCGGCCAGTTTTCTCGAACAGGGAGACAAAGGCATCCCACTGGACTGATTCTCCAGCTCTGGGCGAAGTCCAGAGAACCCACTATCATACGGGGTGAAAACTGGACAGAGGGAGGGCATGCTGAAGCTCGGGTGCTGCCGGGTCTCCCGGCTTGTGGAGAAGGCAGCTCGCGTGCGAACAGCTCGGATGCGTGACGGCACAGAGAGCACACCGAGACTTGTCTCTCATTCAGAAAACCGTCAGACTGCTTTGTTTTATGACCCTGGGTGAGACATTGCGCGTGCAGACTCACTTTGGGAAAGTCTGAATTCCCCGGCAGCAGGTGGAGCTCCACAGCGGCTCTCTCTCAGAGGTGTTGGCGGCCATTGCCCCAGGCACAGAGTCCCTGGGGCCGCATAGGGCGGAGCTAACGCTATCTGCTTGGCCCGGAGACTCCGCCCACCCAACCTGAGCACAGCTGAGCTTCACAGACAATTGGCCTGGAGGTCAATCCTCCAAGTGCTAACAACGATTAACTGAGCTTAACTTCAGCAAGACTGTGCAGCCCATATCCACCTCAGGTAACCGGGGAGGCTGAGCCACTGTCCCTAGTAGGAAGTCTACCACACAAAGCTAATTGACCAACTCAGGGAAGCAGCCACCATGCAGCAACATGGAAAGAAATCAGATGTGAAAGAAATGGAGGAAAAAAAATGACTGGACATGGAATTCAAAACCACGGTTATAGGGTTTTTTAAGAGGCTCCAACAAAAGACCGAGGCCTATAAGGAAATAAGCAAGACCACAAAGGAAATGAGTGAGTCCTACAAGAAAATGAACAACATCCTCAAGGATATAAACGAGAGCTGCAAAGAAATGATCAAGACCAACGTGGAAATGAATGAGTCCTACAAGGAAATGAAAGAGACCCTCAAGTATATAAAGGAGACTCTCAAGGATATGAAAAAGGACCAACCAGAAATTAAGCATACACTGACTGAAACAAAAAATATTATACAAAGACCTAAAAGTGCTCTGGAGCACCCCAAGAACCAAGTTCAATATTTGAAATACAAAGAGGTAAAATCCACTCAGCTGAAAAAGCATGAAACCAAAAGAATCCAAAAAATTGAAGATAGTGTAAGGGGCCTCTGGGACAACCTCAAGCATACCAACATCCGAATTATAGGGGTGCCAGAAAAAGCGAGAGGCCAAGACAATGAAAACCTATTTGAAGAAATAGTGACTGAAAACTTCCTACACCTGGTGAAAGAAATTGACTTAGGAGTCCAAGAAGTGCACCGAACCCCAATATATAGGAACCCTAAGAGGACCACACCGAGGCACATCATAATTAAAATGCCAAGAGCAAAAGACAAAGAGAGAATATTAAAAGCAGCAAGAGAGAAACAGTTGGTTACCTATAAGGGAGCACCCATACGATTGTCAGCAGATTTCTCAACAGAAACGATGCAGGCCAGACGGGAGTGGCAAGAAATATTCAAAGTGATGAATAGCAAGAATCTATAACCAAGATTACTCTATCCAGCAAAGCTATCATTCAGAATTGAAGGTCAGATGAAGTGCTTCGCAGATAAGAAAAAGCTAAAGGAGTTCATCACCACCAAACCAACATTATATGAAATGCTGAAAGATATTCTTTAAGAAGAGGAAGAAGAAAAAGGTAAAGATGAAAATTATGAACAACAAATACACATCTATCAACAAATGAACATAAAAATCAAGTGAGTTGATAGGCTGTTGAACAGGATAGACTGGTGAATATAACAGAGACATGGACATAGAGAGGGAATGGACTGACAATTCTTGGGAAGAAAAGGGTTGTGGGAAGTGCAGCAAGAGACTGGACAAAAATCTAGCAACAATGGGAGAGGACAGTGGGGAGGGGGAAGGGAGGGTGGAGGGTGGGATAGGTACAGGGTGGAGGGGAGCTATAGGGGGATAAAAAGGGGAAACAATGTAATTAATAAACTGAACAATAAAGATAAAAAAAATTGTCATTAATTATAAGGTACACCACACTTTCATAAATACTAAAATGTGAAAAAATTTCATTTAGAATCAAGAAATATGTTTCTGTACTGTCCATATTTCCATCCGAAGTCCCCAATAAATATAAGCTCTTTGGAAGCAGCAACTTAGTCTAACATGTTTACTGTTGCAGCATTCCCCATACTTATAACAGAATCTGGCCCATAAGGACAGTCAATAAGTATTTGTGTAATAAAAAGTGACTGATGTATAAAAGGGACTCAATAAATACTGGTGGAAGAAACGACCAAGTGTCCAGCAATGAATAACGAAACAAACAAAATGTGATAATATATACCCTATCTAATAAGAGAGTAATATGCAAATTTGACCATACCTTCGCCACATCCACAGCCACCCCCACCAGCCAATCAGGAGCAGATTATGCAAATAAACCCCAACCAAGATGGCTGCCGCCACTGAGAGCAGGAGGAAGGCTTGGGTTTCCCTGGCAACAGAGGAAGCTAAGCTTTCCACCTGCCATTGCCTGACTAAGCCTCCACTCAATGTTGCAAAGTTTCAATTATAAAAGATACAGAAATGGCAGCAGCCACTGAGCTGGAGAGAACAGAGGCTTGGGTTACCCTGGCAACGGAGGAAGCCAAGCTTTCTGCCTGCCATTGTGGGCCTAGGCCTCCACTCTAGGCTACAATGTTTCAAACAGAAATGGCTGCTGCCACTGAGGGAGCAGAAGGTTTGGCTCCACTCCAGGCTACAAAGTTTCAATTGTAGACATAGATTAATCCCAGAACCCAGGGCCTCTGCTTGGGTCTCTGGGGGGGTGTGGTCAGCCTGCAAACCTCCACAGGTCCCTCACCCAGGCTGCCCCTCACCCCAAGCGAACCCCCATCCTGATCTGAGACACTCTTCAGGGCAAACCAGCTGACCTTCAACCATTCACCAGGCCTCTATCCTATCTAACAAAAGAGTAATGTGCAGATTGACCATCACTCCAACACACAAGAGGGCTGCCCCCATGTGGTCAAAGATCCTGCCCCCGTGTGAACATAAGATGGCCAGCACAAGATGGCCAGCAGGAGAGGGCCGTTGGGAGGTTCTAGGCCCTGCAAGGGAGGGCAGTTGTGGGCCATCAGGCCAGCAGGGAGGGTAGTTGGGAGGGACCAGGCCTACAAGGGAGGGCCGTTGGAGGTGATCAAGCCTGCAGGGGAGGGCAGTTAGGGGTGACCAGGCTGGCAGAGGAGGGAAGTTGGGGGCAAACAGGCTGGCAGGGGAGCAGTTAGACATCAATTAGGCTGGCAGGGTAGTGGTTAGGGGGTGATCAGGATGACTGGCAGAAGCAATTAGCCTAAACAGGCAGTCAGACATCCCTCGAGGGGTCCCAGATTAGAGAGTGTGCAGGCTGGGCTAAGGGACATCCCCCACCCCCTGCCCCATGCACGAATTTCATGCACCAGGCCTCTAGTCTTAATAAAAGAGTTATATGCAAATTGACCTTACATTTGCTACACCCAGTAAGCCATGCCCAGAAGCCATGCCCACCAGCCAATCAGGAGCGATATGCAAATTAACACCTAACCAAGATGGCTGCTGCACATGGCAGGCCGGGGCTGGGGCAGAGCCAGCCAGCAACAGTAGGCCCGATGGCAGGGTAATGTTTGGGTGCCCTGGGCCAGGCTGGGGGCAGAGCCAGCCAGCAATGGCTGGGTGCCCTGGTCCAGTAAATTTGCATATGCAGACGGGGCAGGGTCCAGGCCATCGTGGCAGACCTGGCGGGCAGTGCCTAATGCCCCTGGGGAATCAAGGTGGCGATAGGGACCGGGCAGGCTTGGCAGGCAGCGCCTGACGCTGTCCATGGTGACTGGGACCAGGCAGGCAGTATGGACAACACCTGACGCTGCCTGCTATGTCCAGTCAGTGATCAGTGCTGTGCAGTTTCAGCAGGCACCTCATGATGTCACCCACGGGGTCGAGGCGGCAATCAATATGGGCAGGGAGCCTGGATAGCGCCTGACGTTTCCCGTGGGGTCCATGTGGCGATCGGGATGGGGCAGGCGTCATGGACAATGCCTGCTGTCATCTGTGGGATCTGGGCGGTATCGGGACTGGGTAGGCCCGGCGGACAGCGCCTGATGTTGCCCGCAGAGTCCAGGCATCAATTGGGACTGGGCAGACAGTACGGACAGTGCCTGATGCTGCCCACAGGGTCCAGGCATCAATCGGGACTGGACAAGAGGCATGGACAGTGCCTGACGCACCCCCCCCCACCCCCCCATGGAGTCCAGGCGACAATCGGAACTGGGCAGTTCCAGCAGGCAGCACCTGACGTTGTTCAAAGTCCTGGGAAACATTCCCAGATCAGGAAGGGAAGTCACAGGGTGTATATTATTGCTACAAATACTGTACTTCCTACTACTTACAACAGATACAATGTAATGTATTAGATGCCTTCCTATTGCATGAAGTACATATTCTCATAGGTAATACTGGTAGATATGTTATAGTTATGGCAGTATGTCATATCCCATCTATATTAATAAAAGGGTAATATGCTAATTAGACCATGAGACGTTCCAGATGTCCTTCCGAACAAAGCCATGGTGGCAAAGCTGAGGCAGAGGAGGTTATGGGTGATCAGGCCAGGAGGGGAGGGCAGTTGGGGGTGATCAGGTTGGCAGGGTGGTGCAGTTGGAGGCAAGCAGGCCAGCAGGCAGAGTGGTTAGGGGAGATCAAGCAGGGAGGCAGTGAGCAGTTAGGAGCCAGGAGTCCTGGATTGCAAGGGGGCTGTCTGACTGCCACGGTGGTCCCAGATTAGAGAGGATGCAGGCCAGGCTAAGGGACACATCCCCTCTCCATCCTCCCCCCCCCCAACCCTGTGCACGAATTTCGTGCACCAGGCCACTAGTATATACATAAATATACAATGGAATATCTATTCAGTCTTAAAAAGGAAGGAAATTCTGACACAAGCTACACTATGGATAAACATTTTGGACATTACCCTGAGAGAAATAAACCAGACACAAACAGATAAATACTGTATGACTGCACTTATATGAGATACCTAAGTATTCAAATTCATAGAGACAGAAAGTAAAATAGTGGTTGCCAGGGACTGGGGGAGGGAAGAATGAGGAGTCGTTTAATGGGTAAAAACTTCAGTTTTGCAAAATGAAAAGAGTTCTAGAAGTATATGCACAATTTAATGCCATTAAACTGTACACTTAAAATGGTTAAGACAGGCACCAGCCAATTTTGCTCAGTGGATAGAGCATAGGCCTGCAGACTGAAGGATCAAAAGATTTCAGTCAAGAGCACGTGCCTTGGTTGCAGGCTCAATCCCTAGCCCCAGTCGGGGCCCATGCAGAAGGCAACCAACTGATGTTTGTCTCAAGTTCATATTTTTATCTGTGTGTGTCTCTCCCCTTCCCTTCCACTCTCTCTCTCTCAAAAAAAAATCAATGGAAAAAATATCAAGTAAGGATTAAGCAAAAACAAAAGGGGGGGGGGGAATGCTTAAGATGGTAAAATTTGTTAAATATATATAATCCTAATATGCAAATAGACTGAAAGATTGAACAACCAAACAACCAGTCACTATGACATGTACTGACCACCAAGGGGTGTGCACAGAACGTGGTGGACATTGGTCATGGCAGGATGATGGAGCAGGTGAGTGGGGTTGCAGGACCAAGGCAGGGCACTGGTCGTTGTCATCAGGGCAAGCCTCTGTGGTTACTGAAAATTTTTTGCTCACACACACCACGGTCCCGTCCAGTGCTCCCACCTGCTGCCAGTACTAGAGCCACTGCCCAGGGCCAGCCCTGATCACTCGGCACCATCAGTGGGTACAATAGTGGCTGCTGGCCCCAATTGCCCCTCAGGGCTTCTCTACCTCCCCCTGCTCCTGAGGGGTGATCAGGGCTGGCAGTTGCGTCTTGCACCTGCTGCCGGCAACAGCCCCACTTGCATCTGCTGCGGGCGCCATCAGCAGAGCTGCAGGCAGACAGGGGACTGGGGACTGTAGCAAGAGGGTCCAGGCAAGGGCGTGGAGGATGGACTGTACGCTTAAAAATGGCTGGAATGGTAAATTTTAGGTATGTACTTTTTATCACTAATAAATATTTTAAAGAGATAATTAGAAACAACATTTGTCCATTAAATTTGACAACTTAGGTGAAGTAGACAAATTATTTGAAAGATATAATCTACCAAAGCTCGCTCAAAAAGAAACAGGTAACCTGAACAGTCCTACAGAAATGAACTCATAGTTAAAATTCTTCCAACAAAGAAAACTCCAGGCCTCATGACTTCACTGGAGAATTCTATCAAGCATTTAAAAGAAAAAGAATACTAATTATAAACAAACTCTTCCATCAGATAGAAAAGAAAAGAACACTGTCCAAATCATTTTTATGAGGTCAACATTATACTGATACCAAAACCATACAAAGACATTGAAAGGAAACAACACACCAACATCTTTTAGAAACACAGATACAAATTTTTCAACAAAATATTAGCAAACTGAATTGTGCTATACTTAAGTAAGATAATACATCACAACCAAGGTAAGTTTATACCAGGAATACAAAGCAAATATATCAATGTAATTCCCTGTATGAATAGAGTAAAGAAAAACATACTGTATAATTCTATTCACACCCTGCACAATTATCTGCTGATTCTATGACGCCAATTTTTGTCAATTCATTAGGCAAAACTTGCCACTTACTGTTTAGTCAATGATAAACTACTGGCTGTGTAGTCAGTGGTAGACTACCTCTTTGATCAAATCTTATTAATTTCTAGAGGCCTGGTGCATGAAATTCGTATGGGGGGGGGTGTCCCTTAGCCCAGCCTGCACACTCTCCAAACTAGGACCCCTCGAGGGATGTCCGACTGCCTGTTTAGGCCCGATCCTGGTATGGGGATCGGGCCTAAATGGGCAGTCAGACATCCTTCTCACAATCCAGGACTGCTGGCTCCAAACTGCTCACCTGCCTGCCTCCCTGATTACCCCTAACCGCTTCTGCCTGCCAGCCTGATCACCCCCTAACCACTACCCTGCCAGCCTAATTGATGCCTAACTGCTCCCCTGCCAGCCAGTTTGCCCCCAACATCCCTCCTCTGCCAGCCTGGTCACCCCTAACTGCCCTTCCTTGCAGGCCTGGTCCCTCCCAACTACCCTCCCCTGCTGGCCTGATGGCCCACAACTGCCCTCCCTTGCAGGGCCTAGAACCTCCCAACGGCCCTCTCCTGCTGGCCATCTTGTGCTGGCCATCTTATGTTCACATGGGGGCAGGATCTTTGACCACATGGGGGCAGCCCTCTTGTGTGTTGGAGTGATGGTCAATCTGCAAATTACTCTTTTGTTAGATAGGATAGAGGCCTGGTGAATGGTTGAAGGTCAGCTGGTTTGCCCTGAAGAGTGTCTCAGATCAGAATGGGGGTTCCCTTGGGGTGAGGGGCAGCCTGGGCGAGGGGCCTGTGGAGGTTTGCAGGCCAGCCATGCCCTCCCAGAGACCCAAGCAGAGGCCCTGGGTTCTGGGATTAATCTATGTCTACAATTGAAACTTTGTAGCCTGGAGCATAGCCAAACCTTCTGCTTGCTCAGTGGCGGCAGCCATCTTGGTTGGGATTTATTTGCATAATCTGCTCCTGATTGGCTGGTGGGGGTGGCTTGTGGGGGTGGTGAAGGTATGGTCAAATTTGCATATTACTCTTTTATTAGCTAGGATGATCAACATTTACTGAGCATTTTCCAAGTGCAAAATACCATACACAGTACTTGTATATACTACCATACTCCTGACACTCACACCTCAGGTCTTTACACCTGCTACTCCCTATATCTTAAATGTTCTCCCCACATCTAGCTTATTCTGATCATTCAGTACACTTTTCTAATAACATCTGAGAGTGGCTTTTACTCATGAGTTCATTGCTCTGGAGCACATCACCCTGCTTATTTCAAAGCATTTTTCACTATTTGAAATTATTCTCCGTTTACTTCTTTTTCTCTCTTATCAGAATACAACAGTCTTGCTCACTGTTATATTCCCATCCTCAGATTAGCACCTGGCACATAGTACTGGCACACAGTATTTGGTGAATAAATAAATGATATGAGGTAGAAACTACTTTCTACAAATTTAAACACAAGAAAACACTGCAACTCAGCCTAGGTTCCACTGAAATTGAAAGGTAAGATAAAAGGTTGGATACAGGCAGTTTACTTTGGAATGTGATCCCAGGGAGCTGAAGTGAAGAACCCAGAGAGTGAAACAGGGAAGGAGTGTCAACACACGGTTTCGTTAGCAGCTGGACACTGCTCTGAGTGATAGATGTTTCTGACAAGTGCTTGATCCCAGGGGATTTTCTGAGAAGGCTTGTGAATGTATTCGCAGAACTATCACCCAGGGAGGACACAGGAAAGCAATTTTATCCATCATGCCTCAATAATCTAGAGCGGCCAAAGAAAAGAAGCTCCAATGGAGGGAATAGATATAAGCATTACCAAACCAAACTGGTTTACACCAAACAAGACTGGAGAAACGATAGAATGAATGAAAGGTGAGACCGAGCACACTAAAATGCTGTCTGAAGTAATGGTGAGGAAATGGAAGAACCAAGTTCAAACCCTGAAAATCGGACCACAAATAAAATTGCTTCTCATGCTGCATTGCCACAGAACTCCATGTCCAAAGTGATTTTCACCTACGTGGTAGGGTTTCAAGTGAAAGACATTTTTAGTCACAAATAGCAACCATAGAAATTAAAGTGGTACCTTGTATAACAAAAAAAAATGCAACTGTGAATGGGGATATAAAGAGCTGAAGTCTTGGGAGGGTGCAACACAGAATATTTATTAAATGCTAAACTGATTTAAAAAATTAAATAGATATAAATGCTTTGCCCCCAAAACAACATCTGCATCTAGGAATTTAGCCTAAATTATCATGGATGTGTATAAATTTTTTGCTACAAAAATGATCATCACAGCTTTGTTTATGATCAGGAAAAGACTAGAAACAACATGAAATGTCCAATAAGAAAATGGGTAAATTATGTTTGATCCATTAAAATAATAATCAATTTTAAGAAATAGGTTGTAGAAATAATATTTCATGCCTTGGAAAAATATTCCTAAATAATAAGTACAAAATATTTCTAATATGTAATTAGGTATCCTAGTAAATCAGCAATACCTTTTTCATTTCATGACACATAAACTAATTATTAAAATCCTCCAACATACAAAAAAAAAGTATAATTTTGATTCATTCACACCAGATGATATTGTTGTGTTGGCTTTGTCATCTTTTTATTTCAGACATAAGGGAAAAGAGATCAGTGCCTCTGACTAAATAGTCAGGTATTGCATGTTTTAAAAATTCTTGCAGCACTCTGGTTGAAAATCACTGTATAAATAAATAAAATGTTATATACTACTTCTTTAAAAAGTAGTTTTTTAATCACTTATAAAAATATGAAATGATAATCTCTGAATAATCTGTTCATAGAAGATTCTAGTTTTTTATAAAAATATATTTTAAGGATTAGAAAAAGTAATTTTTGGTGGACTCGTTACTAACGCAGTAATGTCACTAAATCCTTATGCACTGAAATAAGGCCAGTCACAAGCAATCTTATGACCTCATTGTGAGTGGAACCAGGAAGTGGTTCTTACATGAAGAACCCAAGCAGTGATCAAATGAAAAGTTAAAAACAATTGTCACTTGTCTGCAACAGGTCCTTCTACCTAAGACAATGGGGATGTTACAAATTTTGATTAACAGACAATATATTAATCCAAAAGTAAAAATACAAAACATCTATGGCAAAGGTAACACCAAAATTTAAGACATTTTCTTTTGGGTCATCTCCCTTTTGGTATGACCAAAGTACACAGCCATCTCTGTGGCAATGAACAGCAACCAGGCTTTGGTCACTGTGTATTGTCCTAAAATAATTATTACAGTATTTGTTGATTATGCCAGGCACTGTGCTAAAAAAAGCACTTTCTGTGTAATACCATCTCAGTGAATACTTACAGTAACCCTGTGGCAGCAATGAGTTATCTGCATGCTCTAGGTAAAAAATAGACTACGAAAGGTTAACTAACTTGCCCAAGGTCACAGCTAGTTATTAGGAGGGCTGAGATTTGAATCCAGTTCTGCCTAACCCTAAAGAAAAGTTTTTCTAGTACATAACAGAGAAACATGATGTCTTATATCATGGTTCATTCTAAAGGGATTTTTATCATTATTTTTTAGTATTTCACATGTATCTTTTTGGTTCCTCAAAAAGTTAAACATAGAATTACCACATGACCCAGCAAATCCATTCCTAGTTACATACCGGAGAACTGAAAAACAAATGTTCAAACAAAAACCTGAATATTCATAGCAGCATCATAATAGCCAAATAGTGGAAACAACCCAAGTTAATAGATGAATAAACAAAATGTAGTATATCCTTACAATAGAATATTATTCAGCCATAAAAGAAATTAAGTACTAATATATGTTACAACATGGATGAACCTTGAAAAAATTATGCGAAGTGAAAGAAAGCAGATATAAAAAGATACATATTGCATGATTCTATTTACATGAAATGTCCAGATTAGTAGCTGTCAGGGGCAGGAAGGAGGAAATAGCCAGTGACAGCTTAGTTAGTACTAAGTTTCTTTTGGGGGGGTTAAAAAAGAATTACAGTGGTAGGTGATGATTGCACAACAATGTAAATGCACCGGAAGTTAATAGTTGTATACTTTAAAATGGGTAAAATGGTAAATTTTATGTCACATGAATTTTACCTGAATAAAAATATGCATCTTTTATACAATGAAGACACTCACCACAGGTCTTGCTGAGATTAGCCGCAGTGGCTGTTACAGAAGCATTGCAGCTGAAGATAGAAACAGGGGGTGGGGATGGGAAAAAAGGCAGCAAACCTAGCAACAGTGCCTGTTCCCGCAAGTCAACCATGTAAACATATATTTGTCAAAAACCCCAGTGTGGTTCACACCACTGAGAGGAGTCACCATATCCTACCAAATGGGTTTTTCTATTTCTGACTGCTTACCTATTTGGTAAACTTCTCAGGGTTTCCACAAAAATGGGATGATTTGGTGTCTCATGAAATAAGTTCCTTAAAGTTTTTCATCAGGAAGAGGCTAATCCAAAAATAAGTATGGAAGTTCATAAAAATGCAGTGACTGATGCATTGCAAGGGATACCTTCTGTTCCCGCCATGATTTATTCTTCAGGCTTACTAGCTTCCTAGAAAAAAAAGTTAATGAAACTTATCCTCAGTTACCAAGTCTGGAAGAGGGAGTGCCTTCTGGTAATCATCTCGACAGACTCCCATAAAACTGCCCAGGAATCAAAAGGTCCCAAGTGTGTTTTTGTTACTTATCCTCACTTCTCTACAATGTTTAGAAATAAAATGCTCCAAGCCATCCATGAATCCACTCTTGTTCCTAATACACCAGGAAGACTTCAATGACACTGGGCACCTGCCACACTGATGGCTCCTCACACAAGTCACCAAACAACTGAGCACAGCGCTTGTCTCGTGAGGCAGCCAATAAACACGTTACTAGACCAATCCTTGTAAAATGTATCAGGAAAATGAACAAAAGAAAAGACTAAGAAATTTCCAGGGGGGGGAAATGGCATGAAGGGAGAGGGCTTGCTTTATAGATACAAAAATTTAGGGGGGAGGGGGATGAGCGATTGAAAACTGTAAAAGGAAGTTCTAACACAGAGCCTAACATAAAGAAAGGCTTGTGTGCCAGCAAAAGTGTGTCACCTCTGCAAATTACCAACAATGCATTGGGCACCTATACATTTATTTTGGTTCTATCGTTATGCTGGACTCCAGTTTATCCTCCTTAGAAAGATTTTATACAAACATTAAGTCTTTCATTTAGCATAAAAAACAGTAATTGCTAAAAAGTGCTAATTAGACAAGGGATACAATTATAATGAAATAATAACTTTAAAAGCCAAAAGAAGAAAATTATCAATGTTGCATGTAAATACAGGATAAATTATTCAAACAGTAGAAACAACTCTAAAAATATGAATCATGAAGCTTGCTGATAGCACCAGACCCATGTGATAAATTGTAAGAGGGAAAAAAAAGTAATTTTAAAAGGGTAAAGTGAGTGATTATTGGCAACAAAATCTGTTGTAAATTCAAGGGCCTCACTGAGTTAGGCAGGTATCAGTGAAACAGGGAGAGTAGATGGCAAAAGTACATGATCAGTAGATTTTTTTTAACAATTCAGCTCTGATGTTACCAGATAGTCACCTCAAGAGATAAGATAAATCTGGATTTCTGTTCGAAATACTCCAAATTTAAAAAATGTTGGAAGGTAACTCTCCTTCCACCCCTTTCACTCACCATCAACACATAGATCAAATAAAACCCATTTGTGTGACCTGTCAGTTTTCAAAGTCTGGCCTAGAGACTCATCACTGAGATATTTCTTAGAACAATATTAATTTAAGACAGGGCTAAGAGTCGTAAGGCCAAGAGTGATGAAGGGTTGTTGGTAACAGCTTCATGAGAAGCCAGGGATGGTCCTATATGTTCACTGACCCAGTGAATCTTGAATCAACTCAAGTAGGTTGACAAGTATACTATAGCTAGAAAAACATTTACTAGAACAGCTGAGAAAATAGATAGGGCAAGGAGTTATCTGCTCAGCAGATGTTTAATGTAGAAGTCCTGGTCTAATTTTAAAGCTTTGATGAACTAAGGAACCTCTTTCACTCCTGTTCGATAGAAGAAAACATAAGAAAAACAGCTTAAAATCCTTTTAAGTTTGGATGTGCACATGGCCTTTTAGCACCTAATCTGTTTGTGAGTAGAGATGCTACTAAACATCTCTAATCACAGGTGCTGAGAATGCCAAGTTGATGGGGAGAAAAAGCCTCACTTAAACACTAAAATTAATTCAGAAAGGGTTAGATAATCAAATAAAAGCAATGAAACAAAAAAGATAGCTAGATAAAATTACAGTTCAAGACAGCAACCTTATACCCCTGTCTACATCTCCCTTCCAGTCATACTGAAATAAAAGAAGCCTCAAAACGCCAGAGAAATGTCTCCTTCCAAATGAGTCCAGGGAACTAATCAATAAATCCCAAGATCTAGAGAGGGACATGAGCAATCAGAATAATCTAAATTATTCATTAGATTCATTAGAAATAATTATTCATCTAAATTATTTCTCAAACTTCAATCATTCCCATTACCACATCACAATTTTTGCTGTATCCCAGTATCACCTATCCTAGACCTATCCTAGTCTTTAATATTTTTCTTTAAATCACCTATGATTTAAATTAACATAAAGGAAACTTTATATGACTATAGTAAGTGGAAATTGTCACTTTGTCATCAGTAGGTGGTAGCTATAAAAATAAACACACCTTACTGTATTCTAACTAGAGGCCCAGTGCACAAGCTTCATGCACTGGGGGTAGGGGGAGGCTGGCAGTCAGACATCCTTAGCGCTCCCACCATTGCTGCCGCGCTCGCCAGCTGTGAGCCTGGCTTCTGGCTGAGCAGTGCTCCCGGTGTGGGAGCGCACTGACCACCAGGGAACGCTCCTGCATTAAGCACCTGCCCCCTGGTGGTCAGTGTGTATCATAGCAACTGGTCGTTCTGCTGTTGGGTCAATTTGCATATTAGCCTTTTATTATATAGTATTATTATACAGAATATTGATGTTGACAGAAAAATCTGGGCCTGCCTCCTATTCTGTTACAACAGAAAACTAGCTCCTTTTAAGGAGGTATTTCAGACTAGCACCAAATTGAAACTTTCTCTAATACAATCAGGATGAAAAAGAACAGAAAAGGGAGTCATTATCTTATGTTTGTTTCAATGTCACTTAATGTTGGGCCCACATCCTGTTCAAACCATTCCCATAGTATGAGAGCTACCCCTATACTTGTGACAGCTAGGCCAGTCAGCCCTTCCACAAACCCCCACTCACATCCCCTGACACAATCTCATATTCTTTCTCACATAGATCCATTTGTTCAACCATCCCAGCTGAAAAAAAGACTTGGTCCCCAAAATAAAATCTAAGAAATGCTCTCCAAAGAAAGGGGACAATCTACTTATAGAGAACATGAAGAGGGTTGGAGGACTGAGAAAAAATAAAGAGCTTGGGGCAACTTTAAAACCTCTAAAGGAGATGACAACCTTGATAACATGGAATGAGGGTGAGGGTTGGGGGAGAGGATAGTAAGAAGGGTCCCCTAGCCAGTTGTCCCATGCGATGAAAGGTCACCAGTTTGATTCCCAGTCAGCGCACATACCCAGTCTGTGGGCTTGATCCCTGGTCAGGGTGCATGCAGGAGGCAACAGATGGACGTTTCTCTCTCACATTGACATATATATATATATATATATATATATATATATATATACACACACATACACACACACACACATATCCCCCGTACTTTCTCTCTAAAAATAAACAATTAAAACCATATTTTAAAAAGAAGAAGAAGGGCAGCTTTACTCAGGAGTGAAATTCACAAGAAGAGCCAAGCCCATCTCACTTTGCCACCGCAGGGGATTTTCACTGTCCTTGGCCCACCACTCTGCACCCTCTCTGGAAATAAGCCTATTCACATGCTCTGCAAACTTGAGAAGAACCTACAGTCAACCCTGCCTTTTAAGGTATGAGCCTCTTGAGGACAAAAACCTACCCACAAATCAAGAGGAAACCCACACCAGCTATTTGCTAATCCAGTCTTTCACTATGTACAAGAATGGCCAAGCAAGCATCAGAAAGTTCACCACCAATGTCCTCTAAACAAAAAAAGTTTACTCCAGAGGGATGCCAGGGAACAAAACAAAGACAAATCCAAGAAGAAAATAATGCAAAATTCAAGAAAGAGCAGTAGTTGAGTGTGAAAAAATAGTAAAGGAAAGTCACATGAAATTGGGAGACTCCCTCTGACCTAGGGCTCTATTTTCTTCTAGGCCTCTAATCACACACCTTGGTTCTACTGTAATTACACCAACATAATAATGTAAATATAGCTATTGTTTTGATTTTCTATATAAAATCAACCTATGGACAAAGTATGGAAGGCTTAATTACCATTATAGAACAGACTGTAAATACACATTGCATACATGAAAATTCCTCAGCTTATCTACAAATAGAACCTATAGTTGACAAATCAATAGAGGCACAAATATATCATTTAAAGTTATAATAGTCTTTGTTCTTCCCTGGCTGCTTGAGGACTGGCCAACATCACGAACACAGTAACTATCTGGACCAGGAAATTCATAACCAACAGGCTACTTCAGTGGAAACAAATGGTCACTGACTCCTTCCCCTGGGAAGGCAACAGCACCTAAGTCAGAAATTTGGCAAAAACTAGCCAAAATATGTAGGACCCCACCAGATATCACCTCTGTATTTGGATTCAAAATACATATTGGTGGTAGCAAGACAACTGGTTTTGGCATGATCTATGATTCCTTGGATTATGCCAGGAGTGGAGAACCTATTTTTCTGTCAAGGGCCATTTGGATATTTATAACATCATTCATGGCCATACAAAATCATCAACTTCAAAACTAGCCTGCTATATGTGGTCAAACATTTAATTAACTCACCCCTAATGCTTTGCAGGGCCAGACCAAAAGATTTTGCAGGCCTTACATTGCCTGTGAGCTGAACGTTCCCCACCCTTGGTTTAAGGCAATGGTCAGCAAATCCATTAGTCAACAGAGCCAAATATCAACAGTACAACGATTGAAATTTCTTTTGAGTGCCAAATTTTTAAAATTTAAACTTCCTCTAATGCCATTTCTTCAAAATAGACTCGCCCAGGCCGTGGTATTTTGTGGAAGAGCCATACTCAAGGGGCCAAACAGTCACATGTGGTTCGCAAGCCACGGTTTGCTGACCACTGGTTTAAGGCATCCAAGGAGGTCCTAGCACAGTATGCTTTGTGGATAAGGGTAGCTACTATACCTTTTTCTACTGTCAAGCTACATTCAAAGGACTAAAGTGACATAAGCACTGAAAATTTAGAACAATGGCAACACAACTAATAAAGTCTTGAGAAAAATGTCTAGAAAAGATTACCATAATTTAAATGAAGGCTAAATTACAATTCTCAAGTATAATCATAATTTAAATGAAGATTAAAACTTAAGCAATGTGCATGCAGTATGGTGACTATAGTTAATAATACTGTATTCTATACTTGGAATTTGCTGAGACTACATCTTAAATGTATTTATTACACACAAATAACTATATGAGGTGATGGATATGTTAATTCGTTTGACTGCAGTAATCATTTCACAAGTCTGCTGTAAGTGTATACAATTTTTTATTTGACAAGTATATCTTAATGGAGGGGGGAAATACAATAAACTGTATAATACAAATTTTTATTGAAAACAAATATAAAACAATTTTTTATTTAAAAATATACTTGCCTGAGTCATGGCTCAATGGTTGAGCATCGACCTATGAACCAGGAGGTCACAGTTCGATTCCCAGTCAGGGCACATGCCCAGATTATGGGTTTGCTCTCCACTGGGGGGCATGCAGGAGGCAGCCAATCAATGATTCTCTCTCATCAATGATGTTTCTATCTCTCTTTCACTCTCCCTTCCTCTCTGAAATAAATAAAAAATATTTTATAAGTAATTAAATAAACTTAAGAAGACCATCACAATACCAGAGTTATACCAAAGCACAATTGAAAAAATGCTAGAGTAAATTATTTTCAAGACATTCTTTTTCAGGTTGTATCTATTATAATGTCATAGAAATGCATTTTTAAAGTAGCTTGATTTAAGGTAGTTTCTACCTTCTTTACTAAAATATATTGAGACAAGTTGGGAAAAGTTGAAGAAGGAAGATAATTTGACTAATAAAGGAAGAGAAGGGGAAAAGAAGAATATGCAAAGATAACTACAGCACATTAACTACTACAAAAATATCCTAATCTAATAAAAGAGAAATATGCAAATTGACCATACCTTCACTACGCTACCAGCCAATCAGAAGCGAGGGCGGAGCCAAGTGGCACAAGCGCCAGGGCCCAGGGGTGGAGATGAAACTGCAGTGGCAGCAAGCACCCAGCCCCCAGGCGCTGTGCAGGGAAGCGGCAGCTGCAGCAGTGGTGGCAGCAGCAGGGAGCGCTGGGTCCCCAGGCGCTGTGAGCGGAAGTGGCGGTGAGCGCCCAGCCCCCGGGGCTGGGTGGTGGCAGGCATCCGGGGCTGAGCTGAACAGGGCAATGGCTTGGGCAGGTTGGAAGTGAGCCATCAGTTGGACATCCCCTGAGAAGGGGCAGGTTGGGTTGAGGGACCACCCACCCCCAGTGCACGAATTTCATGCACCGGGCCCCTAGTATATATATATATATATATAAAAGGCTAAGGGTTCGACTGTCCAGGTAACGTAGCAACACCTGGCTTTCTCTCCCTAGGGATAAGCCTCCTTGCAGTTTCTTTAGTCCAGGTACACAACTTGCTTTATAGCCAGGTGCAAACATTTCACACTGTAACCAAATGTCTGTGAAGCGTTTTCCTGTGCCTCATCTCATTTGATTCTCACAGAAGTCCTGGAGTAGGTAAATAGGAGACTCAGGAATCCTCTTTTCTTTTCATTAGCCAGAAAACAGAGATTTAGAAAGCTTAGAAACTTGACCCTAATGAAAAGAGGAAATGGTGGAACTTGAAAATGACCTCAGTTTTTCTCACTGCACAGAATATAGTCAAACACTGCTGCACTTAAATATTTTACTCTTGGTTCTCCCCGCATGATCTACAATAATTATCTGCTGTGTTGCTGATAATTACCTGAAAGAGAAGTTGGGGTGCTTCACTGGGATGGAAAAAGTTTAGCTAAATCAGAAAGCAGGTATAATTAAGCAAGTTTCTCTCTCTCTCTCTCTCTCTCTCTCTCTATATATATATATATATATATATATATATATATATACACACACACACACACACACATACACACACACACACACACACATAAAGCTCTGCTGGCGCCAATCGCACGTGTGTTTCGATCTGTCACCGTCAATCGTGAATTTGGTTGACACTTCTATTATAAAAAAGGGCGAATAACAATATTAAAATATTTATATTTTATATTTATATTAATTAAATAATTACCTTTCAATGTGCATGAATTTGTGCACCAGGCCACCAGTTAGGACATAAAACATCTCTCCTAAAAACAAAACGGTCTCCTGGCTCTGATTTAGGAGGAAAGAGACTGGTGGCTGAAAGCCATCAGAAGGAAAGTGGTGGAGCACATGAGTAACAGCGGTAGTAGTTACAGGGGAGGAATGAAAAGCAACTTGCCAGGACACAGTAATTCAGTTTTCAATGATTAGGAAATAAGCCCCACTGCTAAACTGAGCTATTACATTCATCATTAGACTATGAAAATCCCCGTGGTCAAGAGAAATAAATGTAAATAAACTTATCATTTTAAGTCTGAGAATCAGTAGTGTGTATTATTAGTTCAGAACACAGAATAGGGAGCCAGAATGTCTGGGTGCAAATTCTAGTACCATTCCTCAACAGTTATGTGATCTTAAATGCCTCAGCTTTCTCATTTTAAGTCTTTTCCATGACCTACAAGTTACAAAACAGCATTTAAGTGTAATAAATGTACTTTTAATTATTTATTTTTGCACTGGAAATAGTATGAAGATAAAAATCAATATGTCAATAAATGCTATTTTTATTTCTTTCAACTACTTTTTCATATTTCAGAATTTTCTTAGATGAACATCTGTTTATAATAACAAAATCAGTTCATTTAAAACAGAAACGTAAATGTGTGGTTGGGAGAGAAGATAAAGAAAATTAACTGAAATGATTACAGTGGTTTTTCTTTATCTTCCAAACTTTCTAGAATATGATTAATTTTACTTTCAGACTAAAAAGAATCATTGTTTTCAAAAGTTTTCTCCCTTAACAGCCCAAACGGCTATCAGTAGATGAGTGGATAAAAAAATCTATGGAAGGCCCTAGCCCAGTGATGGGCAACCTTTTGAGCTGGGTGTGTCAAAATTTGCCAAAAAACCGAGCATAACTCAGGTGATGTGTCACTTCAAGAAAAAAAACACCATAATTTTGCGATACTTATAGTTTAAATAACAAAAATGTATAATTGTAATATATAACTGTATTTAATAAACCAAAAACTAATTATTTAACTTACCTGCAATGTTTCATCCTCAGCTACTACCACTGGCCATGCAGTAGCCGAGGATGAGACATCCTTCTTGGCATGTGGCCCCATACTTCTCTGTATGCGACCGCATGCGACCACGTGCCATCGAAAATGGCTACGCATGTCAGTGCTGACACACATGTCATAGGTTCACCATCATGGCCCTAACCGGTTTAGCACAGTGGCTAGAGCATCAGCCTGTGGACTGAAGGGTCCCAGGTTTGATTCCAATTAAGGGCACATGCCCAGGTTGTGCACATGCCATCCCCAGTAGGGGGCATGCAGGAGGCAGCTAATCAATAATTCTCTTTATCACTGATGTTTCTATCTCTCTCTCCCTACTTCTCTGAAATAAAAAAAATTAAAAAACTGTGATACATTTACACCATGGAATACTATGCAGCAATAAAAAAGAAGTATCTATTACCCTTTGAGGTAGTATGAAAGGACCTGGAGAGTATTACACTAAGTGAAATAAGCCAGTCAGAGAAAGACAAGTATCACATGCTCTCATATGTGGAATCTAATAAAACAAAATAGATGAACAAAACTGATGAACAAAATAGATCCAGAGACACAGAAGCATGGAACAGACTGTGGAATCTCAGAAGAAAGGTGGGGGAGAGGGGAGAGAGGGACATATGCAATACTTTCAACAATAAAAAGATGTTGAGCATCTTTTCATGTACCTGTTTGCCAAATGTGTATCTTTTTTGGTAAAATGTCTATTCAGTTCTTCTATCTATTTTTTAATCAGGTTGGGGTTTTTTTGGGGGGGTTGTTATTAAGATATGAATTTTTTACTTTGAATATGAATACTTTTTTGGGGGGTTGCAATAAATTTTAAAAAACAAATAAAGTATCCCCCTTTAAACTTGTTCTTCCCTAGTTAATTCCTGTCTTTACTTCTCAGCTAAAATTCTTTTTATTTTTTTAATATTTTATTAAGGTATAATTGACACTTAGGTTGTTTCCTATCTTGGTTATCTATATATATATATAAAAGCCTAATATGCAAATTGTCCCATTGGGAGTTCTACCAAGAGACCAGGAGTTTGATCGCTCACTATGATGTACACTGACCACCAGAGGGTGGTGCGGAATGAATGAAGACCCTGGTCAGCAGACGGCAGCCAGGGAAGGCAGGCCCCAATCAGCTATGATTGTCAGCCAGGCCTAGGAATCTTACCCGTGCAGAATTTCGTGCACCAGTCCTCTAATTGTAAATAATGTTGCAATGAACATGGGGGTGCATATATCTTTCTGAGCTCGTGGTTTTGTTTTCTTCAGATAAATTCTTAGAAGTGTGATTGCTGAACCATATGATAATTCTATTTTTCATTTTTTTTTTTTTTTGAGGAATCTTCATGTTGTTTTCCACAGTGGCTACATCAATTGACATTCCCATCAATAGTGCAAGGGTTTTCTTTCCTCCACATCCTCTCCAACACTTATTTCTTGTCTTTTTGGTAACAGCCATTCTAACAGGTATGAGATGATATTTCATTGTGGTTTTGATTTGCATATCCCTGATTATTAGTGATGTTGAGCATCTTTTCATGTACCTGTTTGCCAAATGCGTGTCTTTTTTGGTAAAATGTCTATTCAGATCTTCTATCCATTTTTCAATCAGATTGGGTTTTTTTTGGGGGGGGGTTGTTACTAAGATATGAATTTTTTATATATTATGGATATAAAACCCTTATCAGATTATGATTTGTGAATATTTTCTTCATTCAGTAGATTGCCTTTTCATTTTGCTAATGGTTTCCTTTGCTATGCAGAAGTTTTTAGTTTTATATATTTTTGCTTTTGTTGATTTTGTATTTGGTGTCAGATTAAATAATTGTCGCCAACACCTATGTTTTCTTCTAGGAGTTTTATAGTTTAAAGTTTTATGTTCAAAGCCTAATATGCAAATAACAACAATAAAAATCTTCAGAAATGTGGGAAATAACTAGCCTCCAAGAATCAAGCATTAAAGGCAACTATTCAGGGCTTGGGCAACCTCAGGTCTACTGTTAATCCTTTAAAGCAACAAAGAATGAAATTAGAGCAGAAATAGATAAATTCTAAAGTCACCTTTTTTTTCAATTCTTTATCGTTTAAAGTATTACATATAGTATTACATATGTCTCCTTTTTCTCCCTAAAGAGGCCAGTAAAATGATTCTTTGCTTCCAAAACAGAAACATATCTAAAATAAGATAATAAAATTATAATTTCCACTAAGGTACCATGGAATGTTATATATCAAATAGAGGTTCCACATCAAAATTCATAATTTACAAAAAAAAAAATTAATCAGAAGTCACATGACTCAAACTTCTCTCAGATTATAAACATGAAAAGAGTGAATGAAACAGTGAAAGCTCTCTACAGTGAAGGCAGGACATTAAAATTTGTGGAGTGAACTATCCAAGTGCTGAGAGAAGGACCATGCCTTCACAGCAAGCTGAGTGAGATGCTGTGAGTAAATATGTGACCTTTGGGATGAGAACACAGTGGATTTCCACCCTGAGAACTCTAAAAACAGAAGGAAAAGCCATGTTGATCACTGACATTAAAATGCACAACCAAGGCAAAATTCAGCAATTCCAGCAGAACAGAGGTAGGTTACATACAAGAGCCAAAACAAAGGTTACCTTTGGTTCAGTCCAACAGTGCCCCCAAACAAGCCAAAATTACTCCAGAAGGAGAAAACTGTAGGTGGACCTAAGTACCTAGGAGCTAAGGAAGAATCAACAAATAAAGCCTACAAGACGCACTCCTCCAGGCAAGAGGTTGTACTCACTACCTCCCACAGCCACATCAAAATTACAACAAAAATACAGAACCATTGTTCAGAACCATCTGAAATCTAGCTGAACAGAAACCCTTCAACTAGGGAATTAAAGAAGCAGCACAACAAGACTGGTAAGACTGGTGGAGATTCGGGTCAGAATTACAGAACTGCTGGTCCCACACCTATGTGTTGCGGCTTAAAATTTAAAGAGATACCTTGGCTGTGGAGGTTTCCCTGAGGAGTAAGGGGTCCCCTGGCCCACAACAGGCCTCCAGCCCAAGATTCCAGTGCCCCAAAGAAAAAGCCCCAGAACTTCTGACTGAAGGGATTGTGGCTGAGTGACACAAAGCCTGCAGGAGTCCTAGGCAGTTCCTATTAAAGAGCCTGCACATGGACTTACTCAGATTCACTCCCTCTGAACTCTTGCATTGGGGCAGCAGCTTGAAAGGAACCTGGGACATTTGGGGAAGAATTAATTTGTTTGGCATGAGGGAGAGAACTGGAGGGGCAGCTTTCTCCCTGACAGAGTTCCTTTGCTGAGCCCTCCCTGCCAAAGAGCTGGCAGATGGAGCACCATATCTGAATCTCCATCAACCTAGCTCATACTTTTTACCTCATCCTGGTGATTGCAGGCTCATCCAAGCCATTTCTAGTGGTTTTTCCACTCTTGTCTCATGCTTTGGACTTTTCTAAAATATCTCAAACAAGCAGCAGCTGACCTCAGCATGCCCCACACCTCTTGATAAGTGGCCCCAAGCCAGGCACTAGCAGCAGCCCAACGTGGTTCATAGCTTGGCCTCTCCTGGACACCTCCAAGGCCAAAACAAGTAACAGCCATCTGCAGATGGCTGGACAGCCCCAGGCTGGGCACAGGCAGTGGGTGACTTTGCACCTCCCAAGAGGCTCCAGAGCTATTACACCCAGTGGTCAGCTTTGACCAGATGAACTATAAAGCTATTACCTCCATGTGTAATACACTCAAAGGGCAGATTCAGTGAGCACCAAAGCCCCACTGAAGCAAGTCCTGCTCAATAGGGTTGACTCCTGCACAGCAGTTCTTCACTCAAAGGGCAGATTCAGTGAGCACCAAAGCCCCACTGAAGCAAGTCCTGCTCAATAGGGTTGACTCCTGCACAGCAGTTCTTCAGCTATAGTCACAGCCAATCCTTACAACTAATTGGGCTGGTGTCAATCCCTTCCAATGATGCCAACATCAACCAAGGCTCAACTACAAGAGGGCAGTGCACACAGCTCACATAAGGGCTCACCTGGAGTGCCCAGCTCAGGAGACTGGGGAGGCAGAGCCACTGGGCCCTACAGGACACCTACTAAACAAAGGCACTCTACCAAGTCCAGGACACACAGCTGATCTACTTAATACACAGAAACAAACATAGGGTAGCCGCCAAAATGTGGAAACAAAAAAACAACAACAAAAAAACACACAACATGTCACAAATCAAAGAACAGAAGCAATCTCCAGAAAAAGCACTAAATGAAATGGAAGTAAGAAAACTACTAGACATAGAGTTCAAAACAATGGTTATATGGATGTTCAAGGAATTTACTGAGAACATCAACAACATAAAAAAGGTCTAGTCAAAAATAAAGGACACACTAACTGAAATAAAGTATAAGTTACAGGGAATCAACAGTAGAGCAGAGAATGCCAAGAATCAAATCAAGAATTTGCAATATAAGAAAGCAAAAAAAAAAAAAAAATCTAACCAGAAGAGCAAAAAGAAAAAGGAATCCCAAAATATGAAGATAGTGTAAGGAGCCTCTGGGACAACTGCAAACATATCAACATTCACATCATGGGGGTGGCAAAAGTAGAAGAGAGCGAGCAAGAAATTGAAAACCTATTTGGGGAAAAAAAATGACAGAAAATTAATGGTGGTGAAAGAAATAGACACACTAGTCCAGGAAGCACAGAGTCTCAAACAAGATGAACCCAAAGAGGCCCACACCAAGACACATCATAACTAAAATGCAAAATGTTAAAGTCATAGAGAGAATGTTTAAAACAGTAAGAGATAAGCAGTTCATTATCTACAAGGAAGTACCCATAAAACTGTCAACTAATTTTTTAACAGAAACTTTGCAGGCCAGAAGGGAGTGGCAAGAAATATTCAAAGTGATGAAAAGCAAGGGCATTACACCACCCAGTAAAGCTATCCTTTAGAATTGTAGGTCAGATAAAGGGCTTCCAAGACAAGAAAAAGCTAACGTAGTTCATCACCATCAATCAGTATTACACAAATGTTAAGGGTCTTCTTTAAGTAGGAAAAAAATAAATAAAACATATGAACAACAAAAAGGCAATAAATACATATCAATCAACAATTGAATCTACTAGTAAAAATCAAAATAAACAAGCAGAACACAACAGACTCATAGATACAGAGAACATTTTGAACAGCTGCCACATGGGAGGGAGTTGGGAGTAGGATGAAAAAGGTGAAGGGATTTAGAAGTACAATTCAAAGTACTCAATTCGCCTTCGAGCCCAGTGACTTCCCAGTGTTCAGATCCTTGGACTTTCCTCACAGCATGGCCCCCAAACACCAGTCCTCGCTCCCATCTCAAATGAAGAAATCAAAACTGCCTCCAGCCCCCAAGCTGGAGAAGTAGCCGACCCCACAGGGTGTGCCAAACGGAGAAAAAGAACAGCAAGAAGCGATTGAATATATTGATGAAATACAAAATGAAATAGACAGACTTAATGAACAAGCCAGTGAGGAGATTTTGAAAGCAGAACAGAAATACAACAAGCTCTGCCAACCATTTTTTCAGAAGAGGTCAGAATTGATCACCAAAATCCCAAACTTTGGGGTAACATTTGTCAATCATCCACAAATGCCTGCACTGCTTGGGGAAGAGAATGAAGAGGCGCTGCATTATTTGACAAGAGTTGAAGTGATAGAATTTGAAGGTATTAAATCAGGTTACAGAACAGATTTTTATTTTAATGAAAATCCTTACTTCAAAAATAGTTCTCTCCAAAGAGTTTCATCTGAATGAGAGGGGTGATCCATCTTCAAAGTCCACTGAAATCAAATGGAAATCTGGAAAGGACTTGACGAAACGTTCACGTCAAACACAGAATAGCAGAAAGAGACAGCATGAAGAACCAGAAAGTTTCTTTACCTGGTTTACTGACCATTCTGATGCAGGTGCAGATGAGTTAGAAGAAGTCATCAAAGATGACATTTGGCCAAATTCATTACAGTACTACTTGGTTCCTGATGTGGATGATGAAGAAGGGGAAGGAGAAGAAGATGATGATGATAATGAAGAGGAAGGATTGGAAGATATTGATAAAGAAGGGGATGAGGATGAAGGTGAAGATGATGAGGAGGGGAGGAAGAAGAGGAAGATGAAAGAGATGACTAATGAACACTGATAGATTCCAACCTTTTTTTAATTTTCTGGAGTCCCTGGGAGCAAGTTGTAGTCTTTATTTTTTTCTTTTACTTTTTTCCCTTCCTCTTGTGCTCAGTTGCCCTGTTTTTGAGGTCTTTTTTTTCTCCCTTACACTATGGTTCTCATCTTATTTTTTGGGGGGTGGGGAGGCACCCTGAGCAGAATACAGTGAGAAAAGAATCTTTGCCCCTTTCTGTTCCAAATTCATTTTTATCCCTTCCTAGCTCAAGAAAAAATTAATGGAACCAACACCACCGTGCTCTGTGAAAAAAAAGAAAAAGCTTCTGCTCCCTTAGCTCTGTGTAGTAGTGCATAGAATTCTAGCTTTTTTCCTCCTTTCTCTGTATATTGGGCTCAGAGATTATATTGTGTCTCTATGTGAATATGGACAGTTAGCATTTACCAATATGTATCCCCTTTCTCTTGTTTAAAAGAGGGAAAAAAAAACTTAAAAAAGGGGGGATTCTAGAAGGTCAGCAAAGGGTGGGCTTGAGATGTTTGGGGGGTTAAGTGGGCATTTTGACAACATGGCTTCTCCTTTGGCATGTTTAATTGTGATGTTTAACCAACATCCTTGCAGTCTAAGATGACACTTTTAAAATAAAATTATCTCCTAATGATTACTTGAGCCCTGCCACTCGATGGGAGAATCAGCAGAACCTGTAGGATCTTATTCAGAATTGACAGTTCTTTATTATAATTTTGTTCCCATTTATTTTTAAATTTTCTTTTTGTTTCACTGGAAAGTAAAAAATGATGCTCATTTTAAATGTTAAAAATATACAGGTAGCTTTGTTAAAATAAAACTAAATGTGTACATAAAGGAAAAAAAGAAATACAATTTAATAGTCATAGTGTAGTCATGGGGGTCTAAAGTACAGCATAGGGAATATAGTCAATGACATATCGACTATGTATGGTGTCCGATGGGTATGAGGTTTTTCAGAATGACCATGTACTAAGTTTTATAATGTCTAATCATCTAATCACTGGGGTATATACTTGAAACTAATATAATATTGTATGTCAACAATAATTGGAAAAAAATAATGATTTAAAAAAAAAAAGCATTCCTCCAGATCAAGGGAGTAGCCGGGATAGGAGTTTCTCAAGAATTTCTAAAGAGCCCACAAAACAGAATCACCTTTAATCAAGTGCCAAGTTCAGAGAGCCATATATGAATCATCCTAGTTCCTCACTATGGTTTCCTCCTCCCACTCCACCCAATCTAGAAGCAAGTAAGGTCAGAACCAGGAAATCTAAGTAATAGAGATCTAAGCAGAAGCCAATCACACACCTTTCTCTCACAGCAGGTGGTTGCCAACCAGAAGTCTTCTGGGAAAAAGTCTTACCTTTGAGTGAAGACCAGTGTTGATTAACATACTGAACTAAAACTTTTAATTTTTAAAGTGAGTCTATGTTTTATAACTTCTATTACCCAAGATTACAGCTACCTGAATCTACCCTCTGTCTTTTATTGACTACTGAATCCCAAGCACCTAGAAGAATGGATGGCTCACAGGAATGCTCATTAAATAGCTGTTAAACCAATAACTTGAAAAGTGAGCCAAGAATAGAGCCATGTCACAGTGGGTGACCATCAAAGAATAGCTCATTGATTGCAGAGGCTAAAGCGTGAAGGAAAGTTAAAAAGTAAAAAAAAGTAAAGATCATCTTTCAAGAAGCTTGGATGGAAGAAGAAATAACATGGTCAACAGTGGGAAGATTCAGGATAGGGTCAATGGAAGTGTTATGCTTCAGCATTTTTAAGACTCAGGAGAAAAATCCAATTAAGAATAATTTAATTCTGGTCCTGACCAGTGTGGCTCAGTCAGTTGGGCATCATCTTGTGCACCTAGACGTTGCTGGTTCAATTCCCAGTCAGGTCACATGCCCAGGTTGTAGGCTAGATCCCTGATTGGGGGGAGGGGGACATGCAGGAGGCAAGAGATCAATGTTCTTCTCTCACATTGATGATATTCTCTCTCTCTCTATTTCTATCTCTCTCTCTCCCCCTCCCTCTCCCTCTCCCCCTCTTTCCCTCTCTTCCTCTCTCTGTCTCTCCCTTCCACCTCCCTCTCTAAGGATCAATAAATAAACAAAAAAATTAACTGATTGGAAGCTTTACACATATCAACTCTTTTAATCTTCACAACAATTCAATAATACAGAAAATGTTATCTCCTTTCCAAGGTAAGGGATCGGAAGTACTCTAGGAGTTTCTGAAAGTCCCACTAAAGCACCCACAGGAGAAAACATCTGCTCTAACCCGGTGTCAGGTTCACCCTCTCACAAGAGAATAAAGCATTGGTACTAGAAAACACAACAAAGAATGAGTTAAGAATAGGTTAGGGTGAGCCTCAGTTAGGAAAAGGGTGCTTCTTTCTTTACTTTTATTTATTTATTTAATATATCTTTTTATTGATTTCAGAGAGGAAGGGAGAGGGAGAGAGAGAGAGAAACATCAATGCTGAGGGAGAATCATTGATCGGTTGCCTCCTGCACACCCCACACTGGGAATCAAGCTCGCAACCGGGCTTATGCCCTGAACAGGAATCGAACCATGACCTCCTGGTTCATAGGCCAAGGCTCAACCACTGAGTTACGCCAGCCAGGTGCTTCATTCTTTTAGATTGGGGAAAAGAAACAAAGTTTGTATATCTGACAAACTCTTATTCATCCCTCAAAAATCAGCACAAGTTATCACCTACAGTGAGAAGTCTTCTTTAACATTTGTTAAAGTGTGGATATATGGACAAGTTAGGGAGAGGCTAGGCCCAGGTAATAGTCATTTTTTGGACGGGTTTAGAGTGAGATGGGCAGAGACGGGGAATAGTCTTGAGGGTAGGGATGAAAAGGGAAGAGCACAGAGAGATGAACAAATCCCAATTAACTGAGCAATCATGCCAATGACTCAGCTCAGAGTCACCATAGATTAATACGAGGTTGGGGTTTTACTAGGTGAGCATAGGACAGCAGCACCAAGTCTCTGAGTCTTGATGAAAATTAACTATAGGTTCCAGAATAGATGTGAAAAATGCCATAAGTGAACTGTAAACTGGAGACAGGGAATCTACAGTCTGGCAGTCAGAGTCATTGTGATGAAAGATAATGACAAAGTTGTTTTATTTATAACAAAAGAGAGCAAATCAAAAGGCCCTTCCCTGGGTTTATTGTCCTTGTGGCCTCTGCTTTCTGTAGTACCTTGGAAATGCCCTGCTATGCCTGTTTCAGAGTGTTTGTGCTTGCAATTCCCTTTCTGCAAAACGCATGTTTTAGCTGGTTCCTTCTCATCATTGGGGTCTCGGCTCAAATGGCACCTTCCCAGTTATCTTCCCTGACCACAAATGCTAAAGCAGAAGTCCACCATAACCTGTCCCTGCCATTACCTTCTTATTTTCTTCATGGCACTTATCACTATGTGAAATCACATTGATTATTTATTAACCTATTTGATGTTGGTCTCCTTTATCCTGCTTACCACTTTATCCTGTATACACAAACAGGGTGGCTTGTATGAGCACTCAACAGACACTTACTGAATGAATAAATGAACTGGAGGAGCAAATGTAGCGCTAAAATACCATTGCCTACTAGCCACATAACATGGGAAATGTGCAGATAGTAGGAAATGGCAGGGATTTTTCTCTCAAAAAGAGAATGTTATTCACTACCCATGGGGGCAATGGTAGGCAGATTATACAGAATGCTGACTTACCAAAAAGCCACACTTCTTACCTAAAGGATATCACTTGCCTCTCAGTGGATAACCTTGCAAAGAAAAATTTTAAAGCAGGGTAACTTCTTGCGCCCGGACGTGCCAAAAAACCACGCCTGGAAAAACTGGCCTAAATTCCACTTTAAGCACTGTAAACACTGGGACCAAGACTTGTTCGACAATGCATTCCCAGCATCTAGTAGTTTTTGACCCAAGGGGATACCCAGAATATTTGTTAAATAAGCACTTAAGACATGGTCTTCTGAGGAATGGCCATCCCATCAACTCCTATGCCCTGGATAAACTTATTTTAGAAATAGAGCAAGACAGCTAAGGAGCCCTCGGCCTGGGCCTCTCCCTGGGCAGCAGTTTCGCTCCTAAAATTCAATACTCATCCATCCTGTGCCACAGGTAATCAAGTATTATGTCCCCCAGAGTCACATGTATCACATTGGTGTATACTTGGCCAATATAATGATTAATACAGTATAGTAAGCAATAATGGATTTCACTTGCCTCTTTCATTTTTATTTATTTTATTTATTTATTTATTTTGGTCAGCAATGAAGGATAGCTCAAAATACTGAAAGAACTACAATTTTGAAGAATTATACCATTAATTTTGTATTCACCAGTGTATGGCTCACCATGGGACCCCAGGAAAATCATATCACCCTCTTGACCCTGTTTCATCAACAGTGATAATGTTCTTTATCGAAAGGGTAGTTCAGAGAAAATTAATTAGCTAGCATTTAGTTGTAATGTACTCTGGGGCCAATGCCTGAAAGAGTCCATAAATCAAATTAATTATGAAACAAGGGAAATCATAATTAAGTCCACTTCAAAACCTGAGAATGTGAGAAGTGAGAAATATTTACAATTATGCCTGTGGCTCTGATTCTAACTCCCTCTCACACTAAGACATGTATTCTCAAAAAAAAAGATTCCTAACATTAACAGCAGACCCTTAATATTTGGAATTGTCAACTGCTCTGTACTCTGGCAAGATTAACTTTACATGTATAAAATGATGAAGTACTAACGGTGACAAGCAATTGCAAAATCACACCTGCTCAAACAGTTCAGTGTTGCTGTATCAGTGCCTAATCTCAGTGTTGTTAACATACAGGCCGCCTTACCGAAAGTCAATTCATTAAACTGTTTCAGTGAGAAATGGTTTAAAAGGCTATATCTGTACTGCTCAGCCCTCTATCTGCTGACCACCGCTGACACTCAGGCAAAATATCAGAGCAACATCAAGCCACAAGGTCCACGCTTTCCTACCACACGGCTTCCTAACTTTCACTTTTAAAGTACTTTAGTCAGTTAGTGAGACCCAAAGGTTTGGGAGCTGCTGTAATAGTTCATAAAGCGCTCTGAAGTTTTAAAAAAGGCAAAGAAAAAAAAAAGACCTTTTACTTATTCATGTTCAATTCTGCAAACATTCTTTTTTCTCACTTTTTAAATTATTCAGCTGTTTTATTTGTCACCATTTGGGGAATTATCAATCTCTCAGTGAGACTGAGAAAGAGAGAAATCTAAGTAAAACTGACAAGTCAGTTCCTGAACCGGAGGTAGGAATTTACATCTGGGGGGAGAGCCAGTTGGTCCCACTTGAGCCTCAATGAATGGAGCAAAGGTGATGCGGAAGGGGGCAGGCTCCCAGCGTCGCCTCCACCTGGGCAGCCTCTTCTTGGAGCCTGACAGACGCACCGCCGAGGGCGCGGGGCCGGGCCCGGAGACCACCGGCACCGGCCGACCTCCAGCAGTCCCGGAGCGCCTGAGCATCGCACCTGGGGCGCAGAGGTGGGAGGCCGGGCCGGCGGCGGGGCTGCGTCACCACTCGCCTTTCCAAGCTGAAGCGAGGGCGATGCCTCCCACGGGGCAAGGAACCATCGAGGTGTGGGCGCCGGGATGGAGGATCGGCCCCCAAACCTCCAGCAACCCCGAGGGCCCCCGCTGCCTCCAGCCTCCTTAAGGAGGTGCGCAGGCGGGGGGCGTGTAGGGGGCAGTCAGGATGGCGGCGGCCGGTACTCACAAAGCCCACTGGAGCCGGTGCTGCTGAACATGGTCCCGCCGGACCCGGAGCCCCCGCGGGGGGACTAGGGGGAGGGGAAGCCGAGGTGGAGAGACTGGCGACCGCGCAGGCGCACTCCCGGCGGGGGGGCGGCGAATCCGGCGACTGGATTCCACTTCTGGGGCCTCCTGTGTACAGCGCATGCGCGGCCTGTGGGGCGCTCCGCTCCGTCCTCCCCGCTCCCTTCCTGCTTGCGAAGGGAAGTGCGTCCGCAGAGACAGGGTCCACCTCTCCGTTTTTTTTCGATGGCTGTGGACGCCCTTTGGAAAAGGAATGGGGATGGCGTGGGAGGGGCGAAGGTGTAACTCCTGGGAGCCGCCCACTAGTGCTCACCTCTGCCTTCCAGCCGGCTGGAGTGGGTCCACAGGGGCAACGGATTCCTCCTGACCTCTAGTGTATGCCTGGACCGGACGCCCGGTGTGTTCTGCGCATGCTCAGTCATTCTTGGGCAGCTCCCCAAAGCTCTTCCAGTTGTCATTATTTGTTAGAGGGGACCCCAAGACCCTGAGGTTTGAGAACTCCTGTAATAGTTCATAAAGCGCTCTGAAGTTTTAAAAAGGCAAAGAAAAAAAGACCTTTTACTTATTCATGTTCAATTTTGTAAACTTTCTTTTTTTTCGCTTTTTAAATTATTCAGCTGTTTTATTTGTCACCATTTTGAGAATTATTACATATCTTATGTCTACAATGCTTCTGAACAATGAATATTTAGGCACCTAAGCAGATACAGAATGGGTTGACTGGTTTGATAACAAACAGTGATGAAATATTTTCACAGCAATGATTCCAACATTTGTATAAATAATAACAGATCTATTTCCCTAATCATCTAGAAAATAAAAGCAACAGTAAGAGGGTGACAGAAATACCAAATAAGTGTCACTTACTAGGTGTATCATTTTCGAGGGCCAGGTGTTTTGTTCTTTTGTGGTTTTTTTTTTTAATGTGAACAATATTATGTTAATTTATACTATCTATTACCACTTTAAAGAGAAGAATATTTGAGCAAGAAACAATGAGGAGCCTGATCAGTGTGGCTTAGTGGTTGAGCATGGACCTATGAATGAGGAGGTCAGGTTCTATTCCCAGTGTGTGGGCCCTGCAAGAGGCAACCGATCAATGATTCTCTCTCATCATTGATGATCTCTCTCTCTCTCTCTCTCTCTCTCTCTCTCTCTCTCTCCCTTTTCTTCTCCCTTCCTCTCTGAAATCAACAAAAAATATATTTAGAAGAAAAAAGAAACACTGTGGATGAGACCTGAAGCATGTTTTCAGATTATGTCATAATTTCCAGAGCTTCTTTAGATATTATAGATGGTGCATGTTTTTTAATATACTCCTCCACAGATATATCACATAGTTCGATTTTATACAAATATATCCTGAGATTCAAGCTTAAGTGATTCTACATTACACATTTGTTTTCATAGTTTGGTATTTCTGAAATCAAGATCTGCCTTACAATTGATGGACTGTCACTGTGATTGGCAGCATTTTTTTTCTGTTTTACAATCAATGTGATTTTTTTTCTTCTTTTTATTAAATTAATTGAAGCGACATTGATTATAAGGTTATATAGGTTTCGAGTGTGCATTTCTATGATATCTGATCTTCCATTTCATTGTGTCTGTTTCAATCTTTTTATTTTTTTAAATTAAATTTTTACTGCTGAAAGTATTACGTATGTCCCCTTTTCCCTCCCATTGAGCTCTTCTAGCCCGCCCCCACCCCAGACCTTCACATCCCATTGTCTGTGTCCATGGCTTATGCATATGTGCATGCAAATGCTTTGGTTGATCCCTTCCCACCCAACCACCCTCCCTTACCTTCCCTCCGAGATTCAACGGTCTGTTCTAAGCTTCTGTCTCCAGATCTATTTTGTTCATCAGTTTATTTTGTTCATTAGATTCCACATTTGAGTGAGATCAAGTGATGGTTGTCTTTCTGACTGGCTTATTTCACTTAGCATAACACTCTCCAAGCATTCTTAAAAAAAACTTAAGTTTTGATAGTATGACATGCAGACCTTGCTTGAAAGTATTTTCAGTGATCCAGACCTTGAGTGTGCATCTACTCTGTACTTTTTAAAAATATATTTTACTGATTTTTTACAGAGAGGAAGGGAGAGGGATAGAGAGCTAGAAACATTGATGAGAGAGAAACATCGATCAGCTGCCTCCTGCACAATCCCCACTGGGGATGTGCCCACAACCACCATACATGCCCAGAATCGAACCTGGGACCTCTCAGTCCACAGGCTGACGCTCTATCCACTGAGCCAAACCGATTTCAGCTACTCTGTACTCTTAAGGACCTGTACGTATTGACTGTTAGAAAGCTGTAGGTTTGTCTTCCAAGAAGCAAGTGTTGCCCTTGAATGGGCAGGATGGACTTCACCTGGGATATTGTTTGGACCAGACAGTGCCAAACCCTACCCCAGACCTATTAAATCACCATTTAATGAGCCCTCCAGCTGATTTGTATGCACACTAGGTGTTTGAGAAGCACTAGTGTAGTGATTCTTAACAAGGAGCAGTTTTGCCTACAGGGGACACACCAATGTTTGAAGAAAGCCTGGGTCTTGGGAGAGAGGGCTGCTACTGGTATCTAATGAGTAGAGGCCAGAGATGCTGCAAATATCCTGCAATACACAGAGCAGCCTCCCACAATGAAGAATTCTCCTACCCAGAAGGTTAACAGTGTCGAAGTTGAGAAACCTTACACTAGTGTAATTCATCTAACCTTTATCATGCAGCCCCAGATCTCTTAGTGTATGTCATTTTTGTTGTCCTTACCTATAGTCCACCTTGTCTTTTCTATAATTGTATTAGGAAGAATTAATTCTACCAATTACTGGGGATAATCCTTTGCCTTGCTGTGAATCTGCTTTCCACATTGAGGTAATAGTGATAACTTACAAGGGTGAACTCTTAAGAAGGGAACGTGTCTTACAAAATGTATCCCATTTTTAGTCTCTTGGAGTGAAAGCTTTGCCTTCCTTCAATAGAATAAAGTACAGCATCTCTAAGGTTTTGGCACAAGAAGAAAAATCTCCAGGTGAGTCCTGGGAGACAGTTGCACCAACATCCTTGACAAGTGCCTTTCTTATATATTTAACCCTGCCTTTAGCATAGATGGGTTAGAATTTTTCTTAAACGTTACTCAGTAGTAGAGGGATCAACAACGACAAAAATAAGAATCACAAACATCCAAAGTATCGAGTTCTGAACAGATGACAGCTATTGTGCCTAAAGTTTATGGGCTACTTCCTTTTCCACATTCTGACTGAAGGCCTGCTTTCCAAATTCCCAGGAATTCTGTCAGAAATCTTTTAGAGGAATCAGTAGATAATGACTAGGGTTTATGGTCAATCCTTGAATAAAAGAGCCTTCATACTGCTTCAAATGCACTTTCAGCGTATAATATATATGAAATGAATATTTATGAGAAAAATAGGCCTGGACGCTTTTTAAAGGGTAGTTACATCTTTTTAATGAATCAATAATATTCATAATAAATGTTTGCTGAACAAGGGACATTTTGGAAATTCTTGAGTAGCTTTGATTATCACAATGAATTGGGGTACACTACATGGGGTCTAGTGATGCCAGACACAATTTATTACAAAAATAGAATTGTTCTCTTTCCTAACCAACTTTTGCGTCTCCCACCTTATGTTTCTTTTCTTTTTTTTTAAGTAGGTAAGATGTTTTGTGGTTTTATTATTATTATTTTAAATATATTTTATTGATTTTTTACAGAGAGGAAGGGATAGGAATAGAAAGTCAGAAATATCGATCAGCTGCCTCTTGCACACCCCCTACTAGGGATTTGCCAGCAGCCAAGGTACATGCCCTTGACCGGAATCAAACCTGGGACCTTTCAGTCTGCAGACCGACACTATCCACTGAGCAAAACCGGTTTTGGCCCACCTTATATTTCTTATGTAGGTAATAGCCTATTTATATGTGAGTCAGAAACCAATTCCATTTTATATATAAGCATATGTGCTTTGCAAAGTTTTAATTCCTGTTGAATTTTTTAGGAATACAACTATTATACTGTTTTAGTTATTTGGAACTTAGGAGTTGTTCACCAATTCAAAACACCATACTATCTACATTAACACTGCTCATTACATTTGAGTCCCCAATATCAGTTTACATTATGACTGGTGCATTCTTAATGGTTTGACATCTTTCATAAAGATGTACTAATTTAGCCCTTAGTTTTAAAATATTATATATAACTAGAGGCCCAGTGCACAACATCGTGCATGGGTGGGGGTCCCTTCAGCCCTGCCTGCACCCTCTTTAATCCAGGACTCCTCAGGGGATGTCCGACTGTCAGTTTAGGCCCAATCCTGGGGAATTTGGCTTAAACTGGCAGTTGGACATCCCTCTCACAATCCAGGATTGCTGGCTCCTAACTGTTTACCTGCCTGCCTGATCATCCTTAACTGCCCCCCTCCTCCCCACCAGCCTGATCACCTCTAACCACCTCTGCCTACTGGCCTAGTCACCCCTAACTGCCTCCTCTGCCGGCCTGGTTGCCCATTACTGCCCCCCCCCCGCTTGCCTGGTTATTTCCAAAAGCCCCCTGATGGCCTGGTCATCCTCAAC
This sequence comes from Antrozous pallidus, assembly GCA_027563665.1. NCBI lineage: Eukaryota > Metazoa > Chordata > Mammalia > Chiroptera > Vespertilionidae > Antrozous > Antrozous pallidus. The sequence continues at coordinate 61,540,348 of CM050519.1, read as the reverse complement.
TGCCCCACCTGCCAGCCTGGTCGCCCCTCACTAACCCTGGTGCTGGCCTGGTCACCCCACATAACCTGCTGTTTGGTTGTTACTGTGGGGCTTCCTGACCAATTTGCACATAATTTTTTATTAGTATAGATTAACCAATATCAACCCAATACATTTAATAATTTTAAAAAGTAAAAGATGTTAAGAATATTTAGTTGAATATAAAAGTATGCATACTGATAAAGTGGTTTTTTAATTCATCTAGATTAAATGAATATTTCATTTTTAAAAAAATAGAGTTTGCAAAGGTAGAAACTTCAGACATTTGAGAAAAGATTGAAAAGAATAGTACTTTCCTGAAATGTTTCTTTTTAAATCAAATCTGAAGGACATAAGGTATCATTTTGTATAGAATAGCACAAATAATGGCAGTCTAATTCAAATAATAGCAGAGAAAATTTTACCAGTGGTTAAAGGAGTTACTATTACAATAGTAAGAGAGTTAAGTGTTTTCTTCTATTCTGTTGAGCAAAAACATTGTATGAGAAATCCAAAGAGGTAGAAAATAGGCTATGAAATGATCTGTAATTAGGAAAATGTTTGTTGGAAGTGAATGCAAGAAACCTGTATTATAATGAACTTTGCTGACCTCAAATGAAAAATCATGGGAATAAAAACATTGAGCAGAAATTGTTTTCCATATGTACAGACAATGGATACTAGAGTTGTGAAAGTGTGAAATTATTAAAATGATTTTACGGGAAAACTTTTTCTATATCACTGTACAACAGATGGAGCAGCAACTATGGTCAGCTAGTAAGAAGAGTAATAACAGCCGTGTTTTCAAGTTATTAAATTATTAACACCCTCATTCACCAAAAATTTTAGCACAAAGCCCACAAATCAATGAATATCAGTACTAATAATAAAATTAAAATGTATGCATTTTATAAAAGATTATTTTGTAATCTTTGCTGTGACTTTAAAAGGAGTTTGTCTTATCCTACATATGGAAGTTAAATAGCATTCCAAAGAAAATAGTTTTTAAATATTTAATGTATTCTGTAGTACTGACATGTAATATTTGTTTCAATCAATAAGAATTAAATAGTGATAGCAAAATATTATGAAGTTATTTGATACATATCCCATATGTATTAGAAATGTTAAATGAAGTCCTTAAATTGCAAGCAAATGATATTGATATTATCAAAGAAGGATTTCTGTGAGATTTTTCCAACAAATTTGCATCATTTCAAGAGCATTCTTGGCCAGAATTTTTAGTTGTTTTATCTGTAGCAGATAAAACTAGATGTAAGTGACTGGTTTTGAATTATATTGCTGATTCTGATGCTATTTAAAAACATACAGGGATTAGATTTAAAGATCAGTGAGGATTTATAATATCAGATTAGATGATTAATACACTTGAAAATTATGCAACATATTAGTCACTGTTTGCAGAAAATGTTAATTATGATAAAACATGATTTGGGTGACAAAATGTGTCATTTAATCTAATTACAAAAAGTTTTTAATTTGCCTAAGATTTTCATCCATCTTTCTTTAACATGGAAGCTATATTATTTAGTACTAGAGGCCCATTGCATGAAATTCATGCACGGAGATGGGGGTTCCCTCAGCTTGGCTGATCCCTGCTGGATCAGCACTAAACCAGCAGTCAGACATCCCTCTCACAATCTGGGACAGTTGGCTTCTAACTGCTGGCCTGCCTGCCTACCTACCTCATCACCCCGAACCACTCACCTGCCTGCCAGAAACCGCTCACTTGCCTCCCTGATCACCCCTAACTGCCTTCGGAAGGATGTCCAGAATGACATCTGGAAGATCATTTGGCTGTTTGGTCTAATTAGCATATTGAATTTTTATTATTATAGACTAGAGGCCTGGTACACAAAAATTCATGCACTGGTGAGGGAGGGGCCCCAAAGCCCGACCTGTCTCCTCTCACAGTCCGGGAGCCCTCAGAGTATGTCCTACTGATGGCTTAGGCCCGCTCCCCATGGGGAGCGGTCTGGCCTCTCTCTGCAGGAAGCAACCAGGCTGATCAGGGGAAGGCAACGCCCCCATCATACCTCTGCTGCTGCCACTACTGGGTGTGGCTGCCTGAGCCTTGGCCTTGGCAGCCACCATGCTTGCCCAAGCCTCTGGCCGGCCCTGGGCAGCAGTAGCTGCCATCCTCAGCTTGCCTGAGCCTCAGGCAGCCGCTGCAGCTTTGTCTGGAAGGATGTTTACTCTAATTAGCATATTACTCTTTTATTAGTATAGATAGTATTTCCAACTACATATTTAGTGAAAAGGATTTAGTGCAGTGAAGCAATTCCTACAAAACCAACAAAATGTAATGGAACATATTGTGATTTCTTTTATCAGAATCAGAACCTCATTAAATCTCATCAATCAAAAATTTAAAAATATTTCAGATTATCATCATCTGTTTTAGTTTGGGTCTCCCCAAAAGCAGACTCGGAGACAAAGTTTCAAGTGTTCTGGGAGTGGTCCTAAGAAAGATCAATGTGAGAATGGGGAAGTGAGACAGGGAAAGGAAAGACGAAAGACAGTAGAGCTAAATTGTCAAACAGATTCAGTACTAACTGTGGGTAACTGCAGCCAGTGCCCAGCATCATCCCACCAGAGGGCAAGGCAGCTGGAGTATATATACTCTGGCTCCTATCAATCATTGAGGGCTACACTCAAGCAGTACAATTTCCCATCACTTTCAGCCCCCTTGTGCGTGGACAGAGGCTCTGGTAGCAGGGCAAGCCCACAGGCAGAGCTGCAGTTAGGCAGTATACTCTGACTTAGGATAGGGCAGGACGCTGACAGTATTGCCTGCACCACGCTGCCTATGGTTTTCATAACATAATGAGAAGTCTATGCTGAGAAAAATTACATGTGGAAATTCTGGTTTGGGGATTTTTTTTAGAGAAGTAATGGGGCTGCTTTGCATTTTGTTGTTCAGTCTTCCTCCAGGACCCACCTTAGAAGCCCACCAAATCATTTCTCTAGGGCTTTTTCTTCTGATTCATCTCTTTCCTATCACATATCAAAGGATGTGGTCTCCAGGGTTTGTGTTCTAGAGATGAAGCATATGTGGTGGGATTTCAGAACCGAAGATCCGTTTTCTGTCAAACTTTATCACTACCCCTTTAAAACATGGGGAAGTATTTTTAAACCACTCAACTGGAGCTTGTCACGTTTATGAGACAATCGCACTTCCCCATCTTCTTCACCCTGACCATCTGCTCTTTCTTGCAGGCCAAGTGAAAGTTACTTCTCTTTCTCATGTCACATACAAACATGTCTGGTATGTTGATACCACACATGTACTCACTCATCCTACACTAGTTTTGTATTCTGGCCTTTCATTTTTCTATACATCCTTTGTGGCATCACTTCAGATCTTCTTACTTGTTTTATATACAAACTAATATATATTTATAGGTGGATGCATGCATTGTCTCCTACTGTAGTCTAAACACCTTATAGATCAAAATATGTATTATTTTAAAATAAATTTATTTTCTTTGTTTCTTTATACCAAAGTAAGGATATTATATTGCTTTTTAAAATTATGTGTAGTATATTTTCCTTGAGTTTCATTTAGAATATTAGAGGCAGAATTAAATAATATTTGTTATAAAAAGGAGAATTGGGTCTCCTAGGACTGAGAACCATTAGATTAGATAATATGCCATTTATGCATGCATAGATTTGACAAACTGTAATTGAGTTCTGAATAGCCTAATGAAAATAAAGACAATGCAATCTTAGATAATCTTCAGAATTACCTATCAGATGTATAAGATAGTTCCTTATACCTTGTTTTAGGCATATGATATATAAACAGGAGACACAGAAGCTTTTAATTATCTCAGTGTGGCCATACATATTCCATTACACTGACCATTACTTAGAATATTTATAATTGCACACAAATAGAATTATTCCATCCCTTATTCATTTTTATTTCCCAAGAGTAATTTTGACCCAGTGGACAGGATCTTGCTACAGTAATAAAAGTGGAATGGATTCCTAGCTTTCCAGTGTGGTGGGTCAATATTACATTCCTCATTTCCTAGCCCTTCCATATTGTTTAAACAAATTGAATACACCTCATAGCAGAGGATAGTAGATGTAATACTACCAGTTTGTGTTCCTCCAGAGAAAGATTTGGGTGCAAATTCCATCTCTCTATTTGAGAGGTGATCCCAGGAAGCATGGTGAAGAACTAGGGAAGTGACATAGAAAAGAGAGTGGCCAAAAATGAGTGGGTTACAGCAGTGGGCACCTAGTGTTATCAGACAGGGGCAGCCTGGAGCAGGTCTGCCTTGCTTCAGTGTGGAGCCTTGACTTCGTGTAGGAAAGATTTCACAACACAAGTCCAGAGAGGTTTGAGAGTTATGTTTACTAAGGCTGGGGACAGTGAAACAAAAGAAGAGATTATAGTAGGAGAAACAGCAGGGGGGAGCTTAGGCGGTGCTCTGCTTTGGGATGCTATAGAAGTGAGCCAAGGCAAGGCTGCGATTAGCTCATTGGGAAGTGAAGGTCACAGTGATAGAAGTGAGCTAAAGTGGGGCTGCTCTAGCTCACCAGGAAGTCAGAGGAAAGGGGGTCTTAGAGACAGGATCAGGGAGTGAGCACAGGTTGAGCTGCCACTTCCCACTGACTGGCTGCAAGTCTCGTGGAGACCCTTTGAAATAAAAAGTTCAAGCTCAGAAAGGGGCATGGGTGTGCTCTAAAGTGAGCCCACCATGCGTCTTTGTTCTGAGGACTTTTAGTCTCCCTCGCACCCAACCCCACAGGTGAAAATCTTAGGGGAGGGTTTTTTTTTAATTTTTTTTTTACAATATAACTTATATTTAATAGTAGTACATATGTTTTCCTCCCCCCATATCCTCCCCCCAGCCTCCCTTACCCCCCAGCACATGTCCCCACCTGCCCCCCTACCCACCCCAGTGAGGGGAGGTTTTCAGTAGGATTTTCATCAGCTTTCCAGATGCAGTTTTAATATGCTGATGCATCAAAGTGAACATATAGAGGAGTTTTGGAGTATTCTTTGGTCTGTTTTACTGTTTTACTTTTATTTTTAATCTGTCTGTTTTTAATGGAGTTTTTGTTATTTGTTCCCAGCTTCATCTGTCCTTGGGTTTAACTGGTACAAATTACATTAATTTGGTTTTTGTTCTCTATTTTCCCAGGCCAGGGTGATTTAAGCTACGAATTTTCTGGTTAGGGGGGAGGGTATACAACATATGCACTCAAGTGTCCTTGGTTAGAGGAGATAAGGTCTTCCAAGCTGAATTGTTTGATCTTATTTAATTCTCTTGTCTCAGTTGCCCCATTCCACTTGCCCAGGAGTTTTCTTAACTTCATACTGTCCTGCTGCACTAGAGCCCTCTAAGAGACCGAGCAGAACACACCTCAAAACTATCTCACCAATGGGCAAGGAAGCTGAGCTCTCTGCCTGCCAATTTCCTTCCCTCATTGGATGAAGGTTGTTTCTGGGTGTTCTGACACCCTCTGCCCTGTATCTACCATTCAAAGAACACCCTCAGGCAGAAGGGTGGTTGTATAAAAATTGTCTTGCAAAAGCTAGTTGACCTCCAGGGTTGGTGAAGAGGGCATGGTTGGCACACCAGCAATATCTGCTGAAAATGGAAAGAAAGAAGTGAGTCCAAATTGCCAAGTCCTCTTATCCTCTTACACTCGGTCCCAGGAAAGAACATTTTTGTGGAACCAGCATTTTCCTCTTTATGATGGATGTGACTAGCCATCAATGCTACGTAAGTGACTTATTTTGGATCATGACAAAACAGCTTTCCTTAAGAAGACCTCAACTGAAGAAGAGGGAATTCTGCCAGCAGATGGCCTTCAGAATCAACTGCAGTATCCGTTCTTCCCCTAGTCTCCAATCTGCTGGTCAACCTTGCAGATTTTGGACTGCAGGCCCCCATAATCACATAAGCCAATTCCACAAAGTTAATCTATAGATAGATAGTTATGGAGAGATAGATAATTACATAGTAAATATATAGTTATACATTCTCCTTATTCTGTTTCTCTGGAGAATCCTAATACACCATCCCATCCCCTTCCTGGGACCAACAACCTGCCTGAGAATGCCAGATTCATCAGCTCCCTTGCAGACAGATGATCCTTGTCCCATCCCCATGTGCCCTGACAGACACTCCCTGTTGCTGGTTTCACCACTTCCCTGATCATGTGTGCAACCTGCCTAACTAGACTTGCACTCAGCCTTTTACAGTGGTCACTCAGATCTGGTTCTGCAACATAAGGCCTTTGTATTAGTCATGTTTGTTCATTTATTTTCTATATTTTATGGTGCTTTCACATACTGGGGCCTAGAGAAACTGCAGGGCTAGCTAATTTCTCGAGGTAGTAAACAACTAGCCTGTGAACATGCCTTTCATATACAGATCTATCAATCCAGGTCCTGGGCCCCCAGCTGCCTCCTTTATCTAACTCTCAACCAAGCTAGTATTCCTCTGCCCCGAATCACTCAGGGTCAGGTCCCAGACAACTAGAGATTGTCTAGCTCAGAGCCCATGGAAGTTATTCGAACTATTTAATCCTTAACTTGCTTAAATTTGTCTACCCTTCCTTGCTCATTCAATCCTGCAGAAACCACAATAAAGGCTCTGGGCCATGCTCTCACCTCACTTCTGCCTCCTGACTGACCTGGTGCTTCCCCATATGACCCTATGTGGCCTGACATGCTTCCTCCTCTTGGGAGCTATAGTTAGTAAACTTTTCTTCAAAGACAAATGTCTCCACATCTATCATCACACCATACCTGATTGAAACAAACCCCAAGTATAATTCAAGGCAATTCCATCTCCCTTCCTCCCCTCTCACCCTCCACTTGCCTTCCCCTACCAAGTATGGACACAGGATTTCCAAAAGCATTGTAAAATAAATTATGTTCTGGGATAGTCTCAGAAAGTCTGCTGGTAGAACTGCATAAACAGGGGGGGGGGGGGGACTTAACATTCTCCTTTATGTTGTTTCAGCGATAAATGTATAAACACTGAGGTTGGTTAAACAGTGAGGTGATTGTTCTGATTTGGCAATTATTTATGTCCTTACGCTGGCTGGAATTGGAGTATTTATTTATAAGGAAATTATTCAGCAATGAGAGCCCATCAATGGCCAAAAAGAAATGAAAGAATAACCATCTGGGTTTTCTGAACCGGCTGATAGCAGTCTGTCCTCATGTGCAGGCCAAGCAGGTTTTACCCTGTGCACACATGCCAGGCTGACAGACTGCCACTCAGGTGGACCCTGCTTGAGGAAGCCAGACTCCAAGGAGGAAGGTATGCCCGCTGTAGTGGTGGGATCCTGATACTGACCTTGGACAGTCCTTGAGACCATATGTCCCTGTGGCTGAGTAATTTTATTACACTACTGCCTTTGTGCTCCTACCATTCTGCCAACAAAAACATGCCCTTCATTGGTTATAACCCTAACTTTTGGTGCTCATGCCCCTATTATATTCCTTTATGGTTGCTCGATGTACTATCCTTAACCAAGCCTGCTCTATCAATTACTAGAACATCTGTTTAATATCCTTCTGATTTGTTATTCTCTTTGAAGTGAGTTTTTCAAACACCGGCAGCCCCTTATCTCCAGGTTAAATATTTCTGTAACTTTTCAGTTCTTTCATATTTTTACTAGTAGCCCTGACCACGAATCCATGTGCCAGTAGCTCTCTGCCGCCCTCATGTAGCTCTCTACCCACTGCCCTGCCCTCCTGTATTTTCTCCCACCTCCTTCCTCCTTCCTTCCTCTCATAGCTTGCTGCCCTGCCCCCTCCTGTAGCTTTTCACCGCCCCCTTGTAGTGTGCTGCCCCACCCTCCTGCAGATCCATGATCTGGTCTCTGGTCATTATGTGGTTGGTTGTTATGCCTCAAGGCTTGGTCGTTAGGCCTTGAGTCTAATGGATAATTAGCATATTCCTCTCTTATTACATAGGATTCTATTTTTGAATACTCTCCAATTTTCCACATTATTCTTACACCATGGAGTTTAAGTGGTATATAAATAGAGGCATTAAATACCATTAATAATGATGTATTTGTGAAAATAACTGACAAGGTCAAGTCTCTTACTAGATTTCCTAAAGGAAAGGAAAAGAGATACTAACACAATCTACCAACAAAGCCAAGAGTTGGATTGATAAGGAAAACAACCCCCCTGGATTTTTAAGATTAAAAGTATCATTTTAAAAAGTGTTCTAATAAATTCACAGCAGAACAACATTTCCACCAATAGTTTATATCAATTCCAGCTAACAGCTCATCATGCCAGTAATAAACAGGCCAAGACTTTTATCAACTAGAGGCTCGATACATGAAATCTGTGCACAGAAGGTGTGTGTGTGTGTGTGTGTGTGTGTGTGTATGTGTATGTGTGTGTGCGTCCCTGAGTCTAATCTGCACCCTCTCCAATCTGGGACCCCTCGAGGGATGTCTGACTGCCCCGAGATGGGGCCTAAATGGGCAGTCAGACATCCCTCTCACAATCCAGGACTGCTGGCTCCCAACTGCTCGCCTGCCTGCCTTCCTGATTGCCCTTATCCACTTCTGCCTGCCAGCCTGATCACGCCCTAACCACTCCCCTGCCAACCTGATTGACACCTGCCAGCCTGATTGCCCCTAACTGCCCTCCCTTGTTGGTCTGGTCACCTCTAACTGCCCTCCCCTGCAGGCATGGTCCCCCCCAACTACTCTCCCCTACAGGTCTCCCCCCCCCAACAGCCCTCCCCTGTAGGCCTGGTTGCCCCTAACTGCCCTCCCTTGCTGGCCTGATTGCCCCTAAATGCACTCCCCTGCTGGCCTGGTCACCTCCAACTGCACTCCCCTGCAGGCCTTATCACCCACAACTGCCCTTCCCTGTTGCCGATCTTGTAGTGGCCATCTTGTATCCACATGTGGGCAACCATCAGTATTTTTTAGAAAAGCTTTCAATTTACAGAAAAATTTAAAAGATAATACAAAGAGTTCCCATAAACCCTACCCTTAGTTTTTCTTGTTATCAACATCTTATCTAGAATAATAAAAGCATAATATGCTAATTAGACTGGACATCCTTCCGGACATCCTTCCGGGATGAAGCCAGCACTGCAGCTGCAGGATCAAGGCAGCTGCCTTGGCTGCGAGAGAGGAATCCAGGCAGCTGCTGTGGCTGCAAAGGCCTACTCTTACACAAATTTCATGCATTGGGACTCTAGTTGTATTACATTTTCCAACTAATAAACCAATTCTGATCCATTATTATTAATTAAAGTCCATACTTGATTCAAATTTGCTTAGTTTTTACCTGCTGTCCTCTTTCTGTTTTGGGATCCCACCACCTTGCATTTTAGTTGTCATGGCTATAGGCTCCTCTTGGCTGTGACAGTTTTTCAGACCTTCCTTGCTTTTCAGGAGTCCCAGTCAGGTATTGTGTAGATTTTGTAGGGTATTCCTTTATCAGAACTTGTCTGACATTTTTCTCATGATATGAACGAGATACGGGTTGTTGGAAGACCACAGTGGTAAAATAGCATTTTCATCACATCATATCAAATGTGTATGCTATCACCCCGACTCATCACTGCTTATGTTGACCTTGAATTCCTGGCTCAGGCAGTGTTAGTCAGATTTCTTTCCTGTAAAATGACTGCCCACCCCCTCCCCATACTGTCCTCTGTGAAAGGAAGCCACTAGGTGCAGCCCATGCCTGAGAGGGAGCTATATCCTTTCTGAGGACAGGGTATCTATATAAATTATTTGGAATTCTTCTGCACAGGAGGTTTGTGTCTTCTCCCCGACTTACTTATTCAATGATTCATTTATATCAGTATAGACTCATGTATATTTATTTTATACTTTAGGTTATAACCTAATATGTACTACTTTTTTTTTCTCTTGTTCAACCTGCTCCAGTTTGGGCACTGGGTGCTCTTTCAGTTGGCTCATGTGTCTCTTTGACGTACTCCATCAATCTGAGCTTTGCCTCAGCATTTCAACACGCTCCCTAAGCAATTCTAAGGACCACACTGTGAAAAATGTGACCTGGCGTGTGTTGTGAGGTCCGCTAACTACAGATTCCCCGCCATTCATTGATTCCTTCAGCAAACAGGTGAGGAGTGACTTCTGTCTATTTTATCCACTCGGCAAATACTTACTGAGTGACACTTCCTGGCAGGCACTGTGCTTGAGGCTGGGAACACAGAGCTGGTCCGGAAAGTTAGACTTGGGGATGGATGTCCTATGGGGGAAAAATGGATGTGGTTAACAGGAAAGAGGAAAAGATGTCCCTACCAATCCATTAACCTGTATTTTGTCAGCTTCCCAGAAACAATAGAAAAGAGCATGTGAAACATTGGGTGGGGATATGTATAAGGGACAGAGCAGGGTCTCAGAAAATATGGGGGGTGGGAGGGAGGGATCAAAACCACCTATGGGCCAAGACCAGTTTGGCTCAGTGGATGGAGCGTTGACCTGTGGACTGAAGGGCCCCAGGTTCGATTCCGGTCAAGAGCATGTGACTTGGCCGTGGCACATCTCCAGTAGGGTGTGTGCAGGAGGCAGCTGATTGATGTGTCTCTCTCATCGATGTTTCTGACTTTCTGTCCCTCTCCCTTCCTCTCTGTAAAAAATCAATTAAAAAATATATATTTTAAAAAACCACCTATGGAAAATTTGGAATTACACAGGGAGAAAATGCTTTATTATTTCAGACTGAAGAAAATAAAATTGACTATAAAATTTTTATAATTTGGGTGGTACAAAGGTATGTTTATGGTCACCTGTAACAGCTTTAATTTTTTAAAAGATATATTTTATTGATTTTATTTTTTACAGAAAGGAAGGGAGAGGGATAGAAAGTCAGAAACACTGATGAGAGAGAAACATTGATCAGTGGCTGAAACCAAGGTATATGCCCTTGACTGGAATCAAACCTGGGACCTTTCAGTCCACAGGCCGATGCTCTATCCACTGAGCCAAACCAGTTTGGGCTAACAGCTTTAATTTTAGGAATAAAACTAGAGACCAGGTCATCTTTGCTAGAGTGAGAGGACTGGGGTTAAGCATGCTGTCTGGGAGAACATTAGAGGGTTGAAATGGTGGTTGGGTGGTGGTGATGTATCAGTTAGAATTTGTTCAAGAGACAAAACCACAGCAATAACTTGAAAAAAAAGAACTAAATATAAAGAATTGTTAACTGCATGAAATTTAAGAGAGAATTGCAGCCTGGTTGGTGTGGCTCAGTATTTGAGCATCGATCCATGAACCAGGAGGTCACGGTTCAATTCCTGGTCAAAGCACATGCCCAAGTTGTGGGTTCAGTCCTCAGTGTGAGGCACGCAGGAGGCAGCCAGTGGATGATTTTCTCTCATTATTGATGTTTAATCTCTTGATCCCTCTCCCTTCCTCTCTGAAATTAATTTTTAAAAAAGGTATTAAAACTGAAACCGGTTTGGCTCAGTGGATAGAGCGTCGGGCTGTGGACTGAAAGGTCCCAGGTTCGATTCCAGTTGCGGGCACATCCCCATGGGGGGTGTGCAAGAGGCAGCTGATTGATGTTTCTCTCTCATCAGTGTTTCTAACTCTATCCCTCCCCCTTCCTCTCTGTAAAAAAAATCAATGAAATATATTTTAAAAATAAATAAATAAATAAATAAAAAGATATTAAAAAAGAGAGAGAGAATTGCAAGATAGCACAGAGGAAACAGCTACACTCTCTCAAGCTGGGCAAACAAGGCCAGTGTCTGGAATTATTGAAACCTACAACTTTGAAGGGTGGTCCCATGGGCATAGGGCCCAGACCTCGGAGGGGGGCTGCTGGCTGACTAGTGATGGCCAGGAGCAATGAAACTGTCTCTGCAACTGAAAACAGGGTTCAGCTGCTACTACAGGAAGGCATTGCCCCTCCTGGGTGAAGAGGCACTGCTGGGGGTGTTGCTCAGAGGAACCACAAGTAGAAAGGAGGTTGCAGCCTCCCTCCTCCAGGCTTGCACCCTTCCTGTGACATCCCTCATTGATAGAGCCCAGCATGGGGTTTGCAGGGTCTCAGCCCAGCATAACAAAGCTAAATAGAGAAGCATGGGTTTGGAGCTGAGAGGCAGGGACTGTCGTGGGGACTACACAAAGCCCTCAACTGTGTGGGTGACATTTAGGGACTGTATACACATGTGTGTCTCTATGCTGGCTGAATTTTCTTTTCTCCCTTGTCTGCAAATGATTTCTGTCCTCTTAGGCCCTTGCCCTATTGCAGGTTTTGCCTCATTCCAGGAATCAGACACTGGTTTCTTTGGTGGCTTAACCTCCTCCAGAAATGCATGAGGGACTACCTGGTTCGAAAAAAATAAAACAAGTGTTACAAGTGTCCATGGAAAGAAGAGAAGATAAATAAAATGTGGTATATACCTATGATGAGGTATGATTTGGTCTTAAAAATGAAGGAAATTCTGGCACATGCTACAATATGCATGAACCTTAAGGATATTATGACAAATGAAATAAGCCAGTCATAAAAAGACAAAGACTACATAATTCCACTTGTAAGAGATACCTAGAGTAGTCAAATTCATAGAAAGTGGAATGGTAGTTGCCAAGGGCTAGGAGAGGGAAGAATGGGGAGTTATTTTACTGGGCACAGAGGTTTAATCTTACAAGATGGAAAATGTTCTGTGGATGGATGGTGGTGATGTTTGCACAATAATTTTGGAGTGTCAACTCATGAACCAATAGGTCACCGGTTCAATTCCTGGTCAGGACACGTGCCTGGGTGTCAGCTCAATCCCCAGGGTGTGTGTGTGGGGGGAGGGGTGCAGAAGGCAGCCAATCGATGATGTTTCTCTTTTATTAATGTTTCTATCTATCCTCTCCCTTTCTTTCTCTTTAAAAATCAATAAAGACATATTTTACATGGTTAAGATGGTGAGTTATATATTATGTGTATTGTACAATAATTTAAACATTTTTAAAGGAACTAAACAAAAGTTGTAGGTGGAGGATATGGGTGGGCGACCCCTAGCCTGATGTGTCACAGGTCTCCATGTTCCCATAGTGACTCATTCTTCATCTCACCTACATGAGCGGCATTTTCCAGGCTTTACTTCCTAAGTTCCACTGCATTTGTGTCCTTGTTTTCTCTGCTGCACCCCCTCCCCAAGATGTATATGTATGTGCAGGGGCTGCCTTACCCTCTAGTTTTCCTGTGAATAATACATTATTTCAGTGGATGATAGTGATAGCTCATAGCAGTTGAATATTTCCAATATGTCAGGCACATGTATTATTCACAACAACACTCTGTTGTAAATAGTGTTCTCATCTCCATTTTATAGTGGAGGAAACTAAAGCTCAGAGGGGTTGTGGCTAACGTTTATCTGCAAAGTGGAGAAGCTAGGACAAATCTGGTCTCTGACTCAGAGCCCCTGCCCTTAAGTTCCGTACTCCACCGCCCCCTAGTGGATCCTTTGGTCTTGCCTGGTCTCACTAACATAGGACTCAGGTAGAGGCCCCCGCTTCTTTCCCACTCAGTGAGAAGCCATTTCACAGTCTTACTTTATATATCGCTGGCACCACACTGGCTGTATCACAGCAAGTGGCAGCAGTGGCTGAGTTTTGCTGCGCGCCTATGAGAGGCACAGATTCTCACCTCCCAGCAGCATCCCTGGAGGCTGCCAAGGCTTGTGCAGGATTAAAGTGTTGGTTACAACAGCCCTATCACTCTCTGCAGGAGCATCTCTGATACATTTAAGACTTCTCCTAAGCCTCTCTGACGGTATTGATCCTTTGAACGGTGAAGTTTTCTCTGCCCCAGCTACATGAGTATTGGGGTAAACAACTCTCTCAGTTTCTCTATTGATCAAACCAGAATCACATTCCTTGACTTCTTGCATTATCCATGGAGAACTCATAGGTTGGTCTCTAGGGGGTTCTAAATGGGGGATCTATCCCATGAGAAGTGCCTTTTCTATACCACAGATGCCACTGCGGATGTCTTCAAGATTTCTGGCAGTTAAGTGCGAGTGTACTGGGTGATGCCAATTTATTTTGTTGTTTGATCCAGGACTCACGTGAGGTTCACACATTGGATTTGATCATTATGTTTGTTCAGTCTCTTTTAATCTAGAGTAATTCTCCCTGCCCTCACGTTTTAGTGCTGTGTTGTTTTGTTTGTTTGGTTGGTTTTGTGTTTTTTGGTCACATGGAACTTTTTGGAAGATTCCAAATGTGTTAAGATGGTCTTCCGTGCCGAATTTGTTTGGTAGTTTCTTTACAATTATGACCGGGTTAAGTAATTTTGGCAAGATTCCTTTCTAGATGATGTTTTGTACTTCTTATTGCCTCATAGTAGGAGGCACATAAAACCTCATCTGGGAATTGCAGACTCAACAAATATATGTTGAGTGTGTTGTGTGATATGCTGAACAACGGAGGACACAAGGGACCCACCGGTACAAGTGTGAGATGAAGAGATAAGGAAAGCAGAAGTCCAGGCTTATCAATTTGGGAATTGATTTGCCTACACATAACAGAAAACTCAACTCACAGTAGCTGTGCCAAATAGAAGGAGTTTGTATTTCCTTGCATAGCTACAAATCAGGAGGCAAGCAGTCCAAAGCTGATATGATAGCTCCACCATATTCAGGGCCTCTTTTCTCTATCTGCCATCATTAAGGTATCCAACATGGTTCCTGTCCCTCACACATTGTGATCCTTTCCAAGCTGGAAGAGAAGGAAGTATGTCCAGTGACTATGCACCCCGGGGAAAGAGCTTTTCCAGAGGCAGCATCTGTTGATTCTGCTCACCTCTCATTGGTTAGTACTGTGTCACACGATGAATCCACATGCAAGGGTGTGTGGAAATTACAGTTGTTGGGAACATTGCTCTCCTTAACAAAAACAGGGTTCTGTTAGTAAGGAAGAAGGGGAGAAGGGATATCAGGTAGGATAAGGCAGATTTTGAATGCCTGGAGAGACAGCTACACATATAATACATGACAATTTAAAAGTTCCCATAAACCTAGGGGAAAAACTGATCCTTCCACAACCATGGTAACAAGTAGCCACCAGAACCAGTTTTACATCTGTTAAATTGGTCAATGACAACTTGCCTCAATGAGCACGTTTTTTATAAGCTAACCAATCAGATGAACTAACTTTAGCAAACACACTTCTGCATACTTCCAATCAGCAATAGCTCAACCAACAACCACACTGCTACAGGTGATGCAGATACACCTCCACCTGTACCTCTGACAGTCTTTCAATCCCTGAACTCCATGCTCCCAAAACCTTTTCATAATCATTCTGCTTGAAAGACTAATCCTAACGAGCATAGCTCCCCCTTACTATAGTAAACAACAGGGTCAGCTTTGTTTTCTTATTTCTAGTATTACATGTGGTCCTTTTATAATCAAACCAGAATCACAGTCCTTAACTTCCTCGCATTATCCACGGAGGACTCATTCCTCAAGCAAAGCCTTCAAGCATCTCCATCTGTAGCATCAGTGGAGTAGGGTCCAAAGCATGCAGAAATGTCAGCAGCTTGGGCTGATGGAGAGAGAGACAAAAAGGGGACCCAGTGTGCCTGGTGTTGGGGAACCATCCATGTGTTGACAGGTCATCTGGATGTTTTGAGCACTTCTATTGTTTATTGTTAAGGGGATTACTTAACCTTAAATACCTCTGTAAAAACTCTTTTCCCAAATACAGTCACAGTCAGAGCTACTAAGGGTTAGAGTTTCACCGCTTGAAGTTTGCGGAGACACAATTGAGACTATAACAGGGCCTGTACACCACTCAGGAGACACAAGTCTTTACACAGCAACCTGTGTTGGAAGTGAGGAAAGACATATTGATGTGCTCCTGCCTTCATAAATAATGGCTCAGAAACTGGGCAGGCCTTGAGTCTGATAGTGGAGAAAACTCACTGTCGTAGGGGCTTGCTGAGGATAAGTGTTAAAGACTTCCTTTTTGACACAACATATTTTTATTCATTAAAAGTTAATTGCAGAATTTCCTAGATTTTTTTTCTTATGATAACAAAAAGAAAAGAAAACCCAGGATAATTTTAGCAGCAATTAACCTGAATTCACATAGGAGTGCTTTGCCCTGCTGAAAACCAGCTTTAGCAAAGGTGCCCAGCCCAGATTTTCTGCTAAGAATTCTGCTCCCACACCCCTCTCTGTCTGAAAATATCATTACCATCCTCATCCCATCCCTGCTTATCTCTTCCCTATTTCAAGAGGCCCAACTAGAGGATGCCTTGAAGGAACACGACCAGATACACTTGGGGGCAGAGAAATGACCTGTCCCTTGGTGCAGGAAGTTGGGGCAAACTCATGTCACATTTATTTCCTCTTTCTGGCTCAGAGGCAGAAAAATGCTATAGTTTGTGTTTTTTTTTTAATCTATAACATGAAAACACACACATACCCACACACATATATAAAAAAACCTAGCACACAGGTCCCCATATTTCAAACCCCCCACTAACAGAACAAGAATAGAAACTTTAGAACAATAATTTCATATAGACTGACCTTGTTTCGTTTTAGGACACTGGAACAGATTCTAGTCAGATGAATGTGTGGCAACAGAGATAAAGGATCCAAATGCAAGAACTATACTAAATCCTTTTAACATACCATAAAGCTAGTAAATTGTTTCCAGTGTCCCAAAACTGGTTTGGAGAATGCAGAACTGTTTGTTTAGGGTAGTGGATTTCAACATAATAGAAGAAGCTATTTCCAAATTAGATTGAAATATAGTAGATTTGATATCTGTCTATCTATCTATCTATCTATCTATCTATCTATCTATCTATCTATCTATCATCTATAAGGCTACTATTCAAAGTGTCCCCTCTGGAGTTTGACTAGGAGAATGGGAGTTTGATCACTCGCTATGACATGTGCTGACCATCAGGGGGCAGCACGGAATATGCAGATGTCCAGCAGGTCACTGAGGGAGTGAGGGAAGCAGGAGGCAGAGAGGCAGGGAGGCAGGGAGGCAGGGAGGCAGAGAGGTGGGGAACCTGATTGGCCCTCATTGCTGGCCAGGCCTAGAGACCCTACCCATGCACGAATTTTGTGCACCAGGCCGCTAGTTAAAAATAAAAGATTCAGCCCTGGCTAGGTGGCTCAGTTTGTTGGAGTATCATCTCATGCACCAAAAACGTTGCTCTTTGATTACATTTTCTTGAACTCTCCATTTCTCACCACAGTTTTTCCTAAGTTAGTTTCTCTTTATTTCCAGGTTCAATATTTTCTCCCATTTGGATCTTATGTTTTCAGTGTAAGGAATACCCAATGCTACCAAAGTTTAGTACTAGAATTAGAATTTGGTACATCAGGACAGCTGATCTAAGGGCATTAATTCTATCCTTTGAGTATTCCCTAACCCAAGGGTGGTCTCTCACATGGTCAGGTGACTTCATACAATGTTTGGCACTTAGTATGTGTTCAGTACTGTTAGAAACTCTTATTGTTGAGACAAACTGGACCTAGCCAAACTTACAGGATGCCAGTGGAGAGGAACAGCCATGGAGAATATGAGGAATATAAATAAGTCTGTCTTAGAAATAAAACTCTAATGCCACCATAGCTTTCCTTTTGTTTTCAAGGCTAATGGTCCATTCACTTTGCATATGGCATCCCAAAGAAAGAGTACTCCTGTC
Source organism: Antrozous pallidus (assembly GCA_027563665.1). Lineage (NCBI taxonomy): Eukaryota > Metazoa > Chordata > Mammalia > Chiroptera > Vespertilionidae > Antrozous > Antrozous pallidus. The sequence continues at coordinate 61,522,644 of CM050519.1, read as the reverse complement.
TCCCTAGATGGTCCCAGCTGATTTCTTATCACCGGGTTCCTCCTGGACACCTTAACCTCTTTATAATTAAACTCAAAAGGAAAGGCCTTTTTTTGTCACTCAGGGCTCCCCTTCTGATTTTGGTTGGAATGATATACTTTTCTCCTAGGTATTTGACATCATGAAAGGATTCACCTTTCTCCGCTATTTTCCATTCTCAGGTATGGTTTCTAAGTATAGAGATGGTTGGATCCAACTCTAGCATTGGTCAAATTTTACAATATCTTGACCACATAAATGGAGTACCAATATAATGTACACCTATACAAAAAAGGAAGGGTGGCTCTTCATAACCAACCTCACACTTCACCATGAAGTATAATATTAATACCTGCCTTCCAAGTTGATTGAAATTGGGTTGAGAACATGCCCACTAACTTGTCCTAAGGACCTCAAATTCATGGAATCACACATGTTTGAGGAAGGAGACACCTAGATATTCCCACTCAGAACTTCAACTATGGAATGGAACTGAAGTGCCAAAGTTCCCCCCAAGGGAGCCGTGTGAATTTACTAACCTCTTATACTTCAGTGTGATTTTGTTGTCTGATATCAGATTCTGAAAGGGTGAGTCTGAGAAGAGAATCTGAAGAAAAAGAAGGAGAGAGGACCATAAGGACAAAAGGATAATCAAAGGGTGGCTTCTGGAAACAATGTATCTGCTCCATAATTTTATCTTCATCCCTGTCCTAAGATTCAAGGGATGGTTTTGATGTCTTCCACATCACCAATATTATGATGCAAGTCTGTGCACTCTATTTTCTTGCATGCAGACTACTACTGCCCACCCAGCAGTGGTGCTACCACTCGTCTATGAATTATATCAATACACAATTTTTGTACTCTTTTTAAAAATATTTCTAGTGATTTCAGAAAGGAAGGGAGAGGAAGAGAGAGATAGAAACATCAATGCTGAGAAAGAATCATTGGTCGGCTGCCTTCAGCATGCCCCACATGGGGGAACAAGCCCACAACCTGGGCAATGGGCCTTTGGCCGGAATTGAATCTGGGACCCTTCAGGCTTCAGGCCAACACTCTATCCACTAAGCCAAACCAGTTAGGGCAATTTTTGTACTCTTGTCGAAAGCCAACTCCTTCATTTTTTAACTATAGCTCAGCATTTCAACTATTCAAGAATACAGTATATGAAATTCTCACTTGTTTCTCCTGAAATAACTAGTATTTTCACTTCCTATTTGATCTTCAAAATACATCCTGCCCAAAAGAGGTATCTTTTTATTACCCTTTTGTGTTCATATTATTTTGTCTCCCCCTTTTACAAAGAATCTCAGAGTTGGTGGTACTTGCTATGCCCATTTCTTAAATCTTAATTCTCTTCTTAACCTATTTGAAGCAGACTTTTCACCACTGACTCAGTGAAATTGTGTTCATTAGGATAATCAATAACCTTTACCTGGCGAGATTCAATGGCCAGTCCTTGTCCTTAGCATATGATAAGTAACCTCTTAGCACCTTCAGACAGTCAATTATTCCCATCTTTAAAAAATATATAACATTATTCATACATTCAAAAGATATAGCACGGTCAGCATATTTCAGTGGCTGAGCATCAACCTATGAACCAAGAGGTCGCAGGTTTGATTCCCGGTCAGGGCACATGTCTGGGTTACGGGCTCAATCCCCAGTAGAGGGCTTGCAGGAGCCAGCTGATCAATTATTCTCTCTCATCATTAATGTTCTTATTTCTCTCTCCCTCTCCCTTCTACTCTGAAATCAATAAATATACGTTTTTAAAAAGATATAAATATTAATGTAATAAATACCAGTTGTACCCATCAGTCAAGTTAAAAGGTAGAACATTTCCACAGAAACACTCATGTGTCTTTCTCTGATTGCTTGTCCCTTCTTATTTCCTGGATGTAACTACTCTCTTGAATTTTGTGCTTATTATTTCCTTGCTATTCTGTCTTGTTGCACTATATATGTGTAATCTCTAACAATGAATTATTTGGTTTTCATTTTATGAACTTTATATAAATGGTAACTTAGTGAACATATCTTTGTAACTTTTCTCTCTCCACATTATTTTTATGAGATTTATCTTTGATGTCACTTGTAACCATATCTCTTCACTGCTGTACAGTAGTATTCTTTTATATCCTGTATTAGTTATCTATGACTGTGCAGAAACCCCTCCAAAACCTAGCAGCTCAAAACAACGATAAACAGTTTCTATAGGTTGGCATCTTAGGAGAGGTTTAGCTGAGTTGTTATAGCTCAGGGTCTCCCATGAGTTCACAGTCATGATGTTGACTAAGTATGCCATCATCTGAAGGCTTGACAGGGGCTGAATAATTTGTTTCCACTATGTGTCACTCACAAGACTGAAAATCGGTGCTGGCTGTTGGAGGGAGGTCTTGGTTCCTTGCTGTGTGGACATCCCCATAGCACTGCTTGAGTATATTTACAACATGGCAGTTGGCTTCTTCTAGAGAGTTATCCCAGACAGCGAGGCACAAGTCACACTGACGTTTATGACCAGCCTTGGAAGTCACCTGCCATCATTTCTAAATTGTCCCATTGGTTACACAGTTCAGATCTCTTTGGAGGAAGGGGACTACACAAAGTACATGAATACCAAAACTTGACTCTGGTGGCCATCTTGGAGGCTGGCTACCACATGACTATAACACAATTTATTGATCTATTCTCATGTTTATGACATTAATGTTATTTCTTTTCAATTTTGCTATTATAAACAACTGGAGAGGCCCAGTGCATGAAATTCATGCACTGTGGGGGGGGGGGTATGGTCCCTCAGCCCAGGCTGCACCTCTCCAATCTGGGACCCCTCAGGAGATGTCTGACTGCCGGACATCCATCTCACAATTCGTGACTGCTGGCTCCTAACCACTCACCTGCCTGTCTGCCTGATTGCCCCTAACTGCTTCTGCCTGCCAGCCTGGTCGCCCCCAACTGCCCTCCCCTGCAGACCTGGTTCCTCCCAACTGCCCTCTCCTGCCAGCTATCTTGTGACAGCCATATTGTGATGGCCATCTCATTTTGTGGCAGTCACCTTGTGGTGGCTATCTTGTGACAACTGGGGGCGGCCATCTTGTGATGATGTGAGGGTGCACGGGCCACCTAGGCTTTTATTAGTACAGATGCTTCTATGATCATTCTTTTTCAGACTTCCTGATGCATATGAGCAAGAGTTTCTCTGGAAAGCAACTGCCAGACCACAGGGTTTGTGAATCTTCAAATGTAATTAAATAACAACAAAACTGACCCAAAATGTTTGCACCAATTTATACTCCCACCAGCAATAAATAATGTTTCCCTTGCTCTATATCCTTGTCAATGCTTGATATTGTCAGATTTTTAAATATATGCCAGTCTGGTGGGTGTAAAATAATATCTTTTGCAGACTTAAATTTGCATTTTTTCCAAATTCCTAATGAGGTTCAACATATTTTCATATCTTTACTAATATTGTCCATTCAGGCTTCCCCTAATGAAAAAAATGCCTATTTATGCCTTCTGCCCATTTTTCTATAGGGTTTAGTGACTTATCAATCTATAGGAGTTCTTTATATATTCTAAATTATTAAGAGGCTCTGCTAATTATATATACTGCAAATGTCTTCTCTGAGTTTGTGCTTTTTTATTTTATTTTTAATACTGTTCTTTACTGAATAGAAATTTAAAATGTATTCATTTTTTTCCTTTGTGGTATGTGCTATTTTTGTCCTTTCAAAGACATACTTCCATTGACTGAGGTCAGAACAATATTTACATATACTTCCTTCAAAAACTTTTAAAGTGTTGCTTTCATCCGAGAGCTTTAGTCTAAGTGGAGCCTGTTTTGTAATGTAGGGGAGGTATGGATTTCATTATAAAGCTTGTTTCTGTGTGGATAACCACTTGTTCAAGCCCCTTTGTACAGCACTTTCTTCACCTGGCTTCAGGGGCATCACGAGCTCCAGGTTTTCCTCCTACCTGAATCATTACTCTTTTTGGTCTCTATTGCTGGCTCTTCTTTCTCTTTGAATCCTACATGATGAAGTGATTTGGGAGTGTCTCTCTTCTCTTGTCTATCTAGTTTCACTCAACATTTTCTCTCTAGTGATCTCATCCAAATCCATGGTTATGAATAACATTCATATGCTGAACACTCCACGTTTAGCTCTTTACCCCCTTCCATATTTCCACATGGTTCACTCCTTCCCATCTCTCAGGCTCCCATCAAATGTAACATCCACAGAGGGGCCTTCCCTGACCATACTATATAAGAGAGCAGCCCCTGTAACTCTGTGTACATGTTCCTTGCTTTTGTTTATATCAAAGCATCATCAGTCACCTCCTGACCTTCTATTAAAAATGAATATATATTGCCTGCTTAGAACTAGAATATATGTGATAATTTATGGTCTTTGAACTATTCACTGATACATCCACTGAGTAAGAACAGTGTCTGGCTTAAAATATTATAGATGCACATTTATAGTAAAAGAAGCAATGATAACTGTCATTTAATATAGTGTTTCATAGCTTATATAGATTCTTTATATGCAATCATGTTTCATTTTAATCCTCAGAGGTGTGATTTTGCCTACATTTGTGAATATCAGAGCAATAACATCTCTTTTAGAGGTCTCTTAAATTTTTTTTTACCAAGAACCCTTCATTTTATTCCCAGTTTTATGCATTATTAGATGTGTGATTGAGTGACTTCTCTTAGATGATTTTGGACCATGCAACCTGTCACTTAGTTCACATAAAAGGAATGTAGACCTGAGAAAGTGACAAGCAATTCAAACTCATTAGAATGCTAGTCTAAAAAAAAAAAAACCAGGGCTACTTAAACTAGTGGTTCTCAATCATTTCTTTTCAACCAAAATACATGACCATGGGCTACCTTGATTTTTATACAACCATAAACATTTTTGCTGGAAGCAAAATATTATAAAACATTCTTATTCACCACAACTATCAGCACCTAACTCTCAGAACCACATCCTGCATTTACATACAGTGTTACCATGCAGACATGGTCTTTGCATCTGGTTCCCTCCAGGAAATGTGGAGACAACAATATGCAGACTTCTGTCTGTATTGCATTAGGCTGGTTAGCCTATGTAGCTAAGTCCATAAAAATATATATTTAGCAAATTTGAGCAGCCGGCAAAATTCATTCACTTCCTTGGTCTACTGAGGATTTTTGAGCTTAATACTTGAGAATTTGCTCACTTGTGTCAAATGACTAGTTTGCACTCTGACTCATTCCACAACACAAATAGAATGGATTTGTTCATATCTCTCCCTGAGGAAACAAAAAGAGAACTTGAGGCTGATGTTAAAATAGATTTCTGATTCTCTGGGAATTTGGTGGACTGATTATGTCATTGAAAGTTATGGCCCTGTGTGCTGACAGTTCACAATCTCCAAGTCCATGTTCAAGAAAATGTGGGAAAGATCCCAAGCACAGAGAGATAGAGATAGAGATAGAGATAGAGAGAGAGAGAGAGAGAGAGAGAGAGAGAGAGAGAGAGAGAGAGATGGTGGTGGTGGGGATAGGTGATTGGTGAAGTTCTTAGGTTGTTAATAGAGTTGATGAAGATGAGAGTGCAAACTGTAAAGTAGTGAACCCTGGAAAATCAAAGCCAGTTATCAGCAACAGAGCTAAGTGTCCTCATGGAAATCTCCTGTGAAGGTCTTTAAACTGATTGACACTGATTGACAGTGAAACAAAGCTAAATCAAGAGGAGGGGCTTGCCTGGGGCACTAAAAGAGCACAACACCAATGTCAGACAGATCCAAGAGCAGCAGTTGGGTTCAGGTAGGTGTCACCTATGGAGTTAGCAATTTCATCAGACTGTATGATGTATATTATTCAGGGGAAGCTCACTGGAATAATCCACAGTAGTTACATCTAATTCACAGAAAGAAGAGTCACAATCCAATATAGATTGGGGTCAAGCAAGGGGTTCAGGCTTCATTCATCTATCTAGTGGCCCTTCTATCCCCTAGAACTCTGGAATCCTCAGAAGATCCTCTGTATCCAGCCAACAGACAAGGCAAGTGGGACACATGGCGAATCCAGGAAAGATCAGGGGCCACATCTGGAAATGACACACATTACTTCTCCCACCTTCTATTTGCCAAAACTGGTTTATGATCACCCCTTAACCACAGGGACCTGGGAGAGGAAAGCTTGATACTATGAACACCGCGGCCTTTGTTACAAACAACTCATAAAAGAATGAAGTTCAGGTTGAACACCAAGATGGTGGCATAGGTGAACACCTATTGTTCTGCCCCGCGCAACGATTTAGGAACTACAACATAACAGCAGAACAGACAGCACCCAGAATCGCCAGAAAGCTGGCTGAATGAAAACTCCACTAACTGGAGTGGAGGTGGGACACTGAGACTCAGGAGCGGCGGGAGCGCAGCCCTTCCAACGGAAACAGGTTAGGAGCTGTCCTGGTCGCGCTCGCGCGGGCTGGGGCTGGAGCAACACCCCAGGTCCCACTGCCCGGATTCCCCAGCGCCAGGCGAGGTCCGTCCCACTGCCTGGATTCCCCAGCGCCAGGCGAGGTCCGTCCCACTGCCCAGATCCCCCAGCGCCAGGCGAGGTCCGCCGAGGTCCGGGGGACGCACCCTGGAAGCGGGGCACGGCAGAGGCTCCTGAACTGCGAGTTTCCGCGAAAGGGTCACGCAAACCCGAGACTTGCCCCCTGGAAACTTGTCTCCTGGTTCTGGAAACCATTTATTTTACAATCCTGGGCAGGCACATTTGGGGAAAGGTGGAGTGGTCTGGCAAGGGGAAGAGACTAGCGGCTTTCTCTTTGAGGTGTCTGCAGCCATTCCCATCCAACAGAGACCCGCGGGCGCGAGCACCGCATAGGACACAGCTGACGCTGACACTGCCTGCGCAGCTCATAGACTCCGCCCATCCAACCTGAACACAGTCTCCCTTCACAGCCAATTGGCCTGGAGGTCAAACCCTCCTAGGGCTAACAACAACAAGCTGGGTTTAAATTCAAAAATACTGAATACAACCCATAAAGGATTGCAGTAAGAGCACCCACCTCAGGTAACTGGGGAGGCTGAGCCACTGTCCCTTTGAGGATATCCACCACATAAAGCAGCCACCATGCAGAGACATGGAAAGAAAGCAGGTGTGAAAGAAATGGAGGAGAAAAGACGACAAGACATAGAGTTCAAAACCACGGTTATAAGGCTTTTCAAGAGGCTCCTACAAAAGGCCGATCAACTTAATGAGAATTACCAGGAAATAAACAAGACCAACCAGCAAATGAATGATACTTACAAGGAAATGAATGAGACCCTCAAGGAAATGAACAAGGCCTCTGAGGATACGAACCAGACCCTCACGGATAAAAAAAAAGGACCAACTAGAAATCAAGCTTACACAGACTGAAATAAAAAATATTACACAAAGTCCTAAAAGCAGTCCAGAGGGCCACAAGAACCAAGTCAAAGATTTGAAATACAAAGAACCAAAATCCACTCAGCTGGAAAAGCAAGAAATAAAAAGAATTCAGATAATTGAAGATAGCGTAAGGGGCCTCTGGGACAACCTCAAGCATGCCAACATCCGAATTATTGGGGTCCCAGAAAAAGAGAGAGAGCAAGTTAATGAAAACCTGCTTGAAGAAATAGTGACTGAAAACTTCCCCCACCTGGCGAAAGAAACTGAATTAAAAGCCCAAAGAGTACACAGAACCCCAAAATATAGGAATCTAAAGAGGACCACACCAAGACATATCATAATTAAAATGCCAAGAGCAAAAGATAAAGAGAGAATATTAAAAGCAGCAAGAGAAAAACAGTTGGTTACCTACAGAGGAGCACCCATACGATTATCAGCGGATTTCTCAACAGAAACGATGCAGGCCAGATGCGAGTGGCAAGAAATATTCAAAATAATGAATAGCAAGAATCTACAACCAAGATTACTCTATCCAGCAAAGCTATCATTCAGAATTGAGGATCAGATAAAGTGCTTCGCAGATAAGAAAAAGCTCAAGGAGTTCATCACCACCAAACCAGTATTATATGAAATGCTGAAAGATATTCTTTAAGAAGAGGAAGAAGAAAAAGGTAAAAATATAAATTATGAACAACAAATACACATCTATCAACAAATGAACATAAAAATCAAGTGAATTGATAGGCTGATGAACAAGATAAACTGGTGACTATAACAGAAACATGGACATAGAGAGGGAATGGACTGACAATTCTTGGGGAGAAAAGGGTTGTGGGAAGTACAGCAAGGGATTGGACAAAAATCTTGCAACAATGGGAGAGGACATTGGGGAGGGGAGGTGAGGGTGGAGGGTGGGATAGGTACAGGGTGGAGGGGAGATATAGGGGGATAAAAAAGGGGAAACAATGTAATTAATAAACTGAACAATAAAGAAAAACAAAACAAAACAAAACAAAATACAAAAAAACAAAAACAAAAACAAAAAGAATGAGGTTCAGTTTTGAAAGCAAATGTGTTAAATTTAAGAAAAGCCAACACAGGACTGACCTTCAAAACAGGTTCTATGAGATGTCATATATTTAATTCAAGTAGTGCTGTCTGCTTTTAAAAACTTTCTTTGGACCAACTCTCTTGGAATTTCCTTCAGAGACAGAATGCAAGCTCATTTTTTTCATAGTCATCCTGGTTTAAACCAGTCTACAAAGGATTGAATTTACCCATCATTTGAATTTTATTGGTACCCTTCAATTTGATATTTGATTCTAAAGAAAATGCCCTGAATTTCTTAGATCTTACACAATCATAAAGTATAACAGTGGTTGAGCATCTGAGGTTGTGGTTTGATTCCCTGTTAGGGCAAATGCCTGGGTTTCAGGCTCGATCTCCAGTGTGGGGAGTGCAAGAGGCAGTCGATCAATGATTGTCATCATTGATGTTTATGTCTCTCTCTCCCTTTCCCTTCCTCTCTGAAATCAATAAAAAACAAAACAAAAACAAAAACAAACAAACAAACAAACAAAAAAAACTCTTACAAAGTTTGAATGAACAAAAATAGATTAATCTTCCCAGGTGTATTCTCATTCTTTAAAAGGGGACCTGAGAAGTGACATCAGCAAAATGGCTGAATAGGTGTTTTCCATTGTTGATCCCGAGAAGGAAAATATGCGCCAGGGAGGACGCCTCCTGGTTAATTGCACTCAAAACCAGAGTCTAGCAGCCATTTTTAAAGGCCTCACGCACTGCATTTCAGAGGAAAGCCACAGACTGAGCTGCAGCCTCCTACACCTTACTCCTGTCAGCTGAGCTGACCTTTATAAAAAGGTTGCTGAAAGCAGGAGATATCTGTAATACCATCAACAATTAAAAAAAACAAAAGACATTTAAGTACATACTTTTAAAAAGTTCCTGGCATCAACTTTCAACCAATGAGTTGAGCCCTGTCCTATCTATTTGGAACTGCATAGCAATATCTTCATTTGCATCCATCTTTACTGACCAACCAGAGAAGCTCCATGATGACTAATCAGAACATGCAATTCCAACCAATCAGACAGTACTATTTGGACCAATCAGATTGTGCAAATTTGGATTCCTCATTTGTATAAAATGAGCCAATCAAGGTTCAGGGCAGGGACTTTATAAAAATTGATCTAACCTTTGTCTCAAACAGGAGCATACTTTCTGTTTCCATCAGAGGCTTTATTTCCCCAGTTTGCAAACTGTTTACCTGAATAAACTTTCTCCTCTTTCCGCACCCCAGATTGGAGACTCCTGTTGATATTTGCTGACTCCTATTGGTGGCAGCAAACTTTTGTTGACACTACCGTCTTTCCTCTAAATTTTGAGGCTCCCACAGATGAAAGTAGTTTTGAAAGTCCAAGAGTACCATAGAGAAATTTCAGCACATCGTTGGGGGTAGGGGTGAAGGGAAGGTGAAGGACTGAATGCATTGAGGAGGATGGTAAGAGGAACAGTTTCATTTTAACCTCGTCACCCTGTCCCCAACTCGGTACATCTGGGTGCCAAGAGAGACCTTTGCTGCTGGTGATTTCTCATGAAGAAAGTGAGGATGTGTGAGTGAGCACCTGGCTTCCCCAGCTGGGCAGGATACCCCAGAGAGGACCACCTGTTTCTCACCCCATCCAGAATACTGAGGTGTGCTGCATGGCTCAGGAGGGGAGGGGCAAAGTGAACAGCAACCAGTGCTGTTGGAGGGCATCAAAGCATACAGATCTTACTGCAGTAGGTCCTGGGGTTACATCAGAGATCCATTCCTATAGCGCCACATAATGTGACTTTCTCCGTAAAAAGGAACCCACCTACATGAGCACCTACGTCACTCACATGGAGCACATACACAGCAGTAATGAAGTGAAAGAGTAAAAAAATTTAAAAGAAAGATAACAATTCCTGACCTTTACTTGTAAATAAATAACAAAAAACAGAAAGCACATATGTACACATGTCGAAATGACGGCACTTTTTTAAAATAAATAAATAAATAAATGGGAGATGGCGACGTAACCATGAATCAATGTACTTTGAGTCCCTCATAAACTGAGGACTGCCTGTAATTGCTTTTCAGACTCAGTCAGGAAGCCTGCCCATGAGCCACGGGGCTACCTTGCCTGCAGATCCATACAGATATTGTAGTATTGGCAAGTAGACCTTTTAAAGTACAAGCAAAAATAGAAAGAAAAAAAAAAGACACTGGCCTTTAAATCCAAATACCAAGGGTGGGTTATGGCCCAAGACAAGCCAGTGGCTATATCTGTGAAATGAGAACTAACCATTTTCCTATACAAAAGGTATTTTCCTTTTTATATCAACACAGCAGAAGCAGAAAGCTTCTAAAACTGCCTCTAGTCATGTTCTTTTATGTACTAACATCTTCAAGGGTTGTCCTTGTCTTGTGTCTGAGGGATTCTCAGAATCTAAGGTCTCCATGCTCCTTCCCCGACCAGCCTTCCCAGGCTCACTTCCAAGAACTCTCTTGCCAACATCTTGAGTTCCCAACAAACCTGAAAATCTGGTTCCTGCACTCACTCTTCACTCTCTGCATCTGTGCTCTCCCCACACCCTCCACCTAGAATGTTTCTCACCTCCCTTTGTCATATTTGCAAGCGGAAATCTCATCCATTCTTCAAGGTCCGGAATAAATACCTCTTCTTCTGTGAAATTTCCCCTGACCTATATGAATCTCTGTATTCTTGGGCATCTTCTTTTACGTGAAATACTTTGTTTTTTTAGTGCCATTGTTTCCCTCCTCCCCACCCCCGCAGAAGAATTCATTTTTCTCTCAATAGTGTATGTACCTCCTTCAATGTTTTGTTCCCCCATACAGCCTTGAAAGATTACTTTTACCTTGTAAAAATACACTGTGGGCAAAAGGAGCCACATGCTAACCTGACAAGCTCAGGGGAGGTCTGTGTGACAGTCTTGCAAACTCAGAGACCTAAAATAACCACAAAAGATGGCCTGAAAATTAAATATTTAACTACGAACAGGTTATAGTGAGTAGTCATGGCCTAGGCTGATATTTTCCCTGACAAAGATCAACTTAGATCTTTACTGAGCCCATTTGCCTTTTTGCCTCTAAGATAACATAGCTGTGAGATGTCTGGGTAACTTGTAACTTCCTTTTATCCCACACCCCTCAGGGCACAACAAATGGCACCGGGACATCCCCTCATTGTTATTGTTGTCAAGTTAATTGTCAACTGTTAATTACGTTAAAGTATCTGTATCCATCTCTGTAAAAGAAGCACATGTCCATCATTTCACTTTTCACCCTATCCCAGAGGTATCCCCGCCTTGCTTTATCCCACTTCCTTAACCTGTCACCAATGAATTTCGAGTAACTCACCTATGTCCCTTTCCTTTGATTGCAGTGTATAAATACAAATGTAACCCACCATTCTTCGGAGCATTATCTCAATTTATTGAGGTTCTGCTTCCTGGCATATGTCCACAGGTTGGCTCAAACTCACAAAAACTCTTCACAGGTTTCAATGGTTTTCTTTCATTAACATTACTAAGTATTTATTACATATTCATGGGCTTAAGATGAAGCAAATTAAAGACATTAACATTGTCAAATTAAAAAATAACTTTTATTAAGCAGTCACAATGTATTAAGAGCTGTCTTAAGAGCTGTTCATGCATTATATAATTGTCATGTAGATATTTCTATATAAATAATACTTATGTATATTTTTAGTTTGCTTGGCTATTTCTTAATAATTTTGTATTTAGCTATTTTATGTATGATGCTTAACAATTCACTAATTTATAACGGATAAGTGAAATATGGTAGCAATAATCTCAGGTAGAAACTGCTGTTTGGGTTCTGTACTTATTTGTTTGCTAAAACAGTAGAAAGTTATTTTGATTTTCTGAACTTATGTATGCTATCCAGTACTCCACTGATGATGACTTGAATATCCCAATGATTGTGATCTCACTGGTCACAGAAGCACATTCCTCTGGGAACCAGGACAGGACAATTATCCTAAATTGTCTCAGTAGCTGCAGATAACTGAGTTTCAGTTGACTCAGTGGTCCCAGAGTCAGAACATATCCTAAATTGCCTCAAGTAGCTACAGATAGTGCATTCCTGTTGACTCAGTGATCCCAGAATCTGGACAGCACAATTATTCTAAATTGCCCAGGTGGTCCCAGATAATGTGTTTCTGTTGATTTAGTGATTCTTAGATACTAACTTGCTCAATTTTTGCTTCTGTAAAAAAATGCTTGTTCGGGGCTGCGAGATTTGAAGAGCATCAGCCACTCGTATGCCACTGGCTTTTAATAAATGATTCCATAATTTGACTTTTTGAGGCGTCCTATGTAAAATGGGGGTACCCCACAACATAAGCTCCAAAATTAAGTAAAGTATCAGGAGAAATGAAGTATAGCTTTCCTATTTAGGTAGTGATGTTTAGGAATTTCATATTTTTTTATTAAAAAAGGCTTTGATTTAAAGTACATTGGTAGTGCCAAAACCGGTTTGGCTCAGTGGATGGAGCGTCGGCCTGCAGACTGGAAGGTCCCGGGTTCGATTCCGGTCAAGGGCATGTACCTGGGCTGCGGGCACAATGCTGGTGGGTAGTGTGCAAGAGGCAGCTGATCGATGTTTCTCTCTCATCGATGTTTCTGACTTTCTACCCCTCTCCCTTCCTCTCTGTAAAAAATCAATAAAATATATTTTTAAAAAAATAATAAAGTACATTGGTAGTGAAGCAGGAATTTGGGGGGAAACATAGGCAGGCTTAGGGGTCCTGGAAAAAACACAGGGCCATAGACTGAGAGAAGGTACTTCCCATAACACAAGGAAGCCAGGTGCAATTACATTTCCATAAGACAAGGGAGGCAGCAACAGGTATATTTCCATAAGACAAGGGAACTGGAAGTAGCCAAGAAAGGTTTACAAATATGCAGAGCCTCATGTGTCCCACGTGAGGTTCAACCTTTGCACGCCCAGGAGTTCCTGTAGTAACCAGTCTAAAGGAATAGTGACCAATCAGAGGGGATGTTAAGTTCCTGTAGTAAGCAGTCTAAAGGAATAGTGACCAATCAGAGGGGATGTTAAGTTCCTGTAGTAACCAGTCTAAAGGAATAGTGACCAATCAGAGGGGATGTTAAGGCACCAGGATCTGCAGCCTATATAAGCCATAGGGAAGGGAATCCAGTGGGACCCTTTTTCCCCTCCCCACGTGGGAGTCCATTCTGTGGGACTTTTCCCTCTCCTTACATAGGAATCTGTACTTGTTCTTCAATAAATCTCCATCTTTGCTATACCGTTTTCTGTCCATGGATTCATTCTTTGATCCAGTGGACAAAGAATATGGGTTCCAGTCCAAAAATTCAGTATCAGTAGTTAAAATATCAGTGCATATTAGTCAAAATGATGGGAGGGCAACAATTAATAAAATCAAGGGATGTATTACTTATAGATTGTGCTCATCACAAAAACAATTTTAAAAAACCACACATATTTTTTCTCATTCAGTCATGACTACTTACTATTTTTTTAAAGTACTGTCTTTAAGAAGAAATTGCAGAGAATTCCTGTTCTATGAGAAGAATTCTTTTCCTGCCCTACATGCTTCCCATTGCTAACATAGGACACAGGTCAAATTTTTGACCTCTTATCCTTAAGAGCATTCTCTTAGTCACATTCTTCCTTATTCTGTCAGTAAGTCAGAAAATAGACTTATAGGGAGGGGAATTGGGGAGCTGGATGAAAGAAGGTGAAGGGATTAAGCAGAAAACGCACACATACACACATACACACACACACACACACACATCACATAGACACAGATAACAATGTGACGACTGCCAGAGAGAAAGGAGGGTAGGGGGTAGGTGGAGGTGGGCAAAGGGGGTGATATGGATGGAAAGAGACTTTGCTTAGGGTGATGGACACACAATGCAGTGTGCAGATGATGCACACCTGAACACGGAATGATTTTGTGAACCAATATCACCCCAATAAATTCAATTAAATAAAAAGAAAATAGACATATTTTATAATGAAAGCCACTGAAATACTCCTTGAAGCTGTTGATTTTTAGTCAGTCAGGCCTAATCATCAAGCTCATTGGTCATTGCCAAGGAGGTAGTATAACCCCTGAATCACTCATTATAGCTAAGTTTCTGCAGTAAATATTTCTTATTATGGTAAAATAAATGTATCATAAAACATGACATTATAACTACTTTAAGTATATGATTCAGTGGCATAAAATATGTTCATATTGTTGTGCAGCCATCACTACCATTACCTCCAGAACATTTTATTCATTCAAGTTCTGTACCCATTAACAATAATTCCCCATTTCTCTCCTCCCCATACCCCTCCCACAACCACCATTCAACTTTCTGTCTTTATGATATTGCCTAGTCTATATATCTTAAGTAAATAAAATCAAGCACAAAATATTTTAAAATAATCTATTTTAAAAATTCATGTAATTCTATGTCTTCAGCATGTTAGATTAAGTAAATTGGCTACTTTACTCGAAAGCCTAAATAAATCTTTTTCCAGCTCCGTCAAGATGGAATTGCAAAGAAGAAATTATTTAACTTGTATGTGTATCAAAACTCTTCATCACCCTGGCCGGGTAACTCAATTAGTTAGAGCAGTGGTCGGCAAACTCATTAGTCAACAGAGCCAAATATCAATAGTACTATGATTGAAATTTCTTTTGAGAGCCAAATTTTTTTAAAACTTAAATTTCTTCTAATGCCCCTTCTTCGAAATAGACTCGCTCAAGCCATGGTATTTTGTGGAAGGGCCACACTCAAGGGGCCAAAGAGCCGCATGTGGCTCACGAGCCGCAGTTTGCCAACCACTGAGTTAGAGCATAGTCCTAACACACCAAGGTTGTAGGTTCCATCCCCGGTTGGGACAGATACAAGAGTCAACTGATGAATGCTTGAGTGAGTAGATCAGCAAATAAATGTTTTTCTCCCTCTCCCTTCCTTTCTCTCTTTCAAATCAATAAATTTTTTAAACATTAAAAAAATAATTTAAAAATAATAAAATAAATAAATGGATCTTCCTTTAAAAACAACAAATGTTTATCAACATGGGTTGGTGACATTGGAAGTCTGAAGATGTTTCACTTCTCAGGTATAGGAAAATAGCCCAAGAATTTTGGCATTTCTCTAATCTCTAAAAAGGGAGGAGCTCAAACTTTTCTATTTTTAAAGTAAAAGACTTGGCATTGGTTCTTTCCAGTACCTCTGAGAGAATATCTGCTGAAAGAAGCACACATTTTGTTGTTTGTTTTGTTTTATATCAAATCTAATGGCTAAAATTAACTGGTTAAAAATTTCAGAATTCTTTTACAGGTAGTTTAGTTTTACTAAAAATGAATGATTGATTTTAGTTTCATTTGAAAATGTGTAACAATTGTATACATCTTCCATTTTAGCTTCCAAATGTAAATTTAGGCCAATGGAGCTATTTGTTTTGGCTTAAACACCTTTTTTTCTTCAGTGTCGAACAGGAAAATATGACACAGCAATATTGGAAACTTCATGAACGTAGCCTCACAGCTTGGCTCCCCTTTGACCTCTGCAGCGGTGCAGCAGAAACAGGCTTCCTGCAGCTATAACTGGCAGCCTCTGACTGAATTACCCCCAACACTTCCCACTTTCTACCCTGAAAGTGTCTAGTTGGCACAAAGGTACATGCAGCCTGTAAGTATGGAAGTATCCTGGTTAATGTTATGTGTCAACTTAGCTGGGTCAAGGTACTCAGTAAAATAAAGATACTATACTTAATCTCAGAACATACACATTACAAAATAGTGAATTGTTAAAGACTAGAGGCCCAGTGCACGAAATTCGTGCATGAAGGGAGGGTGAGGGATGTCCCTCAGCCCAGCCTGCACCCTCTCCAATATGGGACCCCTCGGAGGATGTCTGACTACCCTTTTAGGCCCGATCCTGGTCGGGCATAAAAGGGCAGTTGGACATCCATCTCACAATCCAGGACTGCTAGCTCCAAACTACTCACCTGCCTGCCTCCCTGATTGCCCCTAACCGCTTCTGCCTGCCAGCATGAGGACCCACTCACCACCTGCCAGCCTAATTGATGTCTAACTGCTCCCCTGCCAGCCTGTTTGCCCCCAACTTCCCTCCTCTGCTGGCCTGGTCACCCCTAACTGCCCTCCCCTGCAGGCTTGATCACCCCCAACTGCCTCCCTTGCAGGCCTGGTCCCTCCCAACTACCCTCCCTGCTGGCCTGATTGCCCACAACTGCCCTCCCTTGCAGGGCCTGGAACCTCCTAACTGGCCCTCCCCTGCTGGCCATCTTGTGGTGGCCATCTTGTGTCCACATGGGGGCAGGATCTTTGACCACATGGGGGCAGCCCTCTTATGTGTTGGACTGATGCTCAATATGAAAATTACTCTTTTATTAGATAGGATAGAGGCCTGGTAAATGGTTGGGGGTCAGCTAGTTTGCCCTGAAGAGTGTCCCAGATCAGGGTGGGGGTTCCCTTGGGGTGAGGGGCAGCCTGGGCAAGGGTCCTGTGGAGGTTTGCAGGCTGGCCACACCCCCCAGCAACCCAAATGGAGGCCCTGGGATCTGGGATTAATCTACATCTACATTTGAAACTTTGTAGCCTGGAGTAGAGCCAAGCCTTCTGCTCTCTCTGTGGCGGCAGCCATTTCTGTTTGAAACTTTGTAATCTAAAGTGGAAGCCTAGGCTAGCAATGGCAGGTGGAAAGCTTGGCTTCCTCCATTGCCAGGAAAACCCAAGCCTCTGTTCTCTCCAGCTCAGTGGCTGCTGTCATTTCTGTATCTTTTATAATTGAAACTTTGTAACATTGAGTGGAGGCCTAGGGAGGCAGAAAGCTTGGCTTCCTCTGTTGCTGGAGAAACCTGAGCCTTCCTCCTGCTCTCAGTGGCTGCAGCCATCTTGGTTTGGCTTTATTTGCATAATCTGCTCCTGATTGGCTGGTGGGCGTGACTGTGGCATGGTGAAGGTATGGTCACATTTGCATATTATTTTTTTATTAGATAGGATTATACATAAAATAGTCAATTATAAAATAACAAGCAAATGGAAAAAAAGTATATTATCTATATAAAAATACCTACATGAAAAATGATGTAAGTAATGATCAAACATTATTTTGGCTATTTCTATGAAAGTTTTTTTTTAATGAGATTAACATTTAAATCAGTGGATTTTGAGTAAAGCAGATCGCTCTCCCCAATATAAGTGGGCCTCACCCCATCAGTTGAAGGCCTTAAGAGAGAAAGACTAATTATCTTCTGAGCATGAGGCATTCTGACAAAAGATGGCCTTGGGACTCAAACTGCAAGTCTTGTCTGAGTCTTTAGCCTGCCATATATTTCAGCAGGTTTTGGACTCTAAGTCTCACAAATTATGTGAGCCAATTCCCTAAAATCTATCTATCTATCTATCTATCTATCTATCTATCTATCTATCATCTATCTATCTATCTATCTATCTATCTATCTATCTTATTAGCAGACATTTAATCCTGTCCAAAACATCCATTGAGACATTTGGTCCATGCCAAAAGGTCTGTGATATTTGGTGGGAACAATAATAGGAAAGACATAGGTTTGGGAAGAGAGATCCTGAGTTAGGTTTTGGATGATCCTTGTCCTCTATCTACTATTTGTTTCTCCTTGAGCTTTATTCCCTCAGACTCATGATGATCTATTTCTAAATCCTTTACCTCTGATTACTCTCTAGTTTTCTTTCTTTACATAACTCATACTTTCCACTTACCTTCGTAAGCAAGACCATAAGTATAAGCCAGGGGCTTTCTTGCTCAATGTGGTCCTCATCACTCCCCTATGCTCCCAATATGGTAATCTGCAGGGGGCCACTTGTCCTGTTGACCTAAGGTAGGCTTGGCTGCTTCTTTACTTCATTAGTCATATGGCTACTAATAAACTTAATCTTACTCAAATATTACTGCATATCAGGAAGTAAAATAGGCTTCATGAGAATAATGGTGAGCAAAATGATAGCAAAAAGAGTTAACAATTTACCCCAGTAACTGAACTAAACTGTTAGATGGCAACTGCTCTTTGGCATATCTAATAATTTTACTGTCAAAGACATATATAAAAAAAGAAGAGGTTGGCCTAGCCTGCCCAGCCAGCATGGCTCAGTGGTTGAACATTGACCTATGTACCAGGAGGTCACAGTTCCATTCCAGGTCAGGGCACATGCCTAGATTGCGGACTTGATTCCCAATGGGGAGCATGCAGGAGGCAGCCAATCAATGGTTCTCTCTCATCATTGATGTTTCTATCTCTCTATTTCACTCCCTTCTTCTGTCTCTAAAAAAATCAACAAAAACCTATTTTTAAAATGAGATTGAAACAAATTTTCAGAAATTTCTTTGAGATTGGCTTAAATTCCAGAGGAGATCATCCCACAACATTTTTTTTCTCTTTCACTAAGATTTTCTTCCTATTATGTGCCAACACCCATTAGGTTGCATAGAAGTATGAATCATCTGTGTGGAATTTTAAATTTTCAAAGTCTCTTAAAAAGTCAACTCTCTTCCTCCACCCCAACTAACTGAGCTTACAGACCATGGCCCTTTGGACATGTACAAACTGATCTGATTTTTTTTTATTATTGGGTTCCCAGGCCACTTTGCTAAACTGAAAAGACTTGTCACTTAAATTGTAAATTCAGGACAAACAAGTCAGATTTATTTAAATCAATTCATACACAGAGGTGTGTCAGTGTTTCCCATTGATAGCATAACTTGTGTTCAAGTCCCCAAAAGAGGTCACAAGCAGACACTGGGTGAGGGAATGACCTTGAAGGTATAATGTTAGCTTTCTTGGGCTCTAAGTCACTACCTATGAATATATGCAGCCTAGAAATGACAGTTTCTGACACGCTAACTATATAGCTTGACTCAGCATTTCACTTTGATGGAAATAATCTCAGTAGACAATGAATGGATGTTATGAAACTAGGCATGTAGAAGCATGTTTCTAAAACAGGTTAGAGTTGTTACTCTAAAATCTTGCCTATCTCAATCAGTTCTATCATTGTCTACCTGGTTACTCAAGCCAAAAGTCTCAAAGTCATCATCTCTTTCCCTCCTCTTACCCTCCCACCTCCCACTACCATATTTAATACATCAGCTAAACTCTAGCTTCACAATCCTATCTAATAAAAGAGCAATATGCAAATTTGACCATACCTTCACCACACCCACAAGCCACACCCACAGCCATGCCCACCAACTAATCAGGAGCAGATTATGCAAATAAACCCCAACCAAGATGGCTGCTGCCACTGAGAGCAGGAGGAAGGCTTGGGTTTCCCCGGCAACAGAGGAAGCCAAGCTTTCTGCCTGCCTATGCCAGCCTAGGCCTCTGCTCTAGGCTACAAAGTTTCAAACAGAAATGGCTGCCACCCCAGAGTGAGCAGAAGGCTTGGCCCTGCTCCAGGCTACAAAGTTTCAATTATAGACATAGATTAATCTCAGATACCAGGGCTTCTGCTTGGGTCACTGGGGGGTGTGGCTGGCCTGCAAACCTCCACAAGCCCCTCGCCCAGGCTGCCCCTCACCCCAAGGGAACCCCCACCCTGATCTGGGACACTCTTCAGGGCAAACCAGCTGGCCCCCACCCATGTACCAGGCCTCTATCCTATCTAATAAAAGAGTAATTTGCAGATTGAGCATCAGTCCAACATACAAGAGGGCTGCCTCCATGTGCACACAAGATGGCCACCACAAGATGGCCTGCAAGGGAGGGCCGTTGGGAGGTTCCAGGCCCTGTAAGGGGGGCAGTTGTGGCCTTCAGGCCAGCAGGTGAGGGCAGTTGGGAGGGACCAGGCCTGCAAGGGAGGGCAGTTGGGGGCGATCAAGCCTGCAGGGGAGGGCAGTTAGGGGTGACCAGGCTGGCAGAGGAGGGAAGTTGGGTGCAAACAGGCTGGCAGGGGAGCAGTTAGACATCAATTAGGCTAGCAGGGTAGTGGTTAGGGTGATCAGACTAGCAGGCAGAAGTGGTTAGGGGCAATCAGGGAGGCAGGCAGGTGAGCAGTTTGGAGCCAGCAGTCCTGGACTGTGAAAAGGATCTTGGACTGCCCATTTAGGCTGAATCCTACCGGGATCGGGCCTAAATGGGCAGTCGGACATCCCTTGATGGGTCCCAGATTGGAGAGGGTGCAGGTTGGGCTAAGGGACATCCTCCACCCCCTGTGCACAAATTTCTTGCACTGGGTCTCTACAGTGTGTGTGTGTGTGTGTGTGTGTGTGTGTGTGTGTGTATCCTGAAACCTCATCTCATCACATCATCCCTCAACAGAGTGGCAAACTGCAGCTCGCGAGCTGCATTGGCTCGCAGCCACAGTTTCTCAACCACTGCTCTAACCCAAGCCACCTAACCCTTCTACCTTGAGAATTGCAAAAGTCTTTCCTACCTTATTGGTAGATTTAACCATTGGTCACAGGTTCTAGACCAACTTGAGGAACTTTGCTTGTAGGCAAGTGGGATCCAGTAAGTAAAAGGTTGTTTTTCATAAAAGTGAATGCAGTATATGTTGTTTGTTGAAATCAAAAGCATTGCAAAGAGAGGAAGAATAAAACTGTAAAAAGGGATGCAAGGGAATCAAAGAAGAGCGATAGCATCATCCAACATGCCAAATGATCTAGTTGGTAATATCTAGGATCTCTTCCTCTCTCTCTCTCTCTCTCTCTCTCTCTCTCTCTCTCTCTCTCACACACACACACACACACACACACACACACACACACACACACACACACACACACACTTTTTTGCACACATTCCCTATCTTCCTCAGTACATAATCTAACTCCTCTTGACTTTCCACCAAGAAGTCTGATTTAAATGATCTGGAATTGCCTCCTACTCATTGGATTGGTTTATTTGTTGCCACTTACATAATCCTTGCCTGGCACGCACTTGCTCATCACAGCTCCTCCACACTGTATGCTCAGAAGCACTTAATGCCCACCATACTTTAAGGTTTGGAAATTATGTGCTGGCCCTGACTCTTTAAAGAAAATTAGAATTGACTTTAAAAAACAAACAAAGTTTGTCCTTTTCACTTAGTCTTTTCAATCTTTTCCCCATAGAACGTTTTAAAAAATATGTTTTTATTACCCCCCCCCTTTTTTTGAGAGGGAGAGAGAGGAAGGGGGAGGGATAGAGAGATGAAAACATTGATGAGAGAGAAATATTAATTGATTGCCTCATGCACACCCCCCACTGGGGATTGAGCCTGCAACCCGGGCCTGCAGCCCTGACCTGGAATAGAACCTAAGACCTCTTCATGAGTTGATGCTCAACCACTGAGCAACATCAGCCAGGCCCCACAGAACTTTTCCAGTGAATTTCTAAGTTGGTTAAATCTACTTAACTAAATCCTGTGTTCTTCACAGGACTAATTTTTCTCTTCCTCGCTCTTTCACTGCTTTGGATATGAGGGCAAAGGGTCAAATAGCAATTAAAAAGTAAAGTAAATAAATTTAATACCTATTTCCTCTTATTAAACTCTGTCGCACCTCTTGGTTTCTCTCCCACTTCCCCTTTCTTATTGACCAGAAGAGCTCTCCTGCATTTTAGCTGCCAAAACTCTGACTTCTGGGGCTTTCGTTTTGAGTCACAGTCATTCTGAGTTCCCCAGTGTTAGGTCTGTCTTCTGAGAGGAGGTAGCAGGGAGTAAGGGGCTGATGGCAGCAGTTCTGATCTCCTCGGCCTGTGTATCACAGACTCTGAGCCTCTTCTGGCTTCAGAGCCAGGAGAATCTAAAGTTATGATTAAACTTTATACGATCAATCTGAGCACTGGCAAAAAGTCCATGCACAGTTCCTTGGGAGTTTTTTCTGTTACAGATGAACCAAACTTGTTTCTCTCCCTTTGAAAATGTTGTAAACCACAAAACAACAATAGAAATCGATGTCCCCAACTGTTATACAGATACACCAATCTGTTACCTTTAGGTTCCCTACTCCTCTTGTTAATATTTTAGTGAGTGTCTGCTTATCAAATCAGGAAAGATTTGACTTGTAATGATGGACATTTTCTTGTCAGCTTCCCCGTGGTCAGCTTTAACTTTCCATCTAATGGTTTATTTAAATTGGCTGTTTTGTATATTTTGTTTGTGACTCATGTCTCCAAGGCTCCATTCTTTTGAAATGCTGAGGCACAAATAAGGACAGTTATATAATCAAATGCTGATTTGATAACAGACACAATGATCATCAGCCATTAACCATGCATTCAAAGATCAGGTCGCAAGCAAGACGGAAAATAGACTGAAAAAAGGAAGTGAACAGAGACTCAGGCACCTGAGGGACAATAAGTAATGATCTAACATTCTTTGTCCCTGGAGTCTCCAATGAGAGACAGTGCAGTAATGACAGCTGGAGAGTAATTTCTAGTGTTTTGAGAAGCCTTTATGAGGTGCAGTAGCTCATATAACCTATCAGGATGGGTTCAAGCGCCTCTTTGTAACCACTTTTCCTCCTTCTCTGCCTTATTCCCATTTCCCTCCCTGCTGCTTCCCCATGAACATGTCAGCACAGAAAATCTGGCTATTTTCTAGCAAACCCATATCTTTTTACCTTTCTGTAATCCTACTATTTGAGGGGTTTTTTCTCTCTCATGACTTCCATTATTTTATATATTTGTTCTGTCTTGTAAGTCTTTTTCCTGCTTGTCTTTTATGCCACCACATTGGATCTAACCATGACTATTTAATCTTTTACTAATTTAGTTTAAAATGTATTTTTAAAAGAACTTTAAACTTTATTTTTCAATTACAGGTTATACTTAATATTAGTTTGTATTAGTTTTAACAAACATCATAGTGGTTAGATAGTCATGTACTTTATAAAGTGGTCCCCTCTAATCCTTCCAGTACCCACTTGGTACCATACATAGTTGTTACAATATCATTGACTATATTCCATAAGCTGTACTTTACACCTTCATCTCATGTCTCCAAGGCTCCATTCTCTTGACATAATTTTACAAATACCTATTTGTACTTCTTAATCCTCTCACCTTTTTCACCCAGTCTCTCAATTCTCTTCCACTCTGGTAACCAGCACTCTATTTTCTGTGTCTCTGAGTCTGTTTCAATTTTGTTTGTTCGTTTATTTTGTTCTTTGGATTCCACATATAAGTGAAATCACATGGTATTTGTCTTTCTCTGACTAACTTATTTCACTTAGCATATTACCCTCTAGGTCCATTCATGCTGTTGCAATCATAAGATTGCATTCTTTCCAAAACCAGTTTGGCTCAGTAGATAGAGCATCGGCCTGCAGACTGAAGGGTCCCAGGTTCAATTCTGGTCAAGGGCATGTTCCTTGGTTGCGGGCACATCCCCAGTGGGAAGTGTGCAGGAGGCAGCTGATCAATGTTTCTAACTCTCTATCTCTCCTCTCTTTTCCTCTCTGTAAAAAATCAATAAAACATATTTAAAAAATAATAAGATTGCATTCTTTTTCATGGTTGAGTAATATTCTATTCTATATATCCTATCACCATTTTTTTTTTTAAATCCTCACCTGAGGATATGTTTTTAATGGACTATTAGAGAGAGAGAGAGAGAAACACTGATGTGAGAAACATTGATTTGTTGCCTCCTGGACTTCCCTTAACTATGATCAAACCCACAACCCAGGTATATACCCTGACTGGGAATGGAGCCACAACCTTTTGGTGTACAGATAATGCTTCAACCAACTGAGCCACCTGACCAGGGCTGCACCACTATTTTCTAATCTACTCATGTACTGATAAGCACTTCAGCTGTTTCAATAACTTAGGAATTGTAAATAATGCTACAATGAACACGGGTGGGGGTGGGGGTGTTATGTTCTTTTGAATTAGTGTTTTGGGTTTCTTTGAATACCCAGCAATTACATTTTTTAATTTTTTAGGACCCTCCATACTGCTTTTCATAGTGGCTGCACCACTCTGCATTCTCATCTACAGTGTACAGGGTTCTTTTTCCCCCCACATCTTCACCAACCCTCGCTGTTTATGGATTTATTGATAACAGCCATTCTGGCAGGTGTGAGGTGGTACCTCGTTGTGGTTTTCATTTGCATTTCTGTAATGTTGAGGAACTTTTCATATTGCCCATCTGTATGTTTTCTTCCAGAAGTGTCTATTCAGGTGTTCTGCCAACTTTATCATTGGGTTGTTTTTTTCCCCTGGTGTTAAGTTGTCTGAGTTCTTTATAAATTTTGGATGTTAAAACCCTTGCCAGATATATCTTGGGTGAATAGCTTCTTCTATTCAGTAGGTTGTCTTTTAGTTTTCTTGGTGGTTTCTTTTGCTGTGCAAAAACTTTTTAGTTTGACAGAGTCCCATTGGCTTATTTTTCTTTGTTTCCCTTGCCAAAGAGTCATATCAGGAAAAATATTGCTCAGAGAAATGTCAGAGATCATATTACCTAGATTTTCTTCTAGAAATTTTATGGTTTTGAGTCTTTAATATATTTTTAATTTATTCCTGTATGTGGTGTAAGAAGGTGATCTTGTTGCAATTTTTCATATATCTGTATGAGCTTCTCAATGCCACTTATTGAATAGACTATCTTTACCCCATTTTATGTTCTTGCCTCTGTTGTCACATATTAATTGACCATTTACGTCTGGTTTATTTCTGGGCTCTCTCTTCTATTCTATTATTTTTTATATCTGCTTTTATGCCAGTACCATCCTGTATGCTTTTTAAATATTGATTTGAGAGAAACATTGACTTGTTGTTCCACTTATTTATACATTCATTGATTGATTCTTGTATGTGCCCTGACCAAGAATGGAACTTGCAACCTTTGAGTATTGGTATGATGCTCTAACCAACTGAGCTATCCAGCCAAGGTCAGTACCTTGCTGTTTTGATTACTATGGCCTTCTAGTATAGTTTGATATCAGGTACTATAACACCTCCAGCTTTGTTCTTCTTTTTCAAGATTGCTATAACTTTTGGGGGTCTTTTGTGGTTCCATATATATTTTTGGATTACTTGTTCTAATGCTGTGAAATATAGCTATTGGTATTTTTATATGAATTGCATTGAGTTTATAGATTGCTCTGGGTAGAATGTACATGTAAATGATGCTAATTACTTGTATCCTAAGCACAGTATATGCTTCCATTTATTTGTATCTCCATTTGCATGAAGTATCTTTTTGTCCCTTTAGTTTAGTCTGTATGTATCTTTAGTTCTGAGGTGGTTCTCTTGTAGCATATATACGTGTCCTGGATTGAAGCATTTCACCCATCTACATAGTTTGCCATTTAATTCTTTATAACTATGTTTCTCTTTGTCTTTCTTCTTCTTGAAGAAATCCCTTAAACATTTCTTATAATACTGGTTTGGTTTTAGTAAGCTCTTTTAGCTTTTTCTTGTTTGGGAAACTCTTTATTTTTTCTTCAATTTTAAAAGATAGCCTGGGGGGAGGGCGGTAAATGATCTTGGTTGTAGCTTCTTGGTTTTTATCACTTTGAAAATTTCATGCCAATCTCTTCTGGCCTTGAATGTTTCTTTTGAGAAATCGGCTGTTAGTTTTATGGGAGCTCCCTTGTAGATAACTATCTTTCTCTTGCTGCTCATAAGATTCTCTCCTTGTCGTTAACAATGGACATTTCAGTCATGATGTGTGTTGGTGTGGGCCTCTGGTATTATCTTGTTTGGGACTATCTGCGCTTCCTGGTCTTGCTTTGTCTATTTCCTTCAACAGATTAGAGAATTTATCAGTCATTATTTTTTCAAATAGGTCTTCAACCCTTTGCTCTCTCTGCTCCTTCTGGTGGGTGCTGATACATCTGATATTGTCCCAGATGTTTCTTAAACTATCCTCATTTTAAAAAAAAATCTTTTTTCTTTTGCTGCTTTAATTGGATGTTTTCTGCTACCTTGTCTTACAAATCACTGATTCAGTCTTCTGCTTTATCTAACCTACTGTGATTCCTTCTAGTGTATTTTTCATTTCAGATATTTTAATCTTCATTTTTGACTAGTTCTTTTTATATGAATTCTGTTCTTTTTTTATGCTAACTATCTCTTTAAGTTCTCACTGAGTTCTATTCTTACCCTAAATTCCTTGGGCATCCTTATAACCATTGTTTTGAACTCAGTACCTGATAGCTTGCTTGCCTTCATTCCATTTAGTTCTTTCTCTGAGGATTTCTCCTGTTCTTTCATTTGGGTTGTGTTTATTTGTCTCCCCATTTGGCTTCCTTTCTGTATTTGTTTCTGTGTATTAGGTAGATCTTCTATACCTCCCAGTCTTGGTATAGTGGCCTTATGTAGTAGGTGTTTTGTGGGTTTGCTCATTGGCACAGTCTCCCTGATCACCTCAGCTAGGTGTTCCAGAAATGTACCTCGTGTGGGTTATGTGAATCCTTCTGTTATAGCTGAGTCTTGATTGCTGTTGGCCTATCTTTGGATCCTGGCTGTAAGGATCTACCCCTACCATAGTGTATGTTCTGCTGTGTGTGGGCTGACCTCACAAAGAGTAATTCACCCAAGAAGGGTCTGATGTCTACTGAAATCTCCCTTGCTGCTTGTGGAGTTAATTGGGTTGTGCTCTGATGTGGCCTGAATCTGTTACCAGGTGTGTTGGTTCTGGGGGCCTTTTGGGGAGTACTCATCAAAGTGCTGACAGGTGACTGTTAGGTGCTGCCTATGACCAGCCCCCAGTTATCTGTTTGGAGCTACAAAGTGATGCACAGTTTGTGGCTGCCTCTGCTGGGCCTGGGAGAATGTAGGAAAAGCTGTGCACCAAGGCTGGCTTCTGCCAGCACTGAGCCTGGGCGCAATCAGCAAAAGGCCCACGATCCATCTCTGCCTGCCGACTGCCTGATACTTCAGTCATGGAAAGAGCTTTTGAGTTGTGTGCAATAGGTTCTCAGTGAGTTACCTAGGTAGGGCTAGTGGTGTTCATCAGATTCAGGCATATTTAAGCTCGGTGTCAGAGCTGGGTCAGTTTCAGGCTACACCAAGGCCAGCCACCACCTGTCAGGTGCATACAGACTTTTGTGGTGATGCAGGGTCTCAGAGTGAGGCCAGGAGAGTTCATTAGGCCCATACAGATCAAGATTTGGCTGCGTGAAGGGAGGGCTCTGTGCTGGAATGTGGCACCTGTCAGGCATGCGAGAGGAAAATGGCTTCTGCCCTAGACCACACAGTGCAGTCTCTTCTCGAGTCTGACCAGACCTTCTCCAGAGTCTTCCAAAAGAGCCTGCACTGCTAGTCCAGACTTGTCACCATCAGCTCACAACATCGCAGAGCTGGGGCATGGCAGGGCGGAGCCACCAGGAGTTGAAAAGGTGGGGATAGCGGATTTACCTTGGTGGGGCTAATGGGTCTCCTGTGGAGGTTTGCGAGGGATGAGGGAGAGGAAATGGTCCCCACCCCAGGGCCACACAGCTCAGTCTCTGACAACCATGAGTTTCCCCTCAAGAGCCCTCCAAGAACGTCTACACCACAGGCCTAGGAGTCTGACTCCTCCTCATGACCTGAGCTTGGCAGGGCGGGGCCACAGGGAGCTGGGAGTGTGAGGCTAGTTCGCTTCTCCAAGCTAACGCAGTATGGAGGGGAGTGCTCCACGCAGAAAAGGTGGCATCGGTGGGAGAACTAAGCACAGGAACCCTGGCCGCTGCTCTTTCAGCTCTCTCTCTGAAGCCTTACAACCCCGTTTTTCCTTGCAGGACGCCAGTCTGCTCCGATTCGCCTTTCCTCTGCTGGAGCCCAGGGTGAGTGGCCACAAAGGAGATTCTGTGTGTCAGCTTTGTAAGAGGGCACCTGGGTTTCTCTGGTTGACAGAATCCCAGCTGATCTTCACTCTGGTCTGGTGCTCCAGGCGGGGGAGCCAGACATGGTGTTGAGACCCACACACCTTAGGAGGAACATTTGCAGCTGAGCTGTCCCTCCAGATGCGCAACCATCATGTGTGGGTGCAGGGCTAATGCGTTTCAGGTCTCCACTTTCCTAGTAGTCTCAATGTGGCTACTTTTATAAATCCTCAGCTACTCTTCAGTTGGTTTTTCAGGCTGATTGTTCTAGAATTTAGTTGTAATTCCAGTTTGGACCTGGGAGGAGGTGAGTCTAACTTCCACTTACTCTGCAGCCATCTTGGAGCCTCCTAAGTATGTTTCTCAAATTGTTTTTAGTTCCAGAAAGTCTGTGAGTGTGTGTGTTGTGATGAAATCTTACGTGTTCTTCTTATATTTCACTTCAAGTTTTTGTCTGTCTCTTCCAGCAATTCCCCACTCCCAAAATCATATTACAAATACTGTAGGTGAGGGAAGATGATTTGACTTTGAGTGGTGGGCACACAGTGCAATATACAAATCTTATAACTTCGAAATCCAGGCCTGAAACTTCTATGGTCCTATTAACCAATATCACTCCAATAAATTTAAAAGGAAATAAAAGCTCCAGCTGGTTTTGCTCAATGGATAGAACATCGGCCTGTGGATGAAGGGTCCCAGGTTCAATTCAGTCAAGGGCATGTATTTTGGTTGTGGGCACATTCCCAGTGGGGGGTATGCAGGAGGCAGCTAGTCAATGTTTCTCTCTTATCGATGTTTCTAACTCTCTATCCCTCTCTCTTCCTCTCTGTAAAAAATCAATAAAGTATATTTTAAAAAATAAATAAAAGGAAATAAAAGGGGAAATAAAGTACTCTAATGGTTGTTTCTCTCTGGAGGTTCCAGAGAAGAATTCATGTCCATGTTTTTTCCAGATTGTAGTGCCTGTATTCCTTGACTAGTGGCCCCATCTGTATCCTGTAAACACTCACTCCAACCTCGGTTTCTCTGACTGACTGTCCTGACTGACTGATCTTTGTAATCGCATTGGCCCCATCTGGATAGTTCAAAATATTCCCCCATTTTAAGACTTATAACAATAATATCTCAATATCCCTTTGACCCTGTAAAATAACATATTCCCAGGTTTCAAGGCTTAGGATGTAGACATCTTTGGGGGAGGGTTATTATCCTGTTTACCACATTACTTAAATTGAAGTCATTCTTTCAATGACAAAAGCAAGACAATGCTTGCCCCAGTGGGACTGTTTTATAGCACTTAACATGTCATCAGCTCTCTATTGTGACACAGGGAGGAAGGCTCCCTGACCCCTTAGGTTCTCAGCTAAATGGGTTTAAGTTTTCAGCCTCAGCAGTAAAGACACATTTACCTCCTTCTCTAGCCTTTTCTTTTTCTTTTACTATTTTTCTTTGCAGTGGTTTAAAGAATTTTGTTGAGAAACTTCTTAGTGTTTTTGATAAGTGTCCACAAAGAACACAAGAAACCATAACTTAAAAATTTTAATTATAAGTGTGTTACTTAAGGCAAATATTTATGAGGGATCATGTGCTGGGCAAGACTGAGATTTTGTACTATTCTACTTGATCACCAATTGCTTCTATAATGATCTCTCTCTCAGACATGAAACATTCTTCCGTGAAATGCTTTTCCAGCTTCTTGGAACTCAGGAAGACCAGTAGATTCTTCTGGAGTTACCCTTTCACTCAAGGAGCTATGATGGTTAACTTCATGTGTCAACTTGCCTAAGCCAGTTTTTAGATATTTGGTTAAGGCTAATGTAGATATTGCTTTGAAATTATTTTCTAGGTGAGAATAACATTTAAATCAGTAGATTTTGAATAAAGCAGAGTACCCTCCAAAATGTGTGTGGGTCTCATCTAATCAGTTGAAGGTCTTATTTAAGAGAAAAAAACTGAGATTCCCCAAGAAAGAGGGAATTCTGCTTCCAGGTGGCCTCCACATAAGTTTCAATATCAACTCTTCATGGGTCTCCAGTTTGCTGGCCTGCCTTACAGAATTTAAATTTGCCAGCACCCCTTCCTACCCACTCCCAAGACACACAGACACACATTTGTACAAGCCAATCCTTAAAAATCAATCTGTCTATCCTTCTCTCTCTCTCTCTCTCTCTCTCTCTCTCTCTCTCTCTGGGGCTGATGGCTGGCTCCATCCCAGCCATGCCCCGCCCCCACGACTCAGGCCTTCACCACAGCCAGCTTGCTCCTGGCTAGCACGGGCCTCAGCCCTGCTGCCCCGGCCCAAGCCTTCTCCCTGGCCAGCTCGCTGGCCACCTGGACCCCACCCCAGCTCCTAATTGGCTGGTGGGCATGGCTGGTGGGTGTAGCAAAGATATGGTCAATTTGCATATTACTCTTTTATTAGGATATATTAACACACACATTTTTTGGTTCCATTTCTCTGTAGTAACCTACTGTTACAGGTTCTTAGTTCTTCACAAGCCAAACCCTCTCTAAGGCTTCTCTGATGTTTTTCCAGCATTTGGCCATTGGTTCCATAGCACCTCTCTGATCCAGTGAGGCAAAGTCCTGGGCTGACTCTAAGAGAATGGTAGCAGAGGCCAAGGCTCTCCTCTCACCTTCTAGATTTCTCAGGAGTTGATTGAAGTTGGGAAGGAAGTAGAACATGGGGATATTTAAGACAGCTTTTTCTCAAAATTTTTGTCAGGATTCTTTTTGAAAAAAAAAAGTTTTATTGATATATTTTTCTTTTTAGAGAAACGGAGGAAGGGAGAGGTAGAGGAAAGGAGAAGCATTGATGAGAAAGAGAAATATCAATTGGCTGCTTCCTGCATGCTCCCCACTGGGGATCAAGCCCATAACCCAGGCATGTACCTTGACGAGGAATCAAACCAGCAACTTCTGGGTGCATGGAATGATGCCCAACCAACTGAGCCATACTGGCCGGGGCTGTCAGGATTCTTTTTTAACCTGCTTTTATAATCCAGAGTTTTTCTAGCTTCCCAGAACTTTACCATTTTCTAATTTGATAACTATGCATTTTATGTCTTTATCCAAGACATTAATAAATACATAAAATAGACCCAAGCCAAAGAAGCATGCCAGAAACCAACTCTTTAGGAACCCCCCCTTTTTTTCCATTTAATCCCTCATTTTCTTAAGGCCCCATTTTTAAATAATAAATTTACTTTTGTTCTCATTCTCCTTTGGAAAATTTGGAGGCCTTTTCATCATGGGTCTCAATTTTAAAAATAAGGGTACCACTTCCCCTTTGCTTTTTAGAAATCAAAATTTTTCTTCTTGGGGATTACTTATTATGTGGTCTGCCAGATCCCCTGCCTCTGTACCTGTCTGTATGGTCTAATGAACTAACATTCTTCCCAAGGTCAGTGAACAGCTTCCCCCACCCTTGGGGCCAGCTGTGTCCTTAGCTGCAGGAACTGCAAAGTGTATATCAGTAGGTAAGTCCTGATTGAGTCTACCATGTCATGGGTATTCTTACACCTTGGTTCTCCTTCTAGTGGCTGATCACCTCCACACCCTGCCCCGCCCCACTTGGTACTTCCAAGATTACTTTTGTAGCCCAACAAATGACTGCTGCTTTTATTTATTTTTTGAAAGGCATGTTTTTATTGGTTTTAGAGAGAGAGGAAGGGAGAGTGAGAGAGAAACATTGATGAGAGGGAAACATAGATTGGCAGCCTCCTGCATGCCCCCTAGTGGGGATCCAACTCACAACCTGTGCATGAACCCTGACCAGAAATTGAACCAGTGAGTTCTTGGTGCATAGGACGATGCTTAACCAACTGAGCTACACTGACCAGAGGAATGACTGCTGCTTTTAGTTAGTCGTGTGGCTGCTAGGCATTACTACCTGTCTGTGTACCATCTCCCTGCTGCCATGCCTCAGTGGTCTGCAAACACCAGCATACTACTTTCTGGACTTGGGAAATGCTGAGCACTACCCAATTCATTGGCAGCCACAATCCTCTCACCAGGCGATATGCTGTCTGACTCTCTCTAAGCTTCTGTCTTTGCCCATGAGCATGTCTAGACTCCAGGTGCAAACCCCTCCTGGACTGTCTTCACCCATCCCATCGCCACTATCCGTATGCTCCTGTCTGATAGAAGGGATGTGGAGTTCAGAGACTTCCCAGCAGGAGAGGGGGACCTCATTTTGCATGTGCTCAACATTGAACTCTGAGTTGTTATGAAAAAGAATCTGATTTTACTCAACCATATTAAATTCTTACTAGTTATAGGGGGGAAATAGTCTGATTTTCACATTCTCATTTTACTTCCAAAATTATATAATTTTATCAGACTCCCCTTCACAAATGTCTCTTATGTAGCTTATCACCACAAAGTTTTGTTCTCTTATAAAAATATATCAGAAAGATGTGAAGGTCTGAAACTGTGATGAAAAGCTCATGTTGGCTTGAGCTTGTAAGAAGAGTAGATAGGAACATTTTCTCCCA
The DNA here is from genome assembly GCA_027563665.1 of Antrozous pallidus. Lineage (NCBI taxonomy): Eukaryota > Metazoa > Chordata > Mammalia > Chiroptera > Vespertilionidae > Antrozous > Antrozous pallidus. The sequence goes on along the minus strand of CM050519.1, from coordinate 61,489,812 downwards.
GCTCTTCTAAGACAGCAGCCGTGGAGTCCTCAGCACATTCTTTTTATGGTTTTTGTGACTCACTTCCTCATTTGTAGCACAGAAATACTAATGCAGTACCAGCCAGCTATGAAAGAGTATAATGAGAATTCTGGTCATAGAGTAAAATTTTATTTCATGTACCTTTTTTACCTTATGTATTTATATTCTAATGCTTTTGGATTTGAATATCTTATATTATTTTTGGCTTTGCTTGCTGTGACTAGGAGCTGTGAACTATATAGACCATGATGGGAAATCTCCCTACACAGTACCCCGGACTGCAGCGTCCATAAAAGGCAATGTGCTGGCTCGAGAAATTAAATGATTTCATACCTAACCTGTGATGCCTGCCTTCCCCCTTCCTGAAAGCACATTGGCACAGAGAGGAGAAAAGTCTCTTTTTACACAAGTTTTCATCTTACAGCTCCTTTTCCAGTTCTCCTAATTGGAGAGACAATTATTTCTACGCAGGCAGATCACTGCTCCTAGAAGAACCCTTCGTGGTCCTATCGTGTAGCCTCTCTCCCAATGCAGAAATCCCATCTGCAACACTGACAGATGACGTGCCAAGGATCAATTAATTAATTATTGAGTGCCTACTGTGTACTTTGACATTGTGCCAGGCCTCACCCATTGGCAGACCCTGAGATAAAGATTCAAGTTCAAGTAGATTATTTGTGAGAGGGTCCCAGGAAACACTGGAATCATGGACATAAGTCAGGGAAGGGAAGAAAGGCAACAAAGTGTTCATTATCAAGCAAGTAACCATTGTGGGCGAATAGAGCGCAATCCTAGGGGGGAACTCTCAAAACCATGGCTCAGAATTAATCCAGCCAAGGGGCAAGTCTCCCCTGGTTCAGGGTGCTTTCCGGGTAATTAAATGTGTGGCATTTCTGGCTTCCCCATGCCGGGGCACAGTGTTCCCAAGGCCAGAAAAAGCCTCCAAGTGGAGATTTTCAGGGGTCAGCTATAAGCAGCCTTTGATTTTGGAAATGAATCCAAAAGGAACACCTGCTATACTTCCTGGTAGTAGGAAGAATTAAGTCCCCCTCCCTCTTTTGACCTGAAGGAGGAAATATGACATTTATTCCTTAAATCCAGTAGTATCCAAAGGGGAAAGGGTCTACATGAACAGGGGGAAAACACTGCAGCAATGGAGGTGGAAAGTGTGAGGGACTATGTAGAAAACCTGAGTCGCAATGGGGTGAAGATGAACAGTGAGAACAACGAGTGGTTGCTAGTGGCTCCAATAATGAAATTGTCAGGAATGACAGAAATGCCAGCCTTCCTGCAGCTGTCTGGCTGAAGTGTATAGGTGTTCCTTTAGGGAGAAAAACCTGACACAGAGCCAAACCTGGGTAACGAGATTAGAAGGAAATAGGCGAGCCGGGCAGGGCTTCCAGCTCTTCCTCCTTCGGGGAAAGCTAGATGAAAATCTGTGTCCGGGAGCCAGGCAGGAGGGCCAGCAGATCAGGTTAATCAGGGGGCATGGAAGGGGCAAGGCTTGGACTGCAACAGTTTCACTAGACCTGACACTGTTTAACACCAGTGATTTAGGGCAATGTGAGGGATGCCAAGCCTGGCCCAAGCCCACCTGTTTGCAGGGAGGAGTAACTAATATTCAGCTGGACTATTGATTGTTTGGGTTATGAGAGGCGTCAGAAATGATTAAGGGGTGCTTCTGGCTGCTGTGGCTGGTGGGGATGACTTTCCAAGATAACACAGCATGGAGTGAAGCACTCCAGTGTTTAGGATTTTTTTTTTTTTTCTGGGTTGGACTGAAATGTACCTCCCTTGAACTTTTCCTTGGTCCTAATGCTGTCATTTGAAATTCCTTGATCAGTCCAAGAAAGTTTTTGTCAATGTAGTGCCTCATCCCATTCGGGTAGATGTTTGTGCTGTGTGAGATATTAGGAAGGTTATGACAAAACTGTTGTGGCTAATATCTCCTCCCCTAAGTTTGGGCGAGACTGCTCCACTCCAGATATTTCCAGGGAAAGCAACTCTGCCGTGGACACATGTGGGGCTTTACCTCTGGTCTCCGGTCTCTAATCTACTTGCCATTCCAGGCTCACAGTTCAAGGCATTGGTCAAACAGCAACGTCCTTCTCCTTTTCCTTTGGTCTGCAGTTATAAGGCCATCACTGGGGTTTCTTCTCATTGCGATGCTCATCCTCTTACAGAATTGTAAAGGCACTCAACATTTGTTCAGTTTGACTCTCACTGAAAGAAACATATTTTGCTACCCTGTCAGCCTATGGGCTGAGAAGGGCTTTAATTCATTTTATGTTGTCTGAAACTTAAAGCATTGGATTTAAGAATGAATGACAATGATGAACACATATTGGTAAGTCTGCCTCTAGTCACTTCGGCTAATTTGTATAAATGATACTCTTATATCCTAATTAGGTTGTGAAACATTGCTACTTTTATGCATTTTTTTATATATTGATTGATTGATTTCAGAGAGAGGAAGAAACAGGGAGAGAGAGATAGAAACCTCGATGAGAGAAAAACATTGATCGACTGCCTTCTGCATGCCCCTTACTGGGGATTGACCCCACAACCCAGATTGAACCGTCAATCTCCTGGTGCAGGGGTTGATGCTCAACCAACAGAGCCACCCAGACTGGGTGAAATATTGTGCCTTTTAAAACTGAATCAAGACTTTGCTTTATAGTACCACAAGATTAACCTAGAAGTTATAGAAGGGGATTGAAGAGTTTGGCTACAAGACCATGTGTTTTTTGAGCTAAATATTTTCTATTTCATTTTAATTAGATGTTTATGAATTTTTGAGAAATTAAAAAATTTAAACCTAGAAAATTTGCATATACACACAAATCCTTCAACTTTAAGTATAAATAAACACTTTATTTACCTTAATATCATTTATTTGAATCTCACTGTATATGTATTTAATGTGACAGAGTTGCTGAAGGAGGAACACACAAGGCCAAAAAGGGTGAAGAATTATGAATTTACTAGGAGCCTGGGTCACAAATTCGTGCATGGGTGGGGTCCAGCTGGCCAGCTCCAATAGGAACAATTGGGCTGGACCCGCTGGGGGGAGGGGTCACAGGTTGTTGGCTGGCTGCCTCACCCCTTGGTTGAATTTCCAGTAGAACTCCTGGTCAAGGGTACAATTTGCATATTAGCATTTTATTATACAAGACTAGAGGCCCGGTGTACGAAATTCCTGCACCAAGGAGAGGAGGTGTCCCTCAGCCTAGCCTGCACCCTCTCCAATCTGGGACCCCTCGGGGTATGTCCGACTGCCTGTTCGAGCCTAAACAGGCAGTCAGATATCCCTTTCACAATCCAGGACTGCTGGCTCCTAACTGCTCACCTGCCTGCCTTCCTAATTGCCCCTAACTGCTTCTGCCTGACAGCCTGACCACCCCTAAACATTCCCCTGCCAGCTTGATTGATGCCTAACTGCTCCCCTGCCAACCTGTTTGCCCCTAGCTGCCCTTCCCTGTAGGATTGGTCACCCCTAACTGCCCTCCCTGCAGGCTTGATTGCCCCCAACTACCCTCCCTTGTAGGCCTTGTCCCTCCCAACTTTTCTCCCCTGCTGGCCTGATCACCCCTAACTGCCCTCCCTGCTGCCATCTTGTGGTGGCCATCTGTGTCCACATGGGGGCAGGATCTTTGACCACATGGGGGCAGCCATCTTGTGTGTTGGAGTGACAGTCAATCTGCATATAACTCTTTTATTAGATAGGATAGAGGCCTGGTACATGGGTGGGGACTAGCTGGTTTGCCCTGAAGGGAGTCCTGGATCAGGGTGGGGTTCCCTTGGGGCGTGGGGCAGCCTGGGTGAGAGACCTGTGGTGGTTTGCAGGCTGGGCATGCCCCATGGCAACCCAAGCCAAGGCCCTGGGATTTATTTATCTTCTATAATTGAAACTTTGTAGCATGGAGCAGAGGCCTGGGCCGGCCAGGGTGTGTGGAAAGCTTGGCTTCCTTCATTTCCAGGGAAACCCAAGCCTCCCTCCTGCTCTGTCCATGGCTGCAGCCATCTTGGTTAGGGTTAATTTGCATACTTGCTCTTGATTGGCTAGTGGGCATGGCTAGTGAGTGTGGCTTGTGGGTATAGTGGAGTGATGGTTAATTTGCATATTGCTCTTTTATTAGATAGTACTAGAGGCCTAGTGCACAAAATTCATGCACTGGGGAGGGGTCCCTCAGCCCAACCTGCACCCTCTCCAATCTGGGACCCCTTGGGGTATGTCCAACTGCCTGTTTAGGCATGATCCCTGCAGGCAGTCAGACATCCCTTTCACAATTCAGGATTGCTGGCTCCCAACTACTTGCCTGCCAGCCTGATCAGCCCCTAACTACTTCCCTGCCAGCCTGATTGATGCCTAACTGCTCCTCTGCCAGCCTGATCATCCCCAAATGCCCTCCCCTGCATATTCCCTCTTTATTAGATAGGATTTTTTCTTTAACATATTGGACAGCCCTAACTGTTTCGCTAGGTGGATGGAGCATCGGCCTGTAGACTCAAGGGTCACAGGTCCGATTCTGGTCAAGAGCATGTACCTTGGTTGTGGGCACATACCCAATGGGGAGTGTGCAGAAGGCAGCTGATCAATGTTTCTCTCTCATCACTGTTTCTGACTATCTATCCCTCTCCCTTCCTCTCTGTAAAAAATCAATAAGATATATATGAAAAAAAACCAACATTTAAGATTCCCCCATATCTGCCTGGCTGGTGTGACTCAGTGGTTGAGAACTCAGGCTGCTGCCACTGGGAGGGAAATTCGCCTCGGGGAGTGAATTTGTTTTTGTTTTTTATAAAGGGTCAGGAGGGCCTCTGGGCAGCATTCTGCCAGGCCACTTACTCTGCCGGCTCTCAGCAGCAGCCTTCCCCGAGTCGGGGGGACTCAGGTGGGGCTGAGAGGACTGGGCACACCATCTTGTGGCTATGGGTGCCACTATTTTTGTCTCAGAGTGATGGTTAATTTGCATATTACTCTTTTATTAGATATGAGGATTAGGTCATCTGGAAAAACAAAATGGTGCCAACCCCCAAAGTCGGGAGTCAGAGGTTTTTAAAGGACTCTAGGCAGGTTTTTCTGGGCAGAGAATTCTCTGTGCATGTCCGATTCTGGGAAAGTCCAGAGGGGAGAGATAATGGTCTTAGCAAGTGGAATGTGGTCTAAGCAAGTAGAATGTCCATTGTGAAGTTGCCTAAAGGTCAGTTCCCAGGAGAAGAGGTATTGATTCAATTAATTGATCAGACCTAACAGTGACTACATTTTTTTCATAAATGATATTTTTTCTTTTCCCATTTTTATTTGGAACTCCATTTCCATTCATTTCCAACTTACCAAAGAAGGAACCATTTTTGAAGTTAGGTTAAAATAATTTTTTTCTTTCTCTTGACCCTTCTTAATAACTAACACAAAAGTAGGTTATGTCCTACTTCTAGAAGAGCGCCTATGTATGGCGAGGAATACATGGGGGGGGGGTGTCATTTTCATTCTCTATATTCTAAAATATTGAAAATATCAAAGCTGAAATTATTTCTATACAGGATTTTGCTTCCTTTTGAATTGTGTGGATTCATGGTGAAACTTTAATTCTAAAGAAAGGATTTAAAAGGAAAAACAAATGTTTCAAAAACATAAACAGAGTAAACTATGGTAAGTTTCTAAATGAGGTCAAAAAGAAGAATATGAAGCATCTGTTGCTAATATGCCTTTAGTGCATACACTAAAAGTTTCCCAATTAAATAGATCTAAACTTTTAAAACTTGCTCTCTGAACTTTCATTGATAGGCAGAAGGGGGAATGATCAGACATCTCAGCAAACCATTTTTATCTCATCATTTTTCTGACTCTGTTGTGTAAGATAAGATTTTTCTTTGACCACAAGGTTTTTTCTAGAGCAGAAGTTTAGACTGAGATTTCTAGGGTTGAGGCCTGGAATGGAGTCATCATAGAGTTGGGAAGAATGTTAATACACCTATCAAGCCTAAATCCCTTACAGACATCACTTTCTTAATTCTTCCAAACAATCTTCTAAAACAGGTATTATCCTTTTACAGATAAGGAAAAGTGAGTCTTTGCAAGATCAAGCAACTTGCTGAAAGCAGAACTGGAATTCAAGCAGAGGTCAGCCTGTCTCTACTATAAAGCTAAAGTACCAAGTAACTCCCATTTAGGATTAAACAAGCTGATAGAAATAAAGGTGGAGAAAAGGATAGGAAAATAGAGTTTAAAATGGGGCCTTTTCCTCAGAGGTGTTAGCAATTGGATTAGGGCAGTGATCTGCAAACCCGTTAGTCAACAGAGCCAAATACCAACAATATAATGATTGAAACTTCTTTTGAGAGCCAAATGTTTTAAACTTAAACTTCTTCTAATGCCACTTCTTCAAAATAGACTCGCCCAGGCCGTGGTATTTTGTGGAAGAGCCACACGAAAGGGGCCAAAGAGCTGCATGTGGCTCGTGAGCCACAGTTTGCCCACCATGAGATTAGGAAGTTAAATATTTGAAATAGGAGATAGGGTGACAATTGAAGTAAATCATTAGGCTAGGTTTTACTATAAGGCTGGCGTTGGAGTTAGAATTTTATCAAGAGCTTTGAGGTTGGAACGGCCTCTTTATTTGAGACTGAAAGAAAGTTTAGATTCAGAGTGGAGTTTGCATTAAACACTGGAAGGGATTGGTACACAGCCCTGCTAACTAAACTTCCTTGATGACAAGAATCACTTGGGCAATTGTTGGAATACAAACATAAGTGGCCAGATCATTATGCATTCAGAGATCATAATAATCTGGACACTCAGTGTACCAGATATATGGTTAGAGATGAAAATAGTTAACTCTCTTTTCTGAATTCATAAAGCTCTTCAACAACCTTTTTATTGGCAATTTTTGCATATTGATTTATTAGTATTTGTACACATGTTTTTACAATAACACTGTAACCTTGAAGGGCAGAGACTTATTAACTATATCGTCCACATATTTAGCACTGTGATATTGAGCAAATAGATATTGCTCCGTGCATATAGGCATTCAAAGGACATCCTTGGTAATTCTGCTCAAGGACAAGAAATATATCATGTGAACTAAATGCAAATTCACCGAATGAAAGGCACTTGTCTCTCTATTTGTTTTATGAATTATCAAAACCCACTCAATGCTAAGCAGCTTTTTCATTGATTGGAGTCTGGGGATCCTTGGTTGTCTAAGTCATTATCTTATCCACAAGCCATTCCTGGCACCGGCCCTTTTTAAGCAGCTCCTGCCTTGACCTTTCCTGAGTGTAGACTGGCTCTCAGTGATTTGCTTGATCAATAGAACATGGCCTTTGGGACTTCCAATGCTAGATTTTAGGAATTCTTGCAGCTGTGTTCTAGAGCTCTGGGATCCTTCATGGAGCCCTGAGCTGCCATGTGTGAGACCAATGTGCTCCAGAGAATAGACAGAGTTCCTGAGATTACATGAAAAGCACTTCTAGACAAGAGGAATGTCAAAAGATTTAAAGGCCTCTTTAATCCAGCAAGGCACATCATTTAAAAAATATCAGTATGATTCTCTAGCTATACTTTAAAGAAAGAGAAAAGTTAAACAATTTTTAATAAATGAATATCTGTTTCAATATTTTAATGCCTCAGGTAAAGCACAAAATAATAGTCAGAAGAAAGAATGCACACGTCTAAAGAATCACTGAAGAATACAAAAGTACAAACTCATGCTCATATGCGTGTGTTTTTCTGGCCAGTAGCACAACCCAAATGCCATGGGTAGTGTTGCCTTTGGTAACTTTAGAAGATGATGACCACATTTCTATATAGTTCTAAACAAAATCAAATATAATATCTCCTGGTTGTACACATTAGGTGCATTCCTGGAATATTCAATATATTTTAAAACAGTATAAAAATGCCTTGTGCTTAGGAATTCTGGTCTTAGGTAAGACGGAGAAATCATATTCTACCCTGTCTCTCATGAATGCAGCTATGAATTCTGTATGGAGCAGGTATTTGAGGACTCTGAAGAGTAAATGGAGCACATGGATTGAGAAAGAAGATCAGAATTTGTATTACCAATAAACTGGAAGTGGATTTCCTATTTTTGATCTTTCCTGTATCTTTCATACCTGGATTTCAGGCAGTCTGAAAGCTGGAAGTGGGTCCCAGTCATGGACTGCAAGAGCTTTCCTGGTTGAAGTGACTGAAAAGGAAACTCCTAATCATCAGAATTTGGCAGGAGCTCCCCTCTCCTCCCCTCCCTTATCCTCTCCCTTCATCTCCTCCTCCCTCCTCTCCTCTCTTCTCCCCTCCCATCCCCTCTATTCCCCTCTCCTCCCTTCCTCTTCCCTTCCTAAACTTCCTTTTTAATAACATGAGCTGTGATCTCAAGAGGGGATACAAGTTTCCAATGTTTTTTCTCTCTCTGTCCTCCCACCTCTTGGTCCTGGACATAGGCACTGTTCTGAGAAGTATGCAGCAAACTTGGGGCAAATATTTTAAAATAACATATTGAACAAAGGATTTATATCCATAATATGTAAAGAACTTTCAAAACACTACAGTAAGGAAACAAACCAACTTGAACAATGCACAAGAGACTTGAACAATTCATTAAACAGGATATATGCAGGGCCCTAACTGGTTTGGCTTATTGGATAGAGCGTCGGCCAGCAAACTCAAGAGTCCCAGGTTCGATTCTGCTCAAGGAAATGTACCTTGGTTGCAGGCACATCCCCAGTAGGGAGTGTGCAGGAGGCAGCTGATTGATGTTTCTCACTCATCAATGTTTCTAACTCTCTCTCGCTCTCCCTTCCTCTCTGTAAAAAAAATAAAATAAAATAATATATATATATATACATACATATATATATATATATATATTAAAAAGGATATATGCAGATGGCAAAAAAGTATATGAAAAATGTTTAAAGTCATTAGCCAATAGAATAATGTTCCCCATTTTATAGAGAAAGCATTCAGTTTTCTATCATTAAGCATAATGTTAGATGGAAGTATTTTGTAGATATTCTTTTTTAAAAAACTATATTTTATTGGGATTTTTTTATAGAGAGGAAGGGAGAGGAATAGAGAGTTAGAAACATTGATGTGAGAGAGAAACATCGATCAGCTGTCTCCTGCACCCTCCCTACTGGGTATGTGCCCGAAACCAAGGTATATGCCCTTGACTGGAATCAAACCTGGGACCCTTGAGTTCGAAGGCTGTAGCTCTATCCACTGAGCAAAACTGTTCAGGGCTTGTAGATATTCTTTACAAGGTGAGGAGGTTTCATTCTATTTCTATTTTTCTGAGTTTTTAAAAATCATAAATAGGTGTTGAATTTTGTCACTTTCTTGTGTCAGTTGGTGTTATCATTTGATTTTTTTATTTTGTTAATATGCCAAATTATATTGATAATTTTTCAAATATTGAACCAGCCTTACACTCTTATAATAAACCTCTCTTGGTCATAGTGGCTAAGTCTTTTCATACAATGTTAAATTATGTTTGCCATTATTCTTAAATGCTTCTTACACCTATATTCATGTGGGATAGTGGTCTTTAGTTTTCTTTTTGGAATGTGTTTGTCCTTATGACAATATCACACAATCTTGTTTGGCATAAGGATACTCAAGGAAATTATTTAAAAAATCTTATAACTCCTAATAAGTTTTAAAATAAAAAAAAACCTTGAGTTCTTTAACTTTATTGTTTTCAAGATTATTTTAGATATTTTGGGGCCCTTGAATTTCCATATGAAATAAGAATTAGCTTTTCAATTTCTGAAAAAACATTAATTGGAATTTAGATAGGTATTGTGTTGAATCTGTTTTTATAAGGCCCATAAATTCAGAATGATTTTTAGATTTTGAAATGCTACTAGAAGAAGAATAATATTTTATGTCATAAAAGTGTTATTGGAACAGAGCTATGCTTATTAATTAGCATATTGTCTATGTCTGTTTTAGCAATATAATAACAGAGTTGCAACAGAGACCATATGGTCCACAAATCATAAAATATTTACTACCTGGTCCTTTACAAGAAAAGTTATATTACAGCAAAGACTGAATAATTGTTGCCTGAAGATTCCAGAAAAATCAATCCTAGGACTATGACCATGGGATGGAATTTCCAATTCCTATTCCAAGGGGTTTTCTTGAGCTATGTTTAGACATAATGGTACTTGGCCTTTAATTTCTTTTTTTCTTCCTGTGGTATGTAAAAGCAGAAGGAGAGAGTCATGGACTATATGCAGAAAAAGGAGAAAGGTGACAAGATGTAAGATGAGCCCTGGCTGGTGTTTCTCAGGTGGTTAGAGTGTTGGCCTGCACACCCAATGGTCACTGGTTTGAACAAGGGCACGTATCTGGGTTGGAAGTTCAATCCCTGGCTTGGGTCAGGCAGGTGTGGAAGGCAACCAGTTGATGAGTCTCTCTCTCTCTCTCTCTCTCTCTCTCTCTCTCTCTCTCTCTCTCTCTCTTCCTCCTCTTCCCTTTCACGAGATCTAAAAATAAATGGAAAAATATCCTAAGGTAAGAATTAACAACAAAAGATGAACATTGTGGCCAAAACCAGTTTGGTTCAGTGGATAGAGATTCGGCATGCACACTGAAAGTTCCCAGGTTCAATTCCGGTCAAGGGCATGTACCTTGGTTGCGGGCACATCCTCAGTAGGGGGTGTACAAGAGGCAACTAAAAGATGTTTCTTCTCTCATTGATTTTTTTACTTTCTATTCCTCTCCCTTCCTCTCTGTAAAAAATCAATAAAACAATATTTTTTTAAAAGATGAACACTGTGGACATTAATAGACCAATATAGAATTCAAATCGTAGAATTGGAGGAACCTTAGCTACCCTCCCAATTTTACACTTAAGGACAATGTGATTTAGGAAGACTTTTCCCAAATTATATGATCTGATTTCCAGTCTTATAGCCTTTTGACTACCTTGTCTGTCTTAAGACATTTATATAAAATACACACTTATAGTCTAATGGATGCTATTCTATTAATTTCTAGAGTTAGTTCACATTAGTAAAAATAAGTTTATTCATCTTTCTCCAGAAACTGTTCAGGGCCTCAATTCAGCAGACTTGATGTTGAAGCTTAAGGAGATAGCATGGATGGACCAGGGGGAATTACGTTAAATGAAATAAGTCAGTCAGAGAAAGACAAATACTTTATAATTTCCTCTATGAAAATAAACAAATAGGCAAAATTGAAACAGACTCATAGACACAGATAACAGATTAATATTTGCCGGAGGAGAGAATTTGGGGACTAGGTGAAAAAGGTAAAGGGATTAAGAAGTAAAAATAGGTAGTTAAAAAATAGCCATAGGGATGTAAACTACAGTATAGGGAATATAGTCAATAATATTGTACCTGAGGGAGAGAGGGATTGGGGGAGGTAGAAGAGGGTAAAGGAGGGAAAAATGGTGATGGAAGGAGACAACTTGGGGTAGTGAACACACAATATAATATACAGATGATGTATTATTGAATCATACAGTCACCCCAATATATTCAATTAAAAATAAATAAATACATTATGAAGCCACGGCCTGTGTGGCCTCGGGTTCAAAGACTTGGAGAAAAGGCTGATGAGCAAATTAATACACAAGACAAGAAATATAAATTTGGACATTATGGGGTAAGCCAGTGTGAGCTTGATACAAAGAACCAATTTCCACTGACTCTCTGGTTCCCATCTGCTTTTATTTACTAGAATACACAATTGCCTTTCAGGAATACAAACAGACATATCAATGATAATGTTTAGTAAACAGTAAGATTATCAGATTGGGGGAGTTTGCTTTAGGCCATTGAATCATCAGCAGTAGGTAATAAAATGCAGATATTCATCCCTGTGAATATAAAAAAGCCCCATTCAACCTTCTGACCAGACTTCTCACATTCATATTAATTACTGTTGATCTTGTTCCCAGCAATACATAAATAAATGAATACTATTGTAACACCTATGTATGGTGCCAGGTGGGTACTGGAAATACTGGGGAGAGACACTTTGTAAAGTATATGATTATCTAATTACTATGCTGTAGACCTGAAACAAATACAAAATAATATTGAATGTAAACTATAATTGACTAACAACATAAAAAAAGAAAAGAAAATGAAAACAGCATACCAGAATTTGTAGGATGCTGTTAGAGTGTGTGTGTGGGGGGGGATTTATAGCACTACACACCTATGTTAGAAAAGGAGAATGGTCTCACCTCAATAATCTCAGCTTTCATCTTAAGAAAATGGACAAATAAGAGCAAATTAAACTTAACATAAGAGAGGAAAGAAAGTAATAAAGATCAGGTCACACATAAGTGAAATTTGATACAACAACTAAAACAGCAGAGGAAAAGTCACTGGCTCTTTAAGAGGATCAATAAAATTAGTAAACATCTATCAAGACTTATCAGGAAAAAAAGAGAAAATACAAATGGCTAATAACAGAAATGAAAAAAAGTTATATCATTACAAATCCCATTGATTCTAACAGGATAATATATATTATAAACAAATGTATGTCCATAAATTCAACAACTTAAACACAAATGACCAAAACTCGACCAATTATTAGATTGAAACCTTCAAGAAGTTCGCTGAAGTATCTAAGCTTTGGTTTCTTTGACTGCAAAATGGTAGAATTGTTGTGAGGAGAAAAAGCACATCAAATTCTTAGGTGCTGTTATTATTATCATCATCATCAGGATATTAGGAAGAAACAATGTGATCCATAATCAGCTACTGTAACAGCTGGTTGATTTGGTAAACCATTGTCTTTGGAATCTGATCTTGTTCAGTTTTATCTTTTTATTTTAAAAATTCTCATGCTCACTAGAGACTACTTACTGGTGCCTTGTGCATTGAAAAGCTGATCAGCCCTAGCCTCCTTGGCTCAATGGATAGAGCAGCAGCCTGCAGACTGAGGGGTCCCAGGTTCGATTTCAGTCAAGGGCACATGTCTGGGTTGTCCGTTCCATCCCCAGTAGGGGGCAGCAGGAGGCAGCTGACCAATGATTCTCATCACTGATGTTTCTATCTCTCTTTCCTTTCCTCTTTGAAATCAATCCTCCTATCTAATAAAAGAGTAATATGAAAAATTTGACAATATCTTCACTATACACATAAGCCACACCCATAGCCAGGTCCACCAGCCAATCAGGAGCAGATTATGCAAATAAATCCCAACCAAGATGGCTGCCGCCACTGAGAGCAGGAGGAAGGATTGGGTTTCCCTGGCAACAGAGGAAGCCAAGCTTTCCGCCTGCCTTTGCCAGCCTAGGCCTCCACTCAATGCTACAAAGTTTCAATTATAAAAGATACAGAAATGGCAGCAGCCACTGAGCTGGAGAGAACAGAGGCTTGGGTTTCCCTGGCAACAGAGGAAGCCAAGCTTTCTGCCTTCCGTTACCGGCCTAGGCCTCCACTCTAGGCTACAAAGTTTCAAACAGAAATGGCTGCCGCCCCAGAATGAGCAGAAGGCTTGGCTCTGCTTCAGACTACAATGTTTCAATTGTAGACATAAATTAATCCCAAATCCCAGGGCCTCCTCTTGGGTCGCTGGGGGGCATGGCCGGCCTGCAAACCTCCACAGGCTCCTCGCCCAGGCTGCCCCTCACCCCAAGGGAACCCCCACCCTGATCTGGGACACTCTTCAGGGCAAACCAGCTGGCCCACACTCATGCACCAGGCCTCTATCCTATCTAATAAAAGAGTAATTTGCAGACTGACCATCACTCCAACACACAAGAGGGCTGCCTCCATGTGGTCAAAGATCCTGCCCCCATGTGGACACAAGATGGCCACCACAAGATGGCCAGCAGGGGAGGGCCATTGGGAGGTTCCAGGCTTGCAAGGGAGGGCAATTGTGGGAGATCAGGCCAGCAGGGGAGGGCAGTTGGGAGGGACCAGGCCTGCAAGGGAGGCAGTTGGGGGTGATCAAGCCTGCAGGGGAGGGCAGTAAGGGGTGACCAGGCCGGCAGAGGAGGGAAGTTGGGGGCAAACAGGCTGGCAGGGGAGCAGTTAGACATCAATTAGGCTGGCAGGGTAGTGGTTAGGGGGTGATCAAGCTGTCAGGTAGAAGCAGTTAGGAGCAATCAGGGAGGTAGGCAGGTGAGCAGTTTGGAGCCAGCAATCCTGTATTGTGAGAAGGAAGTCGGACTGCCTGTTTAGGCCCGACCCTACCAGGATTGGACCTAAACGGGCAGTTAGACATCCCTTGAGGGGTCCCAGATTGGAGAGGGTGCAGGCTGAGCTAAGGGACATCCCTCAACCCCCGTGCACGAATTTTGTGCACCGGTCCTCTGGAAAAAATATATTTAACAACAAAAAAAGCTGACCAATCATTATCAATAAATTGTCCCAATAAAAAAATTTAAAAAACAAAGTGGAAAGCATTTTAAAAATAAGAGTTTTATGAGCAGGCTTCTGTTTGAAATGATCACTTCAGAGTATTGAGTGTAATTCTATTTAGCGTATGCTAAAAACTAATTATGAGGTGCTGATAATGCACCTGACAGTTTGAATGTCACCTCATTAGAGCCTCATGCTGCTGAATCTTCAGCTCACTCCGTGTGATACACGGAAAGGCAAAGAGTGGCTGAAAATAGAGATCATATTTGGGGCATTCTAAGTTGTATTGTTATTTCCATTGGTCAAAACAGATTTTCTTTCTGTGAACTAAAGGGGCGTGCGTGCGGGGTACGGGATTGTATTTCCATTGACTGTCACCCACTTACCCGCTCTTATGGGCAACATTGGCCACCGCAGGTCTGGGCCAGTGTAGACTGGAGCTGAAACTCTGCACCCTGGGAGGCTGAGAGGAATTTGGCGGCAGCCAAAGGAGGGCCTGAGAGGGAGAAACATTTCCATCAGGTTAATGAAATCTGTCAGCAGCCGCAGGGCTCCAGAGCGTGATTTCCCAGAATGCAAGAGGAGTGGAAAGGCAGGAGGAGGAGGAGGGATAGGAAGAAAGGAAGAAATCTTCATTACTCCCGATCATAGCAGGTGTAGGAGGGGTTTGACGGGAGTAGTCATGAAACAAAGTAAAATTAAGGTATGGCTCAACAATTAGCAAACTGCTGGCTTGCTTCTCTGTACATTATTTCTAGGGTACAGCTTTACTGGGGCTGGAGGCAGAAGTGGGTTTGGCTAATCTTGACCCCGGTATGCACTGACTGCTCTTTCCAATGCGTTGGAAGGGGCTCTAGTTATGTACTCCTGTGATCTTACATTTTTTAAAAAAATATATTTTATTGATTTTTTACAGAGAGGAAGGGAGAGGGATAGAAAGTCAGAAACATCGATGAGAGAGACATCGATCAGCTGCCTCTTACACGCACCCTACCAGGGATGTGCCGGCAGCCAAGGTACATGCCCTTGCCGGAATCGAACCCGGGACCCTTCAGTCCGCAGTCCGACGCTCTATCCACTGAGCCAAACCGGTCTCGGCTGGTCTTACATTTTTTAAAAGTTATGGAATCAGGGTATTTTAACTGCAGTCTGCTCAGCCCACAGTGTCTTTCCATCTCGATTTCCTTCATAGACAGTTTTGAGATTTGCTAAAGGAAAGTTAAGTTGGGAATATACCATATTAACTGCAATTTATGAGAAACTATAAACTATTTAAATCTACATAAAGGTAGCTTATTTTCCATTTCTTAAAATTAATGGAAACAAAACACTTAAGAGGAGTGATGAAGTCAATAGAAGCTTTCTGGGATCAGAAGGAAAACATAACACAAAACTTTCAGATCCTGCTAAAATTAATCAATCACTATGAGGAAGGGACATTCTATGAGGAGAAAAAGATGATATTTGGATTGTTTGAAATTCGATTAATGAAGAATTGTGAGTTATAATCACTAACTGGAAAATAATTTTAAGTTCTTATGAATTAAACAGGAAATCTTGACATTTATAAGAACATAAAATTCTTTTTAAAAATATATTTTATTGATTTTTACAGAGAGAAAGGGAGAAGGATAGAAAGTCAGAAACATCGATCAGCTGCCTCTTGCACACACACCCCCACCCCCACTGGGAATGTGCCCATAACCAAGGTACATGCCTGTTGTGGGGTGACTTCCACGACCAGTTGCAAACGACCACGGAGGTGGTTAAGTTGGTAATAAGCAGGCAAGGATTTATTGAATACTGGCCAGGATGGTCGCGGGGGCACCATGCAAACACTCAAGGCCGCACTGCCCTGCGTGCAGGCAGGCCTTTTAAAGGGGTCTGAACCATAAATGTTATTGCCCTGCGTTTGGCAAACAGCCCTCAAGGCCGCATCTGGGAAAAGGGTGCCAAAAGGTTATGAATGACCCTATTTCTTGCTCTTTATCTTCTAACTATGTTTTCTGCTAAACATGGGAATGTGGTCCTATCTTTGTAAAAACAAGTGTCTTATCTACATAATTGGTGCCGAGGTTACTCCTCTAGTCTTCAAAGTCACAAACTAGGAAGTAGAGCAATAATTCTTTTGTTTGAAGCAAGCAGGGGTGGACCGAGGCCAAAGTTTTAAACAGCAGTTTTACTCTAAATGTTTTTATGACCTTATTTCAATGCCCTCGACCAGAATCGAACCCAGGACCTCTCATTCTGCAAGCCGACGCTCTATCCACTGAACCAAACCAGTTTTGGCAGAACATAAAATTCTTAATATTCCAATACAATGAGGACGTTGATGACAAACTGGCTATTGAATACTGCCAGTTGGAAGACATTGACAACAAACTTCAAAATACACTGAAATGTTATAGCTCTTTTATGAAAGAAACTCTTACTTACTTCTTGGAAATTTGACAAAAATCCAAGAAAGTTACAAGACATTATTAACAACTTATTGCAAAGCTAAAAAAAAACTGTTCTAAGTTATCAATAATAAAAATTCAACTAAGGATACTTAAAGACTGAATATTTTTCTATTCCTTCTATTAAAAATATTACAAAATCATTGTCTTGAGACTATCAGGATGTATGCAGACAAAAATTGTAGGAAAAAAAGCAGTTATAGATGCACAAGGACATTAATTAGAAATACTTGGTTTTCTGGATTTTGTGATATTTATGATATCTAGTAGCTTTTAATAAATTGTAATTTGTGTCATTTTCTTATTCTAAGTATGTACTTTTGTATCCAATTTGATATTTATAGTTTTGTATTTTTTTCTCTAAAAAGGGTCCCTTGAGAGTTTAAAAGTTTCATATATATTTTTAAATTGTGGTAAAATATACATAACAAATTTTACCATCTTACCTATTTTTTAATGTACAGTTCAGTGGCATTAAGTACATTCACATATTGTATAACCATCACCATCATCCATCTCCGGAACTCTTTTCAACATCCCAAACTGAAGCTCTATACCATTAAACTCTAACTCCTCCCTATTTCTTATTCACCCAGCTTCTGGCAATCACCATTTTACATATCTCATAACATGAAATTATACAGTATTTGTCTTTTTGTGATTGGCTTATTTCACTTAATATAATGTCCTCAAAGTCTATCCATATTATTGCATGTGTAAAATTTCTTTTTTAAGGCTGCATAATATTCCATTGTATGTATAGCATACATTCTGCTTACTCATTCATCTATCATTGGACACTCGAGCTCTTTCCACCTCTGGGCTATTGTAAATAATACTGATAGGAACATGGTTGTACAAATATCTCTTTGAAACCCTGTTTTCAATTCTTTTGTATATATACCAAAATGTGGAACTGCTAGATCATATGGTAGTTCAATTTTTAATTTTTCAAGGCCCCACTATACTGTTTTTCAGAGCAGCTACACTTCTCTCACCAACAGTACACAGGATTCCAATTTCTTCACATCCTTCCCAACACTTGCTATTTCCTGTTTTGTTTTGTTTGTTGTTTTTTTGGTGGGAGGGAAGGGGTAGAAGGAGGAAGAAGAGGAGCCACTTTAATGGGTATGAAACCTTAATATATATATATATTTAATCTTTATTGTTCAGTTTATTAATTACATTGTTCCCTTTCCCCCCCCCCATAACTCCCCTCCACCTGGTACCCATCCCAACCTCCATCCTCATCCCCTCCACTGTCCTCTCCCATAGTTGCATGATTTTTGTCCAGTCTCTTGCTACACTTCCCACATCCCTTTTCTCCCCAAGAGTTGTCAGTCCATTCCCTCTCTATGTCCATGATTCTGTTACATTCACCAGTTTATCCTGTTCATCAGCTTATTAATTCACTTGATTTTTAGATTCATTTGTTGATAGATGTGTATTTGTTGTTCGTAATTTACACTTTTATCTTTTTCTTCTTCCTCTTCTTAAAAAATATCTTTCAGCACTTCGTATAATATTGGTTTGGTGGTGATGAACTCCTTTAGCTTTTTCTTATCTGCGAAGCACTTTATCTGACCTTCAATTCTACGTGATAGCTTTGCTGGATAGAGTAATCTTGGTTGTAGATTCTTGCTGTTCATCACTTTGAATATTTCTTGCCACTCCCGTCTGGCCTGCATCGTTTCTGTTGAGAAATCCGCTGACAATCGTATGGGTGCTCCCTTATAGGTAACCAACTGTTTTTCTCTTGCTGCTTTTAATATTCTCTCTGTCTTTTGCTCTTGGCATTTTAATTATGATGTGCCTTGGTGTGGTCCTCTTAGGGTTCCTATATATTGGAGTTCGGTGCACTTCTTGGATTCCTAAGTCTATTTCTTTCACCAGGTGTGGGAAGTTTTCAATCACTATTTCTTCAAATAGGTTTTCATTGTCTTGGTCTCTCTCTTTTTCTGGCACCCCTATAACTCGGATGTTGGCTTGCTTGAGGTTGTCCCAGAGGCCCCTTACACTATCTTCAATTTTTTGGATTCTTTTGGTTTCATGCTTTTTCAGCTGAGTGGATTTTACCTCTTTGTATTTCAAATCTTTAACTTGGTTCTTGGGGTGCTCTAGACTGCTTTTAGGTCTTTGTGTAGTATTTTTTATTTCAGTCAGTGTATGCTTAATTTCTGGTTGATCCTTTTTCATATCCTTGAGAGTCTTGTTCATATACTTGTAGGTCTCATTCATTTCCACGTTGGTCTTGATCATTTCCTTGCAGGTCTCGTTCATATCCTTGAGGGTCTCGTTCATTTCCTTGTAGGTCTTGCTTATTTCCTTATAGGTCTTGACCTTTTCTAGGAGCCTCTTGAGAAGCCCTATAACCGTGGTTTTGAATTTCATGTCCAGTCGTTTTTTTCCCTCCATTTCTTTCACATCTGATTTCTTTCCATGTCTCTGCATGGTGGCTGCTTCCCTGAGTTGGTCAATTAGCTTTGTGTGTTAGACTTCCTACTAGGGACAGTGGCTCAGCCTCCCCAGTTACCTGAGGTGGATATGGGTTGCACAGTCTTGCTGAAGTTAAGCTCAGGTTAATCGTTGTTAGCACTTGGAGGGGTTGACCTCCAGGCCGATTATCTGTGACGTTCAGCTGTGCTCAGGTTGGATGGGCAGAGTCTCTGGGCCAAGCAGACAGTGTTAGCTCTGCCCTATGCGGCCCCAGGGACTCTGTGCCGGGGGCAATGGCCGCCAGCACCTCTGAGAGAGAGCCGCTGCCAAGCTCTACCAGCTACCGGGGTAATTCAGACTTTCTCCAAATGAGTCTGCACACCCAATGTCTCACCCAGAGTCGTAAAACAATGCAGTCTGACGGTTTCCCGAATGAAAGAGCAAGTCACGAGTGCTCTCTGCATGGTCAGGCAGCTGCACTGTTCTCAAGCTCATGTGCACTCCGCACAAGCTCGCCTTCTCCACAAGCCGGCAGACCCCTGCAGCACCCGAGCTTTGGCGTGCCCTCCCACTGTCCAGTTTTTATCCCGTATGATAGTGGGTTCCCTGTACTTCACCCAGAGCTGGAGAATCAGTCCAGTGGGACGTCTTTGTCTCCCCTGTTGGAGAGAATTGGCCAGTTTTTTAGCCAACCGCCCTATCTGCTGGCGCGTGCTACTCCAAACCTCTCTTTGCGCGTATCTTCAATGCTGTCTTCAGCCGCTCCTCCAAGTCACAGTGTCTTATCTTTACTTTTATTTGTGGAATTTTCACTCAGCAAGCTTTCCGGTGATTCTGGATGGTGTTCGTTCTTTCGTTAAGTTGTAGTTTTAAAATTACTGTGTATGACGGCAAGATAGGTGTTTTACCTATGCTGCCATCTTGATTCTCCTGAAACCTTAATATATTTTTAAGATATAGCTGGGAATTTGGTTTTGTTTAGCAAGCACATGGTATTGCTGAATCTTTCTCCTCTTTTTATTTACTTACTAATTTGAGAGAGAAAGAGAGAAACATCGATTTGTTGTTCCACTTGTTTATTAGTATGTACTCATCGGTTGTTTCTTATATGTGCCCTGACTGGGGATTGAGCCTGCAATCTGGCATATCTGGTCATGCTCTAACTATCTGAGTTACCTGGCCAGGGCCTCAATTCTTCTCTTCATGACTACTCCCATGGTCATGGTTAGAACACAGCTCAGTAAAGTATTTCAGTATTGCTGCTCAGGGTTTCTGTGTCGTTTAGTTTCTCCTTTTCTCTCTCTTGAAGTCCTTGATACCAATTTATTCAAACTGGTTTTGGATGATATCACAGGTACCAGCTTTATGGGTTTATTGTTTATTTCTGTTTTAGAGTTTACTGTAATACACACATTCCCATTCCACTGGACAATAGGATCTATTCTGCATACTTGTTCCTTCTGCCATCTGTCAGAAAACTTCAAGGTCAGTCTGTGAAGGTCATTTCCATATATACTCAATGGTGTTCTCTTTCTATGTCTGATTGGTGTTAAAGTTGATATAGTTGGTACGGCAGAACCTGTTGCTGAAAGTGAACTGTGTCCTTATTGGCTGATAATAGCCACTCCCTTGTAACTCGAGCACTTCCCTACCATCTTGGAATCATATAAAGCAAGCATGTCAAACTTGCTGCCCGTGTGGCCCAGTCAATATAATTGTATGTAGAAAAGTTTTAATAAAATATTTCTAACTTAATTTTTATAATATCCTGTTATACATCATCTCTCTATATAAAAGGCCATCCCTCCACCCATCTGACTGGTCGCTATAACACTCACTGACCACCAGGGGGCAGATTCTCATTGCAGGAGCTGCTGAGCTGCAGTGTCTTGGCAGTAGTGGTTCTTGGGTGGCGTACCCTGAAACTAGAGAGGAAGGAGCCCGGGTTTACTGCACACTTCCTTTTTTTGTTTCACACCCTGTATGACGGCAACTTTGCAGAACTTTGCAGAGTGCCCTTTCACACTCCAGGACCTCTCAGGGGATGGCAGAGCCAGTTTCAGCCTGATTTTTTTCTTTTTGAGACCTTCCCTGGCTATACTACTTAGATTTTAATGCGTCTCATCCACAATACATCATAATCCCTTCCTTGCTTAATTATCCTAGCTTTTGCCTTTGTCAAAATATGTTTTGCTTATTTGACTTTGTATGGATTGTCTTCTGCACTAGAAGGTAAGCTCCACAAAGAAAATTAATCTTTTAAAAATTATGCTATATCTTCTGTACAAAGAATTGTGTGTAGTGCATAGTGGATTTTCAGTAAATATTTGTTGTCTGAATAAATTTGTGTCAATTAGCAAAAGATGAAGATAAATTTAATGTTTTACCGAGATGGTATTTCCTAATGCTCTCTCTAAATGTCATTTTAAGAACATTCCTTATGTGAAAGGTAATAGAATGTTTTCAATTTGTACTTTGATGTTAGAAAAAGACAGATCATTCTAAATTACCTAAGCAATATTTCAATGACTGAGGAAAGAATATAGTCAAAATAGAATAAAAGGAAAAAATCTAAAGCAAGAAGTATCAGTGGTTGCCCCAATCTCTGTCCCCAGATCACTTAGTTTAAAAAAAATCTTTATATTTTTAATATAATTCTTTCACTAACAATTCCTTACATTTTGTTTATATATTACAGTTTAACTATTCCTTTACTTTAATGGTAAATTTAATTTATTCAGAAGGGCTGTTGATGCAGCTGGATTTTTATCTCTGCTTGTTGGATGCCAGAAGTATTGAGAATGGGTGTCAAACTAAGTTTTGCAGAGAGAACAGATTAGGACAGAAAGTCTGGTTATGATACCAGTAGCTCAGTGACTGTTTTACTTTTTCCATACCTTCATGATACAGCATAATCAGGGAAGAATTTGCATGTTGAGAAGTTTATAAAGAGACTAGTGGTCCGCTGCACGAAATTCATGCATGGTGGGGGGGTGGGGTGGTCCCTCAGCCCAACCTTCCCCTTCTCACATACTGGGAGCCCTTAGGGAATGTCCAACTGATGGCTCATCCCCAGCCTGCCCAAGCCTCCGGCAAGGCTTTAGGCCTTGGGCACTCAGCCATCTCCCTGCTCAGCTCAGCTCCAGCTGCCTGTGACCACCCGGCCCCAGGGGCTGGGCGCTCACCTCTGCTCCCATGCCCCGCCACTTGCCCCGCCCCCTGGCCACCTCCAAGCTCAGGTGGTGGCGCTCCTGTGCTCGCCCCGCCCCGTGTCCCGACCACCTTTAAGCTCGGGCGGCCAGGGTGCCATGGCGCTCGCCACTGCTACTGCTTCATCTCCACCCCCGGGTCCCAGCCCTAGCACCACTAGGCCTGCCACTCGGCCCCACCCCCTGCTCTTGATTGGCTGGTAGCATAGCCAATCAGGATCCAAGGTATGGTCACATTTGCATGTTACTCTTTTATTATATAGGATAAACTACATAGGAACCAAAACTATGATTGGGTTTTATTGCTGGGTAAGATAAAAGTGATCTCAAATGAAAAACTTGGGATGGAGAAAAGAATGGTGAACAAATGAACTAATAAATATGTGAGCATATCTAACCAAATAGTGACTATATCAAACAAAAATATCAATGCCTAATTTGTGGGGCTTAAATCAACCCTAAATATAAAAAGCAGGATGGTGTTTGTCAGGATAGTGCTGACCAGTCATATTATATCTTTTCTGTGCATTGTTTGGTTATGAGTTCTGTCAATTTTCCTATTGTGTGTTTGGTTTTCTTTCCCCTTAATTTTAAAGGACAATTGGAGGATTTTTTTTCTTTCATTTTTTTAAAATCCAATTTTCAGAGGTTCCGCCCCCCCCCCCCCTTTTTTTTTTGCTTTCTTGGGCCTTCCACCTAATAGGTCCAGCCTGGGTCTTGGCTTCCTGAGCACCTGGGTTGACAGGAGCCAGTAACTGGGTTATTGTGCCCATATTCTAGATACCAAAACTGAGGCATAGAGTGGGGAGCAGAGGTCCCTCCTCCTAGCCCACCTCCCCCTCAACTCAGCTCAGTTGAAAGTTGGCTCACCCAATTGCTGCCTGGTCGCCTGGTGCTGGAGGAGTGCTGGGGTTCTTGTTCCAGCATTAAGAAGGGTTCAGCAATCTGGAGAAAGGCTGTGTGTAACTGAAGTAAGAGTCCAGTGACAAAAGATAATTTTGAAAGGCATTGGGGCTCTGAGGAGCCTTGTTAAAGGAGCAAAGTTCTTGTCTCAAGACCCCTTGCTTTTTATTTTTTAAAAATATATTTTATTGATTTTTTACAGAGAGGAAGGGAGAGGGATAGAAAGTCAGAAACATCAATGAGAGAGAAACATCAATCAGATGCCTCTTGCACACCCTCCACTTGGATGTTCCCGCAACCAAGGTTCCCTTGACTGGAATTGAACCTGGGACCTTTCAGTCCGCAAGCTGACACTCCATCCACTGAGCCAAACCCGTTTTGGCAACCCCTTGCTTTTTATTAACACAAATTGTCCTAAGGCAAGATGGAGCTACACACTTCAAAGGGTAGGGTTTCATACAGAAGCATTGTGAGATTGTGGAATAGCTTACTGCTGTTCAGGTGATTGACCAGTAGGAGGCAATAAAATGTAGATGAAGATGCCCTGAGCTGTCTGGCAGCAAACAATCAATTTAATGCATCCTTTTCAGGTTTAGGGGAAATGCCTTTAGCCATTCCCAACAGGCAATAACATATGTGACTCAGCCCTTGTTGAGTCCCCAAATTTCATAAACCTTTTGATGAAACTCTTGCAATTATGACATGCTGGAACTAGCTTCCAGTAGAGGAGAAGGCGAAGGAGCCAGTTAGAGAATTTTTAAGGGTCTGCAGTTTGTCCTGCTGCTGGAAATAGATGTCTAAATGCTTGCCACTCACAGAATGTGGTCTGTGAACAAGCACCACCTGCATTTGTGAAGAGTTTGACATCACTGGGGAGCTTGAAAAAACTGCAGAATTTGGGGTATCACACCTGACATTTTGAATCAGAACTTGTAATTTAACAGGACCCCCACATGATTTATATGCCTTATAAAATTTGAGAGTCCCTGGTCTCAATGATCACTTAAAGTCCTCATCTCTTCTAGGACTCTCTTCTGACTAATCCTAAGTGGTGTCTATAAATTTATGTGTTTGATTAATTGCATACCTTTCCCCAGATGCCTTATCTTGAAGAAAAGGTTGTGTCTTCTATTGATGTTAGTAAAATTTTTAAAAGCTTGCTTTCTAAAATAAATTAACCAAAGTTCTTAGGAAACAAGTATTATGAAACATGTAGAAAATGATTCCTCAAAAAAAAAAAATACCATATGATCCAGCAACTCCACTTCTGAGTATATACCCAAAACAATTGAAAGCAGAGACCCAGACAGACATTTGCACACCCATGTTTATAACAAGAGCATTATTCACAATGGCCAAAAGGGGAAACCCAAGTGTCCATTGACAGATGAATTGATAAAATTATGTGGTATGTGCACACAATGGAATATTGTTCAGCTTTAAAAGGAGGAAATTCCAAGAAATGCTAAGTGAAATAAGCTATACACAAAAAAAATTATATTGTATGATTTCATTTACATGAGGTACCTAGAGTAGTCGAATTCATAGAGATAGAAAATAGAATGGTGGTTGCCAGGAATGAGGAAAGGGGGAATTACTGTTTAATGGGTAGAGAATTTCAGTTTGGGATGATGAAAAAAGTTCTGGAGGTGTATATTAATAATGGTGTACAACAATATGAACAACATTCAGTGTACTTAATGCCACTGAAATGTGCACTTAAAAACGGTTAAAATAGTAAGCCTTACATTAAATGTATTTTACCACAATAAAAACACCAAGTCTATTTACCATTAGCTTGTAAGAAACTTCAGAATTTTATTATTATAAATTTTTATCTCTAGTAATGCCTTATTTACAATGGAATTCATCTTTTTTTATAGAAGGGTTAACTTTCATAGGAAAAAATGAGGTATAAAATTAATAGATGCTTATTTTAAAAATGCAATTAATATAAGGATAAAATAAAGAATGAAAGCCTCCTCGCACTTCCTTGGATGCTACAATCCACAGGCCTGACTAATCTTTATAGGTTACTTTTTATTTATGCTAAAAACAGATGTACTCTTTCAAGATATGCCTGGAAAAGATTTTATTCTAATTATGTATCATTAAAACACATATAAATCCTATAGCAACTCTAACATGAAAATAGTGCCCTAAGTGTTATTTAAATATTCATGATGTTTAAATTACAAATATTTGAGTATACTGCAGTCATTTATATGCAAATTTTCAAAACAGGCTGCAATTGTATCTCATCTCCACTACCTACTGGTTTCATCCTTAAAGGAAAACTTCCTTGTTATAGTTTTGGGAAACCAAAGACTGGATTACTCCCCAAGCTAAAGCGGATGGATGTATCTTTGAGAACACCTTACACACCATTCATTCCTCTTCTCCTAAGCACTTGTGCCTGGAGCTGCTGCTCCTTCTGTAAAGGTATGACTGCCTCTCTCCAGGGATAAGAACTCCCACAATTTTAGGTGGAGATTAAAAAAAAAAAAGTTTTTGGTAAGTGTATTGGTTTCCAAAGGTTGCTGTCATAAAGTACCACAAACTGGGTGACTCAGAACAACAGAATTTATTCTCTTAGAGTTCAGAATCAATTGTTAGCACAAGGCCATACTTTCTCCAAAGGCTCAAGGAGAGAATTCTTTTCTGGTTCAGCTTCTGGTGTTTGCCAGCAATCCTTGGTGTTCTTGACTTGTAGATACATCATACCAATCTCTGCCTTTGTTACCACATGGCCTTCTCCATGTATGTCTATGTCTGTGTCTCTTTTCATGAAGACATCAGTTATAGTGGTCCAGTATAAACTCATTTTAACTTGGTATCTGCAAAGACTTTATCCATAATAATAAAAGCATAACGTGCTAATTAGACCGGACAAAGCCAGGGCTGCGGGGAAGCCTGGGTCTGGAGTGCCAAAGGGAAGCCAGTGCCAGCAGCCGGGGAAGGAAGGCCTACTCTTGCACAAATTTTATGCTTCGGGCCTCTAGTTTGCAAATAAGATCATATTCACAGGTACCAAGATTAGGACTTCAGTACGTATTTTGAGGGGATACAATTCAACCCAGAACAGTAGGACCAAGTTTCTGTTGAAACTTAAATATGAGAAATGTTCCATTTATTGACACTTTTACCAGGAAGGAGGGTCTCAACTCCAGGTTGCTGGGAAAATCAGTCTTTCTGGGCTTAGTTTACATTTCCATGTCTCCTTCTTTGACTGTAAGAGCTTGCATTTGGTTAGACACTGTCAGTGACTCCTGTCAGCACTTTAAATGCCATCCCCTGCGTTCTAAATGAAAATCTGCCAATTCTAGAATATAACAAGTCAGGTAGCACACAAAGAATTTAGAGCTGGTAGAGGATGAAATTAGGAGGTTGGAGCCAATCAATGCTTCTCTCTCATCATTGATCTCTCTCTCTCTCTCTCTCTCTCTCTCTCTCTCTCTCTCTCTTTCCCTTCCTCCCTCTAATCCTCCCTCCCTCCCTCCCTCCCTCTCTCCCTCCCTCCCTCCCTTTCTGAAATAAACTAGAAAAAGAAAAAGAAAGAAGGTTGTGGAGCTCTTCACTTCCACTTACTTGTACTCCTTTCTTAAACAAAATAAAACAAAGGGAAACACCCTGACCAGGTAAGTGTGATTGGGATCCATCAAGGCTACGGGTCTGATCCCGGTCAGAGCACATATAAGAAACAACCAATGAATGCATAAACAAGTGAAACAACAAATCAATGTTTTTCTCTCTCTCTAAAATCAGTAAATAAAAAATTAAAAACAAATTAAACCACAATAGCTAAAATTTAAAAACAAAAAAGAAAACCCACAACCTTGTGTACTTTTTGTTGTTTTTAATATATATATATGTTCTTTGGAAGTAGATACTGATTAGTGACCTGAGTTAACATAGTGGATAAAGGTTTGTGCTGTTTGGGACTTCTTTAGAAGGCAGAAACTCAAAGGGAAATCTTAATTTAGAATTCTCAGACTAACATCTGGCAGTTTTGGTAAGAAGTGAGCTAATGTACACTAGTGTAGCTCAGAGGTGTAAACTTGGGGTGTGGATGGTCATATAAAACAGCATAGGGTCCCCATGAAAGGCAGGGTGGGGCAGGCCTGTATTTCCGTATACTATTGGGGTCACCGGGTCTAGTCTTGGAACAGAGGCCTGGGAACCAGGGGTGGGGAACATTGGGCATGAGGGCTGTATAAGGCCCACAAAACCATTTGATCTGGCCCTGCCAAGGCATTAGTGATGACTTAATTAAATGTTTAATCAAATATAGCAGATTTTTTCTTGAAATATTAATGTGTAAATAGATTTACTGGGTATATATTGTAAAAAAATAATTAAAAACAACAACAGCCGGTCCCTCCCAAATATAGCAGGCTAATTTGTAAGTTGACAATTTTGTATGGCTTGTGAATGATGCTACGAATATCCAAATGGCCCTTGGCAAAAATTGGTTCCCTACTCCTGCTCTCCGCCATTCCCTGATTTCACAGAGGAAATAGGTTACTATGTGATTGTTTTTATTATCCACATATTATTTGTTTTGTTTATCTTCCAGTCTGTCAGGCTCACTCAGTGCCACATCCTGCGTTCCAATCCACTAGGAAAACAATCTAATCCAGCAAGCATTTATTGAGTGCTGATTGCATGCCCGACTTCCAGCCTTATTATGTGCCAGACCTGCCCATTAAGTCCTGAATGGCGGTGTTTTGTTTCAAGCACGGGATTGGTAGTTTTCTCTACCACTTTAAGATTCCTGTTCAGGCCAGTGTTTGATTTTCTGGCAGGGTGGGACGCAATGGGGCCTCCTTCCCTGCATTAACAGCGGCTCCGAGGTCGCTGGACACTTGGCCTGGAGGAGCTGCCTGGATTCCCCTGAACGCCGGGTGCGAGCTGCCACCTCGCACGCCCCGTAAGCCGATCTGGCAGGTACAAAGCTGTCCATCAGTAGGATATGGGCGTGGCCTGCGCAGACTGGCCAATCATCAGAACCACTCTTAAAGAGATTCCCTGCCCCGGGATCCGCCCAAACCCAAACCCAAACCCAATCCACTGAGCATGCGCTGAGGGCCCTGCGCAAATTCTCCCTCCTACGCGACGAGGTCAGGGTTAGGCTGCTGAGAGTATCCTCAGAAAAAGAGGAGAAAAGGAAGAAAGGCGGTGGGTGCCTTTTAGGATAGAAAAGCGGCAAAGGCTGTGTGAAGAAGCTCCCCAGAGTGGGAGCTGCCGCTAGCAGCCGCCGGCTCTTGGGTCACGTTGGGTTCGCAGACCCCGCGCTTCAGGGTTTCCTGGGCCCCGCGCTTTGCAGCCTGGCCGGGCCACGGAGGGGCGGCAGATAGGCTTATGGTGTCATTTAAGCCTCTTGCATATGATTGTTCTTAGTTTATAGAAGAAATATGAGAGGTCCAGAAGTTCTGATTCCGTCCAAGGTGACGCAGCAGGTCGCCCTCGCCGGCGGAGGTCTGCGTGACTCGGTAGCAATTGTCCTGGCCTACGACGTCCTCATCCCGGGATGTTCCTTAGGCTCCCAGGGCTCTCCACAGTTCGCTCGACGCCTCGGGGGGTGAAATGGTGCATTTAGGCCAAGGAGCGTGACCAGGGGTGCCTGCGGCGCTCCGTCCGGCTCCCAACACCACAGCTTTGGACGCCCCCGCGTTCTCTTGGTGCTGCAAAAAGGCCACTTTCCCGAAACTTCAGACCCCCCCCAAGCCCTAGGCGCACAGGGGGCGTGGTGCCTCCCCCCGAACCTGGACCCTGAGGGTGACTGGAGTCCTCAGGACGCTGGGGAGTGGGGCCTCCACGGGCAGGGATCCCAGAGCCCCAGGGTACAGGCGCCAGTTCCCGAGTCTTCGCCTTCTCCAGCGTGTGCGGTCCTTGCCTTGGGCAGTGGGGCGTGCAGCTTGGGGAGCATCGGACCTGAAAGGAGGCGCCCCTCGAAGTCCCCACCTGCCTCGCAGGAGGCCCGCACGGCTGGCTACCTGCGTCCAGCTGCCTCGCTCCCGCGCCGTGCCTTGCGGGCAGGACTGCCCTGCGGGGCCCGCCCGACCCGACGCGCCAGCCCCTCCTCCGTCCGCCCCGCCCCACGCCGCGCCGGACACCCCGCCCCGAGGAGGCGGCCCGGCGAGCGGCCGGGGAGGGAGGCTGGTGGCATGGGGGAGCCGCTGCCTCTGCGGCCACAGGCACGGTTACCCTCGCCGGCTCAGGCGCTGCTCCGGACGCGGGGAGCTGCGGACGCCGAAGGGGTCGCCTCGGAGCGTGACAGGGCTCGGAGGGCGCGGCCAGGGCTGCGCCAGGGGACGCGCGGCGGGGGAAGCAGGCAGCGGCGCTGGGAGCCTCGGGCGGACGGGCGGGCGGGGCGCCCAGGGCGCACCTGGTGGCGGCGCGGCCCGGCCGGACCTCGGGAGGTGGCGCGGCGGCGGCGGCGACGGCGAGGATGTCGCAGATGTCGCTGCTCCCCGCCTCGGCGGAGACTCGGAAGTTCACCCGGGCGCTGAGCAAGCCGGGCACCGCGGCCGAGCTGCGGCAGAGCGTGTCGGAGGTAGTGCGCGGATCGGTGGTCCTGGTGAGTGCGGGGCGCGGGGACGGGAGGTCCAGGGGGCGAGGGAGGTGGGCGGGCGGCGATCACCTCCTCGCTCCTCTAAGTTGGTCCGGCTGAGCTGGAGCAGCCGACCCTGCTGGGTCTTAGAGATTAAGGTGTGATGGGAAAGGGGGGCGGGGGCGTTGGAACGGGGAGAAAGGACGGCACTGGAGGGGCAGTAACTTCCAGACCCCACCCTGTGTCCGGGGGTCCTCGTCCACTGCTCTCCCTTCTCTGGGGGTGAGATCGCCACTCCCCCCCCCCCCCGGACCCCCGCCCCACCCCTCCAGTTTACCTCCTCTGCCACCTGGGAAATTACTTTCCTTCCCCCACCCCCAAGCCCTCCCACGGCCCACTTTCCCCTCGCTGTGTGGAGGGGCTTGACACCTGTAGCCTGGAGGGGCGCAGGGCCGTGGAGATGGGGTCTTTCCTTTCCAGCCCGCAACCCAGGGTTGGAGATGGTCCTGCCGACGCCTTGGATGGGCCGAACTCCAGGAGGGAAGGGGTTCTTCATCCTTTTCTCAGCTCCCTTCTTCTAGCCGGGATCCTGATGTTTGGCCTCTTCTTAGGAAGGGCTAGGGGGCGTGATGGGAACCCTTGGTCATTTCAGTTTGGTGTAAATTACTACGAAGTTTGGGGATTTGAAGCAAGCGAAGCAAGCAACTCCGAGATTTTCATCAGGCTGTAGCAGAAGGCCTTTCGAGAACAGGCCGGTGGATGTGAGGGAGGTGAAGTTTTAAATCAAGGTCCGCCGGCAGGGCTGGTCCCACTGTGTTTGGAAATGCAGAATGCCTGGTCACTTGCATGGTTCCGGAGAGGAGCGGCGTTTGAGCAGCGATGTGCTCTCCGGGGCAGCTGGAAACTTTGAGGAGCACCTTGCCATGTCACTTTTGTTTGTTTGCTTGAAAGGGGCTTGTTTGTGGGTGGGTGACTTGGGGTGTTTGTTGGAACAATGCAAGAAGGTGGGCCTTGGAAGTGATTCTCTGGACTTGCTGGCGCTGTGTGTGGGGTATTATCAGGATGGAGTGCCAGGTTCCTTAACACAGGGGCTGAGGCATCTTTTTGATGGCAGATAGATCTCTTTCCTGGGCAGACACAGGGTGACATGGATGGGGTTTGTGGAGGCTGGAGATGAAGTTTCGCTGATATCCAAATTCAGCTTGCTTGGTTTGAGTTTTCTCTCAATTGCCAGCTCTGCCAACTCTAGATTCTGCAAACTCCAATTTGTTCCATAATAAACAGGGAATTTTTTTTTTCTGTTTTACTGAAGTTGATCTGCTGATGGTAAGGAGCAGAGCAGGAGTTGGCAAGAGACCATAACCTGGCATCTCGTCCATAATCCAAACTAACTTACATTGCTTTGGCTTTTAAGTAGGATGTCTGTGTCTACCCAACTTCAGCCAAAATGTGACATCTTTTCTGTTTTTACACGAGACTTAGTTCTTTAAACTGGGGCTACTGTCCTCACCAGGGACCTGAGGCAAAAGAAGAGTAAATTAAACATGACTGTGCCATAATTTTCAGTGCTGGAGATCAGGATTGAAGGGGAGGTATTAGTTTAATAAGCCATTAGGTTGAGCACAGAAGTGCCAACAGAGATATAACACTGCTAATTATTGATGTTCGACAGTCCTTGAATATCTGATCTTCCTTTTGAAGGATGATGGCCTACTGATAGTGTCTTAGTGCTCATACCTGTGTGTGACATACTTCTACTGTGTTACCTTATGACACTTTTAATAATATATCAGTTTTCCCTGGATACCCTCAGGCATGAACAGCCAGAAGCCTGGCTGTTGTCTCAATCCCTAGGGTTGTTTATCTGTGATCACTTGTCTGATGAAACAAATGTAAAATGCAGAAAAGTAGGTGGGCCTGTTCTGGAGAGTGCAAGACTCCCCCTGAAAGGGAAATGCATTGCAATGGTTCTTCATTGCAGAAGGAGGAATTTGGGGTAACTTATAGATACTAAAAATTACCCATAAACCTCACTTCCTTCCTCCTCGCCAGGTACTCTGCATCCCTCTTGCTACTCCCCAGTGTCTGCCAGGAAGCCACAGCTGGTGCATCTGCGGCACAGGTTCTGGCTCAGCTATGCTCTAGGAGGATCTAAGACAGTAACTCTGATCCATGTAGGAAACAGACCACAGCCAAGTCAGGCTTTGGAATTCTGTGGTCCATTGATCTAAGCTTGGATGGAAATATTACTCTGCTCTATCTTTGACAACTTGTGTCAGCGCTAATACAACGCCTCCAGCATAATAAACACTCATTAAATATTCTTAACTAGCTGACTAATAAAACAGTTTTGCAGATGGACCAAAAGAAAAAATGAACAGGATATAGATTTAACTAGCGCTTCCCATGCTTCTAATATTGATGAGTGGCTGGTAGTGAGTTTAGAAACAACAAAATTAAATAGTTTTGTGGGTTATAAAGACTGCCTTTTAACAAACAGGCTTTAAAATGTAAAATTGAGGTGTGCTCATAAATTTTTCATTGCTTCATAGCTTATTTTTTATATGTTTAGGTTGTAGACCTTTAAAATGGCTTTACATATGTAAAAAATAATAAAAAACAAAATAAAACTATAATAAAAAATAATAAAAAATAAAATATTAAATCTAAAAAAATAAATAAATAAAAATGGTTTTACATGAACGTATTTGAAAATAAAAAGTGGTGAGAATAGTATAATGAACTCTCATGTTCCATCACCCAGATTCAATAATTATTAAGATTTGCTAGCTGGGTCAGCATAGTTCAGTGGCTGAGCATAGACCTATGAACCTGGAAGCCATGATTCGATTCCTGGTCAGGACACATACCCGGGTCATGGGCTCAATCTCCAGTAGGGGGTGAGCAGAAGCGTCTGATCAATGATTCTCTCTCATCATCGATGTTTCTCTCTCTTCCTCTCTCCCTTCCTCTCTGAAATCAATAAAAATATATCTTAAAAAAAGATTTGGCAGACTTATTTCAGCTGTTCTTTTTTCTTTCTTCCTTTCTTTTGTGTGTGATTGTGAGTTCGAGGCCTCCTGTCCTTTCATCCCTACTAGTATGTACCTAATATGTATTATTAAAAACAGGGATATTTTCTTACATAATTACTTAATGCCATTATGATAAAGTTAATAATCTGTTGTTACACTATTCAGTTTTTCCAGGTTGTTTAAGAAACTACTAATTTTCGTTTGTTTATTTTAATCCTCACCCACGGGTATTTTTTCATTGATTTTTTAAAGAGAAAAGTGGAAGAGAGAGGGAAAGACAGAGAGAAACATCGATATGAGTGAGAGAAACACATCGATTGGTTGCCTCCTGCACGTGCCAGACGAGGGCCCTGGCCAAGCAGGAGCCTGCAACCAAGGTACATGCCCTGACCGGAATCGAACTTGGGACCCTTTGGTCTACAGGCCGACGCTCTATCCACTGAGCCAAATCACCCAGGGTGAAACTAGTCATTTGATTAGTAGTTTATTCTAATCAGGCTCTAACATGGTTTGCAGACCTTTTTAAATGTTGTTTATTCTTTTGTGAGCCTTAAAATGATTTATAATGGAGTGAACCTTCGGTGGGGTCAAGAGTCCTGGGTTTTAATCCTAGAGGTTTGGTAATTCAGAGCATGGCCTCTGGAGACACAGCTCCTGAGTTGTAATCCCAGCTCTACCTGTTATCAGCTATGCAATGTTAGGCATATAACTTAACCTTGTGTTCAGTTTCCTCATCTTTAGAGTGGAGATAATATTGGTTCTTAAATTATAGGGCTAGTGGGAGATTCAACGAGCAATATAAGTGAAGCTCTTAGTGCTTGGCATGTATTCTTCTAGCTACTTAAGTCACTTTGTGCTATTGCCTAACTTCTCTGAACCTCAGGGCTCCTCTTCTATTAAACGGGGCTTTACAGGATTGTTTCTAGAGTTCCTTTCCCCGCTAACAAACAGGCTGCTTCTATAAGAGTGGAAGATGTACTGCTAGTAACATTCCAGTAATATTTACTGCAGGAAAGGTAATTTATGATTTTGGGTAATGAAAGAAGAATCTTCACAGATCCCAGAATTAGCTTTCCATGATTTAGAATTGTCAGGAGGGCAGCATGCTCAAAATATGCAAGTTCAGAAGAAAAACTAGCGACGATTCCCAGAGCAGAGTTGAGTTGTGATTGCTTTTGACCCTGAAGGTATTTTACCTTGGGTCTCTCACTGTATTAAAGATAGCATCAGAATGGCCTAGATCTAACAGTATACCCCTCAAGGCCTAAAAATATCCTTTCTCTGAAAGGTTTAAGTATTGTGACACAGCTCTTTTCGTTGGTTTGCCGACTGTAGGCGCTTGGGTATTGATGCCCAAGTCATCTGGGCTTCCTTACTGATCTTATCTCAGTATGTTCAGTTTCAAACTCTCCTTCCATGGCAAGCCCCTGCTGGGATCTAACAATATGGAATGGAATGAAACAAAACGAAAAGAAACCAAGTCAGGTCATTCCTAAGTTTTCCTTTGTGATACTGGAGGAGGATGGACAGAAGGTATGGAATGGTAATCTCTCAGAGTATGTGCTTGGGCCTTCGTCACCCTCCCAGCTCAGTCAGCTCAAGATTCCAGTATTATCTGAGGTAATGTGAGACCCGAGTGGTGTTCTTTGAAATGCTCTGGTAACATAAAACCTCATTTTGGCTGTAATTTTAAATCAGATATGTTAGTAAACCAGCAACTGAACTGGCCTGAGCTTCACCTCACTGTCTTTCTCCACCCTCTGGTGGAGTCCTAACAAACAGAAATACCCCAAAATACAGGAAGTAGGTGGAGGCCCATCTCCAGCTAGATAATCAACAACAGGTTCTATTTCTTTGGCTTCTAGTCTTTTTGAATACTAGGAGATGGGAGGGCCTAGAATTTGAAAAGGGAAGGAAAGAATTGTGAAATCTTTATCCACATTTATTGAGTGCCTGCTTTGTGCTAGGATTCTTTGCTGGGTGCTAAAGATAGGCTATTTTGTTAGAGCAGGCCCTTGCCCTGTAGGATTTATGATCTAAACAGGCGGAAAGTCAGTCATCTATAAAAAGGTAGGTAAAAGCACAAAGGAGCAAATTTAAAGGGTCAAATGTTTGCTTCCAAAAATTGGGGGAGATGAAATGACAGAACTGGTGTATAGGGAAAGGATTTATGAAGAGTTGAACTGTATCTGGAAGATATAGACCTAAGAAGGACTCCCCCCCACCCCCCCGAAAAGAATGAGAGACTGAGATAATGCTTCAGATGCCCAGGTAGGCGAAGGGGAAGGAAAGCAGCTCGGGCAAAGAGGGGCAAGTTTTAGGAAAGAGGGAGAGAATTTTTGAGAAATACAGTTGCCAATTTTGGGAGCAATTTCTATGATAAGCTGAGAACACATCATAAAATATTTTTTCTTGTCTTTGTGAAATCTGTTTTAGGAAAGAGCTTCAAACCATCCTATGAACATATGCTTCTTAGAGTGACCTTCCCCTAAGTGTAATCTTGGGGTACATGTGATAGTTTTGTGTCATACAGGCCCAAGGACAGGATAGAGGTCTGTGATATGGAAGAGAAAACCCAGAAATATCTCTGTGTGTAAGCATTTAGGGGGTATCGTGGGAGGGGTCAAATATAATTGGTGTACCATTCAGTAAACGATGTGGCACAACAGTGTTGGAGCCCCATCTTAAATCATGTACTGAAATAAATTATAACTAAAGGTAACAGTTACATATAAAACAAATAACAGGAACAGCATAAATCATGGATGAATAATCATGAAAGGGCGAAGAAGGATTTTTAAAGTATGAAATGAAGGGGAAAAAGACCAGTTTGTTCTGGGCTTAGGAGGTAAGCCGTGGCTTTGCCACTGATGAGCTAAGACTTCTGAGCAAGTTACTTCAACTAAGCCTTAGTTTGTTCATTTGAGAATTGGGATTGTTAGGTATTATTATCTTAGAGAGTTTTTGGTTGTTTTTTTTTTTTTAAAGATTAAATAAGGTAATGCATGTAAAGAGCTTATTAGTAAGTGCTCAACAAATGTAAGCTTGTATTATGCTAGTAAAGGAAAACTGATCTGAACTAAATATATCTGGAGCCAGCATTAATTGAGTACTTGCTATGTCATAGAATATGTGTTGACGCTTTACATATGGGAAGGTAAGTCACCCCAAGGTCACACAGCTGTAAGTGGAGGGTCTGGGTCTTCAACCTGGGCCCTGTGGCTTCACACCATATGTTCTTAACCTCTGTGCCTACTGCCTTCCCATGTAAACAAACCTCTGTTCTGTATTCACAAGTACCATAAATGTAAAAGTTAAACAATTGGCTTAGAAACAGTATTTGTATTTTGTTTAGTGTATCTATATCTGTCATAATATTAAGCTTCTTTTTTTAAAAAAAATATATTTTATTGATTTTTTACAGAGCGGAAGGGAGAGGGATAGAAAGTCAGAAACATCGATGAGAGAGACATTGATCAGCTGCCTCTTGCACGCCCCCTACTGGGGATGTGCCCGCAGCCAAGATACATGCCCTTGCCGGAATCGAACCCGGGACCCTTCAGTCCAGAGTCCGACACTCTATCCACTGAGCCAAACCGGTCTTGGCCATAATATTAAGTTTCTAAAACTATATAGAGTTCTTGAAAATTAATTGAAAAAAAAATACTCCAGCTGAAACTGGTTTGGCTCAGTGGATAGTGCGTCGGCCTGTGGACTGAAAGGTCCTGGGTTCGATTCTGGTCAAGGGCATGTACCTTGGTTGCAGGCACATCCCCAGTAGGGGGTATGCAGGAGGCAGCTGATTGATGTTTCTCTCTCATCGATGTTTCTAACTTTCTGTTCCTCTCTTTTCCTTTCTGTAAAAATCAATAATTATATATATATGTGTGTGTATATACATTTTTTTTTTTAGAAAAACATACTCTAGCAGAAAAATGAGAAAGGGCATTAATAAGGCAGTTCCTTGAAGAAAGGAATACAATTAGCCAATAAAGAGCTAGAAAGAAGTGCAGTCTTCCTAATAAGTAAAGAATACTTATAAAAATAAAGTGCCATTTAGCCTGGTAATTTGAAAGTTTGCAAAGATAGAAAAGGTATTTGCAAGCATGGGTGAACTGGGTACACTTATTTGCAAGGCTATACCATTCCATAACACTAGGGACCCCATTCACATAATATTTTATGAGAATCCTGTCTCCTATATATTATAAGATGGTGAATGATATAACGTTTTTGCAGTTGGTCTATATGTATCAAGAACTTTGAGAAGCTCCTATTCTTTGGCCCAATACTTTGGGAATTTCTCCTAAGGACTAGCCTGAAATGTGTATAAAATGTTTCAAGTTATAGTGCTGACTTTTCAGGGCAGAAAGTGTAAAATGCTAACCAATTGCAAACTATCTAAAGGTCTTAACGTAGTTTTAAAAAAAATTGTGGAATGTGGACCATTTGTGATACCATTAAATTTTGTTTTAGAAGAATAATGACTTAAGAAAATTATTTCCTTACACTATTGGAAGGCCGGGAGTTGGAGCTGGTGCCTGGGTTCTATTAGCTTTTACTTACTAACCACCTTGCATCCTGGCTCCTGTCCTTTGTGTAGGTTGGCTTCTCAGTCCTCCTTTAATTTGTCTGCAAAATGTCTGCAGCACTTGATACTGGCAGGTACTCCTCCATCCCCTTCTTGTGGTTTTCCTTCCTCTTTTCTCTTTCTTTCCTTTTTTTTAAAAAAAATATATTTTTTATTGATTTTTTTACAGAGAGGAAGGGAAAGGGATAATAGAGAGTTAGAAACGTCGAGGAGAAGGAAACATAGATCAGCCGCCTCTTACACACCTCCCACTGGGGATGTGCCCGGAACCAAGGTACATGCCCTCGACTGGAATCAAACCCGGGACCTTTCAGTCCGCAGGCTGGTGCTCTATCCATTGAGCAAAACCAGTCAAGGCCTTTTTTGTTTTCTTACTCTGCCCCCCTGCTGCACTCACCACCCAAGAGGTTTCCTGAAGGGTCTCTTCTCCACCCGTAGTTCATAGGATTTTATCTCCTCCTTTCCCTCTGAATACCTTTATTGCAATTTCTAGATTTTTATCTCAGTTCTGATTTTTCTCCCAGCTCAGATCTGGTTTTCTGCTAACCTGCCTGATGTATAGTTGGCTGTCCTACCAGTTCTTTACCTTCAGCATCTATGAAGCACACGTTGTCACTTTTTATTCCCAAACCAGCCACCTTTTTGCATTCTTGGATTACTTTTATGGTCACCAACTTTGAATCTTGAATTCCTCCTTTACCTCCTCTGTTCATCTCCTCTTGCCTCCCTCATTCCATCATCACTACATCCATTATGTTCAATTTCTGCATCAGTCAGTATGGGCTGATGACTTGTTAATCTCAGTGGCTCGTAACAGAAAGCTTTACTCCCCAGCCCCCTGCCCACTCTTCCTTTCCATTGAGGGTGGCTGGGGACCATGTTGTTCATGTTCTGGATCCTAGGTTGATGAAACAGCCACCATCTTGAATGTAGTGGGTCCATGTTGTGGGAAAGAGTGTGGGGACTCCCTCATAAGCTCTTAGCTTCCACTTCTGCTTATCTGCCATTGGCTAAAGCAAGTCTCATGGCCATGCTTTAGCCAAAGGGAGGGAAGTACAGTCCCATCTGCATGCCTGGAAGAAGAGAGAACTCTCTGGTGAGTAACCCTCATGACTGCTGCCACCTGTAAGCCCCTCCCCTATGTCTCCTGCACTTATTTTGGTCCTTGTAGTAGTTGCCCATCTGGTCTCTGCTGCCATTTTTACTCTGTCCTTAGGCATCAGTTCTGAATTCTTAAATACACTGGTGCTTCCCACTGCCCTTGGAGTAGAAGCATCTTCCCTTGGACAGTAAGGTGTTCTCCTGATTGGGCACCATCCTGTCATTGCTCACTGGCCCCGCTTTAACATGCTCTGGAGTTGAGGCTCTCTCATACCCCAGTCTCAGGCCTTTGGCAGAAGCTCTTACCTCTGCCTGGGGTAATCATCACCTCCTTGCCAGCCTCATCACCTGGCAGGCCACTCCCCTTGGTCTTTGGAACTGTACTAACATGGCCTTGCCTATCCACTCAAACCAAAACATGCCCTGCCTGCTCTTTTTATTTGTAGCACTTAGCACGTTTATGTATTTCTTTGTATATGCATGCGACAGGGTGTATTTCCCTCATTGGAATGTTTGTTCAGCATGATTTCTTCAGTGTCTGGTTCAATAAATATTTTGTGGATGAATGAATGCATCCTGACGACTCTATCTTAACATGTTTCCATTTTTCATCCTTTTGTGATTCCTCAATGTCCCTAATTTCTCTCCTCTACACCGTTTCTGTTTACTTCATTCAATCCTATCTCTCTCTGCCAGATTAATTTTCCTAACACACAGGTTCCGTTATGTCATTAATTTTTCATTGCCACCTGATAAATTGGTGGTATTCTCCCACGTATCACTTTGGCACTGGCCTTGTGTTTGCAATAGTTTAGAAAAGGCTGGTCAGGTTGTCAGTATATCTGCATCATCTTTGCATAATTTTTGAAAACGGCCACACATTTCGACTCAAGTAACGTTAATTTCCTTTATTTGTTTTCACAACTCTCTGGAGCTCCAGTATGTAAAAGAACACTGATCTATCTCTTCTGTTAGGAATTTAGAAACTCATTAATTTGGGCAGCGGGGAGGAAACTACAAGTAAAACAAATATACAAATAATAAAAACAATTGGAGCTGCTTTTTATTCATTTAAACCATAAGTTTACAAACCATCAAGGAGCGCTTACTTGGATAGTGAAGTTGTTTTGATCTCTTTTACATTTTTGTCACTTTTTCTCTCATGGACTTCTTGGGTCCTTATCAGTGAATTGGTAGCAAGGTCCTTATCTGATCAGAATTCTGTTATGCCAAATGGTTTGTTTGAATCTCCCTGCCACTCTTTGAAGTTGGCAGGGATAATTCAATTAAGATAGTGCCTAAGTGTGTCTACTTGGGAGGCTGGCTGGGTCAGTGTATGTGTTTAGAGACATGCCCACTTATTTATTATACATTGACACTTATTGAATGTTAATCTGAAAGCAGATGTCTGAATTACTAAAGGTCTCCATCGACCAGTTGAAGTTTATTCTCAAGCTCTTAGGTATTTAGGGATTCACATACTCTGCTTTCAGAAAATACATTGTCTTCACAGAAAATTGTCATGTGGTTATAGTAATGTTTTAAGGAAGGATGTTTATCATGCTAAGTTAAAAAATTATAAACAGTATATACAGAATGATTCATGTTTTAAGAAAAGTATAAGCAGTATTTTGTTCATGAAAAAATCTTGTGATTTTACAGATGCTATAATAAACTATTCTCTTTTGTTGCAGGAGTACATTAAATATCAAATGTTTAGTTCCTGAATTCTAAAACAAAGAAAATATGGTGATATAACCAAGTTTCTGTTAATCAGGGTTATCTTCTTGCTAGGAATGACAATAGGGTAGAGTTGATAAGAACTTGCTCTCAGGAGGGCCTAACCCTTGCTCTTCTGAGAAAGCTCTTCACCCTGAAAGTGAAAATTGGAATAGCACTTATCCCATAGATCTTTGTGATGATTACGTGAGCAGATGCATATAAAGCACTTAGATAAGGGCCTGGCACACAGTAAATACCCAAGAAGTGCCAGCTTTTGTTATTTATGAATACCATACAACCCTTATAAGTCCTGCTTTGAGAGAATTTTAATACATGGAGCAATTCTAATGTTGGGTGAAAAAGACACCTAGTATTTGGAAGTATGTATAATCACAATTGTGTAAAAAACATGTGTTAAGAAAAATGTTGGAAGGGAATACATGAAAGGGTAGGCATATATGATTTTCCCTTACATAGTCTAATATTTTCTAACTAGATGCATGGTGCAGGAATTTGTGTATGGGTGGGATCTGGTCAGCCTGCCCTGATCTGGGCTATGAGGCCCAGGGGAGGGGATGCAGGAGGTTGACTGGTGAGCTCCATCCCCTGGTCAAACTCCCGGTGAAGGGGACAAGTTGCATATTAGCTTTTTATTATATAGGATTGTTTTATTTTTAAACAAAGAGAATGGATAATAACCTATCAAGAAAAAGAAAACTGGATATAGAAGGGAAATTTTGGCATATAAGACATTTACATTAGTACTCTTTGAAAATTACAGTTGTACATCTTAGGTGTGTGTTTCTGTGTTCCTGTGTGGGACATACACATGCATCTTGATTGCAAAAGTATTGTTGACTAGTTAGGAGCCCTGATCATTAAATGCTCATAGAGGAAGGAAGCCTATGTGAAATAATGAAACTTTGCATTTGACAGTTTTATAAAAATTCTTTAAAAAATATCTTGTTTGAGCCTCTGGAAAATCTAGTCAAACAAAGGTAGCGTTGTTTTTTGTTTGTTTGTTTGTTTGTTTTTTTCCTGGTTTTCAACTCACTTAAGGTCACCTGGCTAATAGTTACCATTTCCTCCTCATTCAGATGGCTGGGATTATCTAAAAGATAATTTAAAAATTGAATTTCTTGGAAACCCAAGCACTTTTCTGGAAAGTACCATGAATTCTCTTGGTTGATAGAAATTTGTGATGTGGAAATGAAATCATGCTGTTTAGAGGTGAAAGGTATCTTTAGAGGCCATTTGGTTCAGTTTTTTAATTTTGCAAATGAGGAAGTAAAGTCTTCAATTTGTCTGTGGTCATGCAGCTAGTTAGTATTACAGACAAGAATAAAATCTAGTTTACTGACTCCTGGTCCAATGTATTTTCCACTGACCACAGGAAATAATTGAATTGACTTTGTTTACACTTGCACTTTTCATCAAGTATTTTTACAGACCATGGTAATCAGATAATATCAGACTATGAAACATCTATTTGCACCATGGATCTCCTCCCTGCTTGTATATTTCATTAGGCCTGGGCCAGTTTGTGGGTGAAATTGACACATTTTCCCACAAGCCAAAAAGTAATTCTATAGTTCTGTTTAAGGGGTATTAGGTGGGAAGAGAGAAAGAAATAAAAAGCAAGAATTACAAGGTTAATCTAGAAAAAGATCTCAATTTAAATGTATTAAAGAAGGAAGAATTAATTTAGTAGTCAAATAAGTTATTTAAGGGATGGGAAAGTCACAATTTTATGTATACTTTGGTTAAAATAGTTATGTGTCTTGAGAGAAAACCTTCCCAGGCCTATTAACCTAAA
The DNA here is from genome assembly GCA_027563665.1 of Antrozous pallidus. Lineage (NCBI taxonomy): Eukaryota > Metazoa > Chordata > Mammalia > Chiroptera > Vespertilionidae > Antrozous > Antrozous pallidus. The sequence continues at coordinate 61,447,599 of CM050519.1, read as the reverse complement.
AATTTTTAATGTAGAATAAACTGTTAATCTATTTGATTTTACCTTGCAAGCTGCTTTGCCTTGGCTAAAGTAAATATTCTGCTATAAATAGCAATTTTGTTCAAATTGTATTATTACAGAAAGAGTTGCATTTCTAAGACTGTTTAGAGAATTTATTTAAGCTGTCGTGTTAACATATTGCTGTTTTCTTAAGTAGAAAGCAGGGCTCCTATGGTGATAGCAGAGGTGCCATAATATTTATAGTATATTAGATTCATTTGTAAACTGTTATACTAGCTAGAATTTACAGGATATTTAATCTGTTAGGTGAACTTTTTCTCTTCCCAGGTCTTTCAATATGTTCATTTATCCATTTTTATTTTCTTTATTCTTTTAAGAAAACCTTCTGAGAGAATGCTAATAATTTTTTTCTAAAAGATTAGAAGTAACTGCTGTTACATGATTTTTTTTCTTTCAACTGAAGACTGTGTGCTCAACACACAAGAAGATAATTTTTTGAAGATAATTTTGTGAAAAACCCAATGAATATATCAAGTTTTAAAGGAACTTAAACCTCTTAAAACTGAGAGGGCTAAGGTTCCTGGCATTGTGTCAGTTTCTCTTGGAATAGTTAATATATTGGGCAGACTTGAGTAAACACATTGGTGTTGAAGTTTTCATAATGTGTAAGAGGTAGCATGGGAGAGGAGTGATGACCAATAGTAGATGATGGTTTCTTGAATTGAGGACAGTCACATTTTATAAGTCAGATATCATGGTCTGGAATTTCAAAGCTGGGGAGTGGGAGGTTGAAGATTATGGGCTCTGGAGACCCCACTGGATGGGTGGTGGGAATAGGCTCCTTTGGTGTAGATATTGTGGGGACTTCTATTTGAAGAAAGGGGGTTCAGAACAGCTTCTAGAACTTAAGGTAATCACTGATGTCTTTTTCCATGGTTTCAGTAAATTGTCAAACAGAAGGCTGACTTCCATCTTCACAATATGGAGTCCTGGTGTTTGGCTATCCTCTACTCTGAGAAATAAGCCCCAAATTAGCCCTACCCCACAAACTACTAGTATATTCCATTGAGCAGTACATTTCCTGTTAAGAGAACTGGGTTCTGCCTGTGATGCCTACTCCATTGTGGTGTTGGCCTCTACCACTTGGTTCTTTTGCATCCTTGAAGGAAGAAGGAAAGTTGTGACCGGTGCAGATCAAGTTCATAGGAGGGTGCTGAGACTAAAGTCAGTTTTCTGGGAAGTAGAAACACACCCAGACCTCCACATCTATTACTCTGCTTCCATGAGACCCAGGAAACCATGTGCAGGTTCATTGTAGGAGTAATGATAGAATATTTTTCTCATGAAGATACTGGATAGGATAAAGGAAACATATCAGTGAAAAGAGTTTAGTGAAGATTGTGGATCAGGGCTCAAAAGAAAAGGTGGAAGGAAAGCTTTTCATTTTCATGGTAATGTGGCTAATAACATTCTAAAGAGAACTAAAATTAAGAATTTTAGCTATATGCATGTACTTTCAAGCTAGTTAGGGGCCAACTGGGCATTTAAAAGATTAATTTCTCTTGGTATTTAGAATATGTATCTAGTACAGAGACCCTCAAATTTGCAGGAATTTAAATCTCAATAATGTCCTTAACCCTAGAAGTAACATATGAAATGTGTGTTAAGTAACATAGTATCATGCTAGCATTTTAAACTTATATCAAATAATATGTGGTATATTATTGTAGTTCTTTATATACTATATTTGAGGGTACAAGAACTAGAAAACCTCTGGTTTCTTAAGAACTGAAAATGAAACTGATTCTTGTGGGGCTCCAACTTAAAAATAACCTGAATTGATTATGATAACTGTGTGAGAAAAGAAAATTACGTGTTTTTTTTTTTTTAAATGTAAAATCATCAGTGACTTTAAGTTCCACGGAACACAGATTTGCATGGTGCTAGTGCCTGGGTTTTTAAGTGAATGTAAAAGGTACTGAAAACTTAGCATGGGGGTTTTTATAAGCAAGGTGGCATCCTGCTGATTGCAAGTAGGCTAATGACAGCATAACTAAGGTAGAGGTCATTGCTTCTAGAAAAGCATTGCTTTTCAAAAATTGCCAAGAAACATCTTTATTCGTAAATGCTAAAACTGGTTCTCATGTAAAAGTTCATGTATTTGATTGAGGCTTGATTTTTGTTTAGTTTTATCTCTTTTTATTTTTATTTTTTTATTTTTTAAAAAATATATTTTATTGATTTTTTACAGAGCGGAAGGGAGAGGGGTAGAAAGTCAGAAACATCGATGAGAGAGAAACATCAATTAGCTGCCTTTTGCACGCCCCCTACTGGGGATGTGCCCATAGCCACTGTACATGCCCTTGACTGGAATCGAACCCAGGACCCTCCAGTCTGCAGTCCGACGCTCTATCCACTGAGCCAAACCAGTCTCGGCAGTTTTATCTCTTTTTATTTATTGATTTGAGAGGGAGAGACAGAGAGAGACATCTATTTGTTTTTCCACTTATTTATGCATTCATTGGTTGATTCTTGTATGTGACCTGATATGATATCAAACCCACCACCTTGGTGTTTTGGGATGCTGCTCTAACCAACTGAACTACGCTGTTTTCAGTTTTGTCTTTTTTTTTTTTTAACTTCCTGCCATTAAACACATGTGTGGATCATGTTAATAATCCCATGGGAAAAGAAGCAAGTACTTGATTGACAAATATACAAGCACATGTACTTTATAGATGTGAGAACATCTATATTATACATCTATACATTTGTAATATACATTGCAAAATAAGCTTTATACATATTTACACAGAAGACAGTGTCATTGGAGAGTTATAAGTAAAGTAAGAGGACCTATGGAGAGCAAGTGCCTTCTGTCCAGGGAATCAGGAACAGTTTAATGAAGGAGATGGCATTTTGAGTTGAAAGCAGACTTGAGAGCCCTAACAGGTTTGGCTCAATGGTAAGAGTGTCGGTCAGTAGACTGAATGGTCCCAGGTTCAATTCCGGTTAAGGGCATGTACCTTGGTTGTGGGCATATCCCCATTAGGGGGTGTGCAGGAGGCAGCTAATTGATGTTTCTCTCTCATTGATGTTTCTAACTCTCTATCCCTCTCCCTTCCTCTCTGTAAACAATCAATGAAATATATTAAAATAAATAAATTTAAAAAAAAAGAAAGAAGACTTGAGAGATAACAGTTGTTTTAGATAGAGGGTCCTGTGGACCCAAGGCCAGCAGGGAGGAAATTATGGGGTGTATCTGGAGAGTAAAGTGTAGGAAGAGTTAGGGGCACACAGATCTGGGTTATCCATGGAGGGGGAGGGTAGACAAGGGCCACGTCGTGGATGTTAACTTTGTGTTGTCGGTTTTTGAGCTGGAAGGCACCTATCTCAGAGCTTTGCTGTGGGAATATGGTTACTGTGTGACTGTGTTGTTGGAGCCTAGTGACTGGGGCATTGATGGGGGCAGAGAGATGGGTGTTTAGATATTGTGTAGAAAACCCTTGCCATAGTCTAGGCAGCAGTTATTAAGGAGGTCATGAAGTGAAGAAGTTATGCATAAGAAGTATTTTGGGATAACGTGGATGGATACTTGAACCTGATTAAATTAGATTATTTATTTGATGAATATTTATCAATAATTGTTCGCCGCCGCCCCCCCCCCCCCCCCCCCCCCACACACACACCATGGTAAGGTTGGTGTTTCCCGGCTAGGTGAGATTGAAAAGCTGGAGGTATTAAATATAGCCTTAGGTTTCAGGCCTGCAAGACCTGGAAGGTGGTGATAAAGAAATCTGAGAACACCCATCCTGGTTACCAGTCCTTGAGAGGAGTGTAAATTTATCTGGTCTCCAGCTTTCAGATAAACCGTTGCAGACAGATTAGAATCTTATCTCCCATTATAAACCACCACCAGAGAAAGATTAGCAGTGAGTTGCTAGGGACCTTCATTTTTTAGAGAGTGTTTTAGGTAGAGCAGGCCCCTTTAAAAACCATCTCTCTAGTCCTCTTTAAAATAGTCATAATCAGTGTGTGCTTAACCATGAAGCACCCAATCAACTGCTTTCTCCACCACTGTCTGCAGGGCTGCCACTCTGACTTCATATCGATTTTCTAGGATGAACTTCCCTCTCTCTCCTTTTTAAGGGAAAAAAATTAAAGAAGCCTTTAAAATAGTAGGTTCATAAACATTTATTTAGAGATAAGAGAGTTAGGTAATTAAACATGTTACCTTTTTTTGTGCACATTTCTATAGTGTACTTGTTTTAGGTAAGAGAAAATAAATGTGACTGCTTTGTATAATATAGTTCATTTTTGGATGTGAGCTTCTTTAACATTTTCAAGTACAAGCTAAGCCACTACATGGATCGATAAATTACAGATAGAAAAGTGTCCCTAGAACCACAGATCACTCTTCTTTGAAATTCTATGTTCCTTTGATATTGAAATGCTATTGTTATTGCCAGATTATTAATCAGTATGGTGACAATGGTAATAATGATAACTATTTTTTCATGTGTTTCTCTTTCACTGTTTTCCCATTTAGCTTCCTACTCTAGTCGTCCCTCAGAAAAATGAGAACCTGATGCTACCCTCCTCCCATCTTGCAGAGAGTTAAGCTACTACCTATATTTCAATGACTCATCCCCATGTCTTTATTTCCAGCCTTGAGTAAGACATTTGTGAGGGTTGGAAGAAAGCCAGTTGGTGCAGGAATATGATGAGCAAAAAAGGAGGAGGATAAATGAGAATTTCCCCCAATGGGAGAAGTTCTACAGGTCTTAGTGGAAGCCTTCGGAGTAGAGAAGCATAGCAGGAAGTGAAGATGTGAAGGTGTTGAACCTCCAGTTCTTGCTGTATGGCAGTGCTACACAATGTAAAATCCATGCACAGGGGTTGGTGAACTGTTTATAACTGACCTACGATGACATACGTACAGAAATTGAAAGTAAGAGTTTAGAAATCTTTAACAATTTGAGAGGGCAACTTTAAGTCTGCTGAATCTAATAAAAATTTGGGACTTACATTTTATTTTATTTATTATTAGTTGTTGTTGTTCTTATTTTGTATTTTATATAAGTATTGTTCCTCAGTAGACTGGGAAGAAGTGGACCTTCACCACAAGTAGTTTGAAAAGGCCTTTTATAGGGTTGTGGAGATGGTAACTTTATTTGAAGTGGTTGGTTTGGATAGCTGGAACTAGGGATACCTAAGGGAAAGGAGACTCTAGTGAGATGGAGTCTGGTGACTTGAGGGAGTTGCAGGTGGAGGACAGTTTAGACACGTGGTGCCCATACTGATGTGAGGCCCAGCCCAGCATTTGGCAGGAATGTATATGTAGTAATTCCCTTTATCCAGGGGTGATACATCCCAAGACTTCCTTGGATGCCTGAAACCGTGGATAGTACTGAATCTTATATACTCTTTTTTTTCTTAGACATACATACCTCTTTACTTAAAGGAAGCACTTTATGGCTTCTCTTTGGCACATCCAAATTTCCAGCAGCACTACATTTGTGCTTCGGGTTCATCTATATATATAAAAGACTAAGCGACTGTCCGACCATCTGACTGTCCAACTGGTAGCTATGATGTACAATGACCACCAGAGGGCAGATGCTCAACGCAGGAGCTGCCGAGCTGTGGTGACTTGGCAGCTACAGTTCTTGGGTGACGCACCCGGAACCAGACAGGAGGGATCCCGATTTTGGGGTGCGTCACCTAAGAACTGCCCTCTCGCAATCTGGGACCCCTCTGGGGATGTCGGAGAGGCAGTTTCAGCCCGATCCCCACAGGCCAGGCCAAGGGACCCCACTGGTGCACGAATATGTGCACCTGGCCTCTAGTTATTAAATAAAATAAGGGTTACTTGAACACAGCACAGCAATGCGACGATAGGAGATCTGATAATCTAGATGGCTGTTCAGTGACAAATGGTTGGGGAGTGTATACACACAGCATGGAGACACTGGCAGAGGGAGGAGTCATATCCCAGGCAGGTGGAGTAGGACAATGCAATATTTCATCACTCTACTCATTACAGTGCACAATTTAAAACTTACGAAATTATGTTGTTTATTTCTGGAATTTTCCCATTTACTATTTCTGGACCTCATTGGGTAACCGAAACTACAGAAAGAAAGCAGAACTGTGGATAAGGGGGGACCACTGTATTGCCCGGCTGGAAGGGTCTTCTAGGCTAGAAGGGATTTCCTGTGGTCTGATTAGGGGTTTCTGGATCATCTCTAGTAATGCTTGTGTTTTTTTTTTGTCCTCACCTGAGGTTATTTTGCCTGTTGCTTTTCAGAGAGAGTGGGAGGGAGGGACAGGGAGAAAGAGAGAAACATCGATGTGAGAGAGATACATCGACTTGTCTCTCTTACGTGTCCTGATTGGGGGTGGGGAGTGAACCCACAACTGAGGTACATGCCTTTGATGGGGGATAGAACCTGTGACCCTTTGGTGCGTGGGCTGATGCTCTAACCACTGAGCTCCAGGGCTCTAGTACTGTTTTCTGGCTCACTAGACATGGTAGGGTATCACATTGTTGTGTGCCCTGAGCTTGTTTTCATCTTTGATTTGTCCCTGCACTGTCTCACATTGACTCTGCCTAGACATATGGCACAAGCCTTAATGATGATTCTTTTCTTTTGTTTCTCAAACCCTTAAAATTCTTTAATCATGAAGAGAGTTTCCCTCTGTTGACAGTTTTCCTGGATCTCTTGGATTCTAAGCCATGTACCTTTCCATTGGCCTGAGTTCTGTTACTCGTCTGACAATGAACCATTTTTCTTTCTGTGAAAGGTGATGTCATGAAGGATACTCAGCAAATATTATCACCAGCAGAGCAGATTCTGGACCCTGGACTGGCAACTTCATAATTCTATCTTTTCCTTCACAACGACAGGATATTAAACCACTGAGCTGGCGCTATCCTTGGCTTTCTGCCAAAGGAATATTTGGGGAAAGAATGGACCAGCTTTTGTTTCTCTTGCTTTCTCTGTAGCCTTGGGGTAGATTCTGAGGGGGATGTTTTTCCTTGCAGGACTAACCCATTTGGTATTGAGAAAGCAGGAAAGCAAGTTTTCCTGTTACAAGTAGTGAACAAAAAGCAAGCAGCGGATGGCCATATCCTGTTGGAGAAGGCTTGGGGGAGTGAATGCAGACAAATGCACCTCATTTTTTCTGTGTCTTTAAGAAATAGGAGGAGATGGAAAGGAAATCAATCACTTTGCAGGCCAAGTCAAAGTTTCCTATTAATTATGATGCTTAATAAAAAGGTTATAAGTTTATGCTTTGTGGTTTAAAAACTTGTCAGATTCAAAGATGTATAGCATAGGACAAATTAGAAAACCAAGATAGTTTTTTGTTTGTTTGTTTCTCATGAAGTCATTCTAAGTTTGCCTGGGATGGGGCAATGAACTGTAAAAGTAAATGTAAACTCTATCCAAGTTTTCTTTATTTTTAAGTTTAAAAAACCACTTAAAATGGCAAATTCTTGATGAATTAGATTTATAAGATGGCTTGTCATATTGTCTTAAGGGATCATTCCTTGGTACTTACAAAAGAGAGCTAACTTTTTCCTTTCTTATTACAAGAGCAATGCATCTTTATTATAAGAAAGTTAGCAAACACATACAGGCAATTTAACAGATTGGGAATGGCTGGAAAGACATGGAAATGGAATTATAGCCATGTGGTGAAGGAGAGAAAACTAGTATCTTCTGGGAGTACTGGGGAAGGGGACAGATACGGGGAACATCTTCCTAGAACTCCCAGGGAGGTTGTCCTGCCTGCATGCCATACCTTCAGTGGTGACTTTATACCCTTTAAGGCTGGCTTCCCCAGTCTGCTATGGGTCTAGATATGACCATTCAAAGTTGTTTAGAACTAGAAAACTAAAGTCTAGTTAACTCATTGTGTTTTACCTCTTGTCAGTCAAGGAGAAGGAGTGCTAAATGAGATTCTCTGAAGAGACAGATTTACTGTATATCCGTGAGTGGGGTGTATGTGTGTATGAGAGAGAGAAACAGGGAGAGAGAGAGGGAAGGAGGAGGAGGGGGAGGGAGAAGGAGAGGGAAAGGGAGAGAGAATATCTTTGAGAACTTTGCATATAAGGAAGATAAAGAACATATTAAATATATTAAAGAGAAGATGAAGAAGAGTAAAACAGTTTTTTGTTTTTGGCAGAGGAGGAGGAAATGTACATTCCACTGTATTGTCAGTAAACATCACAGAGCAGCTGTCAGAGGTTATACTTTCAATCAATTTTATTTTATATAGTGAGAGAAATCCTTATAAGGCATGGGATTAAATTGTCTTGAGCTTTTTTTTATGTGTGAAAACATATTTATCACCAAATCCACCAGCCATTTTGTTATGAGTAATACAGGATTAACATGTCAAATGGAAAGTGTAGGAGATTGATCTGGATAATCTGTTGATTTTGGCAACTTCTTAATTAGCAAATATTCATTGAGTACTGTTGCATACCACAACTGGGCCAGAACCTGGCTATGGAACTGTAGATTGGACACCTGACATACCTTAAAGTCTGTCAGAACATGAGTAGATAATCAGTTCCAATATAGTGGGAGAAGTGCTCCAAAGAGACATGTAGGGTGTCCTGTGATAACATGGGAGAGGCACCTACTCTGGGCCAGAGGGAGTGACATCTAGGCTGAGAACTGAAGGATAAGAGGAAATGAGTCAGATTAAGGGGGATACTCTCTTCTAGTCAGAGGAAGTAGCATGTGCAAAGGCTTGCAGGCAAGAAAAAGCATGGAATCTCCCAGGAACGAAAAGCTGGTCAGTATGGCTCTGAAGAGGTGAGCTGGGGCCCAACAAAAAGGGTCTTCTAGAGCACGTTAACGTGTGTGAACTTAGGGGTTCAGCAAAGATGCAGGGCATAAGATCACGATACAAAATTCAATAGTATTTCTATATACTAGCAATGAACAAACAAAATAAAATTAAGAACAATTCCATTTACAATACCATCAAAAAGGATAAAATACTTAAGGCTAAATTTAACAAAGGAAGTACAATACTGGTATACCAAAAACATATTTAAAAAATGAAAGAATACTAAATAAGTGGAAAACATCCAATATTCAGCAGTTGGAGGACTTACTATTGTTAAGATGGCAGTACTCCCAAATCTACCTATAGATTTAACACAATCTCTATCAAAATTTTAGTGCCCTTTTTTGCAGGTATCGACAAGATGATCCTAAAATTCATATGAACATGCAGGGAACCCAGAATAGCGAAAACAATGTTGAAAAAAGAACAAAGTTGGAGGACTTAAATTTCCTGATTTCAAAACTTATTTCAGGGCTATAGCAATAAAAATAATGTGATACTAGCATAAGATAGACATATATATCAGTGGACTAGAATTGAGACCAGAAATAAATTCATATATTTATAGCCAGTTGATTTTCAATAAGAGTGCCAAGATCATTCAATAGATATAAAATAGTATTTTCAACAAATAGTGCAGGGACAAGTTGAAATCCATATGCAAAAGAATGAAGTTGGATTCTTACATCATACCATGTATAAAATCTAACTCAAAATTGATCATAGATCTAAATGTAAGATCTAAAAGTGTAGAACTCTTTGAAAAAGAATGTGCATGTGTATTTTTATACTCTTGTATTGATTGGGCCAGGGTTTGTTATATATGGTACCAACAGTATAACAACAATATAAACTTTTGTGTTTCAAAGAACACAATGAAGAAAATGAAAAGACAACCAACAGAATGGGAGAAAAAATTTGCAAATCATATACCTGATAAAGGGAGTATAAATAACAGTTATAACTCATTAATTAAAAAATGAGCAAAGAATCTAAACAAACATTTCTTTAAAGAAAATGTGCAAGTGGATCTGCTCAACATCATTTGTCATCAGGGAAGTGTGATTCAAAACCACAATGAGACACCACTTCACACCCACTAGGATGGCTACTATATAAATACAGGCATATCTGTTATTGTCATGTTAGTAAGGATGTGGAGAGATTTGAGCTCTCATACATTGCCAGTTGGTATGTAAAATGCTGCAGACACTTTGGAAAACATTTGGCAGTTCTTCAAAAAGCTAAATATAGAGTTACCCTATAATCCAGTAGTTTTACTCCTGGGTATACATCTAAGAGAATTGAGAATATATGTTCACACAAAAACTTGTACATGGATGTATTAATCAGGATTCTCCAGAGAAACAGAACTAGCAGGATATATGTATATAAGTATCCTGGAGGGCGGGTGTCTTGGAAGCTAAAGGAAGAGTGTTTCAAAGTGAGGAAGAGTCCAGGGTGTCTTAAGCTTTGAGAGGTAAGAGATGAAAAGTGGCATTGGATTCACCTACAAATGGTAACTAAGGTAAGAGCCATGAATGATGCACACATATTCCCAGAGCAGAGCTTGTTTGGGGATGCCCGTGTGACCCTTGGGCTCTTCAAGGGTGGCATCAGCCAGCATGTTTTCCTTGGCTCTGCCCCCTCCCATGGCATGGCCTTGTAGCACAATATGTGCTTCCACAGCCTTCTCTGTGGAATGGACCCTGAGTATTTGACCAGAGTCTGAGGGGGGAGTCCTGGTGAGTGCCCCAGGCATATGGGGCACATACAGCTTGGAGGGGTAGGGGAGATGCAGCATTAGGACAGAGGGTTTCATGGCCCTGGAATAAGCAGATGTCTCATCTAGTTATTCACTTGGCCTAGTAGAGTCCAATGCGTCGTGGCCCCCACACTGTTTTTGTCAAGATATGAACTGCTGTATGGTGGGTCTGAATCACTGAGGCCCTGGGTTTTTGAAGTTGGGGCATTACATATTTTTCTTGGTTTGTTGGTCATACTCAGTTTTGAGAGCAATACTGTATAAATACTTGGAAGTAATAACCACTTTCACCCCACCCCTGGTTTTGGCACATTCTTTTGCCTTTTGCAATATTGTCTAGTAAAAGTTAGGCAATTCTCTTAGAATTGTAAATCTAGATCTTATCATTTTTCAGCATAATAAAGTTATAGTGAATTATCTGGGTAAGAAAAATCAATGTGAATGACAGTATCTTCAAAGACACAGATAAACAGAGTGCCTGCTGGTCTTTAAGTCTGTTTTGAGCTGGCCTGGAATTCTGGATCTGCTTATCTGTGTTTTTGAAACTGCTGTTCTTTAAGCAGGGGATAGTTACTTCTTCAAAGAGCTTTGAAGCCATTCCGCTTATACATTTATAATTTATAGTTTTAACCTTCATTCGTTCCACTTATCTATATACACAAAACCCTAATATGTGAATAGACTGAAAGACAGAACAACTGAACAACCGATCGCTATGACGTGTGCTCACCACTAGGGGGTGCATGTGGAACATGGCGGGCATCAGCAGCAGGCATTAGGGCACAGAACATGGTGGGCATCAGCCGTGGCGGGATGGTGGAGCAGGTGAGTCGGGGTGCCAAACCAGGTGAGTCGGGGTGCTGGTTGCTGTCATTGGGGCGAGCCTCTGGTGGTTACTGAAAATTCTTTGCTCCCGCATACCGCAGTCCCACTTGCACCTGCTATTGGTGCCGGCCCCACTCACATCTACTGGTGGAGTTGCTGCTCACATCCACTTCCTGCGCCAAGTGCCAACCCCAATCGCTTGGCATTGTCAGTGGGTGCAAGCAGCGGTTGCCAGCCCTGATTGCCCTTCAGGGCTTCTCTATCTCCCTCAGCTCCTGAGGGCAATCGGGTCCAGCAGCAACCTCTCGCACCCTCTTCCAACAACCATCCCCTCCCAGCCAGCTCCAGAGCCACCGCTTGCATCTGCTGCCAGCATCCGGCACTGTTCTCAATCACACGGCATGTCAGAGAGTGTGATTGGTGGTTGCCTTCCCCTGCTCCTGAGGGGCGATAGGGGCAGCAGCCACCACTCACACCTGAGGACTGCACTGGCCCTGCTTGCACCTGCGGCTGGCGCTGGCCCCAATCACTCTGCACCATCAGCGGGTGTGAGTGGGGCTGGTGCCATTAGTGCATAGGAGCAATGGCAATGGTGGCAGTGGGACCCGGGTTGCCAGCAGACAGTTAACCAGGGAGGGGCTGGGCAGGGGTGTGGAGGATGCGCCAAGATGCCTCCCCACTCCCCCCCCACCCCTAGTTCTTTTCAGGGTATACAAAATTGTACACTGGGCCCCTAGTACATTTATAATTTTTAAAAAATATATTTTATTGATTTTTCACAGAGAGGAAGGGAGAAGGATAGAAAGTCAGAAACATCGATGGGAGAGAAACATCGATCAGCTGCCTCTTGCACACCTCCAACTGGGGATGTGCCCGAGAGCCAAGGTACATGCCCTTGACCGGAATCAAACCTGGGACCTTTCAGTCCGCAGGCCGACGCTCTATCCACTGAGCCAAACCAGTTCGGCTTAGTACATTTATAATTTATATGTTTAACCTTCATTTTATAAGTTACAGTTAATTTTCCTTTATTAAAGGAAGCACTTTAGTGTTACGGAAACATTTAGGTGTTCAAATAACCATGACTATTTTATTTGGGGAATATTGTGCAATAGCAAGATGTGGAAGTACCCTAACTGCAAAACTGACCCTGAGTCTGTGATTAGTACAGAAATCAGATATGAAATGAAGCCCAGTCATTTAGCTCAGCCAGGACTTCCCTTCCTGAGGATCACAGTGATTATTTAAAAATTCGGATTTAAAAATATCCTTTTATTTCTGTTCCACCCTTATCTGTTTTGTGCTGTGAGATTTCAAGCACAATGTTATCAACTCCTCGTATTGTAAGACCAGTTTTTAGGTGTATATGCTCAGGATTCTGTGTATCTATTTGGATTCTTGGTTTCAAGTAACAGAAACTAAATCCAAGTAATTTAAGTAGAAAGCGGGGGCTATTACAAGAACACAGGGCATCTCCCAGAGCCTAAGGGCAGAGATGCAGGTAGGTGTATCGAGAAAATTTCCCAGCCTCCAAGAATCTCCTTTATCTCTGCTGTTGTCTTTGTCTTTGGTTCCTTTTCTTCCTTTTTTTTTGCTCCCACTCTACAGGGTGGGAAATGGTTCTCTGAGTCTGGCTAACTGCAGGAGAATGGTTCTTCTCTCAGGCCCGGCTTTAAACCCTCAGGGAGGGGATCTGGATTGGGTATGATGTTCACCCTTAGAACCCTCTACTGTGGATAGGATCATTGGTAATTGTAGGAATGTGGCTTCTGGGAGCCCCACTGTTGTACCTATAAATCCACAGGGCCACTGTCCTTTGTCAGAACAAGGACTGCTTCTCCACCCCAGAGAACTGGACTGGGTGGCCTTTCAGCCTAGACTGTTCAGTGACCCCTACTGCCATGAAGATGGGGATGGGGAGGAGCAAGGAAAAAGGTGTCTTATGGGGAAAAGGAGGTGCTGGGCAGCCACCCCAATAAGTACTCCATGAAATTTATTTTAACTTACAAAGTCAGAAATCGGGAGGGATGCTTGTTGATCCAAAACATAAATTCATTCAGAAATGACTTTGATTGCTGATTTCTTTGTTCTGGGTGGTTAGGAGCTGGTTTTACTCAGCACAAAGCCTGGGCCACACCTAGCTGAATCATCACAGACATCTTTTTTCCACCCATAGTTAGTGTACAAAGTAATATTAGCTGTCCTTCATAAGGATACTAACGTATCTTTAAAATACTTCTGAATATTTAGTATTTAAATCTCCCTTCAATGATGTTTTCCATTAAGATTTGTTGCTTTAAAAGACAAACTCAAAAATAGCTTCATCAGGACCACTTAATGTGCCAAAACAGTTAAAAAAGAAAGTAACTGGATGCCCAGGGAAGCTGAATTGCCTGTCATTAGTCTGTGTGGCAAAACATCTCACAAATATGTGTTCAAAAGTATTTTTTACATGTATATTCTAAAAATGACCCCAACATATATTTAGTGCTCTTTTTATCTGAAAAGAAAATATTTCCTCGGAGACACTGTGCTCACTAAACTGGAGAAGACCTTAGGAATTTTAATTTGTCATCTTTAAAGCATTTGGGGTGGTATACAACAACCAGACTACGTTCTGTTTCATTCAGCTACAAAGGCAGTTTGTTGTTAAAATTCCATGTCCCTGTGCTGCTAGTGCAGCTGATATTTGGTTATGACAGTGCTTTTGGAGAGCTTGGCTCATTTCGGAAAAAGCTCAGATGCCTTGGGCTAGGGCCTCAGATCCTGGGTCTAGTTGCTGCAAACTTCTAGGATCTGTTCTGAGCTGTCTTCCCCATGTTTGCTATCTGACTTTACTCAAGGCTGGAGAGAGGCTCTGCAGGCTTATTCCTGTTAGAAGCTTAGAGAAAAGTTGCCTCTGTGCATAGTAGTAATTAATTACATAGTTTATGGCCCATGTAATTGCATATATTTTTCCATTGAAATCCAGATTCAGATTTCTTGTGCTTCTTTTTCTGTTCTGCCCTGCATTTTTGAATGACCACAGTGGGAGTGCATGCCAGGCTGCCCTTCTCTTCTAACCCCTCCCACTGATTTCTCTAGACCGAGGAGCCTAGCTTTCTTGTACCAGGTGTCCTCCAGTCACCTTCCTTCATTCACTAGAACATCCTCAGTCCAAATAAAGGTCCCATCTCCCAATCCCACAGGAGCTCCCTCTTTCCTTTTGGATTCTTCTTAGGGAGTTCCCCGCCCCCCCTCCCCCCCTTCTTTCTATAAGGGGACACAGATTTTGCCATCGAAAGTTTCTAGAAAGTTTCTTTAATGTTGGTCTTTAATGGAAGGAACCATTTACACAGAGGGCAAATTAATCATCCCCCCCCCCCCATTTTGTTTTTTTGGAACTTTTATCGAATTTCAAACATACACAGAAAGGCAATAGAATCAGTAAGTCCCTCAAACCCTTGATCTATAAATCCCAGTTGTTTACATTAGGGTGGATTATTATCGATTATCTTCCTAAAGATACACAGAAAAAGCACTAACTACACTGAGTGGCCAGATTATTATGCGTTCAGAGATCATAATAATCTGGCCACTCAGTATATATTGGTCTTATGGCCCCCCAACCCCTCTTCTGCTACCGTATGTCTTTTGATTGGCACATTTAATCCATTTACATTTAAAGTGATTGTTCATAGGTATGTATTGATTGTTATTTTATTCTTTAAATTATGTTTCTCTTTGTCTTCTTCATAAAGAAATCCCTTTAACATTTCTTGTAATACTGGTTTGGTGTTAATAAGCACATTTAAGCTTTTTCTTGTCCAGGAAGCCCGTTGTTTCTCCTTCAATTTGAAATGATAGCCTGGCCCTCGCCCGTGTGACTCAGTTGGTTTAGTGTTGTCCCATGTACCCAGAGATCACCAGTCCGAATCCTGGTCAGGGCACATGCCTAGGTTGTAGGCTTAATCCCTAGCAGGGTGTGTGCCGGAGGCAGCTGATAGATGTTACTTTCTCATTGATGTTTCTCTCTCTCTCTCTCTCTCTCTCTCTCTCTCTCTCTCTCTCTCTCTCTCACTAAAAACCAATATAAAACAAACTGAATTTAAAATGATAGCCTGGATGATTTTTATCACTTTGAATACTAGTATTTCATGTCAATCCCTTCTGACCTGCAAAGTTTCTTTTGAGAAATCAGCTGATTCTTATGGGAGCTCCCATATAGATTGTCTTTCCCTTGCTGCTCATAAGAGTCTCTCTTTTGTCTGTAATCTTCAGCATTTCAATCATGATATGTCTTGGTGTGGGCCTTTGCTTTTGTCTTGTATGGGATGGTTCCTGCTTCCTGGTCTTGTGTATCTATTTCCTTCACCAAGTTTGGGAAATGTTTAGTCATTATTTTTCAAATAGGTTCTCAATCTCTTGCTCTCTCTCTTATTCTTCAGTTACTCCTATGGTGTGGATGTTGTTACAAATTGTCCCATATATCCCTTAAACTATTCTCATTTTTTTGAATTTTTTTGTTTTTGTTTTTGCTGCTTTGATTAGGTGTTTTCTGCTACCTTATTTAAAGGGCTCTAAATCTCTGATTCAATCCTCTGCTTCACCTAACCTGTTGCTGATTCATTCTAGTGTATTTTTCATTTCAGGTATTTTATTCTTCATTTTTTACCGGTTCTTTTTCTCTGATTTCCTTCTTTGTATGTTTACTTTCTCTTTGTTTAAGTTCTTGCTGAGTTCATTTATTCTTCCCCTAACTTCCTTGGGCATCCTTATAACCATTGTTTTGAACTCAATATCTGGTACCTGGCTTGCCTTCATTTCATTTAGTTATTTTTCTGGAGATTTCTCCTGGGTCTTGTTTCTTTTTCTCCCCATTTGGCTGCCTCTCTGTATTTGTTTCTGTGTATTAGGTAGATCTCCTATACCTCCCAGCCTTGGTATGGAGCTTTATGTAGTTGGTGTCTTGTGGAGCTCAGTGGCACTGTCTCACTGATCACCTAAGTTAGGTGTTCCAGGAATGTCCCTTTTGTGGGCTGTCCTGGTTGAGTCATGATTGCTGCTGGCTCCTCCATGGGTGGGGTTGATTCTTAGACTAGCTGAGTATGAGGGTTGACCCTGACATAGTGTATATGCTGCTAAGTAGAGAATGACTCCACGAAGAGGAATTTGCCCCAGCCATGTGTGGTGCCTACTGAGATCTCCCTCAGGGTATGCTGCTTGTGGAGTTAATTGGGCTGTGCTGTGATATGGTCTGAATTCCACCACTAGTGTGTTGGTTCGGGGACCTCTTGGAGGTACTCTGGTATGGATCAATGTCAGGCATTGCCTGTGACCAGCCCTGGGCTACCTTTGTGACACTACACTGCAATCCACAGTTTGTAGCTTCCTCTGATCAGCCTGGGTGTATGTGGGAAGGGCCAAGCTATGCACCAAGACTGGCTTTCATCAGTACCAAGTCCAGGCACAGGTCAGCAAATGGCCCAGGGCACTCCAGCTTTTCTTGCCAGCTCCCTCTTAGGCTCAGCCACTCAAAGATCCTCTGGTGATACGCCAGTTCTGTGAGGTAGGTTCTTAGTGAATCATGAGGTAGAAATGAGTGGTGTTCACCTGATTGATAACTGACTCAAATTCAGCACCAGTACTGGTTCTGAGGCCACTCACAGGAGTTTCAGGGTACACCAAGGCCAGCTGCTACCTGCCGGGTGCCTGCGACCTTTGTGGTGCTGTGGGGTCTCAGGGAGTATGAGGCCATCAGAATTCATCAGGCCCAAACAGACCATCATTTGGTCATGTGAAGGGAGGGCTCTGCACAGGAGCAGTATGCTGGTAGGGTGTGTGAGGGAGAAATGGACCCTGCCTTGGAGCCACACAACTCACTGTTTCCTGGATTCTGCTCAGACCTCAAGAGCCTTCCAAGAGAGAGCATGGAGGGCCCAGGCTGGCCATAGCCAGCTGACTCCACCGCAGGATGTGAACAAAACGTAAATTTAATGTCTTACCCATTTTTAAGTGTGTAGCTCAGTGGCATAAAGTACATTCACATTGCTGTGCTACCATCACCACCATTTATTCATAGAACTCTTTTCATCCTGGAAAACTGAAACTCTGCACCTATTAAACAATAACTCCCCACTCACCCGTGACAACTCCCATTCCACTTTCTGTCTCTAAGAATTTGACTTTTGTAGTACCTCATATAGGTGAAATAATACAGTATTTGTCCTTTTGGGACTGGCTTATTTCATTCACATAATGCCCTCAAAGTTGATCCATGTTGTAGCATGTGTCATAATTTTCTCCCTTCCTCTTTAAGGCTGTATAATATTCCATTGTTTAACTATACTGCCTTTTGTTTGTCCATTCATCTTTGGATACTTGGATTGTTTCCATCTTTGGCTACTATGAATAATGCTGCTATGGACATGGGTGTACAAATAGATCTTCAAGTCTCTGCTTTCGGGTCTTTTGGGTATATACCCAGAAGTGGAATTGCTGATCATGTGGTAATAATATTGTTAAATTTTTGAGGATTTTAAAATGATTTTTAGGTGTACAGTTCAGTGGCATTGATTTCATTCACAATATTGTGCAATCATTACTATCTATTTCCAGATTTTTTCATCATTTCATGTATCCATTAAACAGTAACTCTCTATTTCTCCACCCCTGCCCCTGGTAACCTCTATTCTGTTTTCCATCTTTATGATTTTGCCTCTTCTAGATAGGCCCTCATAAGTGGAATCATACATACGTATTTATCTTTTTGTTTCTGGCTTTTATCACTTAGCATGAAGTTTTCAGTGTTCGTTCATGTGGTGGCATGTATTAAAATTTCATTCCTTTTTATGGCTGAATTATATTCCATCATATTTGTATGCCACATTTCAATAAATCTGTTCATCTCTTGGTGGATACTTGGGTTGTTTCACATTTTGGCTTTTGTGAATAATGCTTCAATGAATATTGGTGTAGAAGTATCTATTCAAGTCCTGGCTTTCAGTTTCTTTGTGTCTATACCTAGGAGGGGAATTGTTCCTCTTTTCTCTTGTCACGTTCTCTCTGTAAGTTAAACAGAACCAGTTAAGCCACTGACTTCCCAAGTGGTGGCATAATGAGCCATTCATTTATATGTTCATTCAGAAATTTTCGTAACAGATGCTTTCTATATAAAAATTGCATGAGAACCTTTCTCCCCCTACTTTGTATTTACTAAAAGCAAGTCACAACTGTTATTTAGTTTCTTGGTCCATAAAAACCTGTTTGCTGACTTAGAAAGGTAACCGGAGAAGGCACGGCATCATTCTGAGATACCATCTTTTATATCTTCTTTGTAGGATATTGGTTTTAAAAATGGCTCATAGTAGAGGCAAACTCAGATGAAAGATGGTTTGAGGGTTCCTCCTTTCTCCTTTAGCCTCGTCCCTTACCTTCAGAATGGTGGTACCTTTGATTGCACTTGGCCTGTGAGTGATACCAGTGTAGTTAAGAATCTCCTAGCTGAGGAGATAGAACCTAAGGAGCAAAGGTAAAAAGAGGTGCAGGTTTCATCAAACCTTGGTGCTTCATGCCTGGGGCAGGACAATAGCAATAAAAGAAATTAGGTATTATTTTGTGCCTGTGCTTCTTTTGTACTTACCCTCAAATACTGTTCAACAAGCCAGATAAGCAAGAAAAGCCCAGTTTTTAGGTTTGCTACAGTTAGGAACTTAACTGTATTGTGTGGGCTTGTGTGGTTTCTCCAGTTATCCTGTAAAACTTGCTTCACCATGATTTGTATTATTTCTGCTACTGTGAACTCAGTGTCTACATCTGTTTTTAGGATGTATTAAGATTGTGGTTAAACTATCCTGACCTAGAGTTCTAGGTAATTAGTGGGCCGTATGGCCCACCTTTTCTCAAATCTTCAGCTAGGACAAAAGTTAGGTCCCATTAGGGCCTCAGGGAATGGAGAATCACATTTCCATGTTATAGTTACTCTGGAACTGAGACTTCTTTTTTCTAGGTGAGAGCAGTTATAATTTTGCATCCATTGGGGTTTATAAATAGACCTGGATAATCTTCATGAACTAGATTTCAGAGCAAGCCACCGCAAGAGTCACATCCTTTGACATATGGCAAAGCATCATATCATCTGTTATGGTAGGAAAGGAGAAAGGTGAAAATGAGCTATATAGAAATTCACCCCAGATTTTGACTTAGGTTTCTCCATGATTCCTTCTTTCTTGTTTATGTGTTAGGGCAGGTACTTTTCTTTGAGAGGTGGTGTTTAAACATCTCAGCCCTATTTGTTGTGTGTTTTTACAATGCAGAATTAACTTTGCTCCCAGAACTACCTGGTGTTTTCTTGAGTGTAGGAAGGTGGGTGAGTGCAGGTGGGAGGTATGGGTGCTTTGCTCCCTTTGCTAATAGCCCTCAGAGTCTGTGCTATCTGATTGGCCCAGGCCACATGCTGTACTATCTATCACTGGGGAGCAAGTAACAGTCTGAGTTTTCTTAGTTACAGTAACTGAACCTGACTCTAGGCTGTGGCAGGAAGCAGAATCCTTAATGAAAGCTGGGACCCTGTTTTTTATATCTTTATTCCTTTGTACAACTATCTGAGTTACACAGATTTCTGTTTGTCTTGGAAAATTCTTGCCATTGGCTTAAATAAAACCAAGTGGCTTTCTTGGTTCAAGTGGCTTATAGAAAGAATATCTTTGAGAACAACTTAACTTAATCAAATTACATTAAATTTGAATAAATTGAATTTGAATAATTAAATTGGAATACATTTCATTTGAATAATTAAAATTTTTTTCTTAGTTTTTTTCTAAAAGCATAATGTAATATTTTGGAAATACATATCAGAATTGCTGTAGTTTTTTCTTTCAGCAACTCTGATACATATGGGAAATTATAGTACTCATTGCTGTAGTTTTTAACAACATACAAGTGACAAAATTTATCTTTTTGGTTCTGCAAATTTAATAGGCATGTGAATTTTTACATTTCTAATTTAACAAAGCCCTACTTATCTTTGAAGTTTAAGTTATAATCAACATATCCCTGCCTGGTTTCAATAGAGAAGGACAATAGGAGAGTAAGCATAGTGCAAGCTAGGAGAGGATGTAGTGGTGATGTCAGTAATAATTCATTGTGGGGGGTGGACACAGTGGAGAGGTTGCTGCTCAGATGTGATATTTCCAGGGCTATTTAGAAACTGGGCTCCTTGAGACAACCGAGAAACAGGGTGCTAGAAGTGGTCTGATTGAAGGTTAATGGGACAAACTTCATCCCACCATGTAATCCTTATTATTGACACCTGAAAAATATCTACCATTAGTAATTCATTTGTTTGTGTTAAGCACAGCTGTCTTCCTGTGGTCTCCTTTTATTGAGTGTGTGTGTGTGTGTGTGTGTGTGTGTGTATACATAAATATCCTATCTAATAAAAGAGTAATATGCAAATTGACCATACCTCTGATCAAGCCATGCCCATAGCCATGCCCACCAGCCAATAAGGAGCAAATTATTCAAATAAACCCCAACCAAGATGGCTGCTGCCACTGAGAGCAGGAGAGAGGCTTGGGTTTCCCTGGCAATGGAGGAAGATTTCTGCCTGCTGTTGCTGGCCTAGGCCTCCACTCAATGCTACAAAGTTTCAATTATAAAAGATACATAATCCGAACAGAAATGCGGCAGCCACGGAGCTGGAGAGAGCAGAGGCGATGGAGGAAGCATAGCTTCTGCAGGCCTAGCGCCTAGGCCTCCACTCCAGGCTGCAAAGTTTCAATTGTAGAACATAAATTAATCCCAAATCCCAGGGCCTCCACTTGGATTGCTGGGGGCATGGCCGGCCTGCAAACCACAACAGGCCCCTTGCCCAGGCTGCCCCACACCCCAAGGGAACCCCCACCCTAATCCAGGACACCCTTCAGGGAAACCAGCCAGTCCCCACCCATACACCAGGCCTCTATCCTATCTAATAAAAGAGTAATACACAGATTGACCATCACTCCAACACACAAGAGAGCTGCCCCCATGTGGACACAAGATGGCCACCACAAGATGGCCAGCAGGGGAGAGTCATTGGGAGGTTCCAGGCCCTGTAAGGGAGGGCAGTTGTGGGTGATCAGGCCAGCAGGGGAGGGCAGTTGGGAGGGACCAGGCCTGCAAGGGAGGGCAGTTGGAGGCAATCAAGCCTGCAAGGGAGGGCAGTTAGGGGTGACCAGGCCAGCAGAAGAGGGAAGTTGGGTGCAAACAGGCTGGCAGGGAAGCAGTTAGACATCAATTAGGCTGGCAGGGTAGTGGTTAGGGGGTGATCAGGCTGGCAAGCAGAAGCGGTTAGGGGCAATCAGGGAGGCAGGCAGGTGAGCAGTTTGGAGCCAGCAGTCCTGGATTGTGAGAAGGATGTCTGACTGCCTGTTTAGGCCCGATCCTACCGGGGTCGGGCCTAAACAGGCAGTCGGATATTCCTCGAGGGGTCCCAGATTGGAGAGGGGTCAGGCAGAGCTGAGGGACACCCCTTCCACTCCCCGTGCACGAGTTTTGTGCACCGGGCCTCTAATATATATATATATATATATATATATATATATATATATATTTATCACCAATACCTTAGTGCAAGTACATTTTTCTGTGATATTTTCTAACCAAGAATTTTATGAGATAACTGACCTCATAAGAATAGAGTGGGGGGAAACACAAAATGGGAGAGCTACGTCATAAGCCTACCAGTTTGGCTTTGGTTGATGACCAAATTAGCAATAAGATTATAGTACTCATTGCTGTAGTTTGAACATATGAGTTGAACAAGTGAAACTTCACTATTAAAGAAGCTGTTTCTGGCAAGAATGGATCAGCAGTGACCCAGAGCACCTTTTCTCTGTCACTGATTTTATACTCTTATTTGCCTTGATGAAAGATATTGTGCATAGAATATCTGGTTTAAGCTTTGATGCATGGTAGGCATTTAATTTATGATGCTTCTTAAAAATAATATATTATTAGTGATTATCAATAACTAATAATATAATTTTACTCTCTTTAACAGCCTTTTTTTCCCCTTGGAGATTGTGGCAAGGGGTGACTGGAGAATTTAATACTTGGAAATATTTTAGGATAGTAAGATATTTTGTTGATTATTACACTTTCAAGGAATCTGGGGAGATGGGGAGAAAGTTATGTACTGGCACCTGTTTAACATGAGATTTTTCCCATCCTACGTCATGCCCAGGTGGTGGATAGTGGGCCAGGGGAAGGGCCCCTGTGGAGGAGAGGATTCTGGTGCACTCCTTCCTTTGCTGGGTATCTGCAAGTCTTGCAGCATTTCCTAGAGAGCTGTGGAGTTGTGGGTTCATCCCATCACCCTAGTCCTGCTGGTGTCCTAGCATTTCCATGGAGAAAATGGTCATGTTAGGATGCCAAGAGCTAATGACTATGGTTATTAAGGATGTTTTGAATCTTTCAACAGGAATGATACCTTGGCTGATTATCAATTTGGCTTCTGTTGCTCCTTAAATTTCTTCTTTATTTTCAAAAAGCCAGCTCATTTCTCCTTTCTATGAGCTATTTCCTGTGGTTCTTGTGTTTTTGTGGGCAAATTTATTTAAAAAAAAATATATATTTTATTGATTTTTTACAGAGCAGAAGGGAGAGGGATAGAAAGTCAGAAACATCGAGAGAGACACATTGATCAGCTGCCTCTTGCACGCCCCCTACTGGGGATGTGCCCGCAGCCATGGTACAATCCTTGACCGGAATCGAACCTGGGACCCTTCAGTCCGCAGTCTGACGCTCTATCCACTGAGCCAAACCGGTTTCGGCCTATGGGCAAATTTATAATGAGGGAAATTCAGCAGATTGAATTCTGACTTTCTATTTTAGCCACTAGAGGGGTGAAAAGTTTTTTTTTTTTCCTCCAGACTGAAACATACTTTTTATCTGATGATTTTTGAGAGGGTTTTTGTACATTGTAGATCATCTATAGTAATTAGGGCCATTTATTATTATTATTATTATTATTATTATTATTATTATTATTATTATTATTTTTGTCAGTGGATTGAGGTCATTGCAGGTGATACGGATGAATGTGATGATGGTGAAAAACTCAATTCTGTAGCTAGGTTAAGTCTGCTACCAGTAGATTGTCTTCATCATTCATATTGTGCTTTCCTTAATTTGTTCCACATCTGTCAATGAGTAACCTGTAAATCATTCTGATAATCTTCAGTCCTGGGTATTAGAAAACCAGTTTTCTTGTTTGGGTGCTACTTTCATTGGCATGAAAGCTGCAGGCTTCAGGTTCCTGAAGGGAAAGGATGAAAAGTCTGTAGGCCCTTAGCCCCAATCCCTGGAGGAGATGTGTGTCCTTGGGCTCTGTCTTCAGGGACTTTGAAAAGGTTGCAGGTTTGGTGTGCATGAATAGTGAGTGTGTGGAAATCAGTAAACTAAAAAGCAGCAATTGAGCTTTGAACCCAGTGAGTTAGGAGAAAAAGGTAGCCTGGGAAAGTCTACAGTTCCCTGTTAGCAAAGTATTGATATGGCAAATAAGTGAAAAAAATCAGGGTCAGGTTTCCCTTTGGCCTTTTCAAGTTCATTCTTTCTTCTGTACTTCAGGTCATAGTACAGGGGCTGTAAATCACACAGAGGGCAGTAGTCCTCTCACCACTCTTGCTGAATGGAGGGATCCTGGCAAACATGGGCGAGGGCGCTGAGAGTGAGGGTGGGTGCTGGAGAAAGAAGTCTCCTTCCTGCCTCTCCATCCCCCTTACATCCACTTTGAGAAATGAGCTTATTGTGCTTGGTGCTCCCGTACTGGTAGCTGTCTCAGAAAAGTTTTGATCATTGATTTTGAGAGTCAGGCGCCTTGGGTCAGAGGGGAACCAGCATTTGGGGAGATCGTGTGTCTGAGTGGAATCTAAATGTACAGCCAATGGCACCTTAGAGTGGGTAGAGCTGCAGTTGCTCCAGGTTATAGATGAATAGTTTATGGGACTTATTTGTCAATGTCTAGATCATAGTGAGTGCTTATGAAATGTTTATTGAACAGACAATAGAGTGAGTCGTTCAGGATGGACTGTTGTTGATTTCATATTCCTGCTCTCAAATGTTTCTATTGGTGCGTTACCCCAAGGGAAGCTGTTTTGTTTACTTTGCTCCTATAGGCCTGAAATACAGATGAGCTGTAGGTAATGGATTATAATTAAAACATTATTGAAGTTTTATCTTCTGCTTTGTGATATACATAAACTACACATTCCATGTGTGTGTCAGTTTTTTATTTGTTTTTACCTGCTATCTCCCATTTGAAATTTTAGACAGGATCCAGCATGTAATCAGGTGTCATCTTACATTCTGAAACCTACATAACTTCTATTAACTTTGAAAGCTTCACAGGTTATTTAAAATATATTTACATGTTGGCTTAAAATTTTTATTGTTTATACTGTAATTGCTGCTTGTATTTTTAGGCATGCTGAAATTGTTGGTCTCAGGGAGTGCTGACACATTGCTTATCTTGAAAGATCAATGATTTCCTATTGAAATTAAATTTTATATGTTAGGAATCATTACCTGGCCATATAGTATGTGTCATGCCTTCAAAAAATTATCTATTTTCTCAGTAGCCTTTAACTGGCCTCCTCAAATCAGATTGTCTTTTTCTAGTATGTTCTTATTCCACGGCTCTGGGTAGCTTCTTTGGGTGGCCAAGCCACCCTGCTCTGATGAGAAACCTTTGCCATCACCTTCCTTTAGCCAGTTACCCTGAAGTTGGAAAGTGAGGAGGCAGGTATTGTAAACATGTTCAGATGAAGTCAGGGCCACTGTTGATGAATGTTTGCTTCACATTTTGTCTTCACCTCTAAGCTTCTTAGGCAATAAATGAATTGAGTAAGAATAGCCATTGATTACACTGCCAGTTGGGAACAGGGAGCAGAGATTTACTGAAGCACATACAGTACAAATGCATTAACTATTCCTTTTCATTCCATTCCCCAGCCACATAATTTATCAGCTGATTATCAGGAGCAAAACCAAATTCCAAAGTTTCAGCTTTCACTTTCTTGTACTGATATTTTTACAACATGAGTAGTTATGAGAAACTGCCTGTCAGGGATGAATTAGTATAATAAAGTATATTACTTAAAGATACATAGGTAACTAAAGAGACCTAAAAATAGTGACACTGTGAGAGGCTGGGAGTGTTCTTTGTGTACCGTCCTACCTCTCATAGTAGAAAGTTGATTGGAAATGCTTAGAGTAAATTTAGAAAATCTATGTATTAGAGGTATGGAGGAAACTACCAAGAGAAACACTTAAGTCTTTGAAAGGATTTGCCTCTGAGGAGCAAGGCTGGGAGTAGAATGGGATGAGCCAGGTTATATTTTCTGTTCATTAGAAGCCCTGTGTTTATATTTATATTTTTCTGATATATGTACATGCCACTTTAATAAATACAAAATACTCAATATTAAAAATTCCACCTTATCTTCTCTTTCCAAGTAGGTACCAGATAGCCGTAGAGTGGTGAACCTTAAGCAGTGAGAGTAAGGAGTGAACTAGCGTCCTGGCCACCCTGGCTGTCTCCAAGTTTGCTTCTTTCTCCAAAATCGCAATTCGGTGAAACTCTTGCCAGAGCTTTGAACCAAGAAAAACAAAATAAACGAAAC
This sequence comes from Antrozous pallidus, assembly GCA_027563665.1. Lineage (NCBI taxonomy): Eukaryota > Metazoa > Chordata > Mammalia > Chiroptera > Vespertilionidae > Antrozous > Antrozous pallidus. The sequence goes on along the minus strand of CM050519.1, from coordinate 61,421,496 downwards.
TGTAAACCAAGAAATGGACAATGGCGAATCATTTTAACACATGTGAACATTTTCTGGAGCCAGTGGAATACATTATCAGTGAGCACTGATACTGAGCACTTGGGTAATGCGTTGGCTGTCATTGTGGTCCCTGATGCCTCCCACTGACTAGGGCCTTGCCAGGCTAAAAATTTTGTCAGGGCCACTTATTTGACCAGTAGGAGCTTTGTTAATTGAGGAAAACAATGAATTCCAAAATAGTGAGGAAAAGGAAGGGAGAGCCAAATGTTGAATACGTGTCCAGGGACACTTTGCAGGAAAGGCTTTTGCTGAAGGCTAGTGCTTAGACCAACCAATTCTGAGGACAAGTTTGACTGAGGAGTTCATGTTTAGTTTTTTGTTTGATTATTTTCAAACATCCCAGAAGTGGAAAACAATGCAATAAAGAAGACATTCTTAGACAAAAATAGTTTTTAAAAATGGAAAAAAAAAAACACCCTAATTTCGGGACCTTGACAGTAACAGAAATGTTCATTTGAAGCCAGAGTAGTTGGATGGCAAGGCCTTATGTTCAGCCCTGTATTTCTTTTCTTTTCTTTAAAAAGAAATATTTTTTATTGATTTTTTACAGAGCAGAAGGGAGAAGGATAGAAAGTCAGAAACATCGATCACCTACCTCCTGCACCCCCCCCCCCCACTGGGGATGTGCCCGCAGCCAAGGTACATGCCCTTGACCGGAATCGAACCCGGGACCCTTCAGTCCGCAGGCCCACGCTCTATCCACGGAGCTAAACCGGTTTTGGCCCCGCCCTGTATTTCTAATCTGGTGGCTCTCTGCCCTATCTAGGGAGATTTGGAATCTTTATAATCATTCATCTTAAGGTGATACAACTGGAAAGACTCTGTGTTCTGAGGAAATCAAGAATGTATGTCCTGGCCAGGTAGTTCAGTTGATTAGAGTGTCATCCCATACACCACAAGGTTCTGGGTTCGATTCCCACTCAGGGCACATATCTAGGTTGAGGGTTCACAATCCTCCATGGAGCCTCATAACGGGAGGCAACCGATTGATGTTTCTGTCTCTCTTTTTTTAAAAAAAAATTTTTTTTTATTGATTTTTTTACAGAGATGAAGGGAAAGGGAAAGCTAGAAACATCAATGAGAGAGAAACATTGATCAGCTGCCTCCTGTATACCCCCTACTGGGGATGTGCCTGCAACCAAAGTACATGCTCTTGACCAGAATTGAACCTGAGACCTTTCAGTCTGCAGGCTGACACTCTATCCACTGAGCCAAACTGGTTTCAGCAGATGTTTCTGTCTCTCTTAAAAAAAAATTAAATAAAAATGTATCCTCAGACGAGGATTAAAAAAAAAAAAGAATATAAAATTATTTTGGGTAAATAGGCCATATGTTACTTCCAGGGTCAACCAGAATGTATTTTAATTACAGCTTATCATCTTGTGAAATTTTATCATTGAGAAACGTTTAGTGATAGCCTTGGTTCATTTTATTTATTTGGCCTCCATAAGTGAGTCCAAAAATGGCACATATTTCAGTGTCTCTTTGACATGATTTTAAATAACTATTTTATCTACTAATTATTGTGGATACGAGAGATTAAACTTTGATTTACTCAATGTTTAATCTCTATCTCTCTCTATATTCAGCCTGTGGGAGAGGAAATTTCAAGATGGACTTTCACTTGAAATATAACCTGAATAGGAGCCTTTAAGAAGCATTCAGAGCTACATTTTGTAGCATCAGTGCATTTGTGAAGCTAAGCATGATCTATTTCTGGGGCCATCTTTAGGAGAGCTAGAGGTCAAGAGCTGGATATAAGAATGAAAGAAATGATGGAGTTAGAGACAATCGGTATTGAAGTTTATACTCTGAATACAGCTGGTTTCAGGGTGTGTATGAAACACACTCAAGGTATTTAACAAGCAGTGATTCAGAGTGGCTCTTTCAGACCACCCCCTCTGCAGGCCCTTGACTGTCCTGTGAGGTCAGTCTCTCTTAATAACCTGACACGTTCTATGGGGTGTTTGCTGCAAAGACAGGTCCTTAAAGTTGGGCAACCCTTTAATTGCTGTTTTCCAGACTAGAGCCAATGGGGTTAGCACACTGGGTGTAAAATCCTTCCTCCTTTTGAAAACCTCAAAACCAACAAACTACTTCCTCTCCTAATCTCCAGTGCTGAGCCTGTAGTTATGTAATGTGTGGGGCCCTAAGGTCAGGATCCTCTTACTCAGAGCCCATGGGCCTCATTCCAGTAGAACCTGTTGAGGAGTGTTCCACCCACCCATCTTCCAAGTGCGTAGTCACTCATCTCACTGAGCGTGGCTCTGTTGGTGTTGGAACAGAAGTTCCCGTCAAGGCATCTCTTGCAGAAGGTCTCTCCACCTGCCTGCTGCTAAATGGTTGGTTAGTGGATGTTTTTATGGGCTGGACTTAGGGTGCCCCCCCTTTTCTTTCAGTATGATAAAATTTCATCCTGTCCCTAAAACATATGTGAAGAAATGAAGAAACACACAAATGTGTGATTTAAGCAGCTGCATATATAATCAGGTGATAATTCTTTTAGTTTTACTTTTACCCCAAGGTTTTAAAAACTATATTGTGGAGAAAATGATTGCTCTTGTCCTCAGCCCATTGTCAGGAAACAATTTCTAGAGGAGCCAAAAAGAGTTATCTTTTATGATAACTCAGTTCTTTTTTTCTAAGCTTTTGGATTTCCAAATTATTTTTCCCCTCCTTTTGGCAGCAAAGTTTGCACTTTCATAAAGCTTCAGTGAGTAGTTGTTCTGTATCACTTTAAAATAAAGAAGTAGGAAGTAATCCTGTTTTTCATAAATAATGGTCTATTGTTTCTTCCCAGTTGCTACCACATCACCATCCTGAATTGTGTGGGTCTGACAGGGGCCCTCAGCTAGGTGAGGGGACATTTGTTGTCTCCAGAGGTTGAAACACCTCAGCTGTAGGAAGCATCTGCTGTTGCAGGAAACCTCAGGGTGAGCATTTATTGATGCCCTACTGTATACCAGGCATCCTGCATGCTGCTGAGAAAACAAAACATAGGTACTATCCATTGCCAGTGGCTGAGTTGCCTGCAGGGTTCTTGTTTGTTGAGTCAGTGACTCCAATAGAAGTAATTGCAAGAAGGCTGGCCAATTGTTTCTCTTGGTGTCTGTGTTTAACATCAATTAACTTACTAAACTCAGGGCAATGAACAGTCAGGGCTGGCCCTGGTTTTCTATTTGTGAATGAATGTTCAGCAATGTTGCTGGAGTGGTTGAACATGCTTTGTGACCAGCAAATCATGACTGAACCTCCATAAGCTATTGTTAGCAGATAACTTTATAGCAAAGTTAGTGTGTCATATAAATGAGAATTACAGGTTATGCAGTAATTACACGTGAATGATATGTAAACACTCATTCATTCATCAAACATTTGCTAGAGGCCTCTGGTGCCAGATAGTGTGGATGGGGATGGTCATACCAGGGCTGTCCCGGCTACAATAATGAGACATACAGAGGCTGGTGCAGGGCAGGAGTGAGCAAACACCAGTTTGCCGTGTGTGGTCTTGGAGGGCAAGAGGGGAGCTGAGCTGAGTGTGGGGCTATGGACAAATGATTCTGGTAAAGGAGTCAGTTCTCCATTATTACACTGCCTACTTGAAACCCCAGTTCTCTCTGGCGTGTCCTCAGCTTCCCTCCTTATTCCTAGTGGATTAAGAATAGAGACAGACCCTGGCAACTACACCTTGTCTATCTCACTTTGTTCTTGCGTCCTGTTTGTGCACCCAGCTGGCTGCCTCCCTCTCTCTTCCATGAACCTGTAGAGTCCTTGAGTCCCCATGCTCTTGGGTAATGCATTGTAAGTGATGTGAAACTAGAGGGTTGGACACCCCAGGACACAAGGCTAGAGAAATAGGTTGGATGAGCCTTGTATGCAAAGAGAAAGAGGCTTGTCCAAGTTTGTTGGGCGAGGGAGGCCCCTCAGAGGTCTGGAGCACAGGGATGGGTGTATGTCCCCTAAGGCTGCATATCCTGGGTGCCTACAACTGAGGCTGGGTTGTCTTCAGGGCCAACTCTAAGGAAAGTATTATATCCAAGGCAAGGAAAAGACAGGATGATTTCTTGCCTTTCTTTCTTTTGCTTTTAAGTCCTGTTGGTGTGATGTAGGGGGCTCGAGAGATTTGGAACTGATCAAGGAAAATGGACAATCACAAGAGATCAGAGTAACACAAGTTTTATTGGATGGTATTTAGAAGCGTTGTTTAAGGCCAGCCAGAGGCTTATAGTGAATGGACCTCTATTCAGAGGGGAGCAGGAAAGGGGACTTCCTGGGACTTCCAGGGAGTCTGGAGAGGGCTCGCGTCTAGGTGAACTCTGAAGGCCTAGGGCCTTTTACCTATAAGGCCCTGTCTTATCAATGTCAGGTAAGGTTCACAGGCTAAATGACTAAAAACCTGCTTATTTGTGCCATTTTATAAATAATTGGATGTGTAACACTTTGTGTTTGGTACTGGCGGGCTTTCGAGCCAACCACTCTCAGCCTGTAGGGAAGAAATAAAGTACCAAGAGGCCAATGTACAGAGGCAGTCTTTGACCTATTTATATAAATGCGACAGATCTTTTAGTTCTACAGTTGAAAGTAAAACATCTAAAAATGTAAACGCTTGGGGAGTAGTAACTCATTGGTGTTAACATATTTCAGTACAAGTTTAAACATTTCCAGGTTGCTTCCTTGTTTGATAGGGAATCTAGAAGTCTGGGAAGCATCACTCTACCCTGTAGGATGGTGCGGGGTGGGAGGGTAGCTGATGAACAGGAGGAGTCTGGACAGTGCAGCAAACGTAAACACATTTTTTGGATGGAAGGCATAGAAGTATAGGAAAAAAACCACCTTTAGTGGATTCAGGGGTGTGCAATGCTGCTGCACGGTATGCTGCTGCATGATCTCAAGCAAGTTAACATTTGGTGCATCAGGACTATTGCAGAACAGAGATAATACCCACCTTGCAGTGTGTTAGAATTGTTGGCTACAACAGAAATAATACCCACTTTGCAGTGTGTTAGAATTGTTGGCTACAACAGAAATACATTTGCCTAACTATAGGCTGTCAGTAGAAGGCCACCAGAAAATTCTCACACATTTTCTTGTATTAATAATATTGGTCTCTGTATTTGTTTCCCAGGGCTGCCATGACAAATTATTCCAAACTTGGTGGCTTAAAACAGCGTATTCACTCACAGTTCTGGAGGCAAGAGTCTGAAATCTGGCAGGGCTGTTCTTCCAAAGGCTTCTCCAGGGTCTGGTGGCTCCAGGTGTCCTTAGCATGTATCACTCCAATCTCTGCCTCTGTCTTCACATGGCCTTCTCCCCTAGGTCTGTGTCTTCTCTTCTTCTGTCTCTTCTGAGGTCACTTGTCTTTGGATTTAGTGTCCATATGCCCAGGATGATTTGACTGCAAGATCCTTCATAACATCTGCACAGACCCCTTTCCACAGGTTTTAGAGGTTGGGACATGAACATATCATTTGGGGGGGCTACCATTCAATTCAGTATAATTTCCATCTGTATCCTGATGACTAGCAAATGTACCAGGGTCACCCCATGGTCTGCACTAGGTGCCTAACTGAGGGGAATGGTACTTGTAGACACCAAGGTAGTTCATTCTTAGCTTATTGTAGAACATTTAAAACATACAGAGGAGCCCAGCCGGTGTAGCTCTGGTTGAGCATCGACCTACGCACAGAACGTCACTGGTTTGAGTCCTGGTCATGCACATGCCCAGGTTGTGGGCTCATCCCCAGTGGGGGTGTGCGATTGATGTCTCTATCTCTCCCCTGTCTCACTCTTCCTTCGACTCTCTCTAGAAATCAATAAAGACATATTTAAAAAACAAAACAAAACAACATACCATCCAGAACATGTCTTCTCCAGCAGAGTAGGAGAAAGGAGCGTATTCTCACCTGCTGTCCTGCTTGAACATCTTCATGCCTCCCTGTACCCCTTCAAAGATGCTCTTGCCATAGATGTTCAGTCCTTCCTGTCATAGGCTGAGCTATCTCCCCACCTTCCCTCCCAATTCATATGTTGAAGTAGTCCTAATCAGTACCTCAGAATGTGATGGTATTTGGAGTAAGAGTCTTAAAAGAAGTAACTAAGTTAAAATGAGATTATTGGGATGGGCCCCAATCTGATATGACTGGTGTCTTTATAAGAAGAGATCAGGACACAGACACACACAGAAGACCATGTGGAGACAGGAAGAAGCAATCAACCCTGCCTACACCTTGATCTCTAGAATTGTAAGGCAATAATATATTTTTGTTGTGTAAGCCACCCAGTCTATGGCACTTTGTTATGGCAGCCAGAGCAGACTAATATACCCCCTCACACCCAGTAACCCCACAGTTACTTGATAGCTCTTAGACGCCTCTGGACAAAGAGTTCTGCAGGACCCACCTTGGGTGTGAGTAGAATGCCTGGGAACAGGGAAACCAACCCCCAAACATTTGTGTGGACTACCAAACCAGTTTTCATTGTAGTTTGCTTTAAAGTAATAAAGCCATCTTTTGTTACGCTGCTGATGCAGGGAGGATCATCTCATGTAGGAAAGCTTTGGGGATTGTGGGTGGATCAGCAAGGCAGAAAAGGGTTGGTCAGTACATTCTATTGTGAGTTGTGACCTCCCTGTTCTCTCCCTTCCCCTAATCTTCTCATTTCTTGTTGTCATGGGCTCCTTTAGGAGGGTAGCAGGTTTCCCCTCTGTGTCTCTTCTCCTTCCAGTCTAGAGCATCATACATGTTTGGTGAATGAATACTTCAATTCTGGAGATTCATGAATATTTTATGCTGTCACCAAATCTCTGGTTAAGTATTTGGATTGAATTTTGAAGCAGAATGCTTTATTTACGTCAGGGGTGAGGAACGTCTAGCCCGTGGGCCTTATATGGCCCAAGAAATCATTTGGTCTAGCCCTGCCAAGGCATTAGGTGTGAGTTAATTACATGTTTGACCAAATAATAGTAGGCTAATTGTTAAGTTGATAATTTTGTATAGCCCACAAATGATGTTATAAATATCCAAATGGCCTTTGGCAGAAAAATGGTTCCTCGCCTCTGATTTACACAATCACTGTGCACATACTTTTGTGAAATTTATATATTTCTGATTATGTTATCTTGGGCTTCTTAGAGAATCAGTGTCAAGTTTTTTCTGTTTTCACTCAGGTCTCAGTAGTATTTGTAGATGTTCCTCCTGCTGAGTGTGATATAAAAAGAACTATAGTGATAGCTAACATTTATGAAGTACTTACTGTGCTAGAGGTAGGTACTGTTACTGTCCCCTTTAATAGATGGGGAAACAGCCTTAGAGAGGTTAAGTAACTTGCTCAGTAAGGAGTGGAGCTGGAACTCCTCAAACCAGGGCTGTCTTACTGCAGAGCCCCTCTGGATTTTGAGCACCCTCTCAGTATTATCCAAAAAATATAATTCCCATTAGGCAGTCCAGGCAGGAATTTATGATTAAAGCAGGATAATGGCCCTTGGCCTCCGCGAAGGTGTTACTGTGTTAATGACTGAGCAAATACGGAGGAGGAAACAGAGTCTGTTACCAAGAATGGGCTGGTCTTCCCATGTTGTGTAGAAAACTTCTCTACTAGACAGAGGCCCTTGTGGGATTGAATTATTTCTTCACTGTATTTCCTACACCAAGCATAATGCTTGTTGAAAGAACAGCATCATTTTGTAGCAAATAGCCATTATGCTTTATTATTAATAATATTCAATTAAAGTATTACATCTATGAGTTTCTACCAAGTTTTATTCTTTGTAATGTTTTTCCCACATTTTCATTTGAGAGAATGAGGTTCTAGTCTATTTTAGCAGTTAAAAATAAAACAATTCCCTTGTGTTAAGAATTAAAAAACATTATTTTCTTCCCATGAGTCATGGTTGACAATAATGTCATTTAAAAGTTAGGTTGTAGAGCCATTTTAATATCCATAAATTATAGGATTTATTTTGTGAGCTGGAATGTTAAGACTTTAAAGATCCTGTCTTTTTTATTGGAAACTTTATTAACATAATTATTATGTGTACAAAACAATACATTTTTAAACTTCAAAAAGTAAAGTGTTTATTTACTGGATCTATTGCCCAAACAAATGTTGTTTTTAAATAATGCAATAAAAATTAATCTATAAAAGATGTTTCCTAAAAAGTTTTGGTACTTCATGCTGGGAATAGCAAAAGCAATAGCACAGATTTTTATTTAGAAACTCTCTGAGGAAGTAATTATAAGTCAAATAGATTATAAAGTTAAATTACTACTTTCAGTTTTATAATCATTTGGAAGATTATGTGGAACTATAATTGTCAAGCACCTAATGCATATAGCTTTCAAGATATCCAATAGATATTATATATTTACTAGAGGCCTGGTGTACAAAATCCATGCATGGGAACGGGGATGTGTCCCTCAGCCCAGCCTGCACCCTCTCCAATCTGGGATCCCTTGAGGGATGTCTGACTGCTCGTTTAGGCCTGATTTCCAGTAGGATTAGGCCTATCAGGCAGTTGGACATCCCTCTCACAATCCAGGACTGCTGGCTCTCAACTGCTCGCCTGTCTGCCTTCCTGATTGCCCTTAACCGCTTCTGCCTGCCAGGCTTATTACCCCCTAACTACTCCCCTGCCAGCCTGATTGATGCCTAACTGCTCCCCTGCCAGCCTGTTTACCCATAACTGCCCTCCCCTGCAGGCCTGGTCCCCCTACACTACCCTCCCCTGCAGGCCTGGTCCCCCTACACTACCCTCCCCTGCAGGTCTGAGTCCCTCCCAACTGCCCTTCCCTGCAGACTCAGTCACCTCCAATTTCCTCCTCTGCTAGCCTGGTCATCCCTAACTGCCCTCCTCTGCAGGTCTGATCACTCACAACTGCCTTCCCTTGCAGGCCTGGTCCCTCCCAACTGCCCACCATCTTGTGGTGGCCATCTTGTGTCCACATGGGGGAAGCCATCTTATGTGCTGGAGTGATGGCCAGTTTTCATATTACTCTTTTATTAGATAGGCTAGAGATCTGGTGCATGAGTGGGGGCTGGCTGGTTTGCCCTGAAAGGTGTCCCGAATCTGGGTGAAGGACCTGTGGTGTTTGTAGGCCGGCCACGCCCCCCAGTGACCCAAACAGAGGCCCTGGTATCTGGGATTTATTTATCTTCTATAATTGAAACTTTGTAGCCTTGAGCAGAGGCCAGGGCAGGCCAGGGCGGTAGGAAAGCTTGGCTTCCTCTATTGCTGGGGAAACCCAAGTCTCCTGCTTGCTCCGTGGCTGCAGCCATCTTGGTTGGGTTAATTTGCATGCCTGCTCATGATTGGCTAGTGGGCATGGCTTGTGGGTACAGCGGAGGTATGGTCAATTTGCATATTACTCTTTTATTAGATAGGACTACAGGCCCGGTGCACGAAATTCGTGCACGGGGTTGGAGGAGGCCTTAGCCCAGCCTGTACCCTCTCCAATCCGGAATCCTCTTGTAATCTGGAACCACTGGTTTCTAACCGCTCACCTGCCTGATGCCCGTAACTGCTCCCCTGCTGGCCTGATGGCCATAATTGCTCTCCCCTCCTGGCCTGATCCCCCTAACTGTCTATCTGTTCTCCCATCCTGACCTGATTGCCCTCACTGCCTATCTGCTCTCTCCTCCTTGCCTGATTACCCTGCCTAATTGCCACCTTCTCCCTTCTGCCTTCTCCTTTCTGCCTTCTTGTGCACGGCGCCAGCCTTTTCACCTTCTCCCTTCTGCCTTCTCCTGCAGTACTGGCCTTCTGACCTTCTGCCTTCTCCCATGGCACTGCCCACTCTTGAGTTGCCTCAGGCTGGTCCCGCCATCTCCTGGTGCCTCCCCCCCCAGTTCGCCTTGTCTTCAGAGCATTGCCCCTGGTGCGCATAGGAGCTAATAAAGAGCCAGTGGTCCTGTCGTCGCCTGTTATGGCATCCTAGCCTAATTTGCATATGACCTCTCTCTCTCTCTCTCTCTCTCTCTCTCTCTCTCTCTCTATATATATATATATATATATATATATGAGATTTTCATTGTTTTGAGAAATTCTCACAGTGGAATTAGGAGAACTTTGGTTCTTCTACTACTGCTTGATAATTTCTAGGTACTAATCCTTTTCTTTCTTAACCCACCTTTGAAGAATATACATGTGCACATACTGAGTGTAAATGTACTTTCCCATGGGAGAAGCCCAAAATGGCATGGGGAAAAACTGAAATTCTCTTACTTTCAAATGACAGTGTGAAATGCATGTTCTTCTGACGTTTTTTTTTCCAGAAGTCAGTTTCATTTTTAGTTAAAAATGGCATAATGTCAGCTTTTTAGCTTAGTAATTAGTAATACTAAGGCATTTTGATAACGTAGAGCAGAGTCTGAATTAGATTGGTTCCAAGCTAAGACAAGAGAATGTACATTTGAGTCTGTATGAAAATGCTACCATAATGACCTTTTCTTTAAATACCTTTATTGAGGATAATTGACATTCATTAGACTATACATACTTAAAATGTAAAATGTGATAACTTTGACATCTACAAAACCGTCATCATATTCAAGATAGTGAACATTTCCATCACCCCAAAGTCTCCTTGTACTTTTTTTGTAATCCATTCCTTTTGTTTCTTTCTCATTTCTAGGTAATCACACATCTGCTTTCTGTTTCTATAAATTAGTTTTATGAAAATGCAGTCAGATGTTACAATTTTTGGTGTCACTTCCTTCATTCAGCATAATTATTTTGAGATTTATTTATGTTGTTTTACTTTTCAGTGGCTCAGTCCTTTTTATTGAATAATATTTGATTATATGGATATATTAAAATTTATCAATCAATCAGTCAATCAATTTATTTGTACATTTGGGTTGTTTTCATTTTTTGGTTATTACAGGTAAAATTGCCAAGAATATTATGTATTAGTTTTTGTATGGGTGCATATTTTAATTTTTCTAACAGTAGAATGGTTGGGTCATATGTTTGCTGAATGTTTTACTTTTTAAGAAACTTCCAGACTGCTTTCCAAATTGTTATACCATTTGATATTTCCACTAACGGTGTTATCTGAGTATATTAGAGTTTCTTTGCTTCACATCTCTGTCAGCACTTACTATGGTCAGTCTTTAATTTTACCCATTGTTAGTAAATGTGTAGAGGTAGCTTATTGAGCTTTAAAATAAAATTTGCTGATTACTAATGATGTTGAACATCTTTTCATGTACTATATTTTGTATATCTTTTGTTTATTTAAATTATTTATTCATTAGTTTTTTTTATTATCATTGAGTTTCAAAAGATCTTTATATATCTAGTATCTAGATATAAGTCATTTATCAGATATATAATTTAAAAATCTTAAGTCACTGAGTTAAAATTTGTTTTTATGAATTTTTCTTTTGGCATTATTTTTATTGTAAACTATGCATAATATAAAGTTTACTGTTTAAACATTGTTTAAGTGTATAGTTCGGTGGCATTAGGTACATTCACATTATCTTCCTTTTTAAAAAAATACTTTAGTCCAGAGTCTTAAAAAGCCCATCAGAATGTGAGCTCTTAGAATGCAGGAACTGAATTTTATTCTCAGTTGTATTTCTAAAGTATGTACTATGCTTAGCATATAGTAGATTCCCAATAAATATTTGTTGGATGGGAAAAGTGTTGAATGGGCAAAATCTTTGTTTTCAGGTTGTAGTTGTTTCAATATTAGTAGGATTTGACTTTTACAAAGACTACAAAGCAGTGGCTTATAAGGGATGGAAGTTAAATTCTCTCTTATGTAATAGTCCAAATCTATACATCCCAGGCTAAATTGATGACTACTGTTTTGGGGCCTATGTTCCTTCTATCTTGTTGTTCTGCCATTTTCCATATAATATTTCTTCTTTGTAGTTTTAGATCAGTGGTACTTCAGCTTCAGCTGATTTGTCTGTATTCTGTTTAACAGGAAGATGAGATGTTAAGAGGAGGATATTCTCTTTCTCATTAGGTGCATGACTTTAAAATTGCACACATAACTTCTGTCTACATCTGAAGGTAGGAGAGGCTTAGAAATGTAATCTTGGGTTGGATGGTCACAAGCCCATGAATACTTCCATTATTATATTGAAAGGGGAGGATAGATGTTGGAGCCAGGGAGGCAACCAGCAGTTCCTGACAGTGTTCATTCATATTTTTTTATGTTACAGTTAAAAGTTTAATTAGAGTTGAGGATTTTACTGCTAATATTAAATATTCATTCAAAACTAAAAAGTTGAGAGTGATGACTTAACAAAAGTTCTTAATTGGTGTTATTGAATTTGATCTTTTTTTCAGCACTTACAACATAAGTCGTCGTTGAACATGTATGTGAAAGTTGACATACAACTTCTGAAGCTGAGTCATAAGACAGAAATCCACCTTATTAAGAACATTCTACCTTATTCTTAGGAAATGGGTTGACAGAGTTTGGGAGCAGAGTGTGAATGTGACATTGGGCTCATGTAAAGATAATCTGGTGGATCCCTATAGGTTGTTGGGTGAAATCCAAGCACATTAATATGCTTTATAAGGATCCACCTCCTTGTTTTCACCCCAACTCGGCATCTACCTTTATCACCTATGTTTTGGTCACATTGAATAAGCTACAGTTCCTTGACTGTTCCTCATTGTTATGTATCTCTCTGTCTTTCAGCAATTTAGCTTGCCATTTGTATTATATTTTTAAAATAGAAATTTGGAGGTGAAGAAAAGGAGAGAGCTAAAACCGGTTTGGCTCAGTGGATAGAGCATCAGGCTGCGGACTGAAAGGTCCCAGGTTCAATTCCGGTCAAGGGCATGTACCTTGGTTGCGGGCACATCCCCAGTAGGGAGTGCAGGAAGCAGCTGATCGCTTCCTTCCTCTCTGTAAAAACTCAGTAAAGTATATTAAAAAAAAGAAAGAAAAGGAGAGAAAGGGCCCAAAAACTGGAGGAATGAGCCTACTTAGATCTTTCTGTGTGTCTGCCATTCTTTGAGTGCGCTGGTCCTTCAGGAAGAGTGTGAAGTGCTCCTCATTGGCCCTCCCTCGTCATTTTCCCGGAACTCCACTGGGGCACACCATCATCCATGTTATACACAGGATGAACTGTGGCCAAGTTCAATGACTTAGTCAAGGTTGCAACTTCAGAAACTTGTCAGGACCAGGAATGTTGGCTAACTTCTGAACCTAGTTTTTTCTCACCACCTCATATTCTTTTCTTTTGAGAAGAAGATCTCTTGGACTTAAGATGAAGATTAGTAACCGGAGTAATATCAAGAGGCTATAGAATCTCTGTGAGCTTCCAAGTCAGGTCTGAGTTAGTCCTACTGGGTGTATGCCACCTGAGACCTCCTCTTTTGATGACTTATGAGGTGAGCCACCTCTCTGACTCTGTACAATGATGGAGAAACACGAGAACAAGGGAGAGAAAACAAATTTAGAGTATAGTTTTAATCAGTTGGAATGAATTCACCCTCTACTCTTGAAACTTTGTAATCTTTATAATCTCCTTTTTTAGTGCTGCTACTTTGGGTAGAGATATGGGATAGCAAATGCATGCTTCAGGATTGTGTGAACTGAGCAGTATTATAAATGTGCATTTCCCTAATCCTGAGGATCTTCCATTAATCCACTAGATGGAGCACATGCTTTGAATATATTTCATGATAAGACATGGGAAGAAAAGATGTGATCTTCACATCACAGCCATATTGCAGACCCCCTGAAGTGTGTCTATGGGCATTTTGATCTATGGGTTTTTCCCTCAATACATATAATATATTCTTTTACTTACTACTTCTCTGTATAAGAAATATATGAGGTTCTTTGGTGGCCTGATAGAGCAGCATCATGGTAGAGTAGAAAGAGCTATCATCTGCAAGTCTGGGGGTGAAGGGTGTAAATGTTCTAGTTCAGACACTCAGATGGTCAGATGGTCATGTTGTCTTTGAGCCTCAGGGTCCTCACATGTAACTAAGCAATATGACTATGTACTAGGTGATATGTGAGATGCACCTCATAGATGTTAGGTATATAGGGACTTCCTGACCAACCCTTCAGCTCCCAAAGATGCCCTAGCTCCCTTTTTTATCTTATTGAAAGTACACTCACAGCCAATAATCTATAGAGTGAAGAACCCATTAAATCGTAAGACCCAGCAGGATCTTTGAGGTAATTTAGTTCATTTGCCATTGCAATGTCATTCATCTGGTGAGCACACAGTGGGGCAGCAGTTTCATTTCCTCCCAAATAGGCTGGTGATTAGAGAATTTTTACGTATTGGTCTTTCCAGAGCAGCCTAGTTCTTGTAAATCTAATCTGTCTTCCATAGTCAGATTTTCTGTTTTAGAGGGAGCATTTGTCTCTGCCTTCTCTATTACTGGGCCTGACTGAATTAAATTATCTATAAGAAATAAAAAAATATATATCATCAAAATCTTTCCCAGTTTTAGCTCTCACCTGATGGGTAGGAAAGTAGCTAGTTATATTTAAAATCTGTTTTCTGTGCTCAGCTATATTAAAACATCATATATCTTAAAATTCTTAGATTTCAGAGCAAGGAACTGTTCTTTAAAAATTATTGACACATTTGTTCCTAAAAGGCAATGATATCTTAGACCACTGGAATCTGCTATTAATGTTTAATGAAGTGAAATTTAAAAACTTTCATTTTCACGCAGCTTAGAACTTTCTATGGGAATGAGTAATTTTACCATTGTTAGGGAGTGACCTAAGCAGGTAACTGTGGCATCAGTCCCTGAATTCCCTATGATTCTCATCATGAACCGGAAAAAAAAAAATTCCTCACCTGCTGTGGAAGTGAGGAATTTGTGCTCTGAGTAGAAAATGAAGGAGGGCCTTCATGCAGAGACTTTACACTGGTTTTACAGGAACATCTTTGCTGCTTTAGACATTTTGGTGGAGGTTTAGGATAAAAATGACACCTGGCTACTTACTGAGGATCTTCTTTTATGCTCTTTGGCTCTGGGGTGTATACCTCCCTTTTCAGTTGATGAAAGGACATAGCCCCAGCCTTAGGTTTCTCAAATAGAGGACCAGCTCTGTTTAAATGAACCAAATAAAGCCCTGGAAGCTCATGTTCTCTCTTAGAATCTTCCACGTGTATAAAGACTTTATAATTTTTTAATTGTTAATCCTTACCTCAGGATACTTTTTTTTCCATTGATTTTTACAAAGTGGAAGGGAGGGAGAGAGAGAGAAACATCAATGTGGGAGAGACACATTGATTGGTTGCCTCCATCACTGGTCCCAACAGGGGCTGGGGATCAAGCCTACAACTGAGGTACATGCCCTTGACGGGAACTGAACCTGGGATCCGTCAGTCCACAGGCCAGTGCTCTTTCCACTGAGGAAAACCAGCTAAGGCTAAAAACTTTAAAAATTTTGACCCCTCCTTGTGTAATCATCGTTACTGTTAACAGGATTTATGAGATGCAGGAAAGAGTAGGGATTTAGGAACCTGGTTCATATCTCACATGCCAGCTGTGTGACTTTGGTCAAATTAGTTATCTGAGCCTAGGTCTTGTTGCTGTAATGGGATTGAGTAGGTGACCCATGTCTCGCTATTAGTTCCTAGATAACATTTAAAGAGATATCTCTTAAATTGGGCATGTATTTCCCTTAGGCACAGTGTTACATATTTGGATCTTATTGCAGAAAATAGTTTTATACCAAAAAAGTACCAAAGATTATTTTTTTAAAAGTCATAATAAATACTTGCTATTTAAAACATTAATTATGAAAAACAAAATATTTTTAATAAAATCTATATTATCAATATATTTCTTTTTGAGAAATTTTACATGGATTTTGGGGGAAGTCATCTTAAAATATGAATGTAAAATGTGAATAAAATATGAAATTTGGATATATTATATGGACATTTTTCATCATCTAGGAATCAACAAATGAGTTAAAAATCTGATTCATTAAAAAAGTATTTGCTGTCTGAATGATTTGTCTAGTAGAGTAAGTGTTTCCATCTTTAGAGATCCTTTGCTTTTACATTGTAATGGTATCTGAGTTCAAGTTTATTTTCAAAGTCAAAGCACAATTTCAGTGATAACAGCATTTGATGTATATGGACAGCCAGTCTTCCCTGTTTTATAATGAAGCATCATCAGTCTGTCTTCCTTGTCAATCTCACTCTCATTGGTAAGAGGCATTCCTAAGGGGCAAAAAAGCCTGTCCTTTCAAATGAGGGAATTTTCTCAACTTTAAAATAGTATCTTCCTCTTTGGTGTTATCCCATTTATTAAGTTTTGAAGCAATCAAACTATCTTTCACTCAAGCTGGGCATTTCTTTAATGCCTCACTCCATACCTGTTCTTAAGCACTTGAAAGAAAGACATTTCATTTACTGAAAGTGTTTGGTTTTAGGCATGCTGTATTTATCACGTGAAATTATATATATGTCCAGACACAAACATTTCATTTTACTTATCAGTGCAGTGTGGTTTCTTATCGTGATTTATTTCATTCGACTCTGACACTAGATTTTCTTCAAATGTTTTTTTCTATTCTGTTGTTTCACAGCTTTATGGAGGCATAATTTACATACCATAAAATTCACTCTAAAATTTAAATGTACAATTCAGTGAGTTTTAGTAAATTTGCAGACCTGTGCAATCATCACAGTGATCTAAATTTAGAATATTTCAATCTCCTCCAAAAGAAATGTCATGCCTATTTGCATTTACTCTTGGTTCCTATCCACAGCTCCAGGCAACCAATAATCTACTTTCTCTCTAGATTTGCCTTTTTTGAACATTTCATAGAAGTAGAATAAGTAAGTGTGTGGCCTTGTGTCTGGTTCCTTTCACTTAGCTTAATGTTTTTTGAGGTTCACCCATGATGAGCATGTATCAGTACTTTATTCCCTTTTATTGTCAAATAGTAATCCATTGCATTGTCTAGAATAGGGGTGGGAACCTTTTTTCCTGCCAAGGGCCATTTAGATAGTTATAACATCATTTGTGGGCCATACAAAATGATCAGCTTAAAAATTAGCCTGCTAGGGAGGGAGGCAGGTGGGGACATGTGCTGGGGGGAGGATATTGGGGGGGGGGGGGAGGAAAACATATGTACTACTATTAAATATAAGTTATATTGTAAATAAAAAAAAAAGAAAAGAAAAAAAAATTAGCCTGCTATATTTGGTCAAACATTTAATTAACTCACCCCGAATGCGTTGGTG
Source organism: Antrozous pallidus (assembly GCA_027563665.1). Lineage (NCBI taxonomy): Eukaryota > Metazoa > Chordata > Mammalia > Chiroptera > Vespertilionidae > Antrozous > Antrozous pallidus. The sequence goes on along the minus strand of CM050519.1, from coordinate 61,404,234 downwards.
GGGCCTGACCAAGTGATTTCATGGGCCTTGTATGGCCTGCAGGCCAGATGTTCCCCAGCCCTCATAGATAATGCACATTTTATTTATCTCTTCACCAGTTGATGGACTTCCCATGTTTTGGTTTATCATGATTAATGTTGTGAATATTTTTATACATGTGCTTTTATTTTTCTTGGGTGGATGGATACCCAGAAGTGGATTTGCCGTGTTATATAGTAACTTAACATTTTTAAGGCTCTGTTAAACTGTTTCCCAGAGTGGCTTTATGAGCAATGTATGAGGGTTCCAGCTACTCCACATCCTTGTTAACACTCAGTATGGCCATTCTTAAAATTTTAGCCATCCTAATAAGTGTATAGTGGATGTTACTGTAGTTTCAACTTGCATTTCCCTAATGATCTTGAGCATCCTGTTATGTGCTTATTGGTCATTCTTATTATTTGGTGATCCTAGTCTTTTGGAACTGTTTAGAACCTAGTATAGCAGTCAGGTTCCAGCCAGGAAACTGAAATCACACCATTTATTTTAATAGAGAGAATTAAATATAAAGAATTGGTATTAGGTATGAATTTAAATAGGTAACTGAAAAGGTACAGAGAAGACATTAACATGTTATAGAAGCAGTAGCTGCAGGAAGCAGCCGTCGGCCCTGGGGCTGGGTAGACTGAGGGATGAGATTGTGTTATTAAATCTTAGAAACTTAGAGGAGGGGCCCCACGGAGCTGAAACGCAGACCTCTGAGGAGTGTGAGGAGAGGATGCTGGGTGGCTGGGTGGCTGGGTGGCTGGTGATGGTGTTTCTGAGGGGTGCAGTGAGGATGGTTTTGTAAGTGCTGATACAACTGCAAACCGGATTCAGCTGCTGCACAGGAAGGCTCTGCTCCTGCCAGGGTGAAGAAGTCTTGCTGGGTGAAATGAGGAACCAAAGTGAGAGGAAGCAGGCACCAAAGAGCAAGCTCCTTCTCCTCCCTTTGGTGCTCTTGTGGGGAGCCTAAACAGAAAGCAAGCTGCTAACACAATGTGGTTTTCAGAGTGCCAGGGCTAACTAGCATCACAGAACTGAGTGTGTAAAGGGTGGGGTTGGAACAGGGAGACAATAACTTAATAACTGCACGGTCCTCCCCTTTGACTCCTCCGCATGCAGATCTATCCTTCCACACATATTTGAACTTCCATGCAACAAAAATGACGATCTTTCAGCCTAACCGAAGACAGATATGCTTCATGCAAATGAAGGTTTTCTCATGGACTCCCCAAACAAGGAGTCACAGTCTCATTAGTTATTGTATCGATCTCTGGGCTTTGTTAATTAATTCTTAAATTCAGTTGCAGTGTTGCACAGATATATGTTACTCAAAGTCTAAATCATAGAGTTAAGTTTCAACAACAATGTTTGTATAAAATAATACAAGAGGAAGGAGAAGAAATTGGTGTGTGTACACACACACACACACACATACACACGTGTGTGCGTGCAGAAAAGCTGGAGGGAAATAGCTGCTGCAGTCCTCATTTGTCTAACTGGCCCCTTGGCAGTACTTGATGTTTGTCTTTATCCTCCTATTACTCATAACATATTTCCTTTTCCTCAGGCAGGGCCTCGACTGATTAGCCTTCTTCACATGAAGGTCTGAATTTTCAGTGGTCCTGCCTTTCTTGGGATTGCTTGAACTTTTTCTATCTGAGATAGAGCACGAATTGATGCTCTGAAGAATCCACCCTCAATTCCAGCCATAATCCTTCCTGATCCTTTTGGAAGCAACACCCTGTTTCTTCTTACTCCAGCTGGTAGAGTATCCTCTTTATTTGCCTCTTGGTTCAGTGGTTTGAGGAAGTGAGCATGGTCTGGTGGCAGTCTCACCTTTGGATTCACTGTATAAATGTTGTCTCCCTTTAGAGGTACCATTCTTTCCTTTAAAACCAGGGCCTCCATACCAGGAAGGACTGGAAACAAAAGTTCTTTGAATGTATTATTAGGGTGGTGGGACAGGAGCCACTCCTTTTCTGCCACTTGATTCAAAGTCAGTGTCTTCTGACTTTGGGAGAGGCAGCTGATATACTATACTAGAGGCTCGGTGCACAAAATTTGTGCATGGGGGTGTGTCCCTCAGCCCAGCCTGCACCCTCTCCAATCGGGGACCCCTACCAGGATCAGGCCTAAATGGGCAATTGGACATCCCTTTCACAATCCAGGAGTGCTGGCTCCCAACTGCTTGCCTGCCTGCCAGCCTGGTCACCCCCTAACCACTCCCCTGCCAGCCTGATTGGCCCTAACTGCCCTCCCTTGCAGGCTTGATCACCCCCAACTGCTCTCCCTTGCAGGCCTGGTCCCTCCCAACTGCCTTCCCTTGCTGGCCAGTTTGTGGTGGCCATCTTGTGTCCACATGGACACAAGATGGAGGCAACCATCTTTGACCACATGGAGGCAGCCATCGTGTATGTTGGAGTGATGTTCAATTTGTATATTACTCTTTTATTAGATAGGATTAGATAAAATAGAACTTCATCCTTTCAGAATGTTGTCTTACAGCTATTGTCTTTAGTATGCCATTCCTTTCTTTTGTTGGCCAGCTGCTCGTAGGTAATGAAACATGTGGCAAGACTGGTGAATTCCAAGTGTTGACAGAGTCTACTTAGTAACTGGTACATGTACTGTTTTTCTTTTTTTTTCTTTTTTAAATATATTTTATTGATTTTTTACAGAGCAGAAGGGAGAGGGATAGAAAGTCAGAAACATCGATGAGAGAGACATTGATCAGCTGCCTCTTGCACGCCCCCTACTGGGGATGAGCCCGCAGCCAAGGTACATGCCCTTGACCGGAATCGAACCCGGGACCCTTCAGTCCGCAGTCCGATGCTCTATCCACTGAGCCAAACCGGTCTCGGCACATGTACTGTTTTTCAAACTGTAGTCTATGAACCACAGCGGTCCTGAGGACAGTTCAGTGGGCTGTGACCAGCTCTCTTCGTCCCTCCCTTCTTTCCTTGCTTTCAATGAACTAGAGTAGACAGGAGAGGCTAGAGTAGAAAATAAAATTGTGTAACCAATAAGGATACATATTTTGGGGGAAACACTCTTCTACAGATTTACTGTATGATGACTTAAAATTAATTTCTTCAGGTAATTCATGGTGACAGTATTTGGAAAGCTACTGGTCTAAGGAGATATTTGAAGTTGTGGGTTACTCATTTCCAGTCCCCAGGGTTTATCAGTCCCACTCCCCTGATGTTAGTGTGGGTTTCAGTCTTTCCGTGGGCCCACACACAAGCATGGGTTTCTGTGGAAGTCATGTATACTTGAAACAAGGTCAGAGAAGAGCAAACAAGAGTGAGATCACTTATAAAACTTCACTTTTGGAGTTGTTTAGAAGAGACCATGCGGCTGAATTCGTTGTTCAACGTCAGGCATGTAGCAGGAATTAGGTCTATGTGACACTGAAGATGTGCCTAGCACTATTTAAATAATGCTTTTTTCTTAAAATTTACAATACAATTGACATTCAAAATGTAAATCTCCTAGAATAACCTAAATAGAGAAAATTCTGTGATTTGAATAAAATTTCAGATCCTCTGTTAATAATTTTTTTCTACCCCTCCTCTGACTTTTTCTACAAAAATTTTTTTTCCTGTTTTTGAGAGCCTTGTGGTTAAAGCAGAGATGGAAATTTTCTGGGAAAAGATCTGCAAAATTAATTCCTTAGAATAAATTGGGATAGAGCACTCGGCTCTCAGGCCCAGATCTTGTCTAAAAAAAAAAAAATGAATGAGCTAAAGTTATTGACCAGACAAAAGGTTTCCCTTAAGTGCTCTGTAAATATAAAGCAGAATAACGGGCCCTTACTGACCATCTTACACTCTATTCTGTACTCCCTTTCACACATACAGTGCCGGGAATGCTTTCGGAAATTCACTGTGTTGGAAGTTGGTATGTTGTGGAGAAATCATTGTGTTAAGGATAGAGTGCCTGCAGGAGAAATTCAGTGTTTTATAGGTGCACCCCTGATCTGGCCTATCGGTTTCTTAAACAGCTTTGTCAAGATATGATTCAGATGGTTAAAGTGTGCAGTCCAGTGGTTTTCAGTACTTCACAGTTGTGCATTCATCACTATAATCAACGTTTTTATTAGCCACTAAAGAACCCTGTACTCCCAATTCTACCCTAGCCATAGGCCACCACGAATCTGTCTTCTGTCTCCATAGTTTTGCTTATCCTGGACATTTTATAACAACAGAATCATATAATATGTGGTAATTTGTGACTGACTTCTTTCATTGCACATGCGTTCCAGGTTCATCCATGTGGTAGCATGTATCAGTACTTCATTTCTTTCATTTCTGAACTGGTGGCCCAGTGTGCGATACTGCGCACAGCGGGCCGCCCGCCGCTTCTGCGGGAGCCTTTGGGAGGGAGCGTGCCGCTTCCACGGGAGCCACGCAGCTTCTGCAGGAGGCGGGAGCCAGGAGCGCCGATTCCACGGGAGTGGGAGGCTGGTGTGCTATTGTGGGCGCCCCTGCCAGGGATGGCGGGGGAAGAGATCAGGAGTCAGAGGTGCGGTCTGCGGCTACCCCCAAGGCTGCGTCTTCTCCCCGTCCAGTCAGCCTTCCCCTCCCTCTGGGGGTGCGGGGACTGAGGTAGGGTGTCCGTGCAGGGGGATTGGAAGAGCTCCCCGTGGCCACTTCCACTTTCTCCTTTACAGTCCAGGCTCCTGTGAGGCGCTCTCCTCAGACCCCCAGGAACTTGGCTCTGGCCGACCCACCCCTCTGTGGCTCCCTGCGGCCTCCACTCCACTCTGCTCTCCCCAGCTGCCCACCTGTCAGGAGGCTGCTGGGGCACCCTGCTGCGGCAGCTCGGTCCTAGGGCAGGGGTTGGGGTGTGGGGAGCAGCTCCAGTAAAGTTTAGTAAATCCCAGGTCAACGTTGGAATTTGGCTGCGGGGCCATGGGGGAGTCTGCCTGGGTGGGTTGAAATCAGGCTAGACTCAGAGTCCCACCCTGTAGGCCCTGTAGGGTGAATGATTGTGATGTGATGGTGTCCCAGATAATTTGCATATTCCTATATATAAAATATTCCATTATATGGATATATCACATTTTGTTTACTTATTCATCAGTTAATGGGCATTTGGGTTTCTACTTTTTTGGCCATTATGAATAATATTCCTATATATAAAATATTTCATTATATGGATATATCACATTTTGTTTACTTATTCATCAGTTAATGGGCAATTGGGTTTCTACCATTTTGGCCATTATGAATAATATTCCTATATATAAAATATTTCATTATATGGATATATCACATTTTGTTTACTTATTCATCAGTTAATGGGCATTTGGGTTTCTACTTTTTTGGTCATTATGAATAATAGTGCTAAGAACATTTGTATGGACAAAAATTTCAACTCTCTTGGGTGTATAGCTAGGAGTGGAATTGCTGGATCATATGGTAACTCTATGTTTAACCATCTGAGGAGCATCAAAATAGCTGCCCTATTTTACACCCCACCAGGTGTGTACGAATGATCCCATTTCTTCACATCCACACTAACACTCTGTCTTTTTTATCTTAGCCATCCTGGTAGATATGAAATACTATCTCATGCTTTTGATTTGCATTTCTTCAGTGACTTTTCATTTGCTTCTTGGCCATTTGTATATCTTCCTTGGGTCCTACCTGTTTTTAGTTGGCACGGGAGGATGGCAATATCTGTAATCTGTCCAATTCTTATGGAGAGTGCTTTTCCTCAAACCTTTCCACTTCTCTGACCTAGTGAAATCTACTTGTGCATTAGAGAATGTTTGGGTGAAGTAACCATCCTTTTAAAACACAGTTATAGTAAAGCCATAGCTCAACCATAGGCTGTTTTTAAAAGAATAATCTTACAAACGTTCTGAACTTGTGCCTTTGTAAAAAGAAATGAAAACTTTGTAAGGAGTCAGGGAGAGAAGGGAGTTTTGTGAGCCTCCATAAGTGGGGACAGGTGATATATTTATCTAGTTTCTTCTAACCTCTCTGGAAGCCTGGACAAAGGAGTACATCCTTTATTTTGTGTCTTTTTTACTATGCTTTTTTTTAGACCATATATTTTTAAAGATGCATTTTCCCTCCTCTGTTTTTGGAGAGGTAATTATTGTAGGTAACTACTGTAGTACCTTTATATCTTATTATCTTTTCATTCATCTAATTAAAAATTTGACTATATTGTAATAGTTTTTAAACTGGCAAACTAAATTTCATGTTTATGCTTTCCTTTTTATTTATTTCCTTTCCTTCTCCACATGGAGACAATATTTCTCTACTGACACAATGAGAGTAAAAACCTTAAAATGTTAGAAGGTAATATACAAGTTCTTGAGGTATAGAATTTGAGTATCAGTCTCTCTTCACCTGAAAGAACACCTTTCCAGCAGCCTTTACTCCATATTTGAAGCACATAAACCATTTCATGGGGGCATTTGCACAATGAATTATGTGCTGTGTACCTCTTCTATTGTTTAAGGACAGTGCACCTTGTTGCTAAGTGGTCTTTTCAGATGTGTCTTCCTAAAATAGAATTTCTTTGAAGAGGCTGGTGAAGGCCAAGAAGAGGTCATTGTGAGCTCTGATTTCATTATGCTTTTGTGAGATTGCTCGGCTTCCTTGCTTTTTCACTTAGTGTCTTGTTTTCAGTTGGACAGAGGTGCTTACAGTATTCATTTCAGTCTCTGTGCCATCAGCCTCCCTTGCACTCTGCTCCTCCCCCACAGATGTTTGTACATAATGTAAAGCTTTGCAAATAGGTGGCCTCTTTTGGTAACATCTCATATTTGACATAGGACCAGCATTTATGGATTTGTTGGATTCTCTTCAAAGAACTGAGCTCCCTCAGAAATCGTGATTTTGTTTCATGACCTCTCATAACAGTAATTGAAGTTCTGACATCTCTTGCAGCTGAGGGATAAATTGGATAAATGCCTTTGGCTTGTTTATTTTGTAGCTTCAGTGAAAGAAGTGGAAGTTGCCTATGAATCAGGAATTTAAATCTCAGCTATCTTTTTTTTTCTGTGATGGTACATAGTTCAAAGGTTTTTTTTTTTTTTTTTTTTTAAAAACAAGTGCATTACCAAGCAGAATGATGAAATACTTAAAAATATAGATATATTTTATTGATTTTTTTTACAGAGAGGAAGGAAGAGGGATAGAGAGTTAGAAACATTGATGGGAGAGAAACACCAATCAGCTGCCTCCTGCACAGCCCCCACTGGGGATGTGCCCTCAACCGAAGTACATGCCCTGGACCGGAATCGAACCTGGGACCCCTCAGTCTGCAGGCCAACACTTTATCCTCTGAGCCAAACCAGTCAGGACAAGGAATGATGAAATACTTATTAGTTATAATTATGTAAACTATAGCATATAAGTTAATCTAATATAAATTATTAGAAATAGTTGTAAGGAAAATAAATATTATCAAGCCAATTCCTTGGGCTTGTCTGCCCTTTATGAGGGCTAGGGGGAGAGAAAGGGAGAAAAGACTAGTTACCCTCCAAGTTTTCTGTTATTTTACATCACTTGTTCCTGGGAGTCATAGGAAAGCTGTGCCCAGGAAGTCCGTCCTTCCTTCCTTCCTTCCTTCCTTCCTTCCTTCCTTCCTTCCTTCCTTCCTTCCTTCCTGTTGTTTATTGTGGTATGATTTACATGACATACAATTTATAATTTATATCATTCAGTGATATTAAGTAACTTTACACTTTTTTCACCATCTGAAACAGTCTCTATATCTATTAAAAACAACTCCCTATTTTCATTTCTCCCTCCTTCCACATCCCAGCAACCACCCTTCTACTTTCTTTCTCTATGAATTTATCTATTGAAGGTGACATGTAAATGGACTTATATAGTATTTGTTCTTTTGTGACTGGCTTATTTCATTTAGCATAATGTCCTGAAAAGTTTATCCATGTTGTAGCTTGTATCAAAGTATCCTTCCTTTTCAAGGCTGAATGATATCCCATTGTATGTAGATACCACATTCCATTTATCTGTTCATCTTTTGATGGACATTTAGGTTGCATCCCTCTTTTGGCTATTGTGAGTAATGCTGTTGTGAACATGGGTGTACACATATCTTTTAAAACTCTGCTTTACATTCTTTTGGGTACCTACCCAGAAGTGGACTTGGTGGGTCATGTGGTAATTCTTTATTTAATTTGTGAGGAATTACCAAACTCCGCTGCACCATTCACATTTCTACCAGTAAGTTGGTTTTCCTAACCCAAACTTTTCTTCCCTTAGGAGAGCTGTTTTATTTTAAAAGCTTTTCACTTGGTCTAGTGCCAAAAAAGAGAAGGATTCTTCTTTCTTTTCAAAGACCGAGCACCTTTTGAAAGACCACCCCCTCAGTTCTGTGGAGCCCACTTTGTCGCTTCCACTTCCTTTACTTGGCCAGGTGTCAAGCACCCCCAGGGGCTGTTTGCCTCCCTATATTCTAGCACCAACATGGAGACACCTATGTAATTTTGCCTTCAACTTTTGAGAACATTTAACTCCCACTATGTTAGCAGTAGACTTGACTTCAATATTTTGTGTGCTCATGACTTTAGAAATATGCTTTTTAGCAAAGTTAATTTGTTTCACCACAGTGGTAGACAGGGGCACAGAGTGTATCTCTCCTAGGGGTCTAAGACTCCTGTCTGTACCAATGTTCTCTGGGCTACCTGTCATCTCTGTTCACTTAGAGATGCTACTGGTCCTAGCATTTCAAAGTGTTTTGAGATGGGGATGATAAATGACGGATAAATTTAGATATGCATAAGTCTATCCATCCTGTTCCCCTCATCAAAATTTAAGGTTCATGTTCTTGAAATATCCAATGGCCGGCTGGCCTCATGGCCCCCAACTGCCCTTTCCTGCCAGCATGATGGCCCCCAACTGCCCTTGCCTGCTGGCCTCATGGCCCCCAACTGCCCTCCCCAGGTGGTCTCCCTGAAGGTCTCCTGATCTAATTAGCATATTACCCTTTTATTAGTATAGATTTAAACTTGACAGTGTTATGAGGTGGGTAGAGTAGATTCCCTCCCCCACCATACCATGTTTAATAACAGCTTTATTCACTCTTGGGGCCACTCTACAGAAACTGTATGGATTTAGCCCCAACATTTTCTTTGGATGTTGAGACTAATGATACCACACAGACCACCCCTCTGCCCCAAGAGAGTGTGCACACGTTTATTACTCATATAATGAGACTCTCTCGGAAGAGCAAGGATATTCCCAAGCAGGTCCTAAAATGGCTTAGAAGATCAAGGAAAGGAGTCTGGTTTGGGGGTTTCGTGGTGGTGAGGGGTGAGGCTGGGTAAGTGGTTTGACATTCCCGCTGGCACTGAAGGAGGGAAGCACCTGGAACTTCCTTTCAGCTTGTACAGATGTGGGACAGAGGGAAAGAAAGAGGGAGTGACATAAAAGCTTTCACAGTGAAACATCAAAAATGGAGTCAGGTTTTGTATTACATTCACATACCATAGCATTCACCTTTTATATTTTTGTTGTTTTAAAATTTCTTTTTTCTTTTTCTTTTTTCATGTACTGATTATTACATATGTGTCCTTATCCCTCCATTGCCCTCTCTCCCCCCACTTATGCCCTCCCCCCGCACCCCTCCCCCCCCCCCCCCCCCCCCGGTGTCTGTGTCCACTGGTTAGGCTTATATGCATGCATGCATACAAGTCTTTTGGTTGATCTCGCCCCCTTACCTCACCCTTCCCTACCTTCCCTCTGAGGTTTGACTGTCTGATTGATGCTTTTCTGTCTCTGGATTTGTTTTTGTTTGTCAGTTTATATTGTTCCACAAATGAGTGAGATCACCTTTTAAAAGTGTTCAATCCAGTATTTTTTAGTATATTCATAGACTACATAGTATGTATAGATAATGTAGATGTTATAAACACTGTCTAATTTCTGAACATTTTCATTATTCCTGAAAGAAACTCTGTATCCATTAGCAGCCAGTCCCCATTTCTTCCCAGTCCCTGGAAACCACTAATCTATTTATAATCTTTTTGGATTTGCCAGTTGAGGACATTTCATTGAAATGGAAGCATATAATACAAGATCATTTGTGACTGGCTTCTTTCACTAAGCATGGCATTTTTCAGATTCATCCATATTGTAACATGTATCAGCACTTTATTCCCTTTAATGGCTAAATAATATTCCTTTGTGTGGCTCTACTAGTTTGTCATATTAAAAGATGATGGAGTTGGACCATCTAAGGGTGAGGTGGTGATGGAAGCATCAGGAGAAGAAGACATAGGCTTGGCTCTTATAAGGGAGTGAAGGGGGACATCCAGCCTTTGGAGTTGTGTAAATTAGAGATAACATTTAAAGATGTGAGAGTAAACATGATCTCTAAAGTGAAATATGTGATTTGTAGGTGGCTGAACTGGTTGTCAATAGATAGCATTCATCTGTTCCTGTCCTCTGATGGAATTCATGCTAATTATTATTTTATCTAAGATCATTCTGATGCAGAAAAGTTAGCGAAACCAAACACACATTTTGAATGATTTATTTTGTCATGCTCCTATTAGCAAGAAACCCACTTTTTGGCCTTGTTGAATCCTTTGCTCTAAATATTTTCTGGTATTTTTCTTGCTTACAAATTTTGTTAGTTTGAAAATGATTAGTATTTAAAATTGGTACAGTTGCTGAAATACTTATTAATGTATCTCTAGGAAACATTTCCTTTTCCTCTGAATGATGGTTGGAAAATTGTTCCATTCTCTCCCATTGTTCTAAATATTAATGTAGAGCTTTTAAAGTAAATCAGATATACACCAGTAGCTTCAAATTTGCTTGGTTATCATTTATACTGCTTCATAAGTTCAAACATAATCTTTTGCACCTCAAATAATGTTCTCTGGCTTTTACACCTAGCATGTGTAAAATAGGTAATGATAATACATTAAGTTTTTAATTTCTAAGTACCATTTTTAATTTCTAGGTACCGTCTTTATTTATATTCAATGAACTATTGTAAATGGTTTCTCTTGTAATATAGAAGGTAGGTTAATTGGTGAATTTTCTGAATTTCCAAAACAGACAATTTATCCTATCTGTTTAATGTTTTATAGTCTCTAGTATTCAGTTTCTGTGTAGACGTGTTTCCATATAATTATATGCCAGCATTGTGATGTTGCATGAAGATTATGTCTTCTGATGTTAGGTCTTGGGTGTAATCTTGAATACTGTTGCTCTGTATTAACAGAATAACCATTCTGAAGCAGAACATTCTAGGCCACATATAATTCCTCTATGGGCGTGTGTGTGTGTTTCATGTGGCCAGTATTTCTACTCCTTTGATCTCCTGTGGCTATTGCATTTTTGCATTAAAATGCAGGAGATAGTCAAAGCCTAGATTTTTGCTTATCTATGGAGCCTCATCGGTAAACTAGCCATAGAAAACAAATTTGGGGATTATGTGACTGCATGCATGCTGTTTTCTAGAGAGCTACTTTGACTATATTACACAGGTTTCTGTTACTAACTGTAGGTACTCAGTCATTCCAATCCAATCTAACTTTGAAATCTATAGATAGAAAATGAAAATCCTCATTGCCTTATAAAATAAGGAAGGCTATTAGAACAGCTCTTTAAAGAGCAATCACTTCTTCCCAGATGCAAGGTATAGGTGGAAGGGGTTGACCTCTGCCTTTTTACATAATTCTCCCTTCATTTTTTAGAAGGAAAATGGCAAGAGTCAACTTAGCATTTATTAGTGACAAGCTTCTCTAATTAGCCACCCACAGTTACACATAAGGTAGCATAATGTCAGTGAGTTCAGTCTGCAGTAGAAGCACCTGGAATACTTATGCACAACAGCTATAACCTTGTTGCCTGTAGGACTTCATTGTGTATTTACCATTGCATACTGAGGTGTGCTGCTTCTAAAGGACCAGGTAATTCTGTATCCATGTTCTCATTTGCATACTCTTTATCTATGTTCTCATCTGCATGGTTGGGTACCAGAGATGGGAGAATCCTTTTAAGCAGTGTAAACTTGCTAGCCCTCTCTCTAGCAAAGAGTAGAAGTGGACAGAAGTCATGATCAACACAGCAGTTTTGTATTCCCTTGTGGTTTGCTGTCAGCAAGCTATAACCACACATGCAAATGGTTGTTTGAAGTGGGCTTACACATGTTTCCATAGCAGCAGTCATCTTAGTGATTTCACTCGTTTTTTGGACTTTTTCTCCTCTCTTTTGCTTCTCTGTTCCTTGCTGATACAGGGTTAAACAAACAGCATAATTTAGGTCTAGGAAAGGGATGTTTGCTAATATAGATGCTAGGCTAAGCATTCTGGGAGTGTGATTTCTTGCAGCAGATGAACATTCTTTGTGCCTTCCAGCGGTATCTGCAGCAGGGTGGCTGTCTGGTACCATCTTTTTCATTTTGGGCAGGTTCTGAGATTCAGAACAATCCCAAGCAAATCTCAGGAGCCGGCAGTTTCCCAGTAGCCACATGCAAATCTTCTGCTTATTTGTTTTTTGGTATTAACAGTGAAGCAATCTACTGGAAAAAGCGATACTTTAAAGGTTTTGGTGCATCTGAGGTGTGTCATCTTGCGTTTGCACCACCCCTCCTGTGTTATACTCGGAGCCTGGATTTTTTTTTTTTTTTTTTTTTGGCCAGGCTGTTGGGCAGGAGCAGATTCTAGTGAGACAGCTCGGAGCTTCCCTTCTGTTCTGGTGCCGGCAGCTGCCTGTCATGAAGATGGTACAGTGGGAGCCTGCTCTGAAGAGCCAAGGAAGATGATGTGGAAATGGAGTAGAGGCTGCTAGAAATCTGAGCATCCACACCTCAGGGATGGGTTGCACTACTAGTGTGATTCTGTTTAAAGGCATCCGCACCGTTTTTGAAAGAAACTGTGCTTATATGTGCAAACAGCAAGGCGAGAATAATGCCCTTGAATATACAGCATACAATTGGACAAAAGAAGATTCAGAACTATTGATCTCCTACTATCTGGTAAATGCTGTTTTGCTTAATTTATAAGTGGTTTGGTGGTGTTAAAAAAAAAAACCACTAGTCTTTACTTGTAAAGCTACTATGTTTATTTCTATATATGTATAGTCTGTGTGGTATAAATGAGTAATTAGTGGCCTTCAGTTTAAATTAGGAGGTGCCCATTTGTCTGTGTGAGAATGTTAGGTATTAAAGCTAAAAGCACACGGAGAAAAGATGGAGTAAGATATTTGATTACAGAACAGTTTTCTAAGTTAGCATTATGAACTTAACATGATCTTGGTATCGTCCCAGAAATAATACTTGGTAAAGTGTATATTTAGGCTATTAGACATTGAACCCTCTTCAAATGGTAGAGAATTATTCAGTCCCTTTACATCTTAATCTTCTACTTGGGCCAGCTTTTTCTTACTAATGGCTTGGGGTCAGTTCTTTGGTTCAGGGGAGACATTCAAGGGGAGCAAGAAAGAAACTGTAATGGGTATAAGACAAATATAGCTTTATTATTTTAATTTCAATTCAGTATACTGTTTTTGGATGTAATGTTTTACTCCCTTTACAATGCTTGAGGAGGTGTCGGTCACAGATGGGTGTGCCTCGCTACCGCCTTCCAACAAATTCCAGGCTCACGAGGAAGCTACATACAGCTCTCCTCCTCCCTCAGGACGCCTTGCCATTTGTCCTTCTGTTCTTATCACAGTTTTTGTCAAAATGAGTGAGAACAGTACACGTGAGAGTTGCTGTGTCTGAGTCTAGCCAGCAGTTACTTGGTATGGTGAGGGCGAGGTGTGCCAAAACCCCAAACCTTTCCTGGTTATTAGGCTGCCCTCTGAGATTGAAAGGGAGTGCTGGTGTGCTGTGTGAATCTCGGGATCAGATCGGGTCATCCCACCCTTTCAGGGCCCCCTGAGAGGGTGTGTTTTGTGGAGGGCTTATGTGACTTGAGCTCTCTAAAACTTGGAAGGAATGGATCACATCACTGGCGCATCAGATGCATTTTGGAAAGCAGTGTTATGTGTGGGTATGGAATTTAAGTGGTGGTGTATTAACTATTAAATATTTTAAACCCTAATGTATTTTGGAATGGGTTTTTGAGAATAACTGGTATTAGAAATGAGAAGGACTAGCTCATTACAGCATCTGTCCCATTAGTGTGATCCATAACCCTGACAGCCCTGGGATGGCTTGACTAGCAATGGCGACGCCTCTCCCACGGTACTAGCGTCTGCTCCCTCGGGCCACGCTAACTTGTCTTTGGTTAACCCACTTTTGAGAGACTGCTTGTTTTTCTTTTTGTTTTACTGCATGAGGAAACCGTAACCTCTCAGGGGCTTTCTAGGTGCTCTGGACAGCATTTGGGGACACTCCTGTGTGTTGAGTCAGATGCTCTCTGCCCACCACCCTTGCCTGCACCAGCAGGAAAGTTGTATGAGCATGCATACATGTGAAAGATGCACCCTCAGAACTAGTCTAGCTGCTTCTGGCCTTGACCCTATGACTTCTTTTCCATGTGGGCCACAATGGCCTTCCTTTGAAAGGGGAAATCCATCTGATTTCCATCAGATGGATTTCCTCTCTGCTCAGATCAGATCCAGCATCCTTACAGTGGTCTCTAGGTCTGTCCCCAGCATGCCCTCCTCTACCTCCTCCTCATTTCCATTCTTCTCCTCATACTTCTCACTCTCTCCTCATTCCTCACTTTGTTCCAGCCTTTGAGGCTGCCTCAGTGTTCTCTCCTGGGATACTTCTACCCAAGGGTTGACTCTTTTTTAATTTTAATTTTTCTTATTGAATTTATTGGGGTTACGTTGGTTAATAAAATATATAGGTTTCAGGTGTACAATTCTATAATACATCATGTGTGTTCACCACCTAAGTTAAGTCTCCTTCCATCACCATTTATTGCCCCTTTCCACCACCCCGATACCCTTTTCCTCTGGTAATCATCATACTGTTGTCTGTGTCTGTGAGTTTTTGATTTGTTTTGTTTAATCCCTTCATCCTTTTCATCCAACCCCACAATCCCTCTCCTCTCTGTCAGTCTGTTCTCTATGAGTCTGTTTCTATTTTGTTAGTTTATTTTGTTCATTAGATTCCACATGTGAGTGAAATCATATGGTACTTGTTTTTCTCTGACTAGCTTATTTCACTTAGCATAACGCTCTCTAGGTCTATCCATGCTGTCGAAAAAGGTAATATTTCCTTTTTTTTATGGCCAAATAGTATTCCATGTGTAAATGTACCACAGCTTTTTTTGTTGTTGTTAATATTTACCAAAGGATATTTTTCCATTAATTTTTAGAAAAAGTGGAAGGGGAGGAGAGACAGAGAAACATTGATGCAAGAGAGACACATCAATTGGTTGCCTCCCACATGTGCCCTGACTAGGGCCAGGATGGAGCCTGCAACCAGGTACCTGTCCTTGTCTGGAATTGAACCTGCCAATGTTTGGTCCTTGGGATGACACTCTATGCACTGAGCCAAACCAGCTAGGGCTGTATCCACTTATCTACTGATGGGCACTTCGGCTGCTTTCAAATCCTGGCTATTGTCAATAATGCGACAATGAACATAGGGCTACACATATTTTTTTTTTTCAAATTAATGTTTTGGATTTCTTTGGATATATCCCCCAAAGTGGAATTGCTGGGTCATAAGACAGTTCCATTTTTAATTTTTTGCGCTACCTCCATACTGCTTTCCACAGTGGTTGCACCAATCTGCATTCCCATCAACAGTGAGTGTGTGAGGGTTCCCTTTCTCCACATCTTTTCCAGCACTTGTTGATTTATTGATGATAGCCATTCTGACAAGTGTGGGGTGACATCTCATTGTGGTTTTAATTCTCATTTCTCTGATGATTAGTGATTTAAATATCTTTTTATATGCCTTTTGGCCATTTGTATGTCTTCTTTGGAGAAATCTCTATTCAGGTCCTTTGCCCGTTTGTTAATTGGGTTGTTTGTTTGTTTGCTTTTAGTGTTGAATTTTATAAGTTGTTTATAAATTTTGGATATTAAGCCCCTGTCAGATGTATTGGCAAATATGTTATCCCATTCAGTGGGCTGTCTTTTCATTTTGTTGATGGTTTCTTTTGCTGTGCAAATACTTTTTTGTTTGATGTAGTTCTATTTGTTTACTTTTCTTTTTTTCCCCCCTTGCCCAAAGCAATATATCAGAAAATATATCTTAGCCACCTCTTCATTTGACTAGTAAAAGAAAGCTTAGGCCCTGGCCAGATGGCTCAGTAGGTGGGAACATTATTCCGTACACAAAAAGGTTGGTTGCAGGTTCTATTCCAGATCAAGGTACATACCTCGGTTGCAGGTATGGGAGGCAACCAGTTGATCTCTCTTTCTCTTTCTCTCTCTCTAAAATTAATGAAAACATATACTCAGGTGAGGATTAAAAAAAAGAAGGAGAAGAAAGCTTAGTTCCAAACTTTTGACCAAATTCTAACAGCTACATAGACTGTTGCAAATGATTTTTTATTTAATTTTTATCAAATGATTTTTTATATTCCTTTTTAACTTTGCTTTTTATTTTTCGTGCATTACTGTTTTATTATAGTCTGTTATGTTCTCATCTTCTTTTTAAAAATATTTTAAAATCTTTTTTGTGTATGTATTCATGTAAATCACATTAAATCCTTTGGGGTTTAAAGGCAAAGTATAAATTAATAAGTCAATAGAGAACTACATAGTAAAGAAAAAGCCTTTCTGCAACATTAAGTTTGGCTCTAAAGCAAAAACCAGATGTGCTGAGTGCAGACTTTGGCTTTGTAAGGCAGTCTTGTACAGGAAGCTCCCTTTTATTAATATACATAAATGGCATGAATCAGCCCCATGGTGGCTGATTTTCCTCTGGGAAATAGGCTTATGTGGCAATTGTGGACTGACTGAATTTCAAGTGCATTGCACTTAAATTTTGACTAGTAATTCTGCAACAGACGGGAAGGCTGAGTTGGGATAGATTTTATTCCTGAGTATAGATTTTTCCTAAAACCTCCTTTTTCTAATTAATTGAATGTATTAGTTTACCTCATTCAGAAAACTACTTAAGTGCTTTTTTATGTGCTGGGTGTACAGAAGTGATGAGGAAGCTCACGTCCCAATTGGGGGCAGGCTTACATACAGATCTCACAGGGCACTGTTCGTTAGAGGGCCTGAAGGCATCAGGCTAGGCGTTTTCTATGAGGAGTGGCAGCTTGAATTGAGACAAAATGCTTATAAATTCCTTTTTCCTTGTCTGTGATGGGCCTTGCCTTATTGGCTAGGACTCTTTTCCAGCTAGCCATAGAATCATCCCCTCTCTTATCATGTCTATGGAAGAATTGAGGAGCTCTGGGATTATCCTGCCCCATGTCTCATTCTGCTGATTTTACCTGAAGCTGAAGAAGTCCCTCAGTTATAACCTTGATAGCAGCTAGGACCCTACTGGCAGCTGCATAAGAGCAATAATGAAAGCAAACTGCTAGAAGTCAGACGGGGTGAAAGCAAACTGTCTTTCCCTCAATTTTGTGGGTGTGCCATCCTAAAATAGAAAAACTCAGGGTCACCGAAACCAGTTTGGCTCAGTAGATAGAGCATTGGCCTGCAGACTGAAGGGTCCCAGGTTCTATTCTGGTCAAGGGCATGTACCTTGGTTGTGGGCACATCCCCAGTAGGGGGTGTGCAGGAGGCAGCTGATTGATGTTTCTCTCTCATCGATGTTTCTGATTTTCTATCCCTGTCCCTTCCTTTCTGTAAAAAATCAATAAAGTATATTAAAAAAAAAAAAGAAAAGAAAAACCCAGGGTTTGTAACATCCAAAATGGCCGAAAGCTCAACTGACTGCCACTGCTATGGATGCTGGACCCAGCACTGACTGCCTGATGAAGATCAGGCCCAAAGAGAGGCCTGGAGAGAGAAGCAGGGTATTATCCATAACCTCTATGACAGCTATTGATCAGCACTTGCCTCTCTCTTGCTCTCTGGGTCAGGCCAGCAGCTGGCCTCTCTTTCTCTAGGGCTTCCTCTGGGGCTGCTGATCAGCCCTACCTCTCTGATAAGGCCTGTTGATAGGCCTGGAGACACTGAATGACATAGAAACTGACCAATCAGAACCAAATATGGGTGAAGTGTGAGGAGCCAATGGCTGCCTAGGAGGAAGAGCTTTTAACACTGACTGGCATAGAAACTGACCAATCAGAACCTAATCTGGGTAAACTGCAAAGGCAGAACCTAAGATGGGGCCTGAGGAGGCGTTTTAAGGGCAACAGCTGTTTGGTGTAAGCTGTAAAAGAAAGCAGATCAATATTTTAATGACTGGTTTGGCAGTATAGTACATATGGCTGGCTATCAGTCCAGATATAGCGATTATGTATTTTTGTCTTCCAAGAGCATCTCCTTCTGATGAAAAAGGCTCCCCCCTACCCCCATTTAAACAATCCTATCCTATATAATCTATCCTACTAAAAGGCTGATATGCTAATTAGACCAATTCAACCAGCTATCTTCCAGATGTCTGACTTTCTTCTGGACAATGCCGTGGTGTTGGGGGCTGAGGCAGAGGCCATTAGAGGCAATCAGGTCAGCAGGGGAGGGCAATTGGGGATGAGATCAGGCTGGCAGGGGAGGGCAGTTGGTGGCAAAATCATGTCCGCAAGGGGTCGGGGCGTTCGGGGTGAGATCAGGCTGGCAGGGGAGAGCTTTTGGGGGCAAGACCAAGACAGCAGGGGAGGGCAGTTTGGGGCAATCAGGCAGGCAGGCAGGCAGGCAGAGGGGTTAGAGGCAATCAGACAGGCAGGCAGAGGCAGTTAGAGGTGATCAGGCAGACTGGCAAGTGAGTGATTAGGAGCCAGATTGCGGCCCCAGAGTTAGGGCCTAAACTGGTGGTCAGACATTCACCAAGGAGTCCCCGATTGAAGAGGGTGCAGGCTGGGCTGAGGGAACCCCCCACCTCCACGCAAATTTTGTGCACCAGCCCACTAGTGTTAAAATAATATAGTGATAATTTTACCCATTCTAAATTAATATTTCATTTTGTTTACCTCCTTAGAGCTTTAGAGTTTTCTTCATGGTTCTGCTATTAAAATATTTGCTACACATCATCAATGTATACTCAGCCTTTACTACTGTATGTATAAAATTTTATCTGATCACCTAGACATTTGTAATTTAAAAACCTGTTGGCTGTGAAAATCCTTTGATTTATCACATATTTATTTAATAGTCATTTATTGAATATTTGCAAAGGGAAGAAGAGATGAAGGTGCTATGATATCTGGCCCTTAGGAGCCTACAGCCCTGCTTGTTTGTGTCTATGTGTGTCAGGAGGTGGGCATGGGTGGGATGGCAGGCATGGAGTGGAGGTGGTAAGGGGAGATGGTGGTATAACCAATGACAAGTGGTCAGTGAAAAATGGTATAATATCTATCAGCTTAAAACAGTTAGGAAAGTAAAAGCTGGATCTTGATGATTTTAAGGTGTTCTCTTCATAAGTATTTCTTTTTCTTTTTTAAAAAATTTATCTTTATTGTTCAGAGTATTACAGATGTTCCCTTCCCTTCCCAAGAGACCCCCTCTATCCCACCACTCCCACAAACTTAGTGATTTGTTTTTTTTTTAAAATAAATCTTTATTGTTCAGATTATTAAAGATGTTCCTGTTTTTTCCCCCCGAAGCTGCCCTCCATTCGATTCCCACCCTACCCTCTGCCCTTACCCCTGCCACTGTCCTCCTCCATAGGTGTAATATTTTTGTCCAATCTCTTCCCGCACCCCCCACACCCTCTTCCCCTGAGAATTGTCAGTCCACTCCCTTTCTATGCCCCTGATTCTATTATAATTACTAGTTTGTTCTGTTCATCAGATTTTTTATTCACTTGATTTTTAGATTCATTTGTTTATAGATATGTATTTGTTGTCACTTTGTTGTTCATAATTTTTATTTTTACCTTTTTCTCCTTCTTCCTTTTCTTAAAGAATGTCCTTCAGCATTTCATATAGTCCTGGTTTGGTGGTGATGAACTCCTTTAGCTTTTTCTTGTCTGTGAAGCTCTTTATCTGTCCTTTAAATGATAGCTATGCTGGGTAGACTAATCTTGGTTGTAGGTTCTTGCTATTCATCACTTTGAATATTTCTTGCCACTCCCATCTGGCCTGCATAGTTTCTGTTAGAAATCAGCTGACAGTTGTATGGGCACTTCCTTGTAGGTAACTAACTGTTTTTCTCTTGCTGCTTTTAAGATTCTCTCTTTGTCTTTTGCCCTTGACATTTTAATTATGATGTGTCTTGGTGTGGTCCTCTTTGGATCCCTCTTGTTTGGGGTTCTATGCGCTTCCTGGACTTGAAAGTCTATTTCTTTCACCAGGTAGGGGAAGTTTTCGGTCATTATTCTTCAAATAGGTTTTCATTGTCTTGCTCTCTCTCTTTTTCTGGCACCCCCATAATTCGGATGTTGGTACGTTTGAAGTTGTCCCTGAGGCTCCTTACACTATCTTCATATTTTTGGATTTTTTTTTTCCAGTTGGGTGTCTTTTGCTTTCTTGTATTTCAAATCTTTGACTTGATTCTTGGGATTCTATAGTCTAATATTGAATTTCTGTATATTATCCTTTATTTCAGTCAGTGTATGCTTAATTTCTGACTGGTTCTTTTCCTTTTTTTTTTTTTTGGCATTCTCACTAAGATTCTTGAAGGTCTCACTAAGTTCCTCAGAGGTTTCTAGAAGATTCTTGAGTAATCTTAATCTTATAACTAGTTTTGAACTCTATATCCAGTCATTTGCTTTCCTCCATTTTTTTGTTATTTATGACATGTTTCTTTGTGCATTTTGGCTGCTTCCCTTGTTGATAGAGTGGCCTTGTGTGCTAGGTGTTCTATAGGGCCCAGTGGCTCAGCTTCTCCAATCACCTGAGATGGACACTCTTGGTGCACCTCTTTGTGGCCTAGGTGCACAGTCGCAGTCTTGTTATAGTTAAGCCTTAATTGCTGTTGGTATCACTGGGAGAAATTGACATTCAGGCCAATTGGCTGTGAGTACCAGCTGTGTCTACAATGGGAGAGCTTCTGTGCTGGAGACACCTTATGGGGCAGGACTTGCTTCAGTGGGGCTTTGGTGCTCACTGAGTCTGCCCCTTGAGTGTGTCCCTTATGGATGTGAAGAGTTGTAATCTGGATGGTCTCACACTGACCACTGGGTACAGTAGCTCTTGGATATCCAAAGAGGTGCAAAGTTAGCCACTGCCTGAGGCCATTCAGAAGGAGCTACAGCAAGATCTGCAGGATCCCTCTTCTTTGTTTGGGGTTTGGAAGTGCCCAGATGAGGCCCAGCTGTGAAGCAATACAGGCTGCTGCTGCTGAGCTTTGGGCCTTCTTTTGGAAGCTTTGGAGCTCTCTGACCCAGCTGCAGTTTGTTAGGTTAGGCTGCAAAAGTACAGGCCATTCATATGCAAAATCGGCTGCACACAGCTTGGGTGGGGTTGTAAATTGTGTGGGGCAGGGAATCACCAGGGAGGAACAAATAGCATTGGCTACCAGTCAGCCGACTCCGCATCTCCATGTCCCATGCCCGCACTCAGGAACAATGAATGCTGCAAGCACCTATGAGAGAAAGCCGCCCTCGTGTTCAGGTCCAGTGCAAGACAGTCCAGTTTCTCCCCATATGAGTCTGGGTTCCCAGAGTCTCAACCAGAACTGGAGTGCACCCAATTGCCAGCTTGTTTTGCTTACGCCTCAATACCTCTGCACCTCTGCACCTCTGCACCTCCTCTTAGTCTCAGTGCACTTTTTTTCTTTTTTTCTAGTTGTAGAACTTCCACTCAGCCAACTTTCCTGTGGTTCTGGATGATAGCTGTTTTGTCTTTTAGTTGTAGTTTTGATGTGGTTGTGGGAGGCAGCACGTACAGGTGTTTACCAATGTCGCCATCTTGGTGCTCTTCCATAAGTATTTCTTGCATTGTTTTAATTGTGTTAAAAAAGGTTAGAAAGCAGAGACTTACTTGGCTGCCTTCTGGAACAGTTCTTTGGTTCAACAGGTCTGGTCACAGGACAATGGCTTTGGGTAGGCAGTGTTTTACATTTTATTTCTACTATTCTTCTTAATAATGCACAAGGCTTTACTGTTTATTTTGATCACAACATTAAATTGGGATGATGTTTTCAAGGAACAGTTTGCTGTCATTCCTAGATCTATTTTCTGTCCCCTGAGATCACACTGCTCGATTGATGCTGCTTCTGTGACTGTAGCCAGTGTGAGCTAGCTAGCACAAGAGCACACCACGCCTTTCCCAGTGTTTTACTAAAACGTCCCATTCACCTACCCATGAGGTTAATTTATTTTAATATTTGTTAAATTATAAATAATTACGATAGAAAGGAGTAAACATACCCAGAGGTAATCATTGATTTAAACATTTTGAGACAAAGCCTTTCAGAATTTCATCCATGTACAGGACTGTTCATAAAAAACATGTATATATAACAGGTTGCTATGGACCCAATTGTGTGTCTGCCAAAATTCATATGTTGAAGCCCTAACCCCTAATGTGACTACATCTGGAGATAGGGTCTTTAGGGAATCATTATAGCTAAATGAGGGCATAAGGGTGGACTCTTAATCTGACAGGACTGTGATTTTCTAAGAATTCTCTCTCTCTCTCTCTCTCTCTCTCCCCCCCCCCCTCTCCAAAGTAAAGGCACAGAAAGAGGACAAATGTCTGCAAGTCATGACCAGAGCCCTTACCAGGAACCGAGAGTGCTGTCACTCTAGCCTTGGACTTCCAGTTTCCAGAACTGTGAGAAAATGCATCTCTGTTGTTTCAGTCTCCCAGTCTGTGGTATTTTGTTATGGCAGCCCTAGCTGACTAATACATAAGTATAATAAGTATGTTATTTTGTTTATTATAGTCTTGTAACTTGCTTTAAAGAGACTTCATAATATATCACAAACATCTTTCCATGCCAGTGAGTTTACATTTATATCTCATTCTTAATGGCATCATTTCATTGTATGGACATGTCTTAGTTTATTTTAAGCTGCTATAACAAAACACTATAAATTGGGTGGTTTATAAACAACAGACATTTATGTCTCACAATTCCAGAGGCTGAGAAGTACAAGATCAAGTCATCTGGAGATTCAGTGTATGGAAAGGATCCACCTCTTGGTTCATAGATGGCTGTTTTCTCATGTTTCTCATATGGTGGAGGGGTCAAGGGATCTCTGTGGGGCCTCTTTTATAAGAGCACTAATTCTGTCTAAGCAAGACCCACCCTCGTGATCTACTGTATTTTGCGGCGTATAAGACGACTGGAACTGATGATGGTAGGAGGAAGATAACAAACAATAGAGAGAGAGCAAGTGCCCGGCAAGTCCCTGGCGAGTTAGCGACGCCCATCATAACTGCAAGTCATTTTTCCACCCGGCGTATAAGACGACCCCCGACTTTTGAGAAGATTTTCCTGTGTTAAAAAGTCGACTTATATGCCAGAAAATATGGTAATCACCCCCAAAGGCCTCACCTTTTAATATCATCACATTGTTGCATTATGTGTTAGCATATCAATTTTGAAGGGACATAGACTTGTGGTACTTGTCTATGTGACATTTTATTTAACCTATAGCCACAATTTCATTTTTTAAATCAACTGTAAATGCTTTGATTAACATCTTTGCATGTATACTTTAAACACTTGTCCAATTGTTTTCTGAGCACAGATTTCCAAAGTTGAAATTACAGATCAACCTAATTTATTTTATTGGAGAGAGAAGAAGGGAGGGGGATATAGAGATATAAATATCCATGAGAGAGGAACATCATGGATTGGCTGTCTTCTGTATGCCCCCTACTGGGGTATTGAGTCCCCAACTCAGGCATATGCCCTAATGGGGAATTGAACCAATGACCTCTTGGTTCCTGGGTCGATGTTCAACCGCTGAGCCAGACCAGCTGGGCCATATTTACTTTTTATAGAATTTTACATAGAGAGCCATATCGTCCACTGGAAAGATTATTTTGATATTTTTAAAGATTAAAGGCAAGAAAACTTGTTTTCTTCCCTTGTGACTTCAAGCATTTTGCCTCCGTACTCGTCTTTATTAAGCTATTGACAGAGTTGTTTACTGAACAGAATAACATTGACTCGATGCTGTATACATAGTTATACTGGGGTTCAAATTAACACTAATTTTGCCTCAACTTCTGTAAGCATGATCACTAGCATTCTTAAATATCCCAAGAGAATTCTGAAATGTTCCATTTGGGGGCTGGAATGTGTTTGTTCTGGGAGGTCTCTACCCTTTTAGAGTTTGAGGAGCTATTTCAAGGAGACTGAAGTGGGAAAGAGCCCCAGAAATACTGAGTAGAAACAGATGAGTAAAGCTGTTAGTGCTTTGCCTCATTTTGGATAGCCAAAGTCGTTGATTCCTGTTTCTTCCACAGATTTAGTGAGAGGCAACAACTGATTTTGCTTTTAAAAAATAACATTTATTTTTCATATTTAGAATACATAATTAGTTACAGAAAATTTATAGACTACAGAGAAGAATAAAGAGGAAAACAAAAATTGTCCATAATCTCACAGTCCAGAAATAATTACTGTTTAACAGTTAGTATGTATTTTCTAATAGTTTCCCCTACTTATGCAAATATTAAAAATGATATAAAATTTCATAATTCTGGTGCTCTTTCCACTTATAATTTTTATGACCAATTTTATACCCATAATGTTCCACTAAAACATGATTTAATCCTAGATGCATAATATTATATTTGTAATGTATGTACTAGAATTTGTTTAAATGTTTCTCTGTTGTTAGGCATTCAGGTTGTTATAAATTAAGATTATAGAGGACAGCTTTCCCCCCAAATTTTTCTATAGATCTATACTTATTTTCATAGGCCAGATTCATAAACAGGAACTTGGTAAGTCAGGGATGAATTTTTTTAAAGGCCTTTTAAGATCCTTGCCGGTTTGGCTCAGGGGATAGAGTGTCATCCTGCAGACTGAAGGGTCCTAGGTTCGATTCCAGCCAAAGGCACATGTCCGGGTTGTGGGCTGAATCCCCAGTAAGAGGCCTGCAGGAGGCAGCCAGTCAATAATTCTCTCTTATCGTTGATGTTTCTCTCTCTTTCTCTCCCTCTCCTTTCCTCTCTGAAATCAATAAAGAAATGAATATAAATATATATTTTAAAGTCTTTTAAGGCATGTTGTTTTAATTGCTTGGTGATTGATCCAACTTACATTCCCAGTTATAATTAATCTTGTTTTATAAATGATGATTGTCAGCATCATTTTTTGCCAATTTAAGAGGCAAATTTCAGACTCCAAATACTTTGTAATATTTAGTTCAAATATTTCTCCATTTTGTCATTTGCCTTTGATTTTGTTTTCTTCCTTTATAGTACTTGTTTTACTGACAAATTTAAATGTAGGTGATAAGCAACTCTATTAATTTTTTTCCCCTTACTTTTATGCTTAGGAATTCTTGGCTATCTCAGATCATATATTCACCAATATTTTCTTTTGGAGTTTGTTAGTTTGCTTATTTATTTACTACTTCGCTCTTTTGTCCAAATGTTTTTGTCTTTATTGTTCAGTTTATTAATTACATTGTTCCCCTTTTTTTTATCCCCCTATAACTCCCCTCCACCCTGAACCCATCCCACCCTCCGCCCTCACCTCCCCCTCCCCACTGTCCTCTCCCATTGTTGCACGATTTTTGTCCAGTCTCTTGCTGCATTTCGCATACCCCTTTTCTCCCCAAGAATTGTCAGTCCATTCCCTCTCTATGCCCATGATTCTGTTATATTCACCAGTTTATCCTGTTCATCAGATTATTAATTCACTTGGTTTTTAGGTTCATTTGTTGATAGATGTGTATTTGTTGTTCATAATTTATATTTTTACCCTTTTCTTCTGCCTCTTAAAGAATATTTTTCAGCATTGCATATAATATTGATTTGGTGGTGATGAACTCCTTTAGCTTTTTCTTATCTGCGAAGCACTTTATCTGATCTTCAATTCTGAATGATAGCTTTGCTGGATAGAGTAATCTTGGTTGTAGATTCTTGCTCTTCATTATTTTGAATATTTCTTGCCACTCCCATCTGGCCTGCATCGTTTCTGTTGAGCAATCTGCTGTCAATCGTATGGGTGCTCCTTTATAGGTAACTAACTGTTTTTCTCTTACTGCTTTTAATATTCTCTCTTTTGCTCTTTTTAATATTTATCTTTTAATATTTATCTTTTGCTCTTGGCATTTTAATTATGATGTGTCTTGGTGTGGTCCTCTTTAGATTCCTATATTTTGGGGTTCTGTGTACTTCTTGGACTTTTAAGTCAGTATCTTTCACCAGGTGGGGGAAGTTTTCCACCACTATTTCTTCAAGTAGGTTTTCATTACCTTGCTCTCTCTCTTTTTCTGGCACCCCCATAATTCGGATGTTGGCATGCTTGAGGTTGTCCCAGAGGCCCCTTACACTATCTTCAATTATCTGGATTCTTTTTGCTTCTTGCTTTTCCAGCCGAGTGGATTTTGCTTCTTTGTATTTCATATCTTTGACTTGGTTCTTGCAGCCCTCTGGACTGCTTTTAGGACTTTGTGTAATATTTTTTATTTCAGTCAGTGAATGCTTGATTTCTAGTTGGTCCTTTTTCATATCCTTGAGGGTCTCATTCATATCCTCGTAGGTCTTGTTCATTTCCTCGTTGGTCTTGTTCATTTCCTCATAGGTCTTGTTCATTTCCTTGTAGTTCTCATTAAGTTCATTGGCCTTTTCTAGGAGCCTCTTGAAAAGCCTTATAACCATGGTTTTGAACTCTATGTCTAGTCATCTTTTTTCTTCCATTTCTTTCACACCTGATTTCTTTCCATGTCTCTTCATGGTGGCTGCTTTCCTGAGTTGGTCGATTAGCTTTATCTGGTAGATGACCTCTAAGGGACAGTGGCTCAGCCTCCCCAGTTACCTGAGGTGGATACTCTTACTGCAATCCTTTATGGGTTGTACAGTATTTTTGAATTTAAGCCCAGCTTGTTGTTGTTAGCCCTAGGAGGGTTTGACCTCCAGGCCAATTGGCTGTGCAGGGAAACTGTGTTCAGGTTGGATGGATGGAGTCTCTGAGCTGAGCAGGCAGCATCAGCGTCAGCTATGCCCTATGTGGCACGCGGGTTTCTGTGTTGGGTGGTAATGGCTTCAGGCACCTATGTGGCACGCGGGTTTCTGTGTTGGGTGGTAATGGCTTCAGGCACCTCCGAGAGAAAGCCGCCGCTGGTCTCCACCCATTGCCAGACAAGTCTGCTTCTCCCCAAATGAGTCTGCACCCCCAAAGTCTCGCCCAGGGTTGTAAAATAAAGCAGTCTGGTGGTCTCCCGGACCAGGGAGCAAGTCGCCCGGGAGCAAGTCGCGCTTCTGTGCTATCGCACACTTTACTCACAAAACTGCTGTTCCAAGCTACTCGCACTCTCCTCAAACTCAGAGGCCTCTGCCACGCCAGGCTTTTAGGGTGCACACTCTCCTCAAACTCGGAGGCCTCTGCTGCACTCAGCTTTTAGGGTGTGCACTCCCCTCCAACTCAGAGATCTCTGCCGCACCCGGCTTTTAGGGTGCGCACTCTCCTCAAACTCGGAGACCTCTGCTGCGCCTGACTTTTAGGGTGCGTACTCCGGACCCCGCCCGGCACTGGGGAATCTGTGCAGTGGGGCATCTCCGCCCTCCCCGTTGGAGAAATCCAGCCAGGGTTGCTGCTGCCAGCCCTACAACCCACGCACCCAAGGCTCTGAACCTCTGGCTTTGTGCGTATCTTCAAGACTGCGCTCCACCGCTCTTCTGAGTCTCAGTGTCCCACCTTTACTTTTATTTGTGGAATTTTCACTCAGCCAGCTTTTTGGTGATTCTGGATGATGTTTGTTTTGTTGTTATGTCGTAGTTTTGGAATTGTTGCGTGGGGCAGCACAATAGATGTTTACCTATGCCGCCATCTTGGTTCTCCACCTGTCCAAATGTTTTTATAAAAAAAAAGTTTTATTAGCACGTAGCCACACCTATTTGTTTACCTGTTGTCTATGGCTGCTTTCATCGTGGCAGAGTTTAGTGGTTGTAACAGAGACCTATGATATTTATTAGCTGGCTTAACGTATGTATTACTTGGTCCTTGCAGAAAGCTTGCTGACCCCTGCTTTAGTCAATCTAGAATTTACTTGGATATACAGCTTAGTCAAGGCCCTAACTTGATTTATTCCTTAGCCCAACACTTTTTTCCCCTTAATCCTGCTTGTTGAATAATCCATTCCTTACTGCCTGGTTTGTGATTCTTCATTATATCTGTGTTCTTTTATATACTGGGATTTGCTATGGTGCTACTCTATGTCCATTGTAGAAGCAAAGTTCTCATTCAGTTGTCTGTTCAACTGCAATTTAGTAAGAATAGGAACAATTTGGAGAGAGAAACATAAATTCTGCAGGCTATATACTACATTAAGTTGCTGAATTAAGTAGTCTAAAAAGCACATATTATAGATCTGTTTCTGTGTGCAATAGCCTGTTAATAAAGTAGGTTAAACTTGTCCTGATAAGGACTTCCTGGTGCATTTTGAGGAACGAGGAAAGAAAAATCCCAGTGTTACAGCTGCATCCTCAAGTAACCTTGATGTGAATCAACATTTTTTTGTGTATCCGGACTTCGCTAACAAAAGGAGTTCCAGCAAAATATAAGCAGAAGTACAACCAGAGCATTGAAAACAAATGTATTTGTGTCTGTAGGAAACAGATCTGTTTCTTAATAGAGGGAGAGTAAATTCTAGTTTTCTTTTTACATATACCTTATACAAATTTCAAATATAATTTAGTTCCCTCCTTAACTACAGTTTATATGTGTTGGTTTGGGTATGTATTTGTCTTTATGAATGCATGCGTGACTGTGTGTGGTTGTGTGTGTTTTTTGTTGTCATCTCAGTACTGGAATCCTATATAATAAAGAGCTAATATGCTAATTAGATCGAACAGCCAAACGACCTTCTTGACCACCTTCCAGATGAAGCCAGGTTTGCGAGGGCCAGCCAAGGCTGCAAGGGGCTGTGAGGGCCGAGCCCCTTGCATGAATTTCATGCATCAGTCCTCTAGGATTGAATAAAGGGATACTTTTTCACATGTCAAGGAACAGTCCAAGGTTTTATTCTAGGATGCATTTCAATAAACATTTGTTTCCCTGCCAAAGAAAAGCCCCTATCTGAGAAAACCGAAGTAGATGTGACTTTTGAACCTAAGCCGAGGGACATAGAGCTGATGTCTGCAGAGGTTTTCTCTTCTTTTCTGGTGGAGGCTCTGCCTTTACAGAGTCTCTATGCCGAGAGTTTGCTTTCAGAATTCTAAGATGTGGGTTTGGTGGCAGTCCTATATACTAAATAGTTTTACCCTCATTTGCTATTCCTTGTATATTTTCAAGGCTTATGAAATAGCCAACCACATCATCAAAGAATCAGTCTTACAACTTATTCTTCTTTCGCTATGATTTATTTATTGTGAAGAGCAATCAGAAGAGCCTTCAGATCAGGGTCAGATCCAGCTTTTACAGCTTAGTCCTTCCTTAAGAAAACTGATAGATTGATTTCTCTTCCTTACCCCCAAAGACTTGTATGCATGCATATAAGCCTAACCAATGGTCACAGACAACAGGGGAGTGAAGGCATGAGGAGAGGGGGTGGGGGTAATGGGGGAATAAGGATACATAGGTAACACGGTAATCAATAAAGAAATTAAAAAAAAACACACCTAAAATTAAAGGCAAAAAAAAAGTTAAAAAAAAAAACTGACAGAAAATTATCAATGCCCAAGTAGAGGTAGGACCTTGGGAGGGCCATGCACAAGGAATGGTCCTGAAGCTTACACTTACTTAACTTCTGGAAAGTCTGAGTCTGTGTCATGGCAGATGCCTGAGGCTCCCTGGGTTTTCCTCCCAACTTGAGGCTGGTCACCATTTTGTTTATTAGACTGTTAGAGGTAATTAAGGTTAGTCCAAGGGTTACCTTAATGTGATGTCCAAAGGAGTCCAGGCTGTGTTTTCTGACTTTTCTGCAGAAAAGCTAACTGCCTCCCCGGTCTTTCTGACCTACAAGAGATACGGGAGGAAAATGCCACAAAGAGCTTGTATGGAATGAGGGGCTCAGTCTAGTATTACTACCAATGACCGAAGGAGGATAATGCTCTGAAGTACGCTCTCTCTGTTTAGATTATCTCCGGGAATTAGGAACCATGTATAAATTGAACTGAAGCACTTCTAGCTCTTTCTGTTAGGAAAGAGTTTAGGGGAAACCATTTTATCTAAAACCTTTCACTTTGAACAAAACCTTTGAAACCAAATTTAAATGGTTTCCAAATAGATTGAAAGTGGTTTCATAATAGTAAATGGGAGGCAGCACATTTAGATAGGCCTTCCAGGAATACTTCCAGAATGGGAATAAGAGCTCTGGAATGGTTGTTTAGTCTTCCTGGGATAGCTCCTGCTGACAGGCCTCCCCTTGCAGAGAAGTAATTGCAGACACCGCCTGGACAAGGTTGTATTTGGGTAAAATGTCCTCTGTCCTCCTGCTGCAGCTTGGCCTTTGGAACCCCCACTAGAGTGGCTGATCCTCTCTCGGTGCTCCAGAATTCCACCTCACTCCTTTTCACCTTTGTTGTCAGTCTCTGTGTGTGAATGATCTCAGCTAGACGTGAGGCTCTGGTCTGATTAAAACATTCACACCATGGAATACAGAGCTAACAGAATTGTGTCTGCCAAGGAGTGTCTGCATTTTAGAGGGACGTTTGCTAACCACAGGTAGCACTGAAGGTGATCGTGGAAGATTTTGGAGCAGGTTGTCATTTATTTCCAAACTGCAGAATGAATAGCATTTATATGCCAGTGAGTCTGTGTGTGAGTTGAGGTTTTTGTTTTGATGGCAGGAGGAGAATGTGTGTTTTTTTTTTTGTTTGTTTGTTTTTTTTTACCTCCTTTTCTTCTTTGTTTTCTAAGTGGGCCACAGTTTTCTGTGTATAGTTATCTAGAGCAAATTTCAAATGTTTAATTGGGGAGAGCATGAGGTTGCTGTTGGTGGCTTTCTTTCCTGTGTTTTGCCACCTGCAAGCCAACCAGCTCCTCTTCCAAGGCCCCTGGAAGTTGAGCTTGGGAACCTAACATCTTGCTTTGAAAAGGCTGGCTGCTGCTCTCGTGAGCCGAAAACATCTGCAGGTTGTATCCCTAAGCCTTGTAAAGACAGGGCACCATGATGTTGCTTTTTTGGTTTGAGTCTTTGACTGGCTGGTGTTCTTGGGTCTATGTTGCATATGTATCCCCTAAAGCCTCCTATGTGTTCTCTCCCAGAGCCGTAAGTCAGACTAGAGTTTCCTGCAGATGCATAAATCTGATTTGGGGGGTTGGTTGGGTTGAGGTATTAAAGTCAGGCAGAGCCATTGAAGTCAGGCAGAGCCAGGAACATTTTAGCCACCTCCAAAAGTAGACATCATTGTCTTATTTTTGGTTTCTCTTTGCTACTAAAAAGAGTAGGATTGTGCTAGTTTTTCTTTGCCAGATTAACAAATACAGGTGCATGGATGGTTTCTGGGAACTTTAATGCGAGAGAATCAGTGCTGAATTTCCGTTTTCACTTTTCACCCTGGTAATTCGACCACCTTTTAGATGTGTTACAGGAGGATGCAGGCCACTATCCAAGTTATACTCTCTTGTGACCGTTGTTGTAAAACATGTGGAAACTCTAATAGTTTCTGCAGATGCATGTTTATATGAAAAAAAGAAAAAGAAAAACCCCCACACAAAACAACAAAGAAACTGGGCACTGTCCAAAGGGAAACCAGGCGGTTATGCTCTTAATTTTAAAAACAACCTCTAGCTGCACCAGAACCTTAAAATGTTTTGTTATTATTTCTAATCACCCTCTGTTAGAAAAAAAAGAACATAAAAAAAGAAACACTGAGGATAGGTTTTTGGGACTGCTTATGTTGTCTGTCCTGCAGCCCAGCCATGAAGGGCTTGGCTGGCAACAGGCAATTAGAGAATCCAGGAGAAGGCCAGATGATCTTGAACCAGGCAAGAGAGTTCACTGTTTAAGAATTCCTTCTATTGGGAAATGAATTTTAAGAAACAACAACAAAACTTAAAACTATTTTTGCTTTTCGTATTAAAAACAGTTGTTTTGCTATCCTCTCCTAGGCCTCTTCCCAGCATATGTGTGTCCTGGGGATGGGCGGTGTTCCTAAGCTGCTCCGATGAACCTTGTTCCAGGATGCATAGCCCCTTTGAGCCTGTGAACAGCAAGATTAATTAGTTGGAAAGTCTGTTGAAGGAACTCAAGAGAATTGCCATACTAGGTTTTGTGAGACTACTTTGGCCATCTATTTCCAAAATATACAGTGTATGAGCTTCTGTTGCCAAACTGAGTTTGGTTTGGTCACAAAAGTAAAAGGGGGAGTTGATGCATAGCTTTAACTCCCTGTCCACCCCGTTATCTGTGGTTAGTGATTTATGTAGTAAAACTGCGATTCTAAGGTTGTAGCCCCTTTTCCCCTTTCCCTTCTCCTTCCCCCCAACAGAGACATTGTGGCTGTCTTCCTCCACCACCCACTCATTGTGTGCTTGGAATTGCAAACTCCTTTGAATGAAACATTAGGAAGAAGAATCTGGTTACTCAGATCCATAGGCAAATATATATAGATGGTTTCGGATTGTCTACCTTGCTGGACAGTGTGCCCCAACACCTCTCTGCATTATTATTTTGGGAGTAATGGAGAGTAATCGAACGACTGAGAAGAAATTATATGCCTAAAGTTTAAGCTGCAGTGTTAGCAGCCCTGTAAGCTCCCTTTGGTTGTTACTCTTACCCTATTGGGTAGGAGATAGATTGGGAAGAGAGTTAGGTGGGGAGTTAGGGAAACTGGAAGGAGGAGGTGCTGATCACGACCATGTGTCCTGACCACAAGTCTCCATCCCTTATGGATTTTACCAAGTCTTTTAGATTGGAAACATGTAAAATACTTTGGCAGTTTGTCTTGGGACTCTGCCTACATGACTCAGATGGAAACCAAGGCCAGGAGTGCTGTAAGTGCACTCGAGGTTAAAAAGGACTCATCACATAATTGGTGACAGGCCTTTTCCATTTGTCTGTCTTCCTGGATAAAAGATCAGCCCACAGTTGATATCAGGGGATGAGCACAACTTGCACCATGAAGGTGGGGTAGGTCCTGCCTCCAGGGACTTCCATTTCATTGAGTGAGATGAGGTCCACATGCAGAGGTGAGAGGCTGCTTCGACCTTAATTTTGCCACACTCTGTGTGGCTTTTCTCTGTGATGTGTCCCCTCAGCACACCCTTGGGCTCCACCTAGCATCCAGGTCCTGAGTTACCTATTCTTGGCTGTGATTTCATTCGTGGAAGGCCCACGACGTGCAAAGGAGAAGTAGAGGAGGGTTTCAGGTTGGGCACTGTCTTGTAACCTTATCACCATCTGAGATGATTCTGGGGTCTGCAGCACATCTTAGAAGAGCGTACTGGCCTCTACCTCACAGTCTGAGAAATTCCTTGGGGCTTTAGCAAAGAGGATTCTGGAGATTTATCAGGGAACTGTCCTTTTGGCAGAGGGTGGACTGGGTTTCTTTATGAGGTTGGAAAGCAATGTGCGTCTCACCATGCCCCCAAGATCCTACATGGAAGTATTTTCTATTCTGTAACAAAGATGCACAAAGTCAGGGGGGTCTTTGGAGTGTTCCTTGTCAACCCAGGACTGAACATATAGTCCTGATCAGCTGTGAATGAATCAGCGGTGCCCAGAGGGGAAAGTGAATTCCCAGGAAGAAACAGTGAAGTCTGAGCATGCCCAACCCTAGGAAACAGTTTGAAGACAGGTGGTGGGTCCTGTGGATGGATTGAGGCAGGGAAGTGTTGAGAGAATGTGGAAAGGTATCAGAGAAGTGGATAGTTTTAAAGACAAACCTTACTGCACATTGTTACTGGTCTGCTTTTACTTCAGGTATGGCAAATAGGAATCTAGTGCTCAACCAGGAGACATGTTATCAAAGCCCTTGAGAGAGGTTCTCTTTAGAAGTTTTTAGGCAAAGCAACTCTAATTAGTCTTGCTCTGCATGACTGAGAAGGCTTTAGTTAGAAACTTGAGCCAAATTGGTAAGCTCTTTTTTATCTTAAGTTGTTTTTTTTTTTTTTGATAGTTTAGATTTTTTTTATTTTTTTTTAAATTATTTTTTATTGATTTTTTGCAGTATAATAGTAGTACATGTTTTCCTTTCCCCCTCCCCCTTATCCTCCCCCCAGCCTCCCCCACCCCCCAGCACATATCCCCAGCTTCCCCCCCTCCCCGCCCCAGTGTCTTTCATTCATTGGTTATGTTCATATGCATGCATACAAGTCCTTCAGTTGATCTCCCCCCGCATCTGCCTCCCATCCACCCAAGCCTCCCCCTGTAGCTTGACAGCCTGTTCAAGGCCATCCTGCCTCTATATCAATCACTCTCCCCTGTTATCTTAAGTTTTTATATCGCTCCTGTTTGGAGGTGGGGTGAGAAACTGTGTCTGATTAACCAGCGAAAAGTGTGATGTTTTCTATGGAGGGCCTCAGTGAAGCAGTTTCACTGTCTGTTTCCTGAAATTACTGACATGGGTGGCCCCTTGGGCTGCACGGGCAGACACCCCTGTAAGCAGGTGTGTTCTGGACTGAGTGCCCCGTGCAGGCCTCTTTTCCTGTTCAGAGGTTATGAAAAGGGGAACACTCATCTTCCTGCTTTTCTTTCTGTTAAACCAGCTGAGAAATGAGTACTGATTGGGCCTAGAACAGATGGAGTATTTTTGGTTTTCAGAACACTCAAACAGAGTGCTAGTGCTGTTTGCCTTCCCATTGGCAGAGTAGTTTAATTCCAAATTATATTATTATAATAAAACATAAACAAGTTTACATAGGAAATTAGGCAGTGTCTTCATGGTCATTCTTCTGTAAAACAGTGTGAACAGACCTGACCAGGCTGCTTAATTTTTCTAAGCTACTATTTTCTTGTGTGTCAGGGGGAGATTGTATTAGATTATCCATTCCAGGTAAGAAATTCTTTGAATTTGAAATAGATTATTGGCATATATACATATAAATATAGACCATCAGGGAACTGTAAAGCACAGTCCAGTTGGGGATATAAATACATGGAAGATTAAATATATATTAGTTTTGCTGTTAGCTCAGGATGACTCTGGAAGGTATAACATAAGTCAGCTAATGATGAATTGCTATTAGAACTCAGGATCTGGAAAAAGTTGTGTTTGTATCCTGGATGCAATGTGGGTAAGAAGGGGGTTTGTGGTAATCACTAGTAGTGCCTGTGTTATTGGGGACTCCGTCCTTGGCCAACATACTCTTTGTAGGTGATACCATTCACTTTTATTGTTTAGTCATACCTGCCTCTATGTGGTTTCCCACTGTATGTGCATCTGAAGCTCTGTTCTCATCCCCATGCGCCTGTGGTCATATGTCCTTTTCTGCTTAAAACCCTTTAACGGCTTCCCATTGAGCGCAGGATAAAACAGGCATTCCTTATTTGCATGATGTGCCCTCTTTTTACCACACCAGGTTCATCGTGAGCTCATCTTTTTACCCTGGGACCACTGCACTGAAAGCACTGGGCCACCTTCCAGCTCCCCAGAGCCTTTGCATTTCCTATCCTCCCCGCCCTTAACTCTACCAACTCAGCCGTTTTGACTTTCACTCTTCCTTCTAGCCACAGCGCAAGCGTTCTCAGAGAAGGCTTATTTGACTGCAGGTTAACTAAGCATCTTCTACTTTCCTTTCAGTGCACTTATCCCAGTTGCAAATAAATGAGTGATTATATTGCTAGTTGCTTACTGGCTGACTCCACTGACCTCTGGATATGCCTGTAGAAATCCTGGACAGTTAACATGTCTCCCTTTGCGCCTTTCTCCCAGCCTACTTGTATGCATAAAAGAAGAACCTTTGTAATGTTATTGCTTCAAACAGTACCCTGGCCTTAGCTTTATATGAGTGAGCAATATTTATAGAATGCCCCAAGGGCCTTTCTGGGAAAAAGTGTTTCTGTGATGGCGGGCCCTGATGACCTGCTTGTAGATCAAAACAGTTGAGAACCATCGACCACCTAGCAGATGGACTTCCAAGAGCATGATTTAGATCTTAGTGACCTTTTATCTGTATAAACATTTCTTTAGAACACCTGGGTTGTTTACACAGTTTCCTATTTGTAAAATGTTAGTAACTGTACCTCACTAACTTGTTACAGCTTTTTTACTTATTTATAACTTAAACAGAATCATCACACTCAGTGTTTCATGTTCTTGGGTTTCTGGAATGTACTATTCTAAAATGATATAATTTTGACACAAAAATTATATGTGAGGCCTAGATTTTTGTTAAGCATGTTTCAAATCCTCCCTCCCCCAAATCATACAAAAGAATATATGGAAAGAAAAGGGAAGAGGAACTACCACTTTATATATAGAATAAAAGACATTACATTAAGAGCACAATTGAAAGGAGAGAACAAAGACAATGAATTAATTGATCTTGATTAGCAACATAATTATATGACTAATACTAGAGGCTCGATGCTCGAAATTCATGCAAGAGTAGGCCTTCCTTTTCCCGGCTGCTGGTATCAGCTTCCCTCATAGCCCTGGCTGGCTTCATCAAGAAGGAGGTCTGGTCTAATTAGCATATTACACTTTTATTATTATAGACTAGAAACCCGGTGCATAGAATTCATGCATGGGGGGGAGCAGGGTGTCCCTCAGCCCAGCCTGTACCCTCTCCAATCTGGGACATCCCTCTCACAATCCAGAACTGCTAGCTCCCAACTGCTCGCCTGCCTGCCTGCCTGATTGCCCCTAACTGTTTCTGCCTGCCAGCCTGATCACCTCCTAATCACTCCTCTGCCAGCCTGATTGATGCCTAACTGCTCCCCTGCTGGCCTGATTGCCTCTAACTGCCCTCCCCTGCCAGCCTGGTTGCCCCAAACTGCCCATCCCTGCAGGCCTGGTTGCCCCCAACTGCCCTCCCCTGCTGGCCTGATTGCCCCTAACTGCCCTCCCTTGCTGATCTGGTCACCCCTAACTGCCCTCCTCTACAGGCCTGGTCACCCCCAACTGCCCTCTCTTGCTGGCCTGTTTACCCACAATTGCCCTCCTTTGCAGGTCTGGTCACCCCTAACTACCCTCCCTTGCAGGCCTGGTCACCCCCAACTGCCCTCTCTTGCTGGCCTGTTTACCCACAATTGCCCTCCTTTGCAGGTCTGGTCACCCCTAACTACCCTCTCTTGCAGGCCTGGTCACCCACAACTGCCCTCTTCTGCAAGCCTAGTCACCCCTAACTGCCCTTGCCTGCAGGCCTGGTCACCCTCAACTGCCCTCTCCTATTGGCCTGGTCACCCCCAACTGCCCTCCTCTGCTGGCCCAGTCACCCCTAACTACCCTCCCCTGCAGGCTTGGTCACCCCCAACTATCCTCCCTTGCAGGTCTGGTCCCTCCCACTAGGCCTGTTTGCTCCCAACTGCCCTCTCCTGCTGGCCATCTTGTGGTGGCCACCTTGTGTCCACATGAGGGTGGCCATTTTGTGTGAGTGGTGGTCAATTTGCATATCACCTTTTTATTATATAGGACTAGAGGCCAGGTGCACAAATTCATGGTGATCAGGGCCAATTAAGGCTGTCTCACCCAGTCCTGATTGGGGCTGGGGCGGTTGGCTGGCTGGAGGGAGGGACCACAAGAGGTTGACTGGCTGGCAGGGATATGGGGTAGGGACCGTAGGAGGTTGACTGGCTGACTGGGAGAGGAAGGGCCATGGGAGCTTTGTCAGCCAGCTCCGATTGGGGTGGATCAGGGCCTCACAGCCGAGGGAGGGACCGGCCTTGGGGAGGGACTGTGGGAGGTTGGCTGGCTGTGGAAAGGGACCAGGGGACATTGGCTGGCCGTGGGAGGTTGGCTGTGGGAGCACCCTGAGCAACCGCATTGGTCAGTGTGCGTCATAGTGAATGGTCGACCGATCGTTCTAGTCATTCAGTTGTAATGGTCACTTAGGCTTTTAAATATATAGATGATTATAGGATGAATACACTAAACTCTTTGGACATGCATTTCTGTGTTGCAGAAGAAGATTTATACATTTGAGGGTAGGGTGATGTATCTCTGATAGGGTTGGTACAGGGTTTCTCAGTCATATTACTATCTTAAATTTTTTTTTCTTTATTGATTAAGGTATTACATATATGCCTTTACCCTCCCATTGCTCCTTCCCCCCACTCATGTCCTCATCCCCTTGATGTCTGTGTCCATTGGTTAGGCTTATATCCATGCAGTCAAGTCCTTTGGTTGATCTCTCCTCCTTATCCCTACCCTCCCCTACCTTCCCTCTGAGGTTGTACTGTCTGATTATTGCTTCTCTGTCTCTGGATCTGTTTTGGTTCATTAGTTTATGTTGTTCATTATATTCCATAAATGAGTGAGATCATGTGATATTTATCTTTCTCTGGCTTATTTTGCTTAGCATAATGCTCTCCAGTTTCATCCATGCTGTTGCAAATGGTAAGACTTCCTCCTTTTTTACTTCAGTGTAGTATTCCATTGCGTAGATGTACCACCGTTTTTTTAATCCACTCATTTGCTGATGGGCACTTAGGCTGTTTCCAAATCTTAGCTATGGTAAATTATGCCGCTATGAACATAGAGGTGCATATGTCCTTTCTGATTGGTGTTTCTAGTTTCTTGGGATATATTCCTAGAAGTGAGATCACTGGATCACAAGGGAGTCTTATTACTATTAATATTTTGGGCTGGGTAGGAGGCTGTCTGGTACATTGTAAGATGGTTAGAATACCTGGCCACAGTCATGACAACCAAAAATGTCTCCAGATACTGCCAAATATCCCTTGGCAAAGTTTCTCCTAGTTGAAACCACAAAATTAGAATATCTGATGCTTCAGGTTAAGTCTGTAGTCTGAAGGTTGAGTGCCCAAAACAAGCCCAACACAGGCAGAAGTGGGTGTCCATCCACATCAGAGTCCCATCGTGGGAGATGGTGGGCCTGCCCCAACTTCTGTTGACAGCCTTCCTCTTACAGTAGGCATTTCATTCTGGACTTCCTTGAACTAAGTAAAATATATTTCATTGATTTAATTTAAAAAATTTTGAAGCATCTACCCAGCTCTTAATTATTCTTTAAGAGCCAACTCAAAACCACCTTTGCAAGGAGGTAGGTGATCACCATCAATTCCTGTGAGTTTTTTAACCCATGGGGAAATGAGAAAAATAGGAAAATGTGGTGAACTCTTAGCTTAAAAAAAAAATTCTGAGACTGCCATTCCTAATTTCAAGCATGTATGCTTGTGTGTTTTAATAGACTTTCTTTATGAAACAATGGCAGTGATTAATATTATTTGGTTTTGGTTTTTTGGGGGGTTCCGTATTTTAGTGTTATTACTCAGCAAAATAAATGTTGGAAAACTATGACAGTGCTCTGATAAAATAAATTGGTAATATATGTGACACTTCTTTTACAAAATTGTGTGTGAAGACTATCAAAAGGTATCTTCTTATCTTTTAGCTTGATAATATTAAGGTATGGTGCTGGAAGGAACATAAATTTTTTTCTCATTGAGGTAAAACCAGTTTACACTCTTGAATTTTTGACATAAGCAAACTCCATGTATTATTCATCTAATTCTAACTACAGTGAGAAAAAATATGTAATAAACTTTTTTTTTAAGCAAGCCATTTTGATCACTTTCTTTTCCCTCTAAATGATCATAAAGGGGCCATTTGATTTCCATATGGAACAAAGAATATATGAACTCAAACAGAACTCTTCATCCTGTGTCATTAGAAAGATATAAAATATTTTCCCTAGCATTCATTTGGATACGGTACAATTAGCATGCCTGTTTTAGCATCTAGCACCTACCTAGCAACCTATTTTCACCATTTCAAATTTCCAGGGATGGAAATTTGGTATAGTCATAAACTGGGCTATGATTTCATAGAATCTTGTTCACAGTTATTCAGAAGACACTAACATCTAGTTTTCAATCCAGTTGAACTAGTCAAAAACTGTTTTTTGTTTTTCCCCAGTCTGCCCTGAAAAGTGGGAAGGAGGGCATTCGGGATCCTACTACTAGAAAGGATTCCTAGTGAGCTTATGGTTTTACTCCTAACCATCACAAGCCCATATGTCTTCCATTGTGGTCTTTATCACTTCTGGTTGTTTCTCTCCAAAACAATTAGCCGTTTGTATCTCATCAGTTTGAGTAGTACCTGGTTAAAATTATAGAGACTCTTTGCATGTAAATTATATACTTTTTCCTAGGAAGACATTTATTTTTCCACAGCTAATCTCCCAATGTTCCTATGAAGAAGATTGAAGGGAAATGTTATTCTGCACAGAGCAGTTAAATTGTTTCTCAGGTCGCATAAGATTATAATAAATGGGTGGTTGATCCAAAAATTATGATTTTTGGAGTCTCACTTTTGGACCATAATGAACATGTTATCATGCTGTACCCCTGTCATTTCCCAGGAATTCTGTAAGTAATTGAAGTATTAGTATATGAATTAGTCAGTATCCATATTTACTTTAGAGTAAGTAGAAACGAAAGGTCTGCTTCTTAGTTCTCATTGAAGAGGCAGAAGTCAGACTCCTGGCTGCTGAGTACCAGTCTGCCTTTCCCTTTTCTCCCCAAATTCCTTTCCCACCCCCTGTGGTGGATCTTCACCAGAACTCTTGTCCCCCACCCCCCACCCCAACCCAGCATGCTCCTCCCACCCTCCAAACTTTTCTGTATACGAGATTTCCATTTCCCTTGAATGCCTTTTGTTCTCTTCACTGCTTGACAAAAGATGGCTCATCTTTTAACAAGATATTGTTCCCTGAACTGACAGAGTCAGCAGCACCTTGAGAGCTTGTTAGAGACACAGATCCTCAGCTGTGCTGCAGATCTGCTGCTCAGAGGGATTGAGGGAAGGGAGCCTGATCTGCTCGAGGAAGTGGAGGGTGCTCTTAGAGGGCCAGCACTCTCACACAGACCTCCCTCCCTAGCTGGTTATCCTAGAGGATTAGGAGAGGACCCAGCAGTCTGTTTTTACAAGCTATCTGAGTGATACTGGGCAATGGAGTTTGAGAACCACCACATATAGACACCTCCTACATGGCACTTATCTTTGAAGCTTATTTTGACAATTCTTGAGTCATCCTTCTTGTCAAAGCACTCCTTAGTGTATTAATTAATCAAAGTATGTTAATTGCTATAACTAAATGGCAATAGCTTAACACTGTAAGTTGTGACAAGATCTCATTGGCTGCACATCACGTGTTCTTTCATGTTATGATCTAGGAAGCTGGTTTCCTCACATTCTTGGCTTCTCTCCTGCCCAGAACCTCCTCAAAGGCTGCTTGTGGAATGTCCGCCTACAGGAGAGAGAGAGAGAGAGAGAGAGAGAGAGAGAGAGAGAGAGAGAGAGAGAGAGAGAGAAAGACCACGCTGGGTTGATTGTACATCTTGTTTAATAACCACCTGTAGACTTCGCTACCTCATTTTTCTTATATTCTTTTGGCCAGAACGTGGTCATGTAGTTTCAACACAGCTGTCAAGGATTTTGGAAAACGTGGTCTTTCTGCCCAGGAGGAAGAAACAGTGTTAGGAAGCATTTAGCCCAGCACTGTACAAAAAAACCTCACCAAAAACAATGCAAGCCACATGTGTAATTTTACATTTTCTATCAGTTACATTAAAAAAGTAAAAAGAAATAGATGAAATTAATTTTAATAATATACTTTATTTAATCTGGCATACTCAAAGTATTATTCAGCATGTAATCAATAAAAAAGTATGAATAAGGTATTTTACATTCTTTTTCTCATACAAAGCCTTTGAAATTCAGTGTGCATTTTTCACACATGTCTCAGTTAGACCTGACAGATGTCAAATGGTCAGTGACTCCACATGACTAGTGGCTGTTTTATTGGACAGCACAGGTCTGACAGGTCCCTGCCTCACTTGGTATTGAAATCACTCCTTTCCATCTTCCCATTTCACTCCCACACTCCTTACACCTAATTTCTCTGTGTTGCTTACCTCTCAGTCCCCGCACAGCACCCTCCGGTTAAGAAATATTTGCTGAGTGATTGAGCAGGCCAAGTGTTAATGCATAAATACAGAAGAACATTCCTCTTTTGATTACTTAGTGAACGTTTCTAAGACGTTTTCTTTTGTGATGAGTACTAGTTGCACAGAGAATGACAAAATTAATGTCACAGTAGACAAAGCAAACACAGTTACCTGTGGAACTAATATGAGTTACTGAATTGCAGAAAATTTGAGGTGAAAAAAACTTGACCATCAGTTATTTTGATGTTCTCACTGGATGGACTTGTTTCTCCCAGTCAAATAGCAACTTAGAGGTTGCACATCAGCTCTAGGGAGTTGACTGTGGATACCTTTGGTTGATTTAATTCTATTGCAATAAACCTAGAAGTCTTGTGTTTCTTCTAAGTTAATGAACACATATTGTAGAATATGCCAGTTATTTCAAAATGAGATGTTGTGGAAAGTGTTAACATAGATTCAGTTTTAAAATACTGCCAACAAAAGTTGTTTAAGATTTTTTATTTTATTTATTTTAATGGCTTTTCTCCAAGTCCTCAATCAGAGGCTAGGAAAGCTCATGAAACTATATCAAGCTAAGGTGTAATCTAAATAAGAGATTCTACTTAAAAGGAAAATAATAGTACAGTAAGCCTGCCATATTGGATGGGGGTAGTTTTTTTTCCATTGCTGGCCTAATTGCAGTGAATTATGGAGGATGCATATGGCGGATGTAACTTTGGCATGTTATTCCTCTTATGGCAAGGAGAAAGGAAATCCTTAGGAATGCATGGTGCCTTTCTCTAAACAGATTGTTTCATTGCCTTCAGTTAGTTACATGGGTCACACATATGAACTTGAATGAGAGCTTACAACTCAGCTAGCAAACAAGTAAGGTGTTTGTGAAGGGATAGTAGGAAACAAAACCCTTGTTGGTTTTGTTCACTATCTTTAGAAAGTATACTGCTAAGCAAGTGTTTAATTACATGATCACACCATTAACAATGTTTGAGAGATGT
Organism: Antrozous pallidus; assembly: GCA_027563665.1. Classification (NCBI taxonomy): domain Eukaryota; kingdom Metazoa; phylum Chordata; class Mammalia; order Chiroptera; family Vespertilionidae; genus Antrozous; species Antrozous pallidus. The sequence goes on along the minus strand of CM050519.1, from coordinate 61,361,086 downwards.
GTGAGGCTTGTACTGTTTTGTAGATCCTTTTTTATTGACTTAAAAGGCATTTTATTTTGGCAGAGGTGGGGGAGAAAAGAGCAAGGAAGGTGGGTGAAGAGTAATTCTGATGGAAGAACTCACCTACAAAATTATGATTTTCCAAAAAGTCCAGCTAAATAGAAATGATTAGTCATTAGTAAGTCAAAACCTGCCATGGCATTTTCAACCAGGCTAAAGTCCTGTGGAGGATAGTAAACTATTTGGTCTCATTCCCAACCCACCCTCTACTTTCAGCCCAATACAGTCATCTTTCTCATACCCGAGCAGAGATATATCCGGGAACCCATCCATGTGTCCTTGTATTGGTTTAAACATTGAGAGTGCTCTTCCCGAGTCTTTTAAATTATTACATCAATAAATTATTACATCAAGGTGAGCAGGCGTTTGACAGATTAAGATCAGGACGTGGCAGGGGGAACATTCCAGGTGGATGGACGGCATTTTTGGAGGCTTGAAGGTAAGGTGGAGGAAGCAGTAAAGTCAGTGTTCCTTTTGCCTAAAGTTCAGGATGGGGTGATGAGGAGGAAATGTCTGTGTGCCTCGTTACCCTGAGGGCCATGGGATGAGGGGTTGTGATCACGGGAGTGATCACATGGAGAGACTGTTTTGCGGTAGGAGCCAGATTTCCAGGACTTACTATTCGTTTCTTCCTTCTTTCCTTTCTTTAGGAATTAAAAGAGAAGAACATCTTTGCCTTCACCTCTGCATTTCCTCTTTCCCTCCCTCTGTTCCATACTTGGAATCATTAGGAGGTTGCACCTATGTGTGAACAATAGAATAGAATAGAATAGAATAGAATAGAATAGAATAGAATAGAATAGAATAGAATAGAATAAAATAAAATAAAAAGGGTTTTAATAGAAGGAGGTTTGGGTCCTGTGTCCCAATTGCCTATGTATTACTTAATCTTCTAAGGAAGAACTTATGTTAAATTTGAGTTTTAAATCTTTTAAGTTGTGTATAATATCTGAAGATCTGATCAACTTGTAGACCAAGTTTTAAAAATAGATGTTGATTTTATCTTTATGGTCAAGATAAATAAAAAATGGCTTTTACTCTGTTTAAAATTGTTTGTGTACAAAACAGCTCTGTGACCTTGGACTAAATACCTAATTTTCATGCCTCAGTCTTCTCATCTGCATAAAATAAAAGTATCTACCTTGGGATTGGTGGGGAAGTAAATACACTGCTAATCACAGTGCCTGGCACAGAGGAAGGCCAGGCTGAGCAGAGCCATATTGGAGTCTGAGGCAAAAAACAAACAGGTACCCAATCAATAATACTGATTCTGTCTTTATTTCAAGTTTTGATTTGTTTATCACAGTTATTTTGCTATTAATTTTTATTTTTATTTGAGTATTTCATTAAGGTATTTATGCTGATCACTGAGGTTTTCGGGCTCTCTGAAATTCTGTTCCTGAATTGAATGCCTCATTCAATTCTCCCACTCCCCCCCATCCTAACCCAGGAGGACTCACTATGTGCACCAGCTACTTTGTGGACATTAATTATTGAAATTTCCCAAATAGTAGTAAATGCCTTTAAAATTTTTTAAAAATGTGTTTAGTTTAAAGCAATTTATGCTTATTAAGGAAAGTCTGAAAAATATAGATAAGTTGAAAGCAGGGAATATGTAAGCCTCTGTTCCAGATTTCAGACACAACCACTATTAATGATAACCTTTGGGTTTTATATTCTGTTATCTTTCATTCTAATATTTTCAGGCCCTAGAAAACCCTCCAATATTCTTTGTGGCTCCCCTAAAGAGATATATGTTCAAAAGGAGGGAACATTATGTTTGAAATAAAACTTAAAATGTTCTGGTCTATTTAATTACCGGGTTTAAGATTAATTTGGAGCATAGCTCCAAAGCATAATAACTATATAAACTTAGGGTATGCTATTTGGTTTATAAGAACATGAGTTTCTAGAAACACAATAACTAATTATAGTGTTGTTATTATTTATATTATCGTAAGGGTTAAATTGATCTAAATGAAATATGCAAGCATGTCAAATGCCTAGATATAGTAGGGACTTGGGAAATGTTTCCCTTGCTCACTTCTGCCATTCATTTTCTTCCCTTTCCTCTCCCCTCCTATGTTGAAATTCCTCTATGACAGTTACAATAAAAATAATAAATAAATATTGATTTCTAGATTTAGGTCTTGGCAAAGCGCAAATGGGGAGTGTGCCTGGGGAGTTCCCAAATGCTTTATGTAACATTGGAAGACTCGTTTATTTTGTAATTATTTAACCTGCTATTTTTGAATCAACAGTGGACGTTTTAGACCTGGCATGGGCCAGTAGAATGAATATTCATAGCCAGTTTTCAGAGCTTGATTAAACATCACCCTCTCTTTTAACCACATGTTTTCTGAAAGAGATTTCCCCCCCTTGTTGGAGAGGAAAAAGCTGGAGCCTATTGTGTCACATTGTAATGCTTTAGAAATGCAACAGAAGTAACATTGGACTGTGCAACAACCTTTAGGAAAGTGCCGAAGTATGGCTGCAGTTCCCCCATTGCTGCCACCGCCGCCATCATCATTGGTCTCTAAGTTATGTGATGCATGTGTTTCGATTTGGCAGTGAAGAGAAAGGAAGCTTTGATGGCCTTCTTTGATATTCACCCTCCCCACCTACCCTGTTTGGATCTCCGTCTCCTTTATTGTAGCATATCTATGAAGAAGGTCATTTAGTTTGGTTACACATTTTTTAGGCACTCAGGGAGAAAGTGTGATTTATCAGGATGTGTTTCCTAGGAATGATGTTTGAGGTCCCTCACACTCGCTGGCTTTTTTCTCTACTTCTTGGCAGCCTCTTGATTTCACATAGGAAATCAGTCACAATGAGCTGGGAAGAAGTGAAAGATCCTCAGTTAGGCAGCAGGATGAAGGGGATACATCATCTTCGCTGCTGATGAGTTCATCATATGGAAGGGACATAATCTGTTGCTTTTTAAAAGAGGGAACTTCCCAGATATTGTTAGGGGACCTGGTGTTATTGTAAACGATCATCGTCTTTTAAATACAAGCTATGTTAAGCTAGAGGCGCCAGGGGAAAGTCCGCAACCCCCTTTACAAAGTTTCCTGATAGCAGACTTTCCCTTTGTAGCCTGGGGGTGGTTTCCTTTTCACAGAAGTAGGTGTCCTGAGGTTTCCTGCAGGCCTGTCCCCTCTCCTTCCCCATGTTAGGTAGCTGATGGCCATGAACTCTGTTATCTGGGAGCAGCCAGAGTTCTGGGACATTTGCTAGCTTGTGCCATCTCTGTCATCAGTGTATGTAAATGGTCCGTAGGCCGGCGCTCTATCCACTGGTATTGCACTGTATAAACCCTGATATAACTCGCTTTAACTAACTTTTAACATATGCCAACAAAGATATTACAAAAGCTATAAGCTTAGAAGGTGTTTATTTGCATTTTTTTATTAGGTTGCTTTAGGAGGTGGATATGAGAAGAAGAGGAAGAATGGAATTTGTCTTCCAGTTGTAATTGAATGAGGCATTTTATTTAGAGAGAAACCCTTTAGTACTTTATTAAAAGGTTGTGATCTTTTTTCTCACCAAACATTTATTCTCTGGCCCTTAACTTCAACATTTGTCATGTAGTGAGGAAAGTTAGAAAACTCTGCTCCATGTGGACTCCTATGAGGCTTGGGTATGTGATAAATCAAACCAAGATAAGGCAGGTTCCTCATTCATTGTATAAGCAAATCTTTATGGATTGCCTACTGTGTACATAGTACACAGAGTGTGCGCGTACACACACACACACACACACACACACAGTGTTCAGAGCTATCGAGGGTCAATAAAACCTGCTGGGATCCCTCCAGTTAAGGTTGAGCCTGTGTGGCAGGCCAGACTTCGGTAACTCAGCCTGGGAGTTTTTGTTTTCTCAGAAAAATCCCAGGCACATTATGTTTTCCTTGGCTTTGTGAATTTCCATCTATAAAACAAATCATGGACACTGCTGGCTGACTTGTCACTATTGTGATTAAAATAAATTTGACAGTTTACAGAAAAACTATTGGTGTCCGTAGTGTAAAAACTCTATATCCAAATTGAGGGGATTCTGACCCTTCAGTAAATTCATGCAAGAAATGTTTTTTGAGTGCCTATCCTGTGAGTAGAGCAGTGAACAAAATAGACAAAAATCCCTGCCATTGTGGAGCTACTGCTTCTTCTTCTTGTTCTCCTTATCCTTCTTCCTCTCCCTTCTCCTCTCCATTCTCCTCCTCGTCCTCCTTCTCCAAGTTGTGTTTAGACAGACATTAAACAAATAGGAAAATAGCATAGAGAATCCCAGATGGTGATAGAGGCTACAGAAAAGAGGAAGCAGGAAAGGTGCTGTCCTGGGAGGCAGTGGGCTGTCTTTACTGAGAAGGTTCTTGAATGTGGCTGCAGGTAGAGATTCCTCCTCACAATGGGACACATCCATTATCCACTGGGCCTTGGGAATGGCCAGAATCTAGCCAGGATTGTAGCAGTGGGCATTCTAATTCCCATCTTCCAGATGAGGGAGCTGGGGTCCCCAGAGTGATGTAATCGCTGCCCTAAATCCGCACAGCCAGCTCCAGACAGCCCTCTCTAGCCCTGGGAAGGCCTCTGCCCATCTTGGTTTCTCCTCCGCTGTCCCAGCACTGAGGGCTGCGCCTGGAGCTGTGTGTAGAGGGCAGCAGGCCTCCTCTTGACCCTTCTTTATCAATAGAACATCCTTCCCATCAATAGAACGTATCAATAGAATGTTCTTCCCCTGCTCTGTCAGAAATGAGGATTTGACACATTTAGAAATATATCTTTGTGTTTTTCTTTTGTGTATATATGTCTTGGAAATGTTTATCATTTCATTGAGGTGATTTATTTTCCCCCAAATGTCACCAGTAAGGGAAGTTTTAATAGTTAACGTTTTGGGCATGCAGAACTGCAAAGATCTTTTGGTCTAAGTCCTTTGTTTTACAGGACCCAGAGAGGTGGGACCTAGAGAGGTCAAGTGGCTTTTGTAATATCACCCAGCTATTGAGTGGCATACTAGTAGTGGAGGCTAAACCTCAGTGTGAGCTTGTTCTATACCATTATCTAGCAATCCATTGTTTTCATTTATTTCTGACTATAAAACTAATAAGTGCTTTTGAAGAAAACTTGGAAAACAAAATAGTTTATAGAAAAAAAATCACTAATAGTCTCACATACTAGAGGTAACCAGAAGTCACGTTTTAAAAATCTTTGCTTGAGGATATGTTTACTGATTTTAGAGAGAGTGGAAGGAAGGGAAGGAAGGAGAGAGGGAGGGAGGAAGAGAGGGAGGGAGAGAGCGAGAGCGAGAAACAGCGATCTTTTAATTCCCATATGTATCCTGACCAGGGATCAACTGGCAGTTTAGGTATATGCTCTGACTGGGAATTGAACCCACAGCCTTTTGGTGTACAGTTGGTTGCTGTTGACGCTCTAACCAACTGAGCCACACCCAGGGCTTTTTGTTTGATTGTCTTGCATGTGTGTTTAATTGTGAGCATTTTCTCAATGTCATTAAAAGTTTTCAGAACACAATTTTTATTGGTTTTATTATTTATCTTGTTTTGAAGTTATACTTTATTGGCCTTGGATTGTCTGCTGGGCATTGGGCTTCATGTAATGATCCATTTGCTGACCTGGCCATCCGTCAACAAGCGAGTAGATTGCAGGTGTTGACACTGCTGATAGCCATCTGATGCTTATTTATTTAACTGGGGCTTGGTGTTGAAATTGCTGTTATCTCTACTTGAATAGACTTGAACCTGCTAAAGTGAAGAGCTTTGTATCCTCAAACTTTGGGTGGCTCTCCAGCTTATCTCTCTGGATCTCAGTTCCCTTTGGTCCCTTCTCTAAGAACTGAATGAATTCCAGAAGCCTCCCCTCAGAAAAAGCACAGGCACACAAAATTTTGAATGTAATGTTAAAAGTTTCATGGACAACTTTTCCCCACAAGTTCAGCTTGGATTCCAGGCTAAGAAACACCAGACTAGATGATAATGTGTATTCTATTTCTGTGATTATTGGATTAAATCTTTAATGACTTAATTGAGTTGAGCATCAGACTTTATATCAGAATGTGTTTTTATATTAATTCCTCTAAGAGGCCCCCAGGGTCTGATGTGGAGATCCTCTCTCCAGTCTCACCTGCACCTGCCCCCATATCTGTTCTCTGTTCATCACTCATTGCCTCTAATCCTGTCCTGTTGTGTCTCGCCGCTTATTGTGCCGCCTATGTTCCATACTTTTGTTTTTCTCAGAAGGGCAGATCATTTTCCTGACACCTTTCCTTTTCTTTGGCCAGCAAGCTGACCAATAATAATACACTGTGGAAAACATTTAGTAATTTGCTGCTTTTTGCAGTTTCTCTTAATAATTCTTACTTATTGTTTCAAAATTTTCCAGAATAAGAAAAAAGGAATGATTATTTTGAGTAGAGGCATATATGTACATATATTTAATATATATATTTAAGGCTCTATTAAAAATATGTGTGTGCTATATATCTATATAATTTATATATTTAAATTTTGTATCTATCTTAAGGCAAATTATTCAGAATAATATTTTTTAGGTGGAAAAAGGGAACATTTTAATTATTAGTAAATGGTCCATTGGGTTTCAGTTTATGAACAGTTGAATGCTTTGGGCTATTAACAAATAAAAATGTTTGCATATTTTTACAACTATAAATTTCATTCCAGGTTTATAGATAACTCGGGACATAAAACTGACCTAAGCATTAAGTTGAACAAATATGTTTTGAGTGCTTGCAGTACCCAAGACATTGGAGACTCAAAGGTGGTAAAAATATAGTCCCTGCCCTTATGAATTTACAGTCTCACCAAAGAGTGTGACATGTACAAACTTAATAAAAGGTAGAATGTGAAAAGCTCCAAAACAGAGGTCAATAAGAGTTTAACAGAAGATATAATTAATTCTGGCTAGGAGGGTCAAGGCAGTTGCATACAGAAGGTGCTATTTAAACTGGTTCTTGAGGCATGCATAGGAGTCCTCTGAGTGAGAGGGTCCTTCTACTTCTTGCTTTTCAGAATGTGATAGAATTTTATTATGTAGTGGGAAGGGGAAGATGGGCACTTTTGAGTCTAAAGTTTGCCTTCCTTCTAGTAAGAAATTACCCTTAGAAAATTCTCTGAATTTCCCATAACATTTTTATGGTTTTGTATACCTAATTTATATAATAATTTGTATGTGTATTAAAATCTGAGAACTGAAACCCATATACAGAATCATTCCAACTACTTCTGAAGTGTTCCCACTTCCTCATGGGGTTTACTCCATTCTGTTTTAACAGTAAAACTCTATACCCTTAATACATGTTCAAAGATGTGTTTGCTCTTGTAAGAGTTAAACAAGTTAATGTGTGAAGGAGCTTGAGATTGCTAAGTAGTAGGAGCTCAGGAGATGTTTGTGGGTTTGAATCCAGAGGTCTAGCATACACCTTGTTCTTTGAAATGGTGCAAAGGAAACCTTGGCCACTCATTTCCTGCCCTTCTAAGACGGCATTTCCTCTTGTGGCTGCTCTGACCAGATGTCATTCTTTTGTCCTCAGGCATCAATCTCATAAACCCTCTAGAGAAACCACATCCTACTCTGAGGTTTAGATCCTAGAGTGAAATGCTGTGCCATGTAACTCTCCTTGCCGGTCAGATTTCTAAAGTGTTGGTCGGTCCTAAAGGAGCAAAATATAACAAAGACCTTACTTTGCCTGAGAAGTTATGTAGCAGGAAGGCTCACAATAGCATCTCCATTGCTCTAAGTTGTGAGAAATTTCTTCTTGCATAAGTTGGATACATTTGAATGCGATAGACTAAATGCCTGTCTTGCTCTCAGAATTGCTTTCTTTTAAGTAAGCATAATGCTCTGAGATGGTGATGAGAAAGCTGTGTGAATTTGGCTTGCTGTATTTTCAATAAATATGTTGAGAACCTTGTCTAGTTTGTTAATCAGTTCCTTTTTACGTAAATCTCTGTGTGAGAAACTTTTTAAAAAATTTACTTGCCTCTTTTGTTTGATTAAAGTTGCATATGCTGTGAATGAAAAAAAAAATTTACTTGCCTGAAACTACTTGGAAGCTCAGAGCAAATTCAATTTTTTCCTCCTTGATTACAAAAAATGTATAAATTCACTACTAAAATTTTGAGGGAAATAAAATAGAACAACTTCAAGAAGATGCCTGGCTCATGGCATGAGCACAGGGATGTCAGTAAACTGTTTGAAGGCAGTTTTCATAGCTGAGCTGCAAAGAGGGAAGAACGGTTGATTTTAAATTGCTGAAGCTCTTTGTAAAGTGTTATAGCAACACTTTGGTGGAGATTTGTTATTTTAGATTACACAGCTAAAGTCCTGAATTTAAGGCTAAGGTAAATTTCTTCAGGCTGCTATAACACCAGCAACAATGACAGTAGATACCATTAAATGAACACTTACTATGTACCAGGCACTGTGCTATGAAATTTTTACCTTTTTACTTCTTCACTAAATTACCTCTGTGGAATTAAACCCAGATGCTGCTTTTATCTTTAATTGATGATCAGTAGCTTTTGCATATTTATACTTTCTAACATTTGGAATAGACAACAGATTCAACATAGTATCATGGGTTCAGTGTATGTACACTGGTTCCATGTTGCTACTGCCTGTTGTGTGACCTTCTGCACATATACATCTTTGTGCATCTGTCTTCGCATCTATAAAAAGGCATCAACCTCCCTAACTGGTTTGGCTCAGTGGATAGAGTGTCGGCCTGCGGACTGAAGGGTCCCAGGTTCGATTCCAGTCAAGGGCATGTGCCTTGGTTGTGGGCACATCCCTGGTGGGAGATGTGCAGGACGCGGCTGATCAATGTTTCTCCCATCGATGTTTCTGACTATCTCTCTTCCTTCTTCTCTGTAAAGAACCAATAAAATATATTAAAAATAAAATAAAATAAAAAGGCAACAACCATGCTACTTGTATCATAGGGTTGTTATGAAGATTAAATAAGTTATTATCTAAATTATTATTGCTGGTGTTGGAGTGACAGAGATCCTGGTGGGAGGAAGAACAGGCAGCCTCCCCTCCCCCAGCTCTCCCAGCCAGTTAGTTGGCCTGGAAAGTGAGAGATTTGTACCTATATTTTATGTAATAGTTTCTATGGCACCTGTTGCTGCTACATGACACTCATTTCCATTGTTTCTATATTGTTACTGCTTGTTATCTTCGGTAACAAAATCATCCCTGATTTCAAGAAAATAAGCAGAATAATAACTAACTGGGAGAAGCACTGCAGCAGCCCAGGAAGTACAGATTAATATTTAATTCCATCTTTCTGCCCATTTCCCATGAATTTTTAAATAAATCCTGTGACACTTCTGTTTTAGTTTTCCCTAAGAGATTGTTTTTAAATGATTTAAAATTTACTCCACTGTTATTGTTAGGAAATACTAAAAATAGCAGCCTTTTTGGAAAAACACATTTTGGGTGCAGTCCCCATTGAACCATGAGATGGTGACTCAGCTCCTTTCTTGTGCTTTGTGTGAATCTCGGTTAATTATGCTAATCTGTACGCTGTCCATTCATCTTGACTTCTCAAGGAGCTCTGACACTGCCTGAAGGGAGAGACCCCTGCCTGTTGATGGACTTAAAATAACATTCTGATTAATAAGAACATTTACCATGATACATGGTTTCCCATGAAAATGTTTGATGACCTTGTTTTTCTTGCCACAAAAAAACACAAATTAAGTTTTGCGTGCAGGGAGAAACTCTTTCTTTACACTTGCAGCCTTGAGGTGCATGCTACTAACCCCCTGCTGGTTGCTCTTACCAGCACTGACCATCAGCCAAGCATTTGGTGTTTAGCCATAACATAAAGGAAAGCATCCAAAAACTAAGAATTTTGGAACACCCAGACGACCTAGCTGTCTGTCTCTTCAGCTCCACGACCTTCAGATTTGAAGGAATTACGGAGGAGTCTAACTGTGACTGGTTTTCTTTTAAACACTGCACTATATTGATTCCTGTCCACTTGGCCCACCCCGTGTGGAGCAGACACAATGAGGCCGGTCTTTATCAGAGAGGCAGTACACTGTGTATTGTACAGTTCAGGGTTTGTTTTCCTTTGGCCTGCGAGAAGGAACCTCCCATTTTTCCAGCAGTAGTAACACCCCTGGAGGCTGGCCCTCGCAGGCATGCCCTCCCACCCCAACAGGCTCTACAGACCCAGCCCGCGGAGCTGACCACTGGTGCCTGGGAAGCCAGCTAGCTGCCTCTCCTTCCTCGGGCCACTGGCATGCTTGTGCCTTGCTCAGCTGGGGACTCAGCTATCCAAGTTGCAGACGATCTGACTTGCATTTTCAGCTGAGAATGCAGGCTGATAAATACAGGACAAGTAGTAGAAGTGTCAAAAAGGAGATGGTGATTGAGTCCCCCCGGCAACCCAAGGATGCAGCTCAGAGAGAAGTGGAAGCAGAGAGCCCGGGGCCAGTGCTGGTAAGGGGCTCACACCCTCAGCAATCCTGCTGCCTTTCCAACAGTGCTTACGCTGTGTGCATGCTCAGTGCCTTCTTGCCCTGTGTGGGATTTTAAAACTTGCTCTGCCTGTCTCCTGTGAACTCTCCTCTCCCTCTTTTCCTGTCGATTGTTTTCGGCTCCACCTTGATTTTCTTTGTGAGGAAAGATGTGTTGACATTTTGTGGGCGAACGTGGCTCCCAGGAGGATTCTTTGTATAGAACAACCATGTATTGTTCAAAATGATGTTCCACTTAGCTGCAGTGCTGCCAAAGGTACACCCAGGGAGGCACTTTTTAATTGCCTTTGGTGAGGTTGAAACAGATGTCCTCTGTAAAATTAAAACATTTTTACATAATATATTTATGTTATTGTGAAAGTGATGAAGATGACACTAAGGGGTTTTAAGGGACATAACTGTTGAAGTTACTTGTGGGCTCACTCACTCATTTTAAAAGGTTTGCCTCGAACAAAGTTAGAAATAACCTATATTTTAAACCAATTGATAGGAAAGTTTCTGTTCTTAGCATTAGCTAAACTCACAGCAGTTTGATAAATTCAAGTGCTTCGGTAGACTTTATGAGTGAGGAATGTGAAAAATGGTTGTGTTGTTAGCATCAATGAGTAGGTTGTGCTTCTCCTTTGGAATTTCTTTAGTACAATAAAAGCACATAATTTTTTAAAGCAAACTAAAAAAACCACCAACACGCACTGCAAAAGAGGACAATTGAGCCTTTCAAATATGCTATTAAAGGGATACTTAAACCAGTACTTAGTGATATTATAGAGTCATTTTTTTAAAAAAAACAGAGGTCCAATTGCCATTATCATAAAGTGTTTGGTTAATGAACTTAATTTTCAACACTCTAATGTCTTTAAGAATCTGAACTTAAACTCTCATATGGTGGATTTGATTTAAATTAAACTGCTTTTCTCTGATGCGTGAGACTACCTTATATTGTATTGCCTTCAAAATTATACTGCTAACTGAATTGAGACAGTCCATCAAGGATGATGGGCCTTTTCACTGCAGCGTTTCGTCTGAGAGACTTAGGCTCCCACCCTGGTACCTTGTTTAGCGATGTTATTCATTATGCTGGAATCCTATCTGCTAGCATAGTAGTTCATTTATTTACTGAGTGTCTTGACCTGCTTACATGTTACATATGTTTAATCAGCGCCCCGCTGATGTAGCTTACGATTTCATGGAGGAAGTTGTGAGGTTTGGGTTCCCTTGTGAATCTTCTTGAAAATCTTTTGTCAGTGATTCTTCAGATGTGTAGAAGTATGTGTCCAGATGATTAAATACACTATCGAAAGATGCTTTGTGGTTTATTTTTAATTCCACAAGTGACGATTATTTCTCTTTCTAGTGCTCAAAAAAAAAAAAAAAATCAGCCACTCATATCCCAGTTATTTGTTTAGGTCAGATCTCACTACAGGCATTTCCACGGGGAGTTTTTTCTCTTACTGTAATGGATAAGGCAGTGCTGGCTGCAGCTGCAGCTGCACCTGGGGGGAATGCTCACCAGGGCTCAGAAGCTTCTGGCAGGACAGAGAGCTCTGGCTCTGCACCTGCAGAGGGAGGTGTGAGAGAGAGGTGAAGGCAACAGTGATACAACAAGACACTTTTCCTTATCTGATAGTGTTTCTCTTCTTCCATGGGGGTAAGCTAGATAAAAAGAGCCAACTGATATCAGATAAGAGAATCAATGATATTTAAGTAGGGCCTCTGCTCAGGGCAGATCCTATCTGTGATTATCACTGCTCACAGCAAGTGAGAATTCAACAAACGGCTGAAAAAGTATCCCCGCACAGCCATGAGGTCTATTTCTTGTAGTGCTATTGGTTATTATTATGTCAGTGGTCAGTATGTTCAGTGAAAATCCCAAGTCTATTACATTTAAATGTCAATACCTTACTTTATTCAAGAGAGAACATTTGAAATCAAGTTCTGCTGGTTTTAGCTATGTACACAATCAGTCTTTGGGGGGGAAATATTACATAGTTTAGAAAGCATAAAAGTAATTAAAGCATATAATAAGAAATATAAATAGTGTAGAAAGATGGAAAAATAAAGTGCTCAGTATTAATTATTTGATGTTAATTCCTGGAAATATTTCCAGACTTTCTCCTGCGCATATAAAAGTATAACTGTGTGTGTGTGTGTGTGTGTGTGTTTGGAAAAATGTGCTAGTACTATAGATTTCTGCATTAATTTTCTCCTAGAACATATCAATATCTTTCTTTGTCACTATATGCCATTCTTTTTAATGGCTGTATATTATTCCAGTTTATAGTTGTACCACAAGTCGATGGTTATTCAACTTGCTTCCAATTCTTTACAATTATTACAATGTACAGTCATTGAAAAAATGACCTTGTGGACTGTGAGTGACTAACTGCGAATGTACTAGTAAATGTATCTTAAAGCACTTACAAAGTCAGAAGTACTAGTTTTGTAAAACTTCTATCAGAAATCCCCTCTGGGCATTCATTGGCAATGATGTTTCTTTCCCCTTTGTCAGGGCAGAGGTTAAGGTTGTCCTTAGCAGTGGCTGCTTGTTCTGTGCAAAGTAAAGTCAGTGTTTATAAGATAAGTATATGTGTGGACATTCTAAAGTTTCAGAGGCTGCAGTGTTCAACTTACGGGCACCTACGTAGGTCTTGTCCCCTCATTGTGATGGTAAGCAGGGGAGGAAGTGCATGGTGAAACCCCCCTGTTCCTGTCCACCAGGCTCCCCGCCAGCCCCACTGAAAAATGCCTTTGTGGACTGTGAATGACTAACAGGGGAACAATCTGGGTATTCTTGATGTCTACCAGTTAGTTACCTTGCTTACATTTGAATACCTATTTTTTTGCCCCCAAAAGTTTAAAGTTAATTCCTGGAAATATTTATTCTAATAGTCACTGCCCAGCAATTTAGAGGAAAAGGGTGCGGCCTCAAAGAGTCAGAGGTGGCTGAGGATGTGTCATTTGTGTTGTCCTCTCATTGAGTTTCTCTCACCACACAGGTAAGGACTGCAGCACAGGTCTCCGGTGGGGGATTTTGAAGGTTGAAAGATGTGAAGATAGAAATTTGCTGAATTTTCATGTTGGAAACACTCATTAGGTAGTGTTTGGCAAGTTTCTTTTCTGAGACACCTTTTCTATTTATGTTATTCTTCTGGGATCTTCAAGTGTTAAAAAACGGAACCTGAGTTCCTCCTTTGATGTCTGAATGAGCAGATGATTAGCTAACTGGGTGAGAAGGCAGCATGTGAGCCAATATAGAAAGGAGGAGGAGTCCGGCTTCTGGGTGAATTTAATAACCTCACCAGCATGGAGAGCTGTCTCAGAGGAGCTTCCACAGCTCTTTCCAGGAGAGTTAAGTCACTGCATTCTGAGAAAACATTTTCCCTCCCCAAGTTCTCTTTACTTTAGAAAGTAAGAGCGCTCAGCCCTGCAGAAGTGAATTGAGACACAAGCCCTGAAGTATAAGCTTATGGGCCATGATCATGATATCCTGTACGACTTCAAATATCCTTGAGTTAATTACATTATACTTCTAAACCCCTTCTGTCATACAGGTTTTCCTGCATCCCTGTTGATGTCATTAGAAATAATTAGTGATATTAACTACCGGGGTGATACTTAACAAGTGGTTTCTTTGTTTTTAAAATAGTGAGTGGTGAAGGAAGGAAGTTCCTGTAAGGTTTATGTAGTGACACATTCCCAGGTGACACGGGACATTTTACTGATTCAGAGCCTTCACCATGCTTTTTGGTTTTCTCCTGTATTTGTTCATTAGACCCATATTTCTAAGCACTGAGGTTTGCCAGACTTACTGTATAGAGCCCTGGGGAGGCAGGTCAGTGAGACCAACCCCCCTCTTCTCCCCATGCAGCAAGGTCTGGGTGAGGAGGAACATACTTCTCACAAGGTGCTCATTAGGCACAAGCGTTACTCTCTCCCATCCTCTCCTGGTAAGGCAGACAACATTTAAGTCATCATTGGCTCCAGCAAGGACGAGTTCTCAAGTTTTGAGCACCTACCGTAAAGCAGACCTAGCCCAGCTTTTCCCAAGGTACAGGCCCCCCTGGCTGTCCATATGGACAGTTTGTATGAATGAGGCCCCCAGAGTTGCAACAAACTTTGTGGAGTGGTCAGTGGAAGGACTCTTTGGAGAGTGAATGCTTGGATAGTGTCGGGTGAATTTAATAACTATCAGAATGGAAAACTGTCTCATAGAAGGGGATTCCATAGCGCAGGTCACTACCCCCTTGCAGTGCTGAGCACTCTTACTTTCTGGGCTTCTTGCTTGTATAGAACATGAAAATCCGCTGAGCTCTGGCATGTTTCTTTGCTCATATCTGTCCTCAATGTGGAAGTTAGAGTAATGCCAATTGTTTTCTTTTTCTTTCTTTTTTTTTTTTATGTAATAATACAATCGGAAAAAAATACATAGTGCCTTGCTCTGTGCCAGACACTGTTTTAAGCCTATTAGATGTGTAAAATGAGAAGCATGTAATAAATAATCTCTAAGATCTCTTCTGGGGCTAATGTTTCAGGGCTATTAGCATTGATCCTAGAATAACGTGATGAAGTCCAGTCAAGACCCTGGAAATTTTAGTTTTAAGTTCTAACTTAGTTTATCCAAAAGTGTTTGGGTTTTGAGTTGTAGCAGCTGCAACATGGGATATTGGCTTTTCACCCACTGTAAATGAGCAACACCAGTGGAATGCATGAACAAACCTGGAAATAGTAAAAGTAGCAGCAGAATTTGGAGTTAGCAGGGAAATACAACACAGGAGAGGCAAGAAGCCAACCTGAGCCTACAGATGACATAGGACTATGAGTATAATTTTAGGACCAGGAAGGCTTGGAAATTATAGTTTATCCTCAACTTTCTGGAGTTTGAAATATCCCTGTAATGTGATAGAGATAGTCCTGCATTTCTCTTAGCATGACATTTTGACACTGTAGACGTTTTTAGTGCTTGATTTCCAAACAAGTGTATGTGCCACTTACCAGCAGATCTCTGAGGGCTTTGCCAGGTTCTTGGGGAGGAGCTGACCTGTAGTTCTGTTTTGGAGTCGCCTTGCTATGGAGAGTTGTCTCTGCTGTAGGAGAAGTAGAAGTGAGTGGTGCAAGGGGGCCCTGGGCCCTTGTCTTTTAAACACCACTTGACATTTCTAAGCCAAGATCGTGTTTCTATCAGATGGAGATAGCAGTAGTGTCTGCCCTCTGGATGCCTCATCTCCAAAGGTTATCTGGACTGCCCAGGTCAGCTTACCGCATTCAGTCTTTTTTTACTCTGAGCCACACTCCAACGTGCTACCTGACTGTGTGTGTGTGTGTGTGTGTGTGTGTGTGTGTGTGTGTGTGTGTGTTTCAAAACCCAGATAACGTTATTAACTTCCTGCTTAAATGCCTTCTCTGTGCAGAGAGGGCAAAGCATGACCTACCTACATGGCCCTCAGCTGCTGGCCCTGAACTTACTTGCTGGCCTCATCTCCTGCAATTTCCTGTCCTGGGCCCTATATTTTTCCAATGGAAATGCTTTCACACGTGGGTACCACTCCCTTTGCCTGGCCTGTGCCTGACCATTTCCTTTTATCCTTCAAGTCCCAGATCACATGCCAGCTCCTCCAAGAACCTTTTCATAGACTATGTGCTCCTGTGGCTGACCCATCATGGCATTGCTGTCCTGGTGTGTTAATATGCATCTCTGCCATCTTGTAGCTATGGTTTATACTCTAGTCTCCCTCACTAATAGGGGGAGGGTATGCCTATTAGGAACCATGGTTTTTGCTTTTGTTTTCAATTACAGTTGATATTAAATATTTCTTCATGTGAGTTTCAGGTATACATAATCATGGTTAGACATTTAAATAATTTTACAACTGATAAGTCTAGTGCCCACCTGGCACCATACGTATTTATTACAGTCTTAATGACTATATTCCTTATGCTATACTTTATATCCTTTTGTTTGTATTCCATCTCTGACATAAAGTCAAAACTGCCTGTCCCACCCCTTCCCCCCTTTTTTTTTGTTTTGCTTCTCCACATGGTCCTGGTCACTCTTTGCAGAATGTATTGGCAAAAATGGGTTGCAGAAAGGTGCTTCCAGGCAAGACTATATATGGGATAATTCTCCTTTATTCTTCCCCCTTCCCCCTTCAAAGGTTTAGCCACTAATATCCAAATGCGTTGAACTGAAAAAAAAAAAAAGATGCACCTCGAGGAATCTGCTTGACTGCGCTGTGGGTATTATGCCACCAAACTCTCCTGTGCTTCTGTTATTTTTTACCTAATATGTGAGTGCTTGGGTACAGAAGTGCAAACTTAAGGGGCCAAAGTCAGAAGCTTTTTCTCTCTTTCTCTTGGCACCCCTTCTGTCATCAGTACCACCTCTTCCTTGTCAGCCACATCTGAAACCGTAACTTCACCTGTAATGGTTGTAGTACACTTGGAAAAATCATTGTGTGGCCTTATTACCAGCATTCCAGTACATTGATTCTATGTGGAAAAGTGTTAGGTTTTCCTTCCAAAGACCACTATATCCTGGAACTATGCACTGGCAAAGTAAATTACGTGCGACCTATTGGCACTCATATGTATTCCAACATTCCAGCTTGGTTCTTCAGGAAGATTTAGTATTTCTAGATATGATTTTTAATATTCTTGAGACAGAAAATGAGTGTCCCTCAGGAAAGGAGTCTGCCTTTTCTCTCTTCTTTGGTGAGGTCTTGGAGCTGGGGCAGTTCAATGTGGCTGATGAACTGGACAGAGAGCAGAGTCTCACACTTCTGTCCTCCCAGAGCTGTGGTGGCTGAAGCATGCTCTCTGGAGTGGTGTTATTTAGTTCTTCCACCAAGGGAAACGGAGGGATTGAGCAAGCATTTCCTGCTCTAAAACTGAAATTCTATCATTCCTACCAGTCGTTCATTTCTGGGAAGGGTCCTGGGTTTGGAACCAGGAGATCCAAGGGTCACCATCTGTGTGACCTTCATTAATTCATATAACCCGTTTGAACTTCAGCTTCCTCATCTGTGAAGTGCCGTGATACTACAACCATAGAGTATGGGGGAAGTTTAATGAGATAACGTGTGTGATCTGCCAAAGTCATGTGAGCCCAGCCCATGTGACTCGGTGGTTGAGCGTCGACCCATAAACCAGGTAGTCACCATTCAAGGCACATGTCCAGATTGCAGATTTAATCCCCAGTAGGGAATTATGCAGGGGGCAGCCTATCAGTGATTCAGTCTCATCCTTGATGTTTCTATCCCTCTCTCCCTTCCTTCTTCTCTCTGAAATCAATGAAAACATATTTAAAAACATTTTTTTAAAGTCATGTATATGTTATAGGGCTAAAATTTTCTTATGTCTGAATGACACAACTATGTATGATCCCCATAATCACCATTTGTTGAGTTCCTACCCTGTTATGGGCATTATATATTGAAATCCTTCAATAACCCAGTGATGATTATAAGAAAAGTTATTTTCCCTCTTTAACATGCAAATATGGAGACTTAATAAGTTGCCCCAAGGCCACATAGCCAATAATCAGTGGAATCAGGATTTTTCATACTTTTAATATGAAATTTTCAGACATACACAGAAGTAGATAGATTGGTAGAGTGGTTCTCAGTTTGGGTGAACATCAGAATCACCTGGAGGCTTTGTTAAAACCCAAATTGCTTGAACTCATCCCCAGAATTTCTGATTCAGTCTGTCTGGAGTGAATTTACATTTTTAACAAGTTCCAGTGATCCTGATGCTGCTAGTCTGCATCATACTAAGAAACCTGGGTCTGGCATTCTGACCCCCAGCTACCTGCGACCACCTCCAATAATAGTAAACATTTTTGATACCAGGATTTTAACCCTCACTCCCTACATCTGCCCTTAACTGGTCTCTGAACTGCCTTCCTGGCCATGAGGTCTATAGAAACTCTTTTGTGAATCATATACATTATGAATATTCCATCCTCATCCTCAATGTCTTCAAATAAGTAGCTTAAAATAAGTTGTTTGAGATCTGACTAAATCAGGCTATTAGAACCTTTTAGCTTAATTACTTGACCTCGTCATTTTAGAGTTCTAAAAATAGCTTTTATGGACATAGGAAGAATTAAGAATTTCAGACCATAATGGTACAAAGTGAGGTGGGGGGCAGTGGTTATTGGCTGGAAAAGAATCTGTAGTATAATTTTAAGATAGAATTATGCATACAATTACCATGGTGCATCGTTTTCATGTTTGCTTTCATATGTGTAAAAATGGCAGGCAGAAGCTGGGATGGTTGTATGTGTGAGAGATACATGCTGAGCTAGCCCCTCAGGCTCTGTCTGTTATCTCTCTCTCTGTTCTCCTTATACCCTCCTTTGCCTCTCTTAACCTATGCCTGTGTCAGGATAGATGACACTTCCATTCTGTCCTTGCAAGGGGAGCTGCTCCATTCCACTCAGCTTTCTTTTATGTGCTCCATGGACGACAGAAAGTTCCCTAAGTCCTTGCTGTCCCTTCTTTCCTTATTAGCATTATCAGCCACATCTCCATTGAGCTGACTAAATGCGAGCATTTAGGAGGTTTTCAGTAATCCGTATGATTATCTCTATTGTTAGCCCAATTTCTGTTATTATGTTTCTTTTACTGTTTTCTAGGTACTATTGATTTGACATTTTTGCAGTCTTTAATTCTGTTCATTTTAGTAATAGGGTAATAATTTTGGAAAACCACAGTTATTTATAAAACTGACAATACAAAACCCCAAACTCTTTTCCTTCTGATTGATTGATTCTGAGTGTTCAATTTTTGGTAATGCTGCCAAGCCTAATTAAATAAAATCTTTACTTATTGACAAGTTCTCTAATTTGAAGGCTTTTTAAAGTGCTGTATAAAAAGGGAATTCAATATCTATCCATGCTTATAAGATAAAGTAGATTTACAATTATGTCATTCTCGGGGTTCGGAGGATAAACCCACATTTCAGTGTGAGAACTGTATTAAATGTCTGAAATAGGTGGTCATTATACATTCTAAACAGTCTTGAACTCCTTCACTTGTGGTTTAATGCTCAGGTTTGAGCTTGCTTCTCAGTCCAAGGCTGTCTCTTTCTCCACTTTTTAAAAACATCATGTGCTTATGTACATTGTCAAAGAAAGTGCGAAAATTAAAACGTAGACGATGAGAGGAAGAGCATGGACCACAGGCCAGGAGACCTGGGATCCAGGCCCAGTCCTACAGCAACTTCTCCTGGGACCCGAGACAGTCACTTAACTCCCATGCTGCCAGGTTTCCTGTCTGTAAGAAGAGAGGGCCAGACCAGATAATCTCAGGTTCTAATGTTTGCACAACTGGAGTTCTAATGTTACTGAACCTCCAGCTCCTTTGAAACAAGCATGCTTCTGAAGAGCTGCCAAGACCGATGTTCCTCGCACACTGATGAACAGTCTGGAGAAGAACATGTACTACTGAAAAGGAATGCGATCCTCTTTTGATTATCAGGGTCTCCTAAGTTTTAATGTCCTGGGTTAAGGAAAGGAAAGAAGAACATGTCTATTACAAGGTGGTGAGAGGTCATTTTTCATGGCTGGAGGATGGTACAGGGTCTAGTTTTGTCTTGGTCCCCTTCCTCCTTAACCAGTTTGCTGGCTTCCTGAGGGCCCTTCTCTGCATTGCCCACCTGCACTCTGGCCTCATCTTTCACCACAGGCTATAGGCCAGGGATGGCTCTGAGACGTGGCATACCTGGTGAGCTAATCATTGGTGGTCCCTCAAATGGGTGCATTTCAAATTGTATGCTATTTTGGATGAGAGACCGAAGACTGCTTAGGGACTCTTGTACATAGCCATTCCTCTCTGACTCCAGAGAAACAAAGGCTCTAACACTGACTATCCACTGTTTTGTCAAGCACGCCCCTCTGTGGTCACATAGTTCATCTTTGCAGTCACATAGAGTACCCTTTCATATAGGAGTTCTCATAAATGTGGTTTTCTTCATCGAGTTGGATTTCCAGTTATACTATAGCTCCCTAGAGACCCAAGCCCTTGGCCTGCTGCTACCCTGAACCCTTTATGCAACTCTGCCCCAGCTGTTGCGAGCTGCTTGCTGCTTCCTGAACTCACCATGCTTAGAGGAGGACTTGTCCTGAAGCTAGGAGTTTCCAATCCACCCTGAATCCTGGCTAACTTGTTTTTCTCTTAGACTCAGCTCTAACAACTTCCTTTAAGAAGCACTCCATGTTGTTGGGTTCCTTCTCTCATCCAACATGTTTTATCGAGTGCCTGTTGTATGCCAGGTGCTTTTCTAGGTGCTGGACAAAGTAGTGGAACAAAGTAGATAAATCTTTGCTTTGATAGAGTTTGTAGTCCAGTTGGGAGGAAATCAGGTTCATTCTGGTGGGTCAGATGTCATTCATGGGTTCCCATTGCTGTCAGTCATCCTACTGTAACTGTTCACACACATCTGTCTCCAGTCTGAATTGTGAACTCTCTGGGTGGGGGCCATGTTCTTTTTATCCTGGTGTCCCACAGACCTGGCACAGTGCGCATGGACAGGCTGGGTAAAAGTTTGGAGAGAAGAAACACATAACTGCTAGTATCATTTGCAAGTGAGGAAGGGAGACAGCTGCTAATTTCCTGTGCTCACCCTAATTATAGGAAAACTAGAGACCCAATACATAAAATTTGTGCAAGGGCTTTAGCCCCCTGCTGCTGTGGCGGCTGACTCGCCCCCGCTTTGTCGGGAAGGAAGGACACTGGGAAGGACATCTGGTCTAATTAGCATATTAGGCTTTTATTATTATAGATGAGGGATCTTCCTTCAAATCTGATAACTTCAAGAACCTCTTGGTGGGATATGTAGTGAGAGTGTGTACAGTAGAGTTGTGCAGGAAGCCTCGTGGGGCCATACTGATTATTATCTGGCTTCAGAAGCCCCTCCTTCTCATTGCAGGTTTGTTGTCTCCCTCCCCAGCAACAGCACTGGTGTCCTATTGGCCAAGTTCCATGAAAGGTTTTTATCTCAGTTGATCAAGTAGCTTTCATAGCTATGCAGATAAGTCAAGAAAGTCCTAAATTCTTCAGAAGCACAAATGGTGTATTTCTCCTCTCTTATAATAGAATGCTCAAAGAGTTGCCATTTCCTTCATTTGCTATTTCAAGAAGTGGCATTTGGATTTTCAGTGTATGTTAACATTTAATTATCGGAGACATATAGTCAAGAAGAAATGACCAAAAAGGTCACAGGAAGCTTCTCATGCCAGAGTGAGGAGCCAGTAAGCTTTTTATTTTTACTTTTTTTTTTTTATTAATCAACATCTGAGGATATTTTTCCCATTGATTTTTAGAGAAAGTGAGAGGGAAGGAGGGAGGGTGGGAGGAAGAGAGACACAGAGAGAGAGAGAAACGCATTGATTGGTTGACTCCTGCACACACCACCCAGGCCAGGATCGAACCTGCAACTCAGATACATGCCCTTGACCAGGAATCGAAACCATGATCCTTTGGTGTGCAGGCCAATGCTCTAACCACTGAGAAACCCTGACCAGGGTGGAATCAGTAAGCCTTTTTGCTTAGTTCTTCCCATGGTATTCTAGGCTTCATACTGTTTGGCCAAAATCGAACTCATTTGTGGTCTGACGCTTTCCAGTTGTGCTGGATTCTTAAGGAATTTCATTTTCCTGGCATATAGAAGATGCTCTGGTTTCTGATTGCCTGTGGATCTGGAATTTCAATTTGCATAGATGTTGAGCAGCCAGACCTGTAGCAGCAGATACTGTAGGAAAGAATGAGTTCAGAGAGCCTCAAAGGGAGGCTAATGGAGGGCATGTGGCTCGTGCTCTTTGACATCTGTGAGAACCACATGATCACTGGAGGTTTGCCATGCTGCCTGCTGCTTTGACCAGTAGATGGGAGCCGGTGGGGGTTGGGGTTCCGTATCAGGGGCTAACCTGTGCACATATTGTCCATTGGGATGGAGCTCCTTCAGTGTTCTGATCACATGGCCCTGGCCTCAGGACTGGCCTGTGAGTCTCCTCCATGGAAGCCAAGGTTTTTGATTCTCTGTTAGAAAACCATGTGTGGGTCCTAGGCCTCCCAGGCACCCCAGCTGAGTCTGTCTCTTTCTTCTCCCACAGAACCCTCTGAGCAGCATCCCTTGGGGTTTACTGCTTGCCCCCTTTCCTCCTCCAGAATCTTAGGTCCTGCTGCTCTTGCAGCTTGCCTACTGGGAATGGGTCTAAGTGCTTCTCTGTACACCCTGAACCCCCCTCCCCCAATTGTTTTTCTCAATCCTTCCTGACACAAACTTCATCAATACTCCTCAATTCAGTTCATAATCTAAGCATCTATTTATGTTTCTGTTGGACTGTCCTTGAACTCCAGTGTCATCTCTATTTACTATTGTACAGTTAGTTTCCTTTGTCTTTGGCCTTTTGTTTTTTCTCTTTTGTGAATGACCCTGTCATTGTTGTCTGTTTTATTTCATATATTCCTGCAGGGTGCAGGAAAATTTTTGTAAACAGATTGGTAAAATTGAATGTACATGGAGCACTCAAAAAAAAAATCTAAGATTACTGTCATACAAGCAACACATTTATTATTATTATTATTATTATTATTATCATTACTACTACTACTACTACTACTACTACTACTACTACTACTACTACTACTACTACTAGAGGCCCAGTACACAAAATTCATGCATGGGGAGAGTGGTGTCCCCTCAGCCCAGCCTGCACCCTCTCCAATCTGGGACATCCCTCTCACAATCTGGGACCATTGGATCCTTACTGCTCACCTGCCTGCCTGCCTGATCACCCCTAATTGCTACCCCTGCTGGCCTGGTTGATCATCACTTCCCCCCCTCTGCTGGCCTGGTTGCCCCTCATGCCTTCTCTGCCAGCCTGGTCATCCCCAACTGCCTCCCCACCAGCCTGATTGCTCCCAACAGCACACCCTGCTGGCCTGGTCACCTCACACAGCCTGCTGTTCAGTTGTTACTTTGAGGGCACCAAGACCAATTTGCATATTACCTTTTTATTAGTATAGAAATTTGTGCATGGGTTGGGGGGAGGTGTCCCTCAGCCCAGTCTGCACCCGCTCCAACCTGGGATCCCTTGAGGGATGTCGGACTACCCGTTTAGGCCCGATCCCTAAATGGGCAGTCTGACATTCCTCTCATAATCCAGGACTGCTGGCTCCCAACTGCTTGCCTGCCTGCCTTCCTGATTGTCCCTAACTGATTCTGCCTGCCAGCCTGATCACCACCCTTCCAGCCTGATTGATGTCTAACGGCTCCCGTGCCAGCCTGTTTGCTCCCAACTTCCCTCCTCTGCTGGCCTGGTCATCTCCAACTGCCCTCCCCTAGAGCCTGCCACCCTCCCCCCACAACAGGTCTCTTCTGCAGACCTGGTCATTCCTAACTGCCCTTCCCTGCAGGCCTGGTTACCCCCAACTGCTCTCCCCTGCAGGCCTGGATCCCCCCCAACTGCCCTTCCCTGCAGGCCCGGTTGCCCCAACTTCCTTCCTCTGGTGGCCTGGTCACCCCTAACTGCCCTCTCCTGCAGGCTTGATCGCCCCCAACTGCCCTCCCTTGCAGGCCTTGTCCCTTCCAACTTCCCTCCCCTGCTGGCCATCTTGAGGTGGCCATCTTGTGTCCACATGGCAGCAGGATCTTTGACTACATGGGGGCAGCCATCTTGTGTGTTGGAGTGATGGTAAATCTGCATATTACTTTTTTATTAGAGGGGATAGAGGCCTGGTGCATGGGTGGGGGCCAGCTGGTTTGCCCTGAAGAGTGTTCCAGATCAGGCTGGAGGTTCCCTTGGGGCATGGGGTGGCCTGGGTGTGGGACCTGTGGTGATTTGCAGGCTGGCCATGCCGCACAGTGACCCAAGTGAAGGCCCTGGTATCTGGGATTTATTTATCTTCTATAATTGAAACTTTGTAGCCTGGAGTGGAGCCAAGCTTTCTGCTTGCTCCATGGCGGCAGCCATTTCTATTAGAATTTATTTACCTTCTATAATTCAAACTTGGTAGCACTGAAAGGAGGCCTAGGTCAGCAAGGGCAGGCAGAAAGCTTGGCTTCCTCCATTGCTGGGGAAACCCAAGCCTTCCTCCTGCTCTCGGTGGCTGCAGCCATCTTGGTTGGGGTTTATTTGCATATATGCTCCTGATTGGCTGGTGGGCATGCCTTGTGAGTATAGCGGAGGTATAGTCAATTTGCATATTACTATTTTATTAGATACGATTATTGCAGAATGATTATTATGTGTTTACAGTTTGCCAAACTCTGCCAAGTGTTTTACTTGCATTAACTCAATGGAACCCAATAATAGCCTCATGTAACTGCACAGCTCAGCTTTCTTAACCACTTTATTGTCTTCAGTTTGATCAATACATGTGGGATCTATGGCCCTATCAGGGCAGATCTAGGTTTTGTGAGCAATGAAGCATAGAATTTAGGAACCTTGTTTAAGAACAATGATTCAAAGTTACCAATACAAAATAAGGCATGGAAGTGAATATTTAGAATTTTAAAAGAAATCACAACAAATTACAAATTTTGAAAAGCTAACTCAAACAATAAATGTCAGAAATATAGGAAAACAATAGATTTTAATCAACCTCTTGACACAACTCAGTAATACTTTCTTCCCTACATTTTTTAGGTTTGTACTGTGATCATCTCTTCATATGATCATGATTTTGTTTTATCAATCTGTATCGCAAGGATAGATCATTTAATATTTCCCGTAGTATGATTAATTGAAATTTGTATTTTATTAATCATAGTTTAGAAAAGTTTCTTCTAGCTTTGCATTAGATTACATCATATAACTTTTTAGGACTGGAAAAATATCTATTAGGTTTCTTTCTTATATGAGCTATATGATTTGGGGGCATTCTCAGTTTGTACAATAACTTATCTTAAATGTCCCCAAGCAACTCTGGGGTCATGCAAATTGTGATCTGTCTGTATTGCCATATATCCAGCCCCTCATTCTACACTTCCGTGTCATGAGTCAGGTCATTGGGTAGACCGACACAGTGGGTGTGTTCCTACAAACCATCCTAATAAGACAAGATGCTGAACTTAACACATACATAGTACCTGGAGAGGGATTGGTGCAAGTGAGGGGCATTAAGTTTTATTACCGTCACAGTTAATATGTCTCTTGGTTCTGGGCTGGATGCTCTGGGGGCACAGAGATAATGAGACCTGGCCCTGTCCCATGGCACTAATAATTGGAGAGATAAGCTGATCATGGAACATTTCAATCCAAGCAGAATAAACTGCACCCCAGGACTGCTATTGCCCAGGGATGCAATAGTCAGAGAAGAGAAAGGACACTTCTTAATGGGTTAAGGGAGGTGGTGCCCCAGTTTTATGGCCAAATACTACATGCCCTGGGGTAGGACAACCCTGCTTTAATGTTTTTGGCATATTTGTTTTTTAGAGGAAGGATTGTACTGCTAAAATAAAAAATATTTAGACCTCTGTCTGAAGGGCTGAGAACTGTGACAGGTGCAGAGGTGTGAGCAGCAGGCTCATGTCAGAAATGGTGAACTGCATTGCTTATGTCATGGACCCTAGGGCTAGAGATGTGTGACAGGAACCTGCATTTCAGCCTAGCCAAGGAGAGCTGTGTTGTCAGGGAATTCAAAACTTGGCCCACCTGAAGAATTCTTATTCTTCTCTCAGCACTCTTTGAGTATCACTTCCTTGGTGAAGTGAAGAAACTTCACAGCCCATAGGTGGCAATTGGCTCCACCTCCTCCCTTGACTCTGTATGTAACTTGTGCCAGCACCTCTCACTGTATTGAATTAAGTGTTTATGAGCCTGCCTGTCCAGGGTGTCTTCAACTCCGTTTCATGGCTGTTCTCCAGGGGGTGACAACCCTCCTCCCAAAACTGTCTTTAAAATTTGGAAACTAATGTATACACATTTTGGAGTAGGGCGTGGGCCCAGGTTTTTAAGAGACTATTAACCCCAAGGAGGTTAAGAAGCTCAGCACTGGGCTTGTTCCCCCTCTGAATTTACAAATTGCAGCATAGTTCCTGGACATCATTATATACCTGGACTTCTTCAGAATCCCCTGAGAAGAGCTTGCTTTAAGCACAGATATCTGGTCCCCACTCCTGGAGTTTCTGCCCTAGTTTACATTTGTGTCAATGTATAAGGCGATGGTATGCTACTATACCTAGACCCAGTTTGAGAACCAATGTTATAGTCTGCTGTAAATGGAAAGTACCACGTCCTCTCCCTTTCTGATTTCATAATAACCTGAGAAATGGATGTCCATAGATAAGGACTTTTAACCTCCCAAACTGGGTAGAAATCTGAAGGTGTTGTGTATATAGATCGAGTTACATGTTTTACACACTATGAAAGCAGGATAACCACGCACTGCAACAATTCTGAATGCCATAGATAGACTCAGGATAGTTGAGCCCCATGATGCTTAAGAAAACACAGTGCCCTTGAATATTTAAAATTCAAACTGGTGAATTCTCCTGGTTATAAAACATGGTGTTTTCAATAGTCTAGGATAGTGGTCGGCAAACTGCGGCTCACAAGCCAAATGCAGCTCGCGAGCTATGGTGTGCCGCTATGTTGACTAATGAGTTTGCTGACCACTGGTCTAGGAGCAGCTCCATTCAAGACCATTGGCCAATTTGGGTAATTCTGGGCACAGAATCTTGCTTTTGATAGAAAATAAAAACTTAGCTCTTGTAGCTCTGACACCAGGAGAAAGATTGAACTTAAGTATGTTGATGACTTTAAAAACAAGGCCATGAGCCAGATCTGTGCCAAACCTCTTTCTTTTAAACCAGGAATGGCGGACGGGGACTGGCTGACTGGTAATCAGCCTAATTTCCTTTTACTGTGAAGTTGACGCTCTTTTCACTAGTGGTGCTTTAGGGCAGTCAGTTCCCTACCCGTGTTGTCCCCCAGCTCATGTGACCACTTGGAAAGGCTCAGTGAAGCTGAAGAACAGTGAACAGCTCTAACCACTGAACCATCAGTTTAAAAAAAAAGTATAAAATAGGCGTTTATGCTCTTAACCAACAATTTAGTGAATAGATGAAGTGACTGCCCGTGGACCCATCTCAAGTCTCCCAGTCCCCTCTCTTTTGTTATTTCTTTTTATATCTTCTTTTTCTCTTCATCTTCCTCCTGTGTTTCCTCTATCTCTGCATCTTCTTCCTCCCTTACCTGCAGGTGTCTGTCTCTTTTGCCTCTTTCTCCCCCCATCTCCTTCCCTCACCAATCTCCATTTTCAGCCTTATTTCCTCTGATAACTTCTTTATTTCCTCCTCCTCAGGGCCACGTGTCAAATGGGGGCATTGTGCCAATTATTTGTATTTGAAGCAAGAGCTATTTGCCTTGTTTTTAACTTAAGCAGCAGGTGAGTCATTCAGGGTTGACCCCTTTTCCTTGGAGTCAGTGGTTTGTCCTGGAAAGTGCTCCCTGCTACTGCTAAAGAACTCTGCCCAGCCAGGTCTCTAAGGAGTCATTTCATTAAGTGACCTAAGGGTTTGTACACATTTCAAATCTTCATAATCCTTGAGATTAAAGAAGACAGACATGTCATTCTTCCATGAGGTCTCTCTGTTGTTGAAATCAATTCTGTAGGCTTTCCTGGTTAACATGCATCATTCATCTCTAACAGAAATGTTGCTAATAAATTCTCCACAATTTACTCTGGTTGAGTAGTGGTGATCTCAGATCATAACAGTAGCCTAGAGAAGAAAGAGTTCCAGTGGATGAAAGACCGCCTTCTAACCGGCTGGTTACTTGGGGGTAAGGGGGGGGGGCACTCTGAGCAGTTAACTCAACTTTTTTCCTGAGTTTCCAGCCTCAGTCAAACAGAGCAATGCTTTCATGCCTACCTTTGGTACTAAGGGATGTTATAAGATAAAGAGAGGCATATTAAAAATTTTAAGAATTTGAGTAAAACTCAATTCAAATCAGGTAGCACCAAACTGGAAATGGTTAGGAACATTCAACTGACAGAAGCTGGGGAGAGACTTATATAAAGGGTGGGAACAAAGAAAAGAAATTATTTGATTGACTGTACCCTAAAGCCTAGTTGGCTGTTTGTGATTAGTTTTAGTGGTTTGGTTTTGTAACCATGAGGCATTTACAGGCTTAGATTTTGGTTTGCTTACATAGGCTGCCAGACCTTAGAGCACCTCAGTCTAATGGTCTTCCTGTTTAATTAGTTTAACAGTGAATTGAGTGTGATCACCTGTGTGAAAATATGCAAGTTATTGCACGTTACACACTGGCACACAAAAGTAATACCTACATTATATTCTGTCTTTAAATACTTCCAAGATATCTTCAGGAAAAACTAATTCATCTAATTAACAAAAACATTATTTTGGTATGTTAAATAGACTGCTGACCTTAAAGAAATAGATATTTTTCCAGAAAAATGGTTTTGTTTGGGAACAGCAAGGAATTGCAATTCGGGACATGTGGTCTAATAGCAAACCACATGCAAGTCCAGAGAAACAAAGAAGGGAAATACTCTTTTATGGACTTGGGGGTGGGGGCTGTTGTAAAGGAAGATCAATGCACCAGTACATTCCTTGTCTGGTGAGGCCCCCTCCTGGTACATAGATAGTCCTTTTCTCTCTGAGTCCTCCCTTAGCACTAGGGTCAATAGAGCTCTCCAGGGTCTCTCTTAAAAGGGCACTAATCCCACTCATGAGAGCTCCACCCTCGTGACTTAATCAGCTCCCAAAGACTCCACCTCCTAATATCATCACATTGAGGATTAAGTTTCAACAGATGGATTTTGAGGGGACACTAACTTTCTGTCTCTGGCAGGGGCTTTTATGACCACATCCCTTCCACTCACGTGCCATTGGCCAGAAGACAGTCATATGGCTATACCTAACCACGGGGAGGCTGGGAAATGTAGTCCAGCTGTATTTGGAGGAAAAGAGACAGATTTTGGTAACAGGTAATAGCCGCAGTCACAATATACAATCTAGAGACTACATATCAGATGTCTTTCATATATTCTTATATTAATTATCATTGTAATATATAAAGCATTTGTTGATATTATATTAGATGCTTTTTATTAATATTTTCAAAAATAATCTTACTGTGTGTGTGTGTGTGTGTGTGTGTGTGTTTGTGTATACCTATTTTAACACTTCACATACTGTGTTACATAGTTATTCCTGACCTCACCGTTAGTGCCTTACAAATGGGAATGACCAGTAAACACTATGGCAATGACTGGCAAAGATGAGAGAGATTTTTACTGAGAGGAATAGCTTTCGGAATAGTTATAAAATGCAAGTTATCTCTTTTCTTTCCCCATTTGCTTGTTGCCTCTTTGCCTTTCTCAGTGCATGGTAGGGATTGCCATCTCTACCCATGAGGTTCACCCATAAGCACTGATTTAAGTAGTGCTTTTATTATCCCCCTGTTTGCCTGGTTTTTCTATGTTTAAATATTACCTAATTAAGTTGTAAATATTTCAGGATAGACAGAGATATTTTGAGACTGAAAGATGAGTTCTATAGAGTCTTATATGAAATAGTGAGCCCTGTGGATGCTTTAAGCCCTGAGCCAAGTAAAGGTGGTCATAGCTGGAGCCACTGTGGGCATCCAGCCTCCACTGCGAGACCATGGCTGGAGCCCTAAATGGGCATCTCTGGCAGAGCCTAAAGCTTGGAAGGGGACTGACCTCGCCAGGGGTGACTCAAGACATGATTGGAAGTTCCACCAGGATCCACGGCCTCCTTTGTGTTTAAAGAGTTAAGCAAGCATGACTATATATAGACAGAGTCCATGAAGTGTCTTCTTTTTCTTTGTAAACAACTTTTATCTCTTGGTTCTGATTCTTCCTGGTAGCAAAACTAACACATTTTAATTATAGAAAGTAGGAAAATGCAAACACATATACAGTAGAATTTACAGAGTTCTTTAATCTTAAGAAATTGCTTGCATCTATAAGAATGTTCCATCCTAGCCAGTGGTTAGAGTGTTGGTCTGACCACCAAAGGGTCAAGGATTCGATTCCTGTTCAAGAGCATGTACCTGGGTTGCAGGTTTGATCCCAGACCCTGGTCAGGGACATGAAGGAGGCAACAATCTCTATGTCTCTCTTGAATTGATCTCTCTCTCTCTTCTTTTCTTCCCTCCCTCCCTCTCTCTTTCTTTCTCCTTTCTTCCTCCCTCTCTCCCTCCCTCCTTCCTCTTCTTCTTTCTTCCTTCCTCTCTCCCTCCCTCTGAAAATCAATGGGAAAAATATCCTTATGTTGAGAATTAATACAATGAAAAGATTGTTTCATGTGCTTATCTTTCACCTTCCAGGCCAAGCCAAAGCTGATTGAGCCCCTTGACTATGAAAATGTTATCGTCCAGAAGAAGACACAGATCCTGAACGATTGTTTAAGGGAGATGCTGCTCTTCCCTTATGATGACTTTCAGGTAGGTAACTTCTCAGTTTCTACAAATAGAATCATGCAGTTGATCTTTACAATTATCATCTATCTATTGCTTTATTGTTTGTTTGATTTAGGATTTTTAAAAGATGATGTTATTTAAGAGGGGAAATTGTCATATTCTTCAGGCATTCTTTCATGAGTTGACGTTTTAAATGGCATTATTTTTCATATATATGCAGATGTGAATTTATATGTTATATATGTGTATATATGTATGTATGCAAACGTGCATATATACAACATAGATGTCATATATATAAGTGTGTATGTGTTTTATCTTGAATACAAGTACTATTTTGTAGGCTGCTTTAATGGACACAAGTGCCATTGTGAGATTTATATAAAGAGGAATTTAGGTTTTTTTCCTAGTGCCTTAGAGTCTTAAGGTTGAGATTTGCTAGGGAGAAGTAGAGGATTTTGTCATGCATCCTTTTAGGAAACTGCCATGAGAGAGGCTTTGAACTGTTTGTGAGCTCCCAAAAGGGTTTGGAGGTAACAGGTGTGTCCTGATGCTTACCTCTCTGGTGCAGTGGCAGGTGCTGTTCTTTGGAGCTTAGTAGCTGCTAGCAGAAGACTCAGCACAGCTCTTGCTCTGAGCTGTCCTCTAGATTGTTGCCAGAAGCCTATCAGATTATGGTCTGTGGCTGAGTGACTCACAAACTCTGAGGGTAGTAAGGAGCTAGAACATTCTTCTTCCAGGAACCCCATACAGTGGTGTTAGATACCT
The DNA here is from genome assembly GCA_027563665.1 of Antrozous pallidus. Classification (NCBI taxonomy): domain Eukaryota; kingdom Metazoa; phylum Chordata; class Mammalia; order Chiroptera; family Vespertilionidae; genus Antrozous; species Antrozous pallidus. Next base: position 61,329,313 of record CM050519.1, on the reverse strand, counting down.
CATAACCTGGAGTTACCTTGGTCTATTTGGAGGTCTGGTTACTTCCCTCGCTCTCCTGGAACCTAATCTCCTTCTCTACCTCAAGGATTCTCTGATTCTTTTATGACTGAGCCCTGTCTTGTGTGAATTGAGCTGTCTTAGTTGTTTTTTTTTAACAACTTCATTGATTCCTTGTTTAATTTTAAAAGCACTACATACTTGTAAACAAACAAAGAGGCACTAATTGAGAATATTTGACATTAAAAGACTCCCCCCCCCCCACCTTCTTTCTAATCCTACTCTCAGAAAATAACCTATTATATACAATTCTGTGCATACGGAATTGTTTTTAGAAACTTCCATGTTAATGATCATTGTTGAATTATATTCTGTAACATTTTCTTTCCCCACCAAATCTAAGAGACTTTAGTTTACAACAAGGCTGAGAGTTTTCACAAATGTTCACTTTTTCTAACTTTTTAGAAGTACATATGGAGAAAATTATTGTCCTTTAGATCTTCCCTGGAAAGTAAGGATTGCCATGGAAATGACATTGATCATTAAGTATGTAATGTGATGCTGCTGCCAAAATGTGTTCCACTGATGAATAGTTTCAAATCATGCCTAAAAAGACGAGGCTTCAAAAACTTGATTGTGTAGACTACCAAGCTAAAGGACAAATAAAAGGAAACCTCAGAACCATGCCTCCTGCCTGCGATTTTGGCAACAAATTAACATGAGAAGTTAATCATTTGATTACAAATTGCAATCCATGTTGACATATTTTTCCTGAAGTGTGCTCAGAGGAAGCTAAAGGTTATCTCAAGTTTTTCTGAGCATGAAGTATGTATTATTCTTGGTACTAATAAGGGGACAACATTATTTCAAGTTTTGCAGCCTAGAATGGAAAGTTGTAGTTGCAGCCTTGAGATGAAGTTGCTTAAAAAGCAAACAAACCGAAGAAACAAGACATGGTTAATTTAATTTCATCTTTTATCCCAGAGACAAGGAACCTAAATGTTTAAGCAGATGTAGAACTGAAGTAATTGAAACTTTGAGAAAAACATCTTTGTCTTTTTTTCGCTTTTATCTACTTCTCTTGGGATACCAGGCACAAAGAACTCACGTTTTGCTGGCCAAGACTGAACAAGCAAGTGTTATTTTCTGTTTTGAAGAAGTTTATCCAAAGGTTAAGGAGCTTGAATTTTATCTTTGATCCCTACCACAGTAATTGTGATGGTCTCCATTTAAATTTGGATGGTTTTATTTGCTTTCTTGGAAACTCCTATTTTCCAATCAAGTAAGGCCATTTGCACTGTGCTTCCTTGCCAATTTGTCTTGGTAATTTCAATAACTGTCTAGTTTGCTGAATAAGCAAAATGTCTTAGCAATGTCACAGATTCCTATGTCTGTCCATGTTTTTATTTCCTTAGGCAGTATAGACTAGAATTACTATTGTATTATTAGAGACAGGGAGCAAATTAGATCAGGTGAATGTATTTTATTTCATATGGAAAAAAGATAGCAAGTTGGATAGCAAATGGGCCATATAGTGAGCAAAGAACATGCTGGGGGCTGATTTGCGATGCTACACCTCCTGGCTAAACAATATTTGGTAACTATTAATAGAACATTATGTGAAGTTCTTTCAAATATATTCAGGATAATAATTTACTAAAATATAAATGTGAATAGTGATGATACATTTATACTGTTCTTGAGGACAATGTTGGTCTTAGTCAACTCCTATGGACATCTAAGTGCTATCTTAAAGTGAGTCTTAGGGAGAGATTTGTTTGTGGGATGTACTTGCCTAAGGGCCAGGGAAAAATAAAACCTAAGAGACATGAAGTAAATGTGAATTTAAAAAAACAAAAGGACAATTCTCAGCCATCAGAATATTTATGAAGTAAAGATTTATCAGCCAAGGCCAGAGACAGGAATGCCATGGCTAACATGGCCCTTACTAGCCTGCTACACTTCTTTTTTTCAGAATCATTTCCTGGTATTTTGGGGTCTGTTCTGTTCTTTCTCTATCTTGGATTCGAGCTGCTCTTTGCCAACAAAATCCATCCTTCTAGAACAGGGCTTGGGAACATCTGGCTCTTGGGCTGTATAAGGCCTGAGAAATCATTTGGTCTGTTCCTGCCAAGGCATTAGGGGTGAGTTTATTAAAGGTTTGACCAAATATAGCAGGCTGATTTATATATATATATATATATATATATATATATATATATATATATATTTTTTTTTTTTTACAGAGTGGAAGGGAGAGGGATAGAAAGTCAGAAACATCGATGAGAGAGAAACATCGATCAGCTGCCTCCTGCATGCCCCCCACTGGGGATGTGCCCACAGCCAAGGTACATGCCCTTGACCGGAATCAAACCCGGGACCCTTCAGTCCACAGTCCAATGCTCTATCCACTGAGCCAAACCGGTTTCGGCTAAATTGATAATTTTGTGTGGCCCACGAATGTTGTTATAAATAGTCAAATGGCCTTTGGCAGAAAAAAGGTTCCCCATCCCTGTTGTAAAACTATCTCACCCTCTGAGGCCACTTCAATTCTCCCCCTTCCCCCACTCTCTTATTTCCTCTAATGCTTACTGTCTTACACTATGTACATTGATATCTAAATACACTGGGCTTTTCACTAATGGCTTCTTACGCATTTTGTGTCCAAGTGTCTCCACTATGCTGAGGAAGGCTCAGGCACAGTGTTGGTGCCTCTCTGGGCTCCCTCCTGCCCATCCATCTCTGCATCCACATAATCTCTGCACACTGGGTTCTAGAGTTGGGTACTTTTAGCTTCACTGAAAATGAGAAAATTATTGTAAATATTGGATAGTTTTCTTTGATTCAGGAAGTAAATATAAGTATCATTGAGCACATGTGGAAACGCCAGTAATTAGATTCGTAAAACTTTTTGCCTAATCAGTGATTTGGATTGGTGGAAGTTGGATAATTTCTGAAATAAAAGAATGGAGGTGAAACAGTCTCAAATGGCATGTATCTTCTGATAGCTAACAAACCTTTATTCTGAGAACTTACTTTTCCATGGGTACATTGTAGGTAAACTTTATTGGGCAAGTTAGATAGAGATGATAACCTTTTTGATTAAAGTGTTTTAGATCAAGAAATATAAGTTGATTTGTTGTTTACAAAATGACAACTTTATATTTAACGGAAAGTAATGCACAGGAATCCTCCCTTTCCTATCAGAGACATAGAATTCAGTGTGGGTCTGCTCATAGATTTCCAGTCATCACTCTCCTTCAAGGGAAGTCCTTTGCCAGATGCTGCTGCTACTACTGCTGTGAAATTCTTAACAGTTGCCAACAAGTCACTGAATCTAGAGTTGGCTTTTTGAGCTCTTACATCCTGGGTTGTTGCATAGCTTACTAATGTTTGTGTAGGTATTAAAGTGTTGGAATATGAAGAAGGTAGTAAATGGTAAAAAAGTATGTTGGGAAGCAATTTATGGATATCATTTATATTGTATAAATACTAGAGGCCCAGTGCATGAAATTCATGCACTTGTGGCAGGGGGCGTGTCCCTCAGCTTGGACTGCACCCTCTCACAGTCTGGGAGCCATCAGTCGGACATCCTTAGTGCTGCCACGGAGGCGGGAGATGCTCCCACTTCTGCTGTTGCACTAGCCAGCCATGAGCCTGGCTTCTGGCTGAATGGTGCCCCTCCTATGGGAGCACACTGATCACTAGGGGACAGCTTCTGCATTGAGCATCTGCTCCCTGGTTGTCAGTGTGTGTCATAGTGACTGGTTGTTCTGCTGTTTGATCAATTTAGATAGTAGCCTTTTATTATGTAGGATTAGACTTTGGTATGTGATATGAACTAACAAGTGATACAAATTTGTATGGAAGGAATAAAAGAGCATTATATCACTTCTGGGGATATATCCAAACAAACTGAAAGTAGGGACTCAAAGAGATATTTATACACCTAGGTTCATAGCAGCATTATTTACAATAGCCAAAAGGTGGAAACAACCCAAATATTCATTGATGCATGAGTAGATAACCAAATTTGGTAGATGCACACAGTGGAATACGATATAGCCTTAAAAGGGAAGGAAATTCTGATACATATCACAACATAGATAAACCTTGAGGACATTAGGTTAAGTGAAATAAGACAGTTAAACAAGGACAAATGTTGAATGATTTCACTTATACGAGGTTCTGAGAATAGTCAGATTCATAGAGATAGAAAGTGGAATGGCATTTGCCAGGGGTTGGGGGAAAGGGAGTGGGGAGTCATTGTTTAATGGGTACACAGTTTCAGTTCTGCAATATGAAAAGAGTTCTGTGGAAGGTTGGTGGTGATGGGTATACAACAATGATAATGCCACTGAACTGTATACTTAAAAATGGTTAAGATAGTAAATTTTATGTTATATGGATATTTTAGCACAGTTTTTTTTTTAAGATCATGTTACAGGATTTCTGTGCTATGTGAATGTGAAATTGTTGTCATCCTTAATGCTGTGTGTAAAGTCAAAATGAGGAGAGATTTCTAAGGTGCTCATTCTACTGATACTTCATAGTGCATTATCAATGTCAAATCTCTTAGCAAAAGAATTTTAAAGGAAAGATGGGAGTATAAAGCAAAGATTATTAATAGTTGGCAATCCTAGAAATTTTCACTTTTGAAAATATTTGGATATAGGAGAATCCTCAAGTTCTCAGCATTGTGTAGAAAAGTGTGGTTAATCCATTTCCCTTTAAATAACATCCTGATTTTTATTTTTCCTCTGTTTCTTTTCCTCTTTGACTTACACGAGGCTGATAATAATCTACAAACTACTGACCTGAAAGGAAGCCAGGTCCGCTTTTGACAAAGGATCTGGAAGTCTCTGATCTCATTTCCCATCTGTTTTTTTTTTTAAAGAATTTTTCTTTTTCTACAGGGTTTTGTCCTCACTTTTTATTATATGTTGCCAAAAAATTACCTCAATACTTTGTTTTGAACTTTTTATTGGAAAGTGGTTTTTAAAAATAAACTCATAGAAATTTTTATCAGTGAGAATTCAGTGGCCAACAATGTAACTTTCTGTGAACATTGTGGTTTCTGAGATATTCGTGTCTAGGATTGCACTTTCCTGAAAAACCTGGAGAAGTAATATTTCTGAATTGACATTGGCTAGAAGATAAGCATTTTAATTTTAGTTCAAGTATAATGCTTTTTACAGAAAACAGGGACAGCTCATTCTTTTATAATCAAACTAGAGGCCTGGTACACACAATTTGTGTACTGGGGGTGGGTGGTCCCTTAGCCCAACCTGCCCCCTTTCACATACTGGGAGCCCTCAGAGGATGTCCTACTGACAGCTCACCCCCGCCTGCCCAAAGCCAAAAGCCTCTGGCCAAGGCTTTCGCCCTTGGGCAGGGGACTTTGGTCAGGGGACAGCCAGCGATTGCCCTGCTGATCGCTGGCTGGCTCCACCCCAGCCCCAGTTTGCCTGCCTAATGCCCAGCGATCCCCGTGCTGTCTTGTTCCACCCCAGCCCTAGCCTGCTTGGCAAGGATTTTTCCGGCTTTGGGAACACAGGGATCGCCCTGCCATGGGCAGCACCCATCTTGGTTGGGTGTTAATTTGCATATAGCTCCTGATTGGCTTGTGGTGTGGCTTATTTGGTGTAGCGAAGGTACGGTAAGTTTGCATATGATTTAGCTTATAGTTTATGGTTATACTCCTTGTGCAGTGCTCAGCCAGGAGATGTTTAGTGGTATAAATATATGATACAGTTTCTGCTTTCAAGTAGCTCAAAACTTAGGAGAGGAAGTAATTAATATTAATAATAAGGAAGAGAATGTGACCAGGGTCATGGCATAAACAGGAGCCCATAGGAATTTATTCTATTAAGTTTGAGATAGTGGGACATTTAGGTGCTAAGATTCCTTTAAGTGTTGGAAATGCAGAAGCCCAGCCTCAGAGAAAAGGCAGGGTTCACCACAGAAATGTTAAGAGTAGCCTCAGGGGTTATGAGCATGAGAGTGCTTATGAGGCCCCCATCTTGGAGTGCGCCTTCACTGAGAAGAAGAGTGGGAAGCAGAGACAGAAAGTAAGAACAGAACAAGGAAACTTGGGATTTTGGAAGGCAGCAAGAGCAGTTAAACTGTATTAAAGGGTCGCGGCATTAGAAAGGTTGAGAACCACTGAGTTAGAGGAAGGCAGGCAGGCTGAGCGCCAGTCATGCACTCCTGGCTGACCAGGTGGGAGAAAGGTCGTTAGAGTAGGTAACTGTCTTTGCCAATGAAGATATTTTCTAGCCAGGGCCAAAGAAGTGGGTGGGTTCAGCACAGAGATTGGCATTAGATAGTAGGAGAGAGAAGGAATCATTTGGCTCAGCAATAACAAGAGTTTTTGTTTGTTTCTTTGTTTGTTTGTTTGTTTGTTTTATCAGGATTGGGGAGACTCGAGAATGGGCTAAGGGGGGAAGTCCAGGAATGAAGAGAGTGAAGATGCAAGATATTATGGGGATGTCTTTTGAGGCAAGGTGTTTTAGCAATAGGGAGGGACTTTGGGGGGAAGAATTCAGGAAGGATAGAGAGTTCTATCCCTGAACTGCAAAGAGAGGACTGGCTATTGAGAAATTTAGAGGTGAATTGGGCTCAGGTTGGCCCAGGTGAAGTTCAGCCTTGGGGAGAGTAAAGAGGGTTTGGAAAGCAGGCTCTGGAGTAAAGGATGGGGAGGAGCCCAGGTGTTGTGGCTCAGCCCTTGAGCATCGACCCTGGAACCTAGAGGTCAGGGGTTGGTTCCTAGTCAGGGCACATACCTGGGTTGTGGGCTTGATTCCCAGTAGAGGGCGTACAGGAGGCAGCTGATAGATGATGTTTCTCATTGATGCTTCTATCTTTCTATTCCTCTCCCTTTCCCTCTCTCTAAAAATCAATAAAAATGTGTTTTCTAAAACCTTCATTAAAAAGAAAAAAAAGGATGGGGAGGGGTAACAGTAAGTCATCAGATAGCAGTTCTTCTGCTCTGACCAGGCCACAGCTCTTACCCTTTCTTGCCTTGGTGAATGCAGGAGCTTCCTATCAAGTCTTCTGGATCCTGTCCTTGCTCCCTTCAGCCTATCCTAATGGAGTAGCCAGAGTGATTATTTAAGAAGTTTAAAAGGCAGGTCACATGACATCGCTTCTGTGTTTGGAGTCCCTTAGTAAAGGCCCACTGCCTCTCTGACTGGCTCCCACTTCTCTTCCCACTCTCACTTGCAGCCACACTGGGCTCCACGGGGAGAGAGGGGCTTCTATGTCACTCCAGAGGGGACAGATGAAGTTCAGCAAGGTCCTCAGGGCCTTTCCTCAGGCTGTTCCCTCTGTCTGGTACATTCTTTACCTAGCTGTCCCTCAGTGAGGCCCTTTGACACTGCCATACCCTCCAACCCCTTAAGCGTTCCTGGCCCTCTTTACCTTGCTCAGTTTTAATTTTCTGACTGTATTGCCTATCCCCTTCTAACATACTTTCTTACATGTTTATTGCTCATTCATGTGAATGCCACATAGATAGAGGAAGAATTAAGCCAAGATGGTATCTTATGACAGAGATAGCTTAAGCAGGTGGAGATGTATTTATACTGTATCTAAAGTGATCATTGAATATTGTTCTTTATTATAACTTATTTGTAACTATAAGACTTTATTTTCTGCCCAAATAGAAAATGAAATCTCTTTGAGAGTAGCAAACCATAATTATTGGGTTTTTATTACAAACCATCATTTTTTGAAAATTCATCTCTGCATTTGTTAGAGTTCCTACAACAGGGTTTTATCCATGGTGGACACTAAATATGTATTGAAGAAATGGAAGGTCTGGACCAGCTGCATTTGAGGTGGTAAGAGCATAGATCAAGGTGGCAGATCAGGGGAGCAGAAGAGAAGGGGAGACACAATATGTATGCATGCAAAAACAAAAAATAGAAGTCTTTAAAGAAAAAGATAATTTAGGTTTTGGCTTCAGAACTATGAAATGCCATTTAATATATTACCAGGTACAAAATCTTTATGGGTCCCACACCTGCAAGGATCCTGCTGTATCTGCACCTCTGCCTTTCTCCTCCAGGATTGCGTGGCCACTGCCAAGTGTGTCCTGCGTGGGTTTGAACAGCCCGTGTCAGCAGCACCTTGAGTGTATGCATGAAATCCAGAGGGGACAGATGAAGGTCAGCAAGATCCCCTGATGTCAGAAGTCCTTGAATCAGGTCTTCCCCATCTGCTTAGTATTTTATCTGCAAAGCATAATCTCTGCTCCATGGTGTTTACTAGTAAAATAAGAGTTTGGATGGTATCCCACAAGTGGCAGTGCTGCTCTGAACAAGACCAGCGTGGTGGTGGGCTGGTAAACGCATGGGATCTGAGTGAACTGCTGTTGAATGCACTAGTGAAACCTTACATATGAATGAGGGGCACACGTGGGAGGGTGCCTTCTGAAAGGAAAGTTCATTGGTATACATATTGCAATATGCAAATAGTGGGCATGGTTTAACGTGAAGCATTTTCCCTATGCTAGGCGTTCACACAAAGGTGGTATGGTCTCTTTAGCAACTAGAATTGTGTTCTAAAGATGGATATACAGCACCATACCGAAGAAACTTTGTTAGCGAGTGGAATGCAGATGACTCCAAGGGATGATAGGTGCTCTGGGTGGTAGGGTCAATGGCAAGATACAAGACTTAGTTATGTGAGCCTAGATGCTAGCCCCACGTCTGTCGGTTACTAATCTGGGTGTTTGGATTAGCGCTAAACCCTCCTAAAAGTCACTTTTCTTAATTGATAATTCAGAAATAACGTTTGCCCTAAAATTTGGATTTTCACAGATGGATGAGAATCCATCCAATGAGATCTGAGTGTTCTGGAAAGCTCTTTGTGTACTGGCTGATGTCCTCCAGTTGGGAGGGAGCTGAGGGATTAGGGTTTGTATTGCAGCCTTCTTCCTCTGGACTAGGTAACACAGTTTTATTTTTGAGGATAGCAGTTTTAATTGCAAAGCCATGTCATATGGAACAGGCTGAGCCCCTTACTAGTGGGGAGCTGGGCCGGCCACTTGTCCCCCGAATGACCAAAAGGCCATTTCTGGTTTCCTGGATACCACCCCCCCCCCTTACACACTCTCCCCACTTGTGTAGTGGTATTTCTGAAGAGATTAAAAATGAGCTTCTTTGTAATATGAAATCAAACATAAGCCAAAAAGTAATCTTTTGAAAGGATGAGTCTGCTCACTTAGGGTTCTGTACATTGAACTTATTTAGATATGGTTTACTGCATTTGAACAGCCAGTTATAATGTATAAGTGGTGGGTTTGAAAAGATAGCAGAATAAATTTTTTATGACCTCTAAAGGTCTACTGAAATTTTTAAATGTATATGATATTTTAGGAAACAGGACATTATGCAGAAGCTCTGTGATGTCTCACCAGTTGCTGAAACCCTGTCTAATATGGAACCTGAAGGGAATCTCATAACTAAATAAAATAGTCTCTATTAGAAAAAATCTGCCCATTCACTCAGCGAACATTTAGGTGGTGCCAGATGTGATGCCGGGTGTTGGAGAAGCAAAGGTGAATTGTATAGTTGGAGGTTCTCAAGTCTCAAGGAGATACAGGAAGATTTGTTCGTAATTTCAGCAGAATGACACACATGCTTATTGAGGGCAGTGGCTGCAGGAGTCCTCAGGTTGGATGAGCAGCTTTGCAGCTGGGCAGTGGGGTCGGTGCATTAGGGAGTCAGAAGTTCCCCGTGTTGAAGAGGGTAGTCAGAAGTAACCTGTATGCTGGAGAAGGACAGAGGAAGAGTCAGGAAACGTCAGTACAGCTGATCTTGGAAGGGCTTAGGTCATATTGAGAAGTTTGGACTTTGTTCTTGTGGCAGTGAGAGTCATTGAAAGCTTTTAATCTGAAGCATGATGCTACCATATCAGAGTTTTAGAAAGCTGACTGGCAGCTGTGCGGAGAATGGATCAGAGGAAGGATAGAAAGCAAGCAGACATACCAGTCAGGGAGGGTGCTGCACTGAGATTCATACAAGAGCACCCTCATTCTGTGCATTGTCATAGGGATGTAGAGCAAAGAGAGGCGTTGACGTCACAGGGTGACACTTGAGTGAATAGAGAAAGGCAGTTAAAGATGGAAGCTTCGGGACCATGCAGGAGCTAGTGAAGAGGAGCTATTAGAAACAGTTTCCCTGCACATAATCAAGGCTCAGCCCTTGTATGGTTTTAATTAGTTCCTTGGGAGTATTTGTTGTTGTTGTTGTTGTTGTTGTTGTTGTTGCTAAATCCCTCAGAAACCCAAATAGAATTCCTTCTACAGCTCTAGATCCTTCCCTTGTCCCATGCTTTGTCCATGTTCTTAATTATTAGTGAGTTAAACATTGAAAATTCTCAGGAAACTGTTTCCCTGAAAATGCAAGTGTCTGATCTTAATAGAACATGTTGGTCACCTGCCAAGCCGTGATCTGGCAGTGAGCCGTGGGGCGCGCCCTATGTGGACTGCAGTTCCCAGCCGCGTGTGGGACTGTGTCCTCTGCAGAGCGAGTCATCTGCTCTGAAACAATGCATCTACCAGATATTTGGGAAGGCTTCCTTACTGCTTTGCTCAGTAAATCGCAGTCGTGTTTAACATGGCCCTGGATATAAAATGTTTAATATACAGGCAAACCCAGCTGGGAGTGTATCCGCAGACATCAAAGGGACCTAACTCCACAGACAAGGGAGGCACCTGTGGTTTGGCTCAGATCTAGAGACGAAAGGAAGGTGGCTCTGGGAGCCATTTCTCTAACAGGGAGTGGTAGTTGAAAACCCAAGGTAACTTTAGAACACTGAAGTGGACACTATCCACTTGGCCCAGTTGGCCCAGTAAAAATTTAACTCAAAGCTTAATCTTTAGTGAGGGAGATGGGCCAGGCTGGAAGGAAGCTGCCTAAAGAGCTCTCAGTCATACCTAGCCCACCTGGGCTCTCATTTCCTTCTCTTCCCTCACGGCACTGAGCTCTGGCCCTACCCCCGCTGTAAGGATGCCCTTCGCCTGGCAGATGATTGCATCAAACTCTCAAAGGTTTGAATAAATTAAACACAAAAATAAGCACTAGTACCGATGGTTTGTTATGGAATTACAAACAGGAGGGGTTTACTGCTAAGGGAAGATAGTCTATGTTTGAGCCTAAGAGAAGATTGGGTTTGACCAGGCACTGAGATCTGTGGGCGTCTCTGTCTGTCCAGCAGGTCAGCAGAATGGCTCTTGGGCCTTCTTCTCTGACTTCAGGCCATCTGCACCTTAGAGGTAAGAAGCAGGTACCTAGGACATTTCCCTTCACTCTGTCTGTTCTGTAGCCATGTGGCTACCGGCCAGTTAGAAGAGGACCCTCTTCCTTCATATAACTCAGCTGTTCTGTTTAAGACACTAGAAGCCCTCTCTTCCTGTTTCAAAGCCTGCACTCCTTCTGAGCTGCCCTGTGATGTTTGTTTTCTGTCTGAGGCAGGACACTCCCAGCCCCGTGCTCTTTTGAACAGGAGAGAGAGGGGAGAGAGTCTGTGGTGGATCCACACAGCTGGCTCAGGTTGCAGCCCACCCACTTCTCTGGAATATTGTCTTTAGCTTATTGTTCATGTGGTCCCAGGAGAAGGGAGGGCCATTGTTTCAGTCTCTTAATCAAAACCCTATAAATTAAGATATCTTAAATATCCAGTGAATATGCATACTTCCCACCAGGAATTAAGAAGGCTGTTATAGTTTCATGCCTATGGTAAAATGATAAAAAATCCAGTGCCACATGGTTTTCAAGGGTTAGAAAAATAAAGAAATGATGAAATTAAAAAGCATGTCTTTGTTAACACTCATGCCTCTATTTATTTGAGTCTACGTAGTGAATCTTCCCTCCTTTTAATCCCACAATTCCTTTTATTAAACAAAATAAACGGGGACTGTAAATCAGAGCTGTTAGTGTTACTTTTTTTTTCTGGATATCTTTTATGTCTGGTGGCTCACTGAGCAATGCATAGCACTAACATAAACCATTTGTGTGAGACAGACTTAGAATTTCATGTTCACAGAACTATGGAATTTTTAAACCACAAAGGAAACCTGGAAATCCTGAAAACCTCTTAATTTTATGGATGTGGAAAGTTAAAACTTTCCCCCAAGATCACACAGTTAATTAGAGGCAGAGCTCAGATGAGAACTCAGGTTTCCTGGCTCTGAATCCAAACTGCTTTCCAATACTTCTCAAATTCTTCCATAGGAAGCTTAATTAAATTATGTGCTTCACGTTGCTCTTTAGTATCGCAGCCTCAGTAGGGTCAAGGCAGTGTTTTGGCTAGCACTGATGGAAGGAAGACGGAGCCTTGACCAGGTTAGGATCAGAAATTTTGATAGTAGAGAAGGATTCCAAGTTGAAGCTGAAGAAACAGGGTTGCAGCAGGGCATGAGACAAGAGAAATGAGTGGTGAAGAAGAGGGGTGGGAAATGCAGGAAGGCCAGGTGCGGAGACCTGACACCTCTGTACATTTTCTTTAGATGGCCCATTGCTCTGCCTCCCTGGGGCAGGCATCCGGATGTGGCTCATAGACAATCAAATTATCTGTTTTGGGAGGCAGTCATTTGAACCAAGAGAAAATACAAGTTTTTAAAATAAAATAAAAAGCATCTATTTGAAATTTGTTATTCCAAATTAGATTTTCAGATCACCATTAAATTTTATTTTTTATATTCCGGTGGGGGGAGGGAAGGTAGGGACAACTCTGTACTTCTTTATGGGGAAAAAAGTCCTATACAGATTTACTTGGGGCTCTCATGTGTTTGTGCATCATTATATAAGGCCTTTGGGGGCGGACTTCACCCCTTGCTTTCTCTTCTTTAGCATTTCAATAACTCCTATAATTTTGTGGAATTCCTGATAAGACTCCTGCCCATACTTGGCCATGGTAATTAAGGATTTCTATGTGTCAAAGACCACCAGTGTTTAACCTAAGTAATGGTACTGACCAAATATAGATGATTTTTTTTTTAGATTATTATAGTAGTTAGAAGAGGGCTTTTAATTTTAAATTGTTTTGTGCTGTGAGATTTATATCCTAATGGTTGTCTGTCTATGTTTAGGTTTAATTTTCAGGCTTATCACACTTCATAATGTGAAATGTTTTTCCTCTTCCATTTGCAAATGTAGAAAGTTACTTAGTCATCAGCTACTAAGCTTTCTTAGTAGAATGGAAATCGTATCTTTTCAAACATAAAAATAGGACTAATAGTCTTTGAATGACCAACCTTGATACTGATTTATATAAAGTGGACACAGGCCCATCTTTTAGCAGGAATATGATTTTAACTGATAGAAAAGTAAAAAAAGAATACCACAATTATGAAAAAGAAAATTAAGCTCATTTTTTAAAGAAGGGCTTTAATATCTTGGTATTGATTTGAATTCTGTTATAAACCAGATAAATAAAACTACAGAAATTTATTTGGCATACAATTGACTATTACCCAAATGTAACTTTTAATACATAAAAATCTATGGAGAAATTAAAACAGAGTTCACTTAAAATATAGCCTTCTCTTGCCAATTTCCATAATAGATCAGAGAACTTTTATAGAAATAGAAAAAAAAAACATACTCAAGTAATGGATAATTATTGGCAGGTTTCTATTTCTTTCCCCGTTGTCTATTTTATTTATTCATTTATTAGGTACTTGGCACAGAGATACAAATAGAAAGATGCATCTCCTGCCCTTGGAAGAATCCACAGTCTGATAGGGCAAAAAAAAAGATGTGCCTGCAAGAGACTTTTGTTTAATGGAATCAGACAGGCCATCGTGGTCTACGGTCAGTTTTTTGCTTTGCAAGTCCAAAGACTGGGTTTGGACAATATAACCAGAATTATTTGGGCTCGGATGAATTCACTTGTAGTAGCCAAGCCCTCAAGAGAATAAACTAGAATACCATTCAAAAATGTGCATTCAGAACTGGAATTAATAAGCAAATTAGGATGTATTCATTGGCTGTGTATTCTCTCTAACTAGCAAAATCTAAATGGGGATCACATTATAAACAAGTGGATTGTTGAGGCTAGATTTAGAGCCAAGGCTATGAGTGGAAGACCTTGGCAACTGGTGGTGTTACAAGGTGACTTCTTCATGGTGCCAAGTCTTGTAGCCCCCCAGTGGGTCCCTGCCTGATGGATTCCAGCCTTTTCTTTTAAAGATACTGAGAAAAGTGCTCTGGTCATGCAAGCCTGTTTCTTTCTGTTGGCTCATTCTTTCCCCAGATGAATTAAAACCACTGACTAGCCTGTGGGTTGGTAGGGTTTTAGTGTTGTTTAATTCAAATTTAGAGTTCTAGGAAGTTTTTCCTTTGACATAGAATGTGTTTTTCAGTTCTAGGATTCAATGGGTTTTTTCCTTTGTGTGTATGCAAAGTGCTAACCACATTTATTGTGTCTTGATTTTGTCCTTTTAACTTTCCAAGGGTAAGCTTCTCTCCAAGTTTGAAGTATATGCAACACAAGTACAATTTAGCTTAAGCATCTTTGCCTCAGGACACATATTTTAAAAAACGTATTTTATTGATTTTAGAGAGAGGAAGGGAGAGAGATAGAAACATCAATGAGAAACATACATTGGCTGCCACCCATTTATCCCTTACTGGGGATTGAGCCGCAACCTGGGCATGTGTCCTGACCCAGAATTGAACTGCAACCTTCTGGTTCATGGGCTGATGCTCAACTATTGAGCCATACTAGCCAGGCAGTACACATCTTCTTGATTTCCTCTTCTCCTCCGAGTCAAATTTAGACTCCCTACTCTTTCCTCTCTTATCAGCCTGTGTATCTTTGCTCTTTTCTCTCATACCCTTCTGCAGTATTTATCACTCTAATAATTTATTTCATCGTTTTCCTCTGCTTCAGACTGTAAACTCTGTAAGAACTACATTTTATTTAATTTTATTTAATGTGGTAACTCTAATGCTAGTTCATTGTTGGTAAAAAGTATGGATCCAGTAGAGGGAGGAAGGGGGAAGAAGAAGAAGGGAGAGAGGGATGGATGGACAGATGGATGGATGGACGGATGGACGGATGGATGGACTGATATTTATACTGAGCCTTAAATGATCAGTAAACTGTTCTTTAGGAAGAGAAGCCACTACCATCTAGTCTCTAGGTCTAGCAGACATTTTTCTCTTACTTGCCCCCTCTTAGGACACTGACTGAATAGAAGGTGAGTATGGAAAGCAGATTGCAGCTTTAGTGTATCCCCTCCATGCTTCTATCCTAACCTACTGTGTGATTAGCATTTGAAAGATATTTCCATGAGAATAGCAGTATTCTCCAATACTTTAATTAGGAGATGTTCCTAGCCTCTTACAGTCTTATAATAGTTATCTATTGCTGAATAACAAATGACCCCAAAGTCTAGTAAGACAGTAATTTGATTCTCAAAATTCTGAAATCTGGTTAAGGTTAAGCTGGATAGTTCTGCTTCATTTAGAGTCTATGGGGGCTGGATGTGCAAGATGACTTCTTCACTCACATTGAGATACCTCATCCAGGATGGCTGGAACCCCCTGGAGTCTGGTGGGGCATCTTTCTATATGCGGCCTCTCCATATGACTAGCTTGAACTTGTTCACAGCATGGTGATCTCAAGGTGGTGGATCTTTTAATATGCTTGTTGTCTTTCAAAAAGGAAGAATCAGGAGCTGCCAGTTCTCTTAAAGGATAGGTTTGGGAACTGGCGCAAGGTCACTTCTATATCATTTTATTGGTGTTGAACAGCCCAGATTCAAGGGAAGAGGAAATAGTCTCCACCTTTTGGTGTAAAGAATAGCATAGGGAAGGATAGTAGGCATCTAAAAAAGAGTATCTAAAACAGATGTACAAAAAGACCTACGAAAAACATTGGACTTCATCAGTAATGGAATCAAATTTAGCATTCTGGTATCAGTGGGTGACAATAAGCACGTGAATGATTGCTTTAATTATTTGGTAAAGGTCAAGTCTAATGACTTTTGCTTTCTTTTTAAATTGAGAGCATAATTATACTTTGATCCTAAGAATCAAAAAGATCATTTCCTATTATTTTTCTCTTAAAGGAGTGCTTAGAAAAGTATTACATAATTAAAGTTTCTTGAGTTGGCAATTCACTGGGAAAATTTCATAATACATTTTCTCTCTTCTTAGTCTTGTAATGGGAAATGGGCTGGAAATGACCCTAATAGTCCTGTTTCTTAGCCTGAGCCATTTCCTGAACATTTTTGAAAGTATAATCATTAGTTTATAAAATCTTGATATATCCAAATAATCAAGATAAGGACACAATAAGTGAGGATATTAAGAAGCTTACACAAACACAAGAGGTCAATGGAGGAAAAAGAGGACATATGTAATACTTTCAGCCATAAAGATTAAAAAAATAAAAGATAAAGGAGAATATAAAAAATAAACAGAATCTGTAAAAAACAAGCATACACAATTTCTTAAGCAATTCCCCTTTACTAATATTGTACCTGATTTTTAACAGTTTTGATAGTCTTTTATAACGTATGTGTTATGCTGAAGCTTTTTGAATAGATTCTGCCTCTGCAAAGCTTAGTCACATATATCTATGGCATTTCATGTGAACAGGTGAGTAATGAGAAGACCCTGGGTGTCTTGGTTTCTTTGTTTGAGATATTCGCAAAGAAACCAAAACACATAGGGTCTTGCAAACCCTCTTGGAGGCTGAATGAATTAATAATTCACCTGTGAAGGACTTTGGTGGAGAAGAGTTCCTTGCTTCCCTTCCTGTAGAATTAAGGGATCTTAATTCTAAAAAAAAACCAGGAGGTAAGATTAATTTTGAAGATGGGCACAATGCAATAAAAGAATATATATAGATGAATTAAACACAACACAGAGAAAATGTGGGCAGGAAGTAAAATCAAGTTATACATAAAATATATGCCCTGGGATTCTCCACCTCTGCAGTTTGGGGAGGGATTACAAATTTGACCCAAAGCTGCTGCTTATCAAAGGAAGAAGAAAAACAGCTGGGACAGGTGCTGGGAGACCCCCAGCTTAGTAATTAGCCAGGGAGATCCAACAGGGTAGATTCTGTTAGCAAAATGTTTCATGTATGCTGTTTTATGATCTGTTAATAGTTCCAAGGATTGTAGTCTGTGGGAGAGGAAATCTTTCTGAAGTCTCAGGTCCTGTTTCCTGTATTGACATTACTATCCCGCCCAAACAATGTTAATTGGAATAGATGTGCATCTTCCTAAAATCTTGAGGCATTATGTTATTTTAAAAAAGCATTTAAGCCTCATGAAACAAGAATAGTTCTAAGGTTCAATCTATGAATTCATAATTCATAGATTCAGTCAGCGAATATTGATTAAGGACCTTCGACCTCTCTGGTTACCTTGCTCTTGAGCACTGGAGATGTGGCAGTGAACACAGACATAAAGGGGAGTTCAGAGATGGGTAGTGGTGATGATTGCACAGCAATGTAAATGTACAATGACACGGGACTATACAATTGAAAATGATTAAAATTGTAAATTTTATGTCATATCTATTTAACTACAATAAAGAAAGACAATTGGGGCAAATAAAAAGATGGGACCGGATCAAGTACCTGGGGTGGGGTGGGGTGGTAGGGACTCTCTGAATGGGCCTCCGCCCTACTCGAGGGAGCAGAAGGGCTCCTGGGAGTGGCCATTGGGCCCTGATCCAGAAAGAAGCAGGGGTGATTGCCCTGCAGGACTTTTGAATGGAAGGGTGTTAAGTGTGCTCTGTTGTGTGACCTCAGGAGGAGGTGGTAGAGACTGAGTGTCCGTGCCTGGCCCTGCGGCCTGGAGGCTGCCCTCCCTTCACCTCACCAAGCCCTTGCCTGGTGCTTTCCTTCGCAGACTGCCATCCTGAGACGCCAGGGTCGCTACAGATGCTCCACGGTTCCTGCCCACGCACAGGAGGAAGCGCAGAGCTTATTTGTTACAGAGGTAATGTGTTTCTTCCACATTCATGTACGTTATTTTAGTCATTTTTTCCTAAGGCTTGCGCCACCCCTCCCCGCGGCCCCCCCCCCCCCCCCCCGGGCTCGTTTTCTTTAAATTTTAATGATGTTTTCAAGACAGTGTCAGAGAAGTAATTGTATTTTTTTTTTTATAATGGAAGTTAAAATCAGAGGATAACATGAGGTTTTCAGAATCCAAAACTTAGAAATGCCAACAACAGAGCGTGAATTCTTCAGGAGCTTATGGAGTAAAACCACTGGGTGCAATGCCAGAGGCTCCGTCATGGATATTTAATGGAGACTCAGCACACACATGTATGTAATCATTTACACTATTACATGTTTATACTTGGAACTTACCATCAAGACCAGTTCAATTTCAATATTTATAAAGTGGCAGGTGAAAATGAGCTGAGCCTGCCGATTCCTGATCAATGTGTGGTCACTATTACTTTTGTTTGAACATACAGATAATGATCATCATGAGGAGGAAAGAAAAGTTACGGCATTTAGATTGCTTGCCCTCCCCCTCACACACACACCTTGAGGTGTTTCTCTCTTCCTCCAGGTGCTTTTAGGTAGGATGAACTAATTAGGTGTTTTAATTTTGTTTCTTGAAGTGCTCCTTCATTTAAGTACCTGGGGGTTGGGGGCTCTGAATGGACCTCTGCTTTACTGGGAGAGCAGAAGGACTCGTCGGCATGGCCATTGGCCCCTGATCCAGAAAGAAGCAGGGGTCGTTTTTATCCTCATTTTCTAGATGATAAATATGTCTATTGACAAATTTATCCACTATAAGGAAATTATGCTTTTATAAGACCAATTAAAATAATACGATTTAGTTTCCATGGAGATTGTTTTAAAAATTCAGTATGTATTTAATAATTTTAAAGTGTGTTCTCTCATCCTTTTGAAAAGGTAACCTTTTATCTTGCCTCCTTGCTATTATATTAGTAAAATTAATTTTAGACAAGTACAACCAGGTATGTTTATACGATCTTAAATGCTTATTTTAAAACAGGATGTAGGCAAATTGTGACCTACAGGCAAACTCTGGCCTGCAGCCAGTTTTTATAAATAAAGTTTTGTTGCAGCACAGCCACACCCATTTGTTTACCTATTGCCTTTGTCTGCTTTTAGATCACAGCTCAGAGTGGAGTGGTTGCAACAGAGACAGTGTGTCTCTCAAAGCTGGAAATGTTTACATTCTGGCCATTTGCAGGAAAAGTTTGTTGACTCCTGTTTTAAAGCATGCAACAAAATTATTAATTACTAATTCAATTTTCCCAATTGCTTAAAAAATATGGTTTCTGAAGGGCAGCTCTCCATTAAGTTCTTTAATCGCTGCAAGTTGAGCAATAGCGGCGCCATCCTCTGCTGCGGGAGCCAACATAACTAAGCCCTCTGGAGAGCCCTCCCCAGGGTGGAGTGGAACAGCACTTCCTCTCCATCCTCTGGTCCCGAGGAGAGTGACCTAATGGCTTTTTAAAAAAACAACTTCAAACAACCTGCAGTATAACTTCAAAATATTATTGAATCTCACAAGTTTGAAAGGTCAGTCATGAAATCAGATCCCTGTGCTTTTAGAGATATGGTTCTGTGGATACTGATTTCTGATTGAACCCATTGTCTCCTAGACTTTCCATGTTCCAGAGGGATGGGTGTTGCTGGCCTTATTCTGTTTCTACCTTGGAATTTAGTAGATGCCTGCTGTGTGGGCAATCAACAATGGCTTAGTAAATGAATGAACCTCTGGCTACTTAACCTGGCTAACTATGCTTTTTGCAATTCCTTATATGTAACAAATTTAAATATTGTAATTGTGTTTCTTACTAGTTTTATCTAAGATATTAAAAATTTGGGCAATCAGGTATTCCGTTCATAAGAGCACATGATCATGTATGTCTCTGCTTATGTTTTAATTGGACGGGTGCATTTTATACTTCAAAATGGTTGTAACGACCTGCAAGAGACTTTGGTGGCACAACTTTAGTAGCCATGCTCTATGCAAAATCACCATGGCCCCGAGTGCTGCTCCTGTCCCTGATTTGGCTTCCAGAACAAAGAAAATAGGGGCTTGTTCACAAGACTGATATAATACACAGTCAGACTTGACTTAGTGATAATGGACCTATGGGATAGTACTGGGAAAATACAAATCCAAGGATAATTCTGAAATAATATTGGTTTGGGAATGTAATTTTGAGTGTGGATATCTGATGTTCTAAAGGTGAAAATGTTTTGAAAGCATTTACAAGAATAAAATCATATTTAAAAACATTTGCAAAATACAGAGCAGAGAAATTGAAAAGTTGCTTAGCTGGCACATCTAACTCTCTTCTTAACCCTTCTCTGCTATTTATCCCACCTCTCCTATTTATCCTACCTTAATGATAGCAAAGCTTACACTATCTTCCCTTCACAACCTTGACAGTAAAGTGCTTATAGACAGCCTGGCACAGGAGAAGAACTCGCTGTTGTTGCAATTATTTTCATGATTTTGGGATGAAGGAGAGTTTGCCTCTAAAGCCCTCTGGCATAGGCTAAGAAATAGATAAGAAGGTTCAGAATTAAAAAACGAAGAGAAGTAGCCAGAAAAGAGACTTTGTTTGGGTTAGTTAAAACCAGCATCAAATCAACTCGGTAATTCATACATACATTAGTCTACTATGTTTTCACTTACTCACTTATTGTTTGCCATACTGGAGTCTACATACATGTAGTCAAGAGCTGATCACACAGAAAAATTATTTGGGCTAAGCTGATGGTAACTAAATCAAAGACTTCACCTATTGATTTTGACGTATTCATATTTGAAGATCTGAAAGGTCTTATAATCTTAAGACTGTATGTGGTGCTCAGTGGATCCTCCTGTGTAGACGAATGAAAGACACCATGCTGGCCCTTTGAGTCTGTCCTTTAGGAGGTAGTCTAATGCAGCCTCTGGAGGTTAGTGTCACCGATAGCATCCTTGGCAATGGAGTGCTGCATACGTTGTGCATTCTATACACACATGCACGTACACATGGAGATGTCCTGGTGCCACTGTGAAATGAAATCCTTCCTCCTAGTACCTCACATTCTCCCTTATAAATAGAAGAAAAAACTGAGAACAAATTTATATAATATTGACTAACAAAGCCAGTTGTAATATTAGTAAATACCATGAAATTGTCTTATGGTTCACACCCTCTATTCACTTTCATATTCTAGTAGAGTCCACACAACTTATTAAAAACCAAATGCTTTTAAGTCAGAAACTGTACATTGTTGTGTAAATGTAGCAAGAGGTGGTGATGTTTGTCTCCTGTAAAATCTGCTCTCAGATTGCACTTAAAGTGACCCCTCTCCCAAGAGGGATGTTTAAGTGGTTCTTAAGCTTCATGGGAACCTCTGATGATGGAATTTCAGGCATGAGAGCATTAAGGGGAGAGAATTTTTATTTTTCTCATATAATTTCTATTTTTTAATCTACCCCCAATAGTGCATTAAAACCTATAACTCTGACTGGCATCTTGTGAACTATAAATATGAAGATTACTCAGGAGAATTTCGACAGCTTCCAAAGTAAGTAAATGGGCAGACCACACAAGGTGGGGTTGCACACATAGGGAAAAGTCTTTGTACTTAAAATGTTTAGGGAGGTATGTACCTTCCAGCAATCAGGGTAATTGGAGAAACTATTTCTAGATGGTTTGTGTGATATGGGATAGATATTGTTTACAGAGCATGTGATAATAGGACTCAATCCCAGTACTCTGGGATTGGCAGGTGGTAATAAACACATGGATGGTTTAATTACTTCCAGTGGCTCTTTTCAGGGTACCACTGATAAAACACAAACAGGTAAAATTTTTTCAATGGGAAATAAAATCAAAGAAAATGTAAGGGTTTTGAAATATGCTATTTTATCTTAAAAAGAATATTTTAAGAAACACAAAAAATTGTTTTATTTTATATTGAATAAATGAACATTTAAAAAATTCTACTGAATAAATTTTATGTTAAAAGCATATCAAAGAACAAGCATTTTTCCAGGCAAATTTTTTTTTACCTCCTTTAAAGTATTAACTCATTTTAAAATACACCAAAATACCTTTAGATTGATTAGTGGTGGTTAAATTAAACCAAGGATAGATAGGTCTCACCTTGAGAGGGTGTCTGTTATAAAATGGTACATCCATAAATGATGCACTTGGCAAATTTAAATATAATTCAGTATGAAAATTGAAAGCAAGTACTGATGGATTGTGTTTCAAAAGTAACCATTGCCAATGAAAATTTTACTTGAGATCCTGTTAATATATTTTTCTTTGTGTTTGTTGCACCTGTGGATTTAATTTGCTTATACTATTCTTGATGGATCTAGCTATTTGTTTTTTCTATTTGTGTGGTTCAGCCACTCCTTAAGCGTGTTTAGCCAGCTTTCCAGATGCCTTTTTGTAAACCTCAGCCGAGAACACTCCCCTCCAACATATCTTCTCCAGATGGGTGTGCCTCTTAGCTCTATGCTCACCCCGTACTCCTGTGTGGATTTTTTAATTCTTCCCATTTGATCATATTAAGCTATCTTCACCGGTAGTCTTGTTCATACTTTTCTCATGGCTAACAGAGAATAAACTGAGATATATTGTACTTCCTATATGATATTTAACTTTTACTGCTGGTAGACTTCACTTTTTGGCATAAACAGGAGTTTTCTGATTGTGATGAGAATGAGAGGGAAGTTTGTAACAGTGGCTAAGAGCATAGATTCTCTTCTCTCTCTGCCTAAGTCATCTACTTGCTCTGCTCTCTGTAAGCCTCAGTTTCCTCATCTATTCCTAGTAAATGGTCTTAATTAACACTAGTCCCTGCATCAAAAGGACTAAATGAGAAAACACGTGAAGTACCCAGCACAGTGCCTAACACATAATTGTTTAATAAATGCTAGCCACTGTTGTTCCTGTCATGTTTTTGTTGTTAATGCCTACCAAGTCTTTATTTATTAATAGCTTTCCCATTTTAAAATATTATGTAACTCCCAACAAGCTATCCATAGCTTTTGGAGTTCTCTTAACTCCATTGATGGTTTTTATCTTTATCTGAGTGGGCCAGCTTTGGGTTTGTTAGATGCTGGTTCCTCTGATGAAGAAGAATGCAGCATCTCTCCAGGGACCAGGTAATTATAAAACAAGTTCTTTTCTTCTTTTTAAAGCAAAGGGGTCAAGTTGGATAAACTTCCAGTTCATGTCTATGAAGTTGATGAGGAGGTTGACAAAGACGAGGTAGGATGATCACGCACAGTTTTTAAAATTGATTTCTTTTACAGACTTAGAAGATTAATTAGGAAATTACCAACATTTAGCCAAAACAGCATGTTTTCTGGAAACAGGGAAGAATTTTACTAAATGTGTTGTTTGATTGAATGAAATAAAGTTTCTGTTTCAACTTGACTACTTAGCATATTCTCCTGGCCCTGCTTATTTGTTCTGAGATCATTTTCAAAGGCCTGGATAAAATTTGGCTGTGCTGTTAAAAGATATCAAGATTACTTAGGCCTTAAGTTTATGTTATTTTTCTTTTCTTTTTAAAAATATGTTTTTATTGATTTCAGAGAGGAAGGGAGAGAGAGAGAGAGAGAGAGAAACATCAATGATGAAAAAGAATCACCCATGGGGGGGGCGGGGAGTGGAATAGGGCGGAAAAAAGGAAAACATATGTACTACTATTAAATCTAAGTTATACTGCAAAAAAAATAATAATTTTTTTAAAAAAACAGAATCACCCATCGGATACTTCCTGCATGCCCCCCACTGGGGATGGAATTCGAACCTGGGACCCCTCAGTCCACAGGCCGACACTCCATCCACTGAGCCAAACCAGCCAGGGCTATATTGTTTTTCAACAGGATGTCTTAAAACAAACTGGTAGCCAGTACATTTTAAGTTGCTGTTTTTCAGTGATTGCATTGAGTGAAGTATGTATTACCCAGAAGCTCTGATTTTAACAACCACTTTCCCTACTGTTGGAGAAATGATAATGGCTAGGGAAGTGTACAAAGACAGCAGGGCATGAAGGGGACTCTGTCCACTGAGCAAGGGTGGTCTGCCCAACTCTGTATTTCTCTTCCTCCCCTACTCACTATTGGGTACCTCATCGTGAGTTTAGCTTTTCTTTTTAAGTTGTCAGCTAAGCCAATAACACTAGCCTCTCATGAACTTTTAACTTTTAGAAACTGCTTTTTAAAAAATAATTCTGAGAAGAAGAGGTAATCATTCAAAATGAAAAGCAAGATATTAAAAACGTGGTGCTGATTAATAGTAAGAGGAGGACCAAGTAAAATAATGCATGTTAGGACACACAAAACAAACTGTAAAATTCTAGACAGATAGGTTATTTCTATTATTGCTAATAATAACAACAGTAAAACCATAAATATTAATATTGAGATGGTCTAAAACAGTATAAAATGGGCCTTTGTGTAGTCGTCTGCTTTATAGAAATGAAGATCATAATTAGAGACTAGTTTTAGGAGGTGTGAGCTGGGCAAGCTGACACTGTGTGGCCTTCTCTTCCCAGAGTACTTACTGAAGTGTACACTGAGCACAGTCAGCCTTAAAGGGGAAAATAGGCTATAAGGGAACACTCTTTTTTAAAAAAAATATATTTTTTATTGCTTTTTACAGAGAGGAAGGGAGAGGGACAGAAAGTTAGAAACGTTAATGAGAGAGAAACATCGATCAGCTGCCTCCTGCACCCCCCCCCCCCCCCCACACTGGGATGTGCCCGCAACCAAGGCACATGCCCTTGACCGGAATTGAACCCGGAATCTTTCAGTCCGCAGGCGGATGCTCTATCCACCAAGCCAAACCGGTTTCGATGGAACACTCTTAAAGAGTGTGCAAGGGTGTGGTGGAAGACTTGCTGGATTGTGTATTTGTGTGTATATATTTCAATTTGTGTGTGAATATATATATTCAGTGTTAACATATAACTCAGGGATATCCAATTAGAAAAGGTCTGTTTATTATGTGTACAAATATTTGACTATATTTTTAGCAGCCACCCCCTTAAACCCAGATCTCAGAGCTTGGGGTCAGAACTTATTTCTTTACTTTTCTAGCTGTTTCCTTTCACGTTTCTGACTCCTTCTTTCCTCTATCCCTGTTGCATTCTTCCCTATCTTTCCTGTTTTTTTCTGGTTGCCCCACCATGTTACCTGTCCTTTCTTTATTGTCTCACATTTCCTTCCTTCCTTTCTTTATTCACCTTCCCCTGAACTAAGCTTCTGGGAAGTTTTCCAGGAATTTGCTTTTGTCCTTCAATCATAGAGGAGTGTCATTTGAAAACATTTTTTTCATGAACCAGGCAAGACCTTAGAACTTGAGTGGTCAAGTATGGTATGTACTTTCTGTGGCTCATTAAACACTTAAAAATAAAAATCTGTAGTGGAACAGCTTTGCCTTTTCATGGACAAGGGTTTTCAGAAATGTAGGCTTGTCCCTCTCCTTCCCTGTTAAGTGGACTATAGAGTAACTTGTAGGTGTTAGTGTCAGATGGTTACTCCAGTAAAGGGGCAAGGGGCAACCAAATGAATGATCTTTCCACTAACCAGACTCACAGCAAATAACAGAGATTGATTGCAATGTTTTCCTTCTCACCCAGGATGCTGCCTCCCTCGGCTCTCAGAAGGGCGGGATCACCAAGCACGGGTGGCTGTACAAAGGCAACATGAACAGTGCAATAAGCGTGACCATGAGGGTAAGGAGGCCCATCGCCCTGTTTTCCCCGCTGATAAAACGTTTTTTACTGTAGGTCTTAGGAATAATGCTCCAGATGAATGAGCATGCTGTTCTTCCTAACAAAAGTGACATTGTCTGGTTAGTAAGACGCCTCCCTTTGGTTAGTAAGATTGACCCCCATTTGTACAGACCCTTTCACCCACTTACCCATCACCCTCTCACCACCAGTGTGAAGAGATCATTGGCCTGGTATGAAGGTGAGATGGTTACCACAGGCTTTTTTCTCTGTATTAACTACAAAAATGATACTGGATACCTTTAAGAACGTCACCGAGAAGCTAAACCTAAGTGCTTTTTCAGAGGTCTACTGTGACAAAGTCAAGTGAAATAGAAATTGAGGACTAAAGAGAAAATGGTTATATTGGGAGAAGGCTGCAAAGAGGAAAGTAAAACAAGAGTTAAAAAAAAAAAACTACAGGACAGAAATAGGGCCAGCAAAAGGACCAGGGTACTGATAAAGAGAAAAGAAGCACTGGAAGTGGGGAGGGTGTAGGATAGACAGGGAGATAAAAATCAAATCATGGGAAATGCTGACTGTCTCAGTCCTGAAGCTGGAAAATCGCTCCAAGTCACGAGGCAGAGAATGGTTTCGGTGCTGTGTGAGCAGGAACCCTGGGGATTTGAGAAAGTTTCCATCCCTCTGAGCTGGATCCCAATTCAGAACTCACTGTACTGTTTTTGGGTAGTTATATAAAATCCCAAATTCTGTGGGTGAGAAAAATGACTTGTCAATGTTAGGTGAACCATCTCCTAACATCTACAGGTGAAATTACTAGCTATGAAGGAGAGTCTTAACTCACTCAGTTACCTGGGGGCATTGGCCAGAATTAGATTTGATGTGGAGAAAACTGAACTGGTTTTAATATATGTGACGAATTGTGAGTTATTGAGAGAGATTGTGATCCTTTTCATTTTGAAACAATATCTCTTTATGTATTTTTCTTTCAGTCATTTAAAAGACGATTTTTCCACCTGATTCAACTTGGTGATGGATCCTACAATTTGAATTTTTACAAAGATGAAAAGATCTCCAAAGAGCCAAAAGGATCGATATTTTTGGATTCCTGTATGGGTGTGGTTCAGGTAAATATGGAAAGAATTTTATCAAGTTTTCTTATTTGTAAAAGTACCATCTGTGAATTGGCAGATCGAAGCAAACACTTCAAAAAATGACAGATTTGTTTCAGAAATATAATAGCTGACTTTAAACGAGAAAAGGCTTGTTTTTCATCATTTTAAACTATGGCAGGTATAACATGGAGGCAGAATTATGTTATAATAGCCACAAATGCTCTTGTGCATGAGTTCTTATGTTTAAAACCTGGCTCAGCCACTTTTTAGTTGTGTGATCTTGGACAGCTATGTCCTCAAGTTGCTTCATTTGCAAAATTCAACTAATGATAATGTTTCTTTAATAGGGTAAACTGGAGGATTGGATGAGTTAACTTGAAAATATTTAGTAGAACAGTTCTTAGTATTTCAGTGATGACTTTTATCACAGTACCAATGGAAGAGTAGTATATTGGTCAAGAGATTAGGTTAAGATTTAAATTGAATTCAAATCCCTGCTCTCTCACTTACCCACCGTGTAATCTTGGAGATATTATTTAACCTCTCTGTGCCTCAGTTTCCTCACTTGTTAAATAGAGATGTTAATAGTATTGAATATGGTTTCTGAGGGGATAAATTAATAGTTGTATGAGCTTAGGACAGTGCTGGCACATGGTAAACATTCAGCAGCTAGTATTATATATTTTTATCATAGTTCTGCTGTGGTTGTAGAATTATTCTTAGAATTTTTATATTATATTAGAGGCCCGGTGCATGAAATTTGTGCATGGGGGCCCTCAACCCTCTCCAATCCAGGATCCCTTGCGGGGGATGTCTGCCTGCCAGCCAGATCCCCCTAACGGCTTTCTCCTGCCAGCCTGATCCCTAACTGTTCTCCCCTGCCAACCTGATCCCCCTAACTGCTCTCCTGATCACCTGTAACTGCCTCTTCCTTCGGCCTGGCCACCATGGCTTTGCCTGAAAGGAAGTCCATAAGTTTTCCAGAAGACGTTCAGTCTAATTAGCATATTGCCCTTTTATTAGTATAGATATAACATACGATTATGTACATATTATAAATATCAGGCAATACAGATAATGTGGAAGTCCTGTTGACCTCAATTGTTCCCTTTCCCAAGGACCTGCTTTTACAAATTTGACATTCTCCATCCATACCTTGATAGAATTGTCTTTGGAAGCAGGTTGCCAGTTTTCCCATCTGTCTGTCCATCCATCCAGCCAGCCATTCCCCTGCCATTTTTCAGGAAGATCTAAGGTAGCAACTTACAAGGATTTATAAAACACAGAACACCATAAATTTCAAGTGGGTTTGAAAGCAGAAAGTTAAACAAGAAGTCAGGGTAGGGAGGAGATAAAGTAGAATTAAGGAAAAAGCATCTTACAAAGACCTAATTAGGTGGGCAACAAACTGGGCCCTATACTTTCCAGCTTGGAGACCCATGCAGTCGCATAGCACAAATAGATACAATCTAATTAGTCAGAAGCTGCCTGAGCAATCTCAGAATGAAGATCATTCAGGCATTTCTCTTGGGGGCCCTCATACAGAGGGCACACTGTGGGATTAATGAACAGTCTCCTTGACAACTCCTCACAATAGATCCAGTCACCATTATCAGAGGAGTCTCCCTTAAAACGACTCAGTGTTGCCTAATGACATCAGCCTGAATCTCAATTCGATAAGAAAGGTTGTTTTGTGGAACCAGTGTGGTTAAGGTTAGACACACAGCTCTCTCGTTTGACTCTCAGGTATACTTGTTTATGTATTCATGTTTATTTAAATTTAAATTACATTTTCATCTAAGTAATTGTCCATCTGATGTAAACAGGCAGACAGTGCAGAAAGGTAACACTAAAGCCACATTCCTGCCTGCATCACCCCTCCTCCCCCATTCTCCACTCTCCAAAAATGATCATTTTCAACTCTTTTCATTCGTTTTTCTGGATTTGTCTTCATATTGCTAGATAAGGAGTGTTCGTATTCTTCATTCATCAGTTGTGGACATTTTGTGCTGGTGATGAGATTGTAGCTCCTGCCACCCTCCTTTCTGCTCTAATCTGGACTACAGTTGACCCTTGAATAGCACTGGGGTTATGGGTGCCAACCACCTACAGAGTCCAAAATCCATGCATAGCTTTTGACTCCCCCAAATTTAGTGATAGCCTGCTATTGACCAGAAACCTTACCAATAACATGGACAGTTGATTAACACATATTTTGTATGTTATACATATATATACTATATCTTTATATTTGTTTACATTTTCCTCAACTACAAATGGTGCAATGTATGGACTCTAAGTGTGTACAGAATTTTTTTATAAATTTTACCTGTGTGTAATAGATTTCTGAATATTCAATAGTAGTAAATTATAAACTAGACTAATATCTATATATAATTTATTCATTTATGATATAGCTACCTTTTTCTTAACTTTCCATATTTTAAGCTATGCAGTTCATCCCCGCAAGTTTTTTCACATTGTCCCAAATATCACATGTAAATGGACTCATGCAGTTCAAACCCATGTTAATCAAACATCAAACGTAATTGCCCTTTTAGCTTCTGCACAGCTACCATCCTGAAAATTCCCTTTACCTTCTTCCCTATATTGGAGTCCCTGTTTTGAGAATCCTAGTTGTCTTCTTTCTTGATTTACTTTCTTATTTTGGAGGAATACATCCTCCAGTAGTTTCCTGAGGAATCATCTGTAAATGTTAATTTTTTGAGGGTTAGCATTTCTGCAACTATCTTTATTTTTTGCATTTATACTTGATTAATAGTTTGGCTGGATGAAGATTTTCAAGGTAAATTTAATCTTAGAATTTGAAGGCCCTTCATTAACTTCTAGGTGCTCATGCAGAAAGGTGAGGTGGTGCTAAAACTCACTTCATTTATTTCCCTTCTCTCAGGGAGCCCAGGCCTGCCCTACCTGTTGTCAAATATCTGAGAATAGTTGTTCTATCTAAGTATTCTGTCCAGTTTTCTAGTAGCTATGATGGGAGGGTAAGTCCAGAACCTATTACCTCATCGTGGCCAGCAGTAGAAGTTGGTGGTCTAAACTCGGATGCTTTTGGGGGCTAAGCAGATAATTAAGTGAAAGAAGAGGCCTAGGTGTGAAGCAATAGAAAATACTCAGGACTATGAAAAACTGGGGACAGGTGGTCCCATTTAAATAGGAGTGATACTGATGGGTGTAAATACCAGCTCAGGGTTGCCAGATTATTGGGTTTTTCAAGAAAGGCCAAAATACAGAATTTTAGTTAAATCTTGGTGTTCTTAATTATTGCTAATTTAAAAAACAAAAACTGTGCAAAACTAAAAAAATATAAATAAAAATGGGAGGAGGGTGGGATACATGAAAGCGTATTTGGGCCCTGGTTCAAGAGGATAGCATCACTTAATGTCCACTGAAAATTATTATACGCCATCAGCTAATTGGCATGTGGATGTCTCCCAGCTGGTAACCCAGCCTCACCTGAAAGCTGCCACTGTAGAAACCAAATTTATATCAAAGTATGCTTACTCATAGTATATAGTAAGGAGTACCAGAGATTGCCAGTGATAGCAAATTAGCTTCTTGTGTGGGACTTCCAAGTAGGAGTTTGATTTATATTTTTAAGTTGAGAGACTTCTCAAGTTACTTTTTAGTTGAATTTTCTGGCATTTGGAAAGTAGGAAATAATTACTTTTTTTCATAGGCATTTTGGTGCCTATCTTCAGCACAGTGCATAAATGATTTATAAGCACATGTGGGGCTGTCGTTCAGTCTGTGGAGTACATTTTAGAAATGAAGGTTCTGATTTCAGTGGATGTCTCATCCTTCATATTCTTTTTGCAGAAATGGCTGATGGTGTTTTTCATTTAATGAATTGTATCTAAGGCTTTAAAAATTTAAAAGCATTTGTTTTCATGCACATTTATTGTAAACTAAGCTCCAAAAGTTGTGGTTTAAGTGTTTTGGGGTTTTTAAAAAATATATTGCTATTGGACACTGTTATAAAACTAGAGGCCCAGTGCACAAAATTTGTGCATGGCGGGGGGGGTCCCCTCAGCCCAGCCTGCACACTCTCCAATCTGTGAACCCTTGGGGGATGTCCCACTGCCAGTTAAGACCCAGTCCCAGGGATGGGCCTAAACCAGCAATCGAACATTCCTCTCACAATCCTGGACTAATGACTCCTAATTGCTCACCTGCCTGGTCACTCCTAACCACCCCCTCCCTGCTGGCCTGATTGCTCCTAACTGTCTCCCCTCTGCCCTCCCCCCCTCCCCACTGGCCTGGTCATCCTTTTCTGTCCTTTTTTTCCCCTGCTGGCCTGGTCGCCTCCAACTGCCTCCCTCTGCCAGCCTGGTCACCCCTAACTCCCCCCCCCCCCCCCCCCACTGGCCTGGTTGCCTCACACAGCCTATTTGTTCAGTTGTTTGGTTGTCCCTCACTAACTTCCCTGTTGGCCTGGTCGTAGGCAGCCATCTTGTGAGGTTGTGATGGCCAATTTGCATATTACCTCTTTATTATATAGGATAGAATTAGTTGATTAACACTATGAGTTCAAAGAAATGCCTAAAGTACATTTTTAAAATGGACATGAATGGAATCCAGGTTAGAATGTTAAGCCCTAAAAGTATTTTAGAAGCTTGGAGTCATTATAGTTGTTTTATAGATAAGGAAATAAGAATAATGCAGGATCAAGGCCGAATGTCTCCTCCCGCCTCTCTTTTAACTTTTAACTTTTCATAATCATGAGAATATGAGGAATGTGAGGGAAAGAAAACTCGTTTATCTTCCAGACTTTGACTCTGATTCTTGCCTTAAAGTGAAGGGTAGGTGAGGACCAAGGCAGCAATTAGGGTGCCCACAGCATGCAGTCTGTGCACAGTAGTTTGTGTGGCTTTGCCCGGAGCAGCTCTCTCCTTCATATTTCTGAGAACTACACAAAGATGCCTTTGGGAGGGTGGCCCTGTCCCTGAGTCCTGCATTCAGGAGACCCAGAGGGACTGCAGCTAACCAGGCTCTTCCCTGAATGGGTTTGCAGGAGTTTGTCACATCCCTCAGCCTGTACCCACAAGGAACCTTGTGCCATGGTCCTTAGAGCTTGATCACTACCTAATGCAGTCACCCCAAGGGGATGTTTGGTAATATCTACAGCCATGTTCTGATCTTGACAACTAGAGGGGAATGCCACTGGCATCTAATGGGGATGGTATTAAAACACCTACAATGCATAGGACGCCCTACACAATAATTATCAGCCCCAAACATTAGTAGTGCAGAGCTTGAGAAACCCTTGCATGTTCATCCTTCATCATTTAATGCACATGGACTACTGTTTTTTGGGGGGTTTTTGTGTGTGTTTTTTTGTTTGTTTGTTTGTTTTTTACTTTGAGTCAGACATCCTTTCAGATGCATAAAACCACAGGCATAAAGGAAGGGAAGTGTCCCACTACCTTTGCGGACTCATCAGTGATGAGAAAGTTCCAGATAAGGAAGTCAAGCATAGATAATGGTTTGCTTTTAAAGGATTTTTATTGATTTCAGAGAGGAAGGGAGGAGAGAGAGATAGAAACATCAATGATGAGAGAGAATTATTGATTGGCTCCCTCCTGCACACCCCCCACTGGGGACCAAATCCGCAACACCAACATGTGCCCTTGACCGGAATCGAACTGGGACCCTTCAGTCCAAAGGCTGATGCTCTAGCCACTGAGCAAAACCAGCCAGGGCAACAATGGCTTGCTTTTAAAAAATGTAATACCACCCACTAGTTCATTAAAAAAAAAAAAAAAAGGAGCTAAGGGAATTGAAAACTTTCAATGAAATTTCATTCGTTCAAATATCTTTCAAGAGCCTACGTTATTTGCCAGGCAGTATTCTAGAAATGGGGATATAGCACAGAACACAAGAAATCTCTGCCCTGAGGAGCTTCCATTCCATTGGAGGGAACAGACAGCAAACAAGATGAGTATGTGAATGAGGGAATGTGTCCGATAGAAAAACAAAGCTATGGAGAAAAGAAAGCAGGAAAGGTGGCTAGTAGAGGTTTTATGGGGAGGCAGGAAAGGTGGCTAGTGGAAGTTTTATGGGGAGGCAGGAAAGGTGGCTAGTAGAGGTTTTATGGGGAGGAGGCTTGTCCGCAAATGCCAATGTGACAGCATCCACCAGTAAATAATAAAGAGAAAACTGATTAAGGCCGTCTTTTAACATGTTTCATTACCATTTTTTCCCCCTCATTTAGAACAACAAAGTCAGGCGTTTTGCTTTTGAGCTCAAGATGCAGGACAAAAGTAGTTATCTTTTGGCAGCAGACAGTGAAGTGGAAATGGAAGAATGGATCACAATTCTAAACAAGATTCTCCAGCTCAACTTTGAAGCTGCGATGCAAGAAAGGCGAAACGGAGACTCTCATGAAGGTGGGTAGATTTAGCTCTCCCCAGCACAGGCACACTCTGTGAATGACCTTTATTTTTGACAGAAGGTGTGGAAAGTAGACAGATATATTCATATATAGCATACGTACATGATGGTCAGACAGATGTGAGCTTTTTACAGACAGCCTGTCAAAAAAAGATTCTTGTCATATTATAATTTATTACCCTGAAATTATTTTATAAGGAAATCATGTAATGGCAAAGCCACAACTTTGGAAGCAGAAAGGAAGACTTGAGTTTGAACCCCAGCAATATATACAATTTTTCACCTGTGAGACTGAGGGAAGCTGCTTACATTTTCTGAGTGTTGGTTTACTCACCTGTGAAATGGGAATTAAAGTGGAATTTGTTTGTTATTGGGAAGATTTAACAAGATAATGTATGTCTTGTACCTAGCATAGAGTCAGCACTTAAAATACCAGATATAGCTGTTACCATTACCATTAATCATATCGTTTGGAACTTCCAAGACAAAGTTAGGGTGGGCAGAGAAGCCTTTGATTAAATTGATGGGGGAAATCTTTTTTCTTGACAATTCATGCATTCAGTTTTTTGCTTGGTTCTTTAGACAGGCGATTCTCAACCTGTCTGTGTCTTTAAAATGCCTGGAAACTCTTAAAATATATTATTATTTCCTTTGTCCTACCAAAGATTCTGACCTAGCTGGCCTGGGGTGGTGCCAGGGAGGCCTGACTTTTAGCATGTCTGATGGGAGTGGTGTGTGGGCTGTTCATGTCTAGTGTCTGTTCTAATCAGACAGTGTTCATGCTGTACCAGCTATCAAATGTTGAACTCTCACCACTGGGCCTGGGCAGTGGTCGGCAAACTGCGGCTTGCGATTCACATGCGGCTTGTGAGTCGCATTTTGCCGCTCTGTTGACTAATGAGTTTGCTAACCACTGACCTAGACTCTCAATTTCAATAATTACAGGCTGTTGTTGTTCCTTGTGATTAAGCCCCTATCCCAGTGGTTGGCAAACTCATTAGTCAACAGAGCAGCAAACTGCGGCTCATGAGCCGCAGTTTGCCGACCACTGGGCCTGCACATCAGTGTGTTTTAAGCTCTAAGGTGTTTCTAAAGGGCATCAAAGGTTGAAATTCAGTGTGTTCCAGGGCATGTAAGAGAAATGGCCTTCCTCCTCCTGTTTAAAAAAATATATTTTTGTTCAACTTCAAGTGACTCAGATTATATGTTTTGCCATTTTAGATGATGAACAAAGCAGACTGGAAGGTTCTGGTTCCAGTCTAGATAGCTACCTGCCTGAACTTGTCAAGGTAACATCATCTTAAATCTTGTGCTCTTCATAGAATGATACTGGAATAATTCTCATTTAATCTGTTCAAATGATTAGCACTTACATTGTAGTAAAATGTAGTAAAATGACATTGTAGTTACTGCTCATTTTTTTCTAACTTGAATTTTTGCTGAGGTGAAAGACACTGCTCACCTGAGTTGATTTCAGTCTGTTTTCCAGAACCTGCCTTACAAAGTATTCTTTTTTTTATGCTCTTTGTCAGTGATTTTCAACTGAAATACCGCAAGAATTTTTAAAACATTCAATACCTGACTGTTTAGTAAGGGGCACTGACCTCCAACAGCTAACACAATAATAGCTCTCTAGTGTGACTGAATCAAATTATACCTTTTCTTTTTTGTCAGATCGACAGAAAAATATAACATTTTTTGGTGTGCTATAGAATTTTAGTAATTCGTTTCTGTGTGCCATGCCATGAAAAGGTTGAAAATCACTGCTTTAAGTCTTTTTCCCTCCATAATATTTGATATCATATTATAAACATAGAAGAAATAACCAAAATACACAGGTAAATGTTCCCAAGGGACAAGGTACCCTTATTCAAGTTAACAGTCACAATTCCAAAGATGATGGTTCCATGTGAATCTTGCCACCAAACCCAAGAGGGATTGCCTGTGTTCTATTAATTGTTCATGGGTCTTTCTGAAAGAAAAAAAAGTTATATCTGTTTTTTATAATTTTGAGAAACAAGTTACTGAAAAGCACAAAGAAGAAAACAACTATATTCTCACCTCTCAGACTCAACACCTGTGACTATAATTTTAGCTTCTATATTTTTAAAGAAAAAAATACATTATAAAGTTTTTTTAAAACATTATCCTTATTCCATCCCCTTCTCCTGCAACCTCAACCAGAAACAATCACTATTAAGAGTTTTCTGGGGTTACTTTCATATCTTTACCAATATATCTGTTATAATGATATATATATGGTTGTGTTTTTTATGTTTAAAATGCTATATAAATGATAATGTATTATTGTGCCCTTGCTTTTATTTTCAATTCAGCATTGTTTTGAGAACCATCCAAGTTGGTGTATAGATCTAGTTCATCTTTTTATTGAATTGCATAAGCAGTTATCATAGCTGTTCTATTATTTCCAGTTTTTCTATTACAGTGTTACAGTGAGCATTCTTGTGTTTGTCTCCTTGTGTTTGTCTCTTGTGTTTGTCTCCTTGCATCTACGAATGGTTTCTTTTTTAAATGAGAGAACTATCTTTGTTTTCTCTGGTTCTTTAGATTCTTATTTTGTTACTGCCTTTCTATTCTTTTTTTTTTTTTCCAAATACAATGAAGTAGAGACTGCACACACCCACATCTTAAATACTATAATAGAAAACATGGTTATCTATATACAATTATAAATAGACTAGCATTCAGCACTGACCTTTACTTTAAACAACATGGTTCTTCTAAAATGTAAAACCTCCCTCCCTGGTTAGGACTTTAGAATATTGTTTGTCTTAGGACTTGACTGTTACCACAGTATCTTTTTAGCACCTGCCTATTAAAGCTAATTTTAGTGCCACCATTGTAACCACCTTTTAGGCTGGGAAGAGTTTGGTGTGTGTGTTTGCTTTTTTGAGTTATGAATTTCTATGTATCTTATTTTTTACATTGAGATTAGTTTTTTTTTGTTTCTAGATATTTGGGGGTTCATAATTTCTCAAAGCAAAACCTTGTGGAAACAGATAATATAGCAATGCAATCTAGAATTCAAAACACAACTTTCTACACTTACTGGGTGAACACAATTGATATCAGGAGCAGACTCGTTATTTTTTTTAGACATATATATATATTTAAATATATATATTTCTTTATTGATTTCAGAGAGAAAGGGAGGAGAGATAGAAACATCAATGATAAGAGAGAATCATTAATCAGCTGCCTCTTGCACCCCCCCCCCCCCAATTCGGGATTGAACCAGCAACCCAAGAATGTGTCCTTTCCCAGAATCAAACCTAGGACCCTTCAGTCCGTAGGCTGACGCTCTATCCACTGAGTCCAGCCAACTAGGGCCAGACTCATATTATTTAAGCCTAATGTTGATTAATTAGAAATCTGTATCGTTTCCTATGAAGACGTACAGGCGCTGTGCTCTCCATTCTTCTCTCATTGCATACTACTACCTAGCCAGCATAATTTAGAATGCATTGGTCCTAAGACCTAGGGAGATTAAAAAAAAATACATATGTACATTTTTTAAAAACCTGGGTCACATAATGTTGAGCTAAAGAAGTCTGACATGGCCCAGCCTGTGTGGCTCAGTGGTTGAGTGTCAACCTATGAACCGGGAGGTCAGAGTTCGATTCCTGGTCAGGCATATGCCCCAGTTGCAAGCTTGATCCCCGGTGTAGGGCATGCAGGAGGCAGCCGATCAATGACTCTCATCATTAATGTTTCTATCTCTTTCTCCCTCTCCATCCCTCTCTGAAATCAATAAAAATGTATTTTTTAAAGATAAAATAAATAAATCAATAAATAAGTCTGACCTGAAAATACCTATATATTCTTTTAAAAATGTATGCATAACATATTTGGAGCTATTTCCAAACAGGGTAAAAACCATGCTTGCTGAAGCTATTTTAGTTGCTAAAATCAATTTAATTGGTTTCAACCCCCCCATTTCTTACTTACAATTTGTTTTATTGGTATTTTTATTTTTTTATTTAAGTAGAACTTACATAGAGTAAAATTCTCAAGTACAGTTATACAGCTTGATGAATTTCCCATTTGTGCGCACACATCACCACCACCCAGATCTCAATACACAGAGCATTTCCAGCACTCAGCAGGGTTCTTGTAACCCCTCCCAGCTGGCATTCTTATTCTTTTGACCTCTGTCCTTGTAGGCTGGTCTCAACTATCCTAGACCTTCCTAGGAAAGGAATCCTACAGTGTGCACTCACTGTGTCAGGCTTCTTTAGCTCAGGCTTCGTGAGCTCAGCATTGGTGACCCAGATTTTCTTTTTCCTAAAGGGTAGAATTGAATAGAGAACATGAAAGTACACTGCCCTTAATGATGATAGATACTACTTTACAGCTATAGGTATAGATACAGATGTTGTATGTGCATTGGGTTGTGCTGCAAATGTACTTTTTACCGTGGGTCATGGTCACAGCTTGAAAAATGCAGCAGCAAAATGAGCTTAATTGCTTCCTCCCCTCCCCCACAGCTCACAAAAGCTATTTTGATTTAAGAAGGTAGAAAGAGGCAAAAGGTAACTTCTCGGAGGGAAATAGAGAAGACTGAGATGTGTTATCATTCACTCATTGTTCTGCCATCACGCTCGCAGGCGCAGGGGTCCGTGGTGGTGCCTCTGTGGTGCACAGTGAGAGGTGCCCAGGCACCCACTGGCCGGCTCCCAGCTCCTCTGCAGGCCAGGGCCCGAGTGTGAGTGTGGTTTTGGCTGTTTACAGCCCCCTCTACTGTGCAGGGGTGATCATTTGTAGCTGTTAAAAAGAGCAGGGAAGTTAGCCTATAACTACTTTTAGAAAAAATGGGCTCCGTAGTGGAGAATCTGAGATGGAAGTATGGAGAGGGAAGGAGAGAGGAGAGCGGAGCAGGGAGGGGAGTTTAATCAGGAGCTGAAGACATAAAGAGGTCAGTGCCAGGGAAGGAAGGTGCAAGAAAGGGCCCAGCAGGGGATCAGGACACAGGTAGGATTTCAGAGAAAGGACTGGAACAATGGGGGCAGGCAGAAGGCCCTTAACGGTGTAATTTAACAGCAGGTCCTCTCTGGTCAACTCCTCTTTCTGCTTCATTTATCCTGTGGCCCCAGCTTTTGTTTCCACTGGGACTGAAAGGTGACCAAGGAGGATATGAGTGACAGGAAGTTGTTTTAGTACAAAAATAACTAAAGCCTCATTCTGGAAAGTAATGGAGGGGCCTTTTACATGTGGTAGGGACGATAGGAACTTAGGTTTTCAGAATATTTTGTGTATTCTTGGCCCTAATGTTGTGTATACAATTAGTACTGAACATTATTATTGTTTTACTAGGCGACATGCTTTATGTACCATAATACCTGTTCTTTTCTTCCTATTGTCTAATATGGCACCAAACATATTTGTTGTAAATATAACTGCATTTATAGTACTTACTCTTATAAAGATTATTATTGATTGTATAAACAAAAAAGTTAGTTAATCCTTCAAAGTCTAGGGTTAATATGCTGAGATTAGTAAACCTGCTTACTATCCTATATAATATGCAAATTGACCCTAAAAGCGGAATGATCAGAACAACTGCTGGACCAGTCACTATGAGGCACACTGAACCACCTCTCGGTTCCTTTCCCTGGCTGGCAGGCTCTGATCTCCTGATGGCGAGCCGGGGGTGGGTGGAGGGGAATGCGGGTGATGCCAGGCCAAGGTCCTCACCCCGCTGGTCGCCCCACACACAGAAGGCAACCCATGGCAGGGGCAGGGCTGGTGAGCAAGAGGTAACAGCCGCCCTCTCAGGCCCTTCCCCTGGCCATCAGGCACTGATCACCCTATGGTGGACGAGGAAATAGGGGTGGGTTGTATTGGGGGGCAGGCAAGACTGGCTGTGGGAAGCCGGGTAAGATGGCCCTTATCACAGGCCAGGCCTATGGACCATACCCACACACAAATTTTGTGCGCTGGGTCTCTATTTAATAATTTATCTCTCAGGTGACATAGGGACATATATCCTCCTTGTGTAAAGACAGAATGAAGAAAATCCTCATGCTTCCACCTTATATTTTTCTCCTCCACAGCTTTTCTATTTTTGATCTTTTTTTCCTCCCTAGGAGAACAGCAACTCACCTTAATTTGATCTCCCCATATGGTTCTGAAAGAGAAGTATTGTTTCATATTAGTCCAAAATTGCTCATATCCAAATACCACATAACTTTTTAGCCAATGAACTTGCCTTTCTGGATAAATTTTCCACAGTTGAGTACGGAATAAAGTATGGTGTTTCAGACTGTAATCTCATGGAGGTTGAGTAAGGGTCAGGTGGCCAAGCTCAGCAGTCCGTGTCAGAATCGAACAGTTTCACAGGCACCTTTGCTAAGGTCAGTGACAGATCCTGCCTTCTCTGCATCCTAATCCAGAAAACTGTGTAATTGTATTATGACACAAAGGCCTTAAGAGGCTTGTGTTTGTGAGGTCAGCTGGTGTTCATTCCTTGGGCCTCCTTGTTCTAAAATGCTCCCCTATAGCTTTGTGACACAGGACAAGGTGATGGTCCCAGGGAGTTGGCTGTCTTGGAAGTAGTGGAAACAAATAATGGCAGCTCTTTAAATTAAAAGTATATAGTCTGGTCTCAAGGGATTTTGCTAAATTTTCCTGTTCCAATCCATTTGAGTTAAATGAGCCAACAGTCAACACAGAATAATTCTGATAACTAATTCTCAAAATGAAACGCTGTTGGCCATGGGCTTTGACCTCCGATTGTTTTGTCTGCTCAGAGGTAAACTGAGGACATAAAGGAGGCCTACAGTAGTCCCTTTTAAAACTCTGAAATGTTTGGTCCATAATTATTCCTTAGGACAAGGGCAGGTGGGACATTGTCAGGATGTCATTAGTGATTAAGCTTAGGGTATACAGAAGGGGGAGGAATAGTCTTTGTTTTAGAGAAATCATTCTCTTCTTTGACTTCTGAGCAAGCATCATTTTTTACAGAGAACAGCTCTGTCATTGTCCATTTTCTTCATTTTCCTCTCCTTTCCTCTAGACAAGAACTCAGAATATTAGATGGGCTCTGGCTAGGAAGGCAGCAACAGGGTTTGGGGAAGTGCCAGTCCAGTTCTTCCTACCTCCACAGTAGGAACTAACCACAGGTTATTTTAAGAGCAGAGCTGGTTTCTGTCACTTTGAGAAGTGCTGGATGGCATAGTCTGTGGGATAAGTTGTTATTGTTGTTCATAGCTATATCTTGTAGGCTTTTATATTGTAAGAGTACATAACAGGAATTTATTTTGTCTTTAACAAAAGACAAATGTGCTTGCCATTATAAATAAAAATATCCTATGTTATATAAAGAAAAGATAACTTTTCCCCTCATCCTCCATTTACACATTCCTAAGAACATTGATGTTATTAACCTATTGTAATTCCTCTTTCACCAAACCAATTGCTCAAAGAAATATACACATCTATGTAGTGTTTTTAATTATTTTAAAAAATATGCTCATGATCTATATGTTACTCTGCAACTTGTTCTATCACTTAGAAACATTTCATACCTACCCCTGAATCTAGTTTACTGGAATATCATAGCTGTGTGATATTCCAGATATGGTTATTGCTCACTTTATTTTACCATCTCCCTATTTACAAACATTTAGGTTATTTTCATTTTTTAGCCTCTACAAATAGTACATAATAAACATTATAATATACTTATGAGCTTAAATACATGCACTCTTATTTCAGTAGGAGAAATTCCCCAAAGTGGGATTTCTGGGTCAGCGATTATTATATTTTTAATACTTTAAATATTGACAGGTTACTTTTCCAGTAGGTTGAAATAAGTCACATTCTCATTTTTCTGCATCCTCCACCATAGAAAGTGAAAAATGATGTTTCACTGCTTTGATTTGTATTTCACTGCTTGGTAGTGATGTCATTCATATTTTCATATTTTTTTTTTCTTTACATTATTTTCAAACGGGCCTGTTCATATTCTTTACCTATTTTTTTTTTTCTTGTCTGTTAAGAGTCTGAGCTCTGAAGCCAGTTAGCCCCAGAATCCAGGCTTCCATTTGATGTTGTGAGTTCTGAGGCAAGGTATTTACCACAGAAGCCTCAGTGTTTTCTCTTTTAAACAAGGACAGTAATAGTGCCTGCCTCCTAAGTTTGTACAAAATTTAAATGTGCACTTAGAATGATACCCAGTGTAGAGATGTTTGCTGTTGTCAATAAATATGCATTTTATCATTATGATGCTTCCGGATATTTATTATTCCCTGGCTCAGAGCCAAAGCCCTGCTGCTCCCAAGCCTCGTTTTCTTACGATCTAGGCTTTACTTGGTAATTTCCTCAAACACTGTTTATCAGGCATCCCTTCTGTTTAATGCATGCTGGGCTTTGGGAGGGATGGGAGGCACTTTAAGAAGCCGAGTTTGCTTTCATCTGTCTCATAGCAGAGCTGTCAGTGAATGTAAGGTGGATTATGAACTCTTAGGTTATTTTTAAATCTAAAGTGGTCCCTTCTTTCGGTGGTTTCTCCAGTGGAGACTATCTCTCTTGGATATTAGTGGCAACATCAGGATGCTTTGAGTCTATTTTTGGCTAGTTGTTGATTTTCTCCTTTTATATGTTTGCATCCTGTTTGTCCTCTGATTGTATGGAGCTCATGGCAAGTCATCCTTGCTTTTTTCATTTTTCATATCCTAGCACAGCCAGCTTGAGACAGCTAGCATCTACAAGAAAGGCACTGGGAACTGCATCCACATTGAGAGCCCGTTGCTCTGCTCCAGTGTGTGCGATCACAGCATTTGCCTTTGTTGATAGACGCTAACAGAAACTCTGTTGGTGGTGGCTTGCAGCACCTAGTGCTGATGTTTTTGTTAGGAAACATCCTGGCTCTGTACCAAGGAAAGTAAATTCCTTGAGCTCCATTAAGTAGTTTTAGATATACCTGTTCTTTTAATGTGGAAAATTAGGAAAGGGAGCCTGCCTCACCCACCGGCATGTGTTTTCCCTTGAATGCACGAAGAGACAACTTGTAGGAATGCCCCTCAACCTCCAGGAGCCTGACGCCCTCATAGATGGCATCCAGGGGACTTCGTTATGGTGGGAGACTTGAGCCATCATCTTGTTCAGTATTTTTGCTCAGAAATGAAAATGGAGTCCAGGAAGGCAAAGTGGCTTGCTCAAGTTCAGACCATCAAGTTCAGTTAATGACTGAATCACAGCTAGAATCCAGTTTCTTAGTATTCTGGTGGTCATTTCATTTTGCTAGACCTATAGATAGTTGGTTAAATACAGTGATAATAGAACTTGGGTCATTGCTAAGAACCTGTTATAATAGCTACACGCCTGAGAAAAGTAACGCAATGCTCAATTTCTCATTAGCTGTGATTAGAAATGTATTAATAGACCTTGTTCAGCCATCAGCAAGGAGGCCAAGATACCCTCTCCATTGTGGCTGTCACTGATCCCTCCCATGCTGAGATGTGACGATGTGACATGTGGTTGTTGCGGAAAAGAGCACGTGAAAGAGGACATCCTATTCTGACTGTAGATTTGTAGACTTAACCACTGAGATTCAGAGTAACAAGAAGAATAGGATATAGATAAGAGGCATCAGGTGTGAGAAATAATGTGGCTGGAGATGACGTAGGTCACCGTTTGACAAACTCATTAGTCAACAGAGCCAAATGTCCATA
Source organism: Antrozous pallidus (assembly GCA_027563665.1). NCBI lineage: Eukaryota > Metazoa > Chordata > Mammalia > Chiroptera > Vespertilionidae > Antrozous > Antrozous pallidus. The sequence goes on along the minus strand of CM050519.1, from coordinate 61,286,364 downwards.
GTACAACAATTGAAATTTCTTTTGAGAGCCAAATTTTTTAAACTTAAACTTCTTCTAATGCCACTTCTTCAAAATAGACTTGCCCAGGCTGTGGTATTTTGTGGAAGAGCTACACTCAAGGGGCCAGAGAGCCGCAGTTTGCCAACCATTGACGTAGGTCTTGTGGATATGTTAGAGGCTTCTTCTTTCTGTTCCCATTTCCAATTTTGCAGCCCCCATATCTGCCGCCATATGTCTCAATGGCCTCCTCCCCAAGTCTGTGATTCTAGCCTTCATCCCTACCTTGTGCTCAAGTTTCATCTCTAGCTGTCGGCTGGGTGTTTCAGTTGGAAATCCCAGATACATCTCCGAACTCTGAATTCATCACCTTCTCCACAGACTTGTTCTTCCTCTTGAATTATTTATCTTACTGGCTTCTCAAGCTAGGAACATGGAGTTGGTTATGGGCCTTGCTATGCAACTGAGGGGGTGGCTGTGATAACCCAGGAAAGACCATGTGGGCTTCTTGGTCTTTCCCTTTTTAATCCATTTCCTCAGCCCTACCCAAGTGATGCTTCTGAAATGCAGAACTGGTTATTTTATTCCTTTGCTTAAAATATTGTGGGATTTATTTGGATTTTGAATGGAATCTCCAGTAGGTAACATACAAATCCCCAACTCAGTTTTCTTTACTTTTTCCATTATGCCCAAGCATTCAGTCATAACAAATGGTTTGGTAACCGCTCAGTTATGACCTGCACCTTTGTACCTGCAGTATCTCCTCCTAGAATGCTTTTCTGTCTTTTCCCACCCACGTGTCCTAGTCCTTCAAGATGGTCTCCCTCAGGGAGCTTTTTCCTGTCTCCTCCTGGTCCAGGTTAGCTTTCACTGTCCCTTATGCTCTTTTGCCATTTTTTTGCCTATTTATATCCTGTCTTTCCAGCTAATGTTCGTTAGGGGCAGGGACTTTGTTTCATTCATATTTGTATCCCTAGTACCTGATAACATAATAGGTGCTCAATAAATATTTATTTAATAAGTCAACAATGCCTCCTCCCTGCCACAAACACCTATGGCTATCCTTCAGTATCTGCCATGGTGTTCTCTACCTTGCTATTCAAAACACATTCCTTTCTCTTCCATTGTGTGTACCCTCGGTCTTAAGTGGGCCCTAAATTTTTCTGCCATCTGGGCTCATTTTCACAGACAGTATCCATCTATCCATGTTGTGCATCCTCTTCATTCAGCCTGAAATGTTGTTGTTCTCCTTTTTGCTATCTAAATTCCACCCCACATTCAAAGCCCAGCCCCTGTTCAATTACATTTTGAAGGCTTTCTTGATAGGAATGCTTAATTATTCTCTTTTAATGCTTAATTATTTTCTTTGTATTGTTTTTTGCTCTCCATTTGATTGTCAGCTTCATAAGGTCAGGGACCAGGTATTGACCTTCCCCTCTACTCCCCCCGCCACACACACACACACTCACAATGTGCTCTATCCTTGTTCCTTCACAGGCAAACTCTCCAAGCTGAGGGCAGAGTCCTCTGGCCGCCTGGCGCTTCAGGAGATGGTGGCTTTCAAAGATACTTGGACACCCCTGTAAGGAAAGGGCTATTTTTAAATGTAATTTATATTTTTTGTTTATCTTGTTATCAGAGTACCCGAGAAGCAGAAATCAAACTGAAAAGTGAAAGCAGAGTTAAACTTTTTTACTTGGACCCGGATGCCCAGGTAGGAACTATTTTAATGTTTAAAATTTAAAAATAAGTTTGGGAAATAAAACCTTTGACAGGTTTTTTATTTATGTGTTTATTTTGTATTGACAAGCAATATAACAACAATATATAAAATTCAAGCGGAAAAGGAAAAAATAAAAACAGGCTGTAATCTCATTGTGTAGCCCAACCATTGAGAATATTTGATATTCAATTGATTGTTGAAAATTGAGTGTTATCCAAAGACATTCTTAGGTTCACAAAGAACATATAATTTACCCCATAAAAATAATAGTCAGAAAAGAGCAAGCATCACTGCAGATGCCCAGTAGACAGTGATATTCCCTGACTTGCTCAAGCACAACCCCAAGTACAAGCCTTGTAGTGCATGTGGTCCACATCTGTGTCCCAGCAAAATCCAAAGCACAGTGTGGCGAGGACCGCAGAGCTGCCCACAATAGAGTGGCTCTGAGGGGACAATGGTTCTGCAGTATTTCCCTCTATATTTTACCCCTCTTCATTGATAGTCTTTTTTATAGAAATTCTTTTTCCCACTTACCTTTAATAATAAATGTTTTTCTGTGTTTCTTCACAGGCTTCATAACTATATATATTTTGACAATATTTTACTTCTGATAAAGTATACATAACATGAAATTTACCATTTTAACCCTTTTTAAATGTGCAATTTAGGGTTAAGAACATTTACAATGCTGTGTATCTGTCACCAGTATCCATTTCCAGAACTTATTCATCGTCCCAAACAGAAACTCTTTATCAGCTAAAACAGTGGTCGGCAAACTGTGGCTCTCGAGCCGCGGTTTGCTGCTTGCTCTATTGACTATTGAGTTTGCCAACCACTGACCTAGACTCTCGATTCCAATAATTACAGGCTATTGTTGTTCCTTGTGATTAAGCCCGTATCCTAGTGATCGGCAAACTCATTAGTCAACAGAGTGGCAAACTGTGGCTCTTAAGCTGAATGTGGCTTGCTACCACTGAGTTAAACAATAACTTCCCACCCTTCCTTCTCCTCACCCTTAGTCACCTCTATTTTACCTTCTGCCTTTGTGAATTTGCCTATTTTAGGAACCTCATTTATGTGAAATCATACAATAGTTATCCTTCTGTGTCTGGCTTATTCCACATAGCCTAATGTTTTCATGATCCATCAATGTTGTAGATTGTGTCAGAATTTTCTTTCTTTTTATGGCTGAATGCTATTTCATTGTATGTATATATGACATTTTGTTTATCCATTCATCTGTTGATGGACACTGAGTTGCTCATAACCATAATTTTTAAACTTTGCATAATAATCCCATCAAGTAGATATACCATCATTTTTTACCATTTTTATAAACTGTATAAACTTATAAAATAGTTACACTATTGTGAGTAAGGGTGTATATGGCTTTTCCATATTGCAGTTTCTTTAGGGTACAATTATTATGGGGTTTTTTTTTAATGTGAGCGTAATGTATTTATATGTTGTTGTTTTTTTTTTTTTAAAGAAGCTTGATTTACCATCAGCTGAGCCAGAAGTGAAGCCATTTGAAGAGAAGTTTGGAAAAAGAATTCTTGTCAAGTGCAATGATCTGTCTTTCAATTTGCAATGCTGTGTTGCCGAAAATGAAGAAGGACCCACTACAAATGTAATTTTTAAAAAAGATTTTGTAAAGAAACAGGGGTTTCAGTTGTTCCCATTGTAGTGCAGACATGAAATTCTAGTTCTTGGTATCAAGGAGGTACAATGTTTAGGTCAGGATGTGGGGGCTTATTTAGCTGGTGGGGACAGGATGTTTGTCACAAAGGATGGGGATTGGGGCTGTTTTTCTTTAGTGGAAATTTATAGCCACAATCATAAATAGTCCAGTAATTACTTCTTTGAGCCTCAGTGATGGTTTGGATTGTTTTGTTTCTTCCAGGTAGAGCCTTTCTTTGTTACTCTATCCCTGTTTGACATAAAGGACAACCGGAAGATTTCTGCCGATTTCCACGTGGACCTGAACCATTTCTCCGTGAGGCAGATGCTAGCCACCCCATCCTCCGCTCTGATGAATGGCAGCGGGCAGAGCTCGCCCACCCTTCCGGACATCCTCCATGAAGCTGCCATGCAGTATCCGAAGCAGGTGGGGGTCTGAGCCCAGCAGTCACGTACCAAGACTTAGCTTGCACTTGCTAACCCATAGAGTCTTTGTAATGCTAATTGGGGGAGGTTATTGATTATATTAGCAGCTTCTCTGATTCAACAGTAAAAGAAAGCCTCTGAGAAGGATTTCTCACTTCTTTTTTCTAAAGTTTCTGCTAATTGCCTCCTCCATCAAAAGTCTGTTTGAGCAGATGATGAACTATTGGTCAGTTAACCAGTTTGGCACTGGGTGCTTCTTAATAGCTAAATGGTTTTACCCTTCTTTGTTGCTTTAGAACCTTTAATATTCAAGGGATTTGTTTAATGTGACTGTGAATTCTGCTTACTGAAGAAAATGTTTTGTCCCCTAGGGAATATTTTCAGTCACGTGTCCTCATCCAGATATATTTCTCGTGGCCAGAATCGAAAAGGTCCTCCAGGGGAGCATCACGCATGTCGCAGAGCCATACATGAAAAGTTCTGACTCTTCTAAGGTAGGGATGACTTGTATGCCTTGTGAAATTAAATAGCAATTGGGGAAAAAAGGGCTTTCCATTGAAGTAGAGTTGCTTAAAGAAGTCTAAGTTAAATCATATTTATATTTCATATTTCAAAAGATGTAGACTTCTGTACATAGATTTACTCTTATATTTAACTTTATGTATTCAATTATCAATGAAAAGTAGTCCTTTGTGTAAATAAAATGCTTCATTTGGCTGGTTGATCCTAGCATCGTCAAATAATTTGCAGAAGAATTATCAGTTTAGTAGTAAGTTGTCTGTCATTATAAAGTTCATATATTATATTCAAACTAGAGGCCTGGTGCATGAATTTGTGCATGGGTGGGCTCCCTTGGCTTGGCCCATGATTGAGGCTGATGCGGGGGGTGGGTAGGGGGAGGGAGGAGCAGCCTGCTGGAGGAAGCTAACCAACAGCCAATTCTGCGAGGAATTGGGCTTCTCTCCTCCCTCCTACTGAGCCTGGGGTGCAGGTGAACCATATTTGGGGCTGTCACGGCCCCAGCAGCTAGGTCTGGGTCAGTGCACATCATAGCTACTGGCCAGTTGTTCCGATCATTCAGTCTTAATAGTTGCTTAGGCTTTTATATATATACTAGAGGCCTGGTGCACAACATTTGTGCACTGGGGTGAGGGAATCCCTCAATTGGCTTATGCCTTCTTGCAGTCCCTGAGGGGTCCTTAGCACTGTTACTGCACTGGCCAGCCATGAGCCAGGCTTCTGGCTGAGCGGCATTCCCCCTGTGAGAAGGCACTAACCACCAGGGAGCAGATCCTGCAGTGAGCATATGCCCCCTGGTGGTCAGTGTATGTCATAGTGACCAGTCGTTTTTTGCCTTCTGGTTGATTTGCATAATACGATTTTATATATATAGATATGGTTGCTTAGGCTTATATATATATAGATAGTTTATTTCACTTGTTGATGTCTCTCTCAGGTTCTGGAATTGTATTTGGGTCCATTTATACTTAAAAATGAGATGAGATTGGGAGACAGTCTGGCTCAGGTGGTGTGGCCAGTAGGATTGGTGGTTCAGATCTACTTTTTTTTTTGTCAGGTGGGACAGGGTTGTGGTGGAAGAGGTAGTGCAACCTTAGGTCAAAGAAGATACATGTTTGGTGTATGTGCAAAGTACTATTTATTTCCTGGAAATATGTAGATGTGAATATACCATAGTCTTATTGATTACTAGAAGTCATCTACTTCAAGACCTCCTTTCATATTCAGAAAATTGAGCTTTTCAAAGACTTAGTTACCTTCTTGGTGTCACACAGCTAGTGGCCAAATGACACTTGACTGTCACTTGCTTGTACTCTGAGCTACTGGTTAGGGCAGTGATTCTCAACCTTTTTAATGCTGCGACCCTTTAATACAGTTCCTCATGTTGTGGTGACCCCCAACCATAAAATTATTTTTGTTGCTACTTTATAACTATAATTTTGCTACTGTTAATAAATCGTAATATAAATATCTGTGTTTTCCAATGGTCTTAGGCTCTATAGCAGTGGTTCTGAACCTGTGGGTTGCATCCCACAGGTTGAGAACCGCTAGCAAGGTCGCCTAAGACCACCTAACTTTGGACAAATCATGTCACTTCTCTGAGCCCCGGATATTTAATCTGTAGTTGAAGGATAATATTGCTTCTCTCAGGGATAGTGCTAGGATCAAGCAGGTAATGTAAAAGACAGTGCTAATATGGATTACACGAACCACTGGCCCATGTAGGATCTTGTTATCATTTATTACAGCCTCAGTCAAGTAAAAGCCCATTTTCCAGGTGCATTGCTTCAGACAGCATGTGTTTCTGGCTGATAAAAGCAGAGTAAAGTTTGGTCTCTAGAGAGAAGCCATTTTATTTTTTTAAATCAAATCTGTAAAAATGAGGATGAGAGCTCTCTTAGCTCTTTGATGCTTTGATTAATAATCAGTGAAGGCCCAATATAAGATCTACTCCCCTAACTGCATGCAACAAATTTCCAAGACCAAAATGTACCAGCTTTGCTACTCTATCTGCCACATACATGGTTTGAAATGTGGCTGCTCATGTTGGTGCAAAAATCACAACATCGTGGGCTGGATGTCACACTACACTCCCCAGTGTCCATTGAGCATCTGCTGACGTCTGCTGTTTCTTCATCACTTACCATGTAAAGCTTCACCACGTGCACATTGTTCCATTTAATCCCACCTCTGAGGTAGTAAATTAAAGCAGAGCTTAACATTCAACCATCTCACATCTGAATAGAAGGTTCGGCAGAGAGAAAACAGAGGGGTGATTTTTTTTCTATATATAAAAATTGTCTGATCGTGTTTTCCAATCTGGTGTAGAACATCTTTTGGAATACATTTTTGTTTTGGAGAAAATTTTTATGAGAAGTCTCTGTAGGCCCATCACAAACATATTTGAAGGGAGGGAGGGAGAAGGGAGAGAGGGAGGAAGGGAACCCAAAGGGCAAATATGAATTTCTCATTCTGACTTTCACTACATTATGATCTATTTGCACCTTTGAGAAGTCTGAGCACTCAATCCTCATTCACTCCAGGGAAGAGTGAAACTTTCTTGAAGCCTTGTGTTTTAGCTTTAAGTTTATGCAGATGTTGCATTTTACTCCACAATATAGTCATTATTGTTAAACCGAAAAATAATAGTTTCTCCCCAAATTGCCACCCCAGGAAAGTAGGCCATTTTATCCTGTGACTGTGCCTCCCTGAGTCCCGACATGAATACACCCCACTTAAAGAAGAAAGGGAGGCCCAGTTGAGCTTCTGACATCTGTTTGAGTCAAGATGTGTTTTCCAGTTCACTCATGAAGGCAGCAATTCCCACAGCATGATTATGATAGAATCATAATGTTTTATAATGAAAAGTATAAACTAAGCCCTTCATTTTTAAGGTATGGAAAGTGGAACCTAGAGAGGTGTAATGGCCTATAGATTCAAACAGCTGGTTTCAATTAGACTTAGAGACAGACAGCTCTATTATTCTGCTTGTGAGCCTTCTAGATGAGTGCTTCTCAAACCCAGTCCCAGTGCACACAGGTCACCAGAGGTCTGGTCAGATGCAGGTTCTGACCCAAGAGGCCTGGGGCTCTGCATTCCTCACAGCTCCCCCCTGATGCTGATACTGCAGTCTGCAGAGCACACTCTGGTTCACAAGAACTAAATTATTTTTCCTAAACTTGGTTTGCCTTGGATGTACTTAACTAATGTAAAAAGCCCTTCAACCAATCAGACTTTGCATTGGTAACAATGCAATATCCCAGTACAAGCAAATTTGGGAAAATAAAGTGTTATCTGCTTTAGCGATGGGATATAGTTGATTAATAGACCTGCTATATGTACATCATAAGCTAAAAGCAAATCTGCTTCACTGTGTACTATAGGGTCAATCAGTTAACCCACAAAAAGCCAAAAATAGTTATTAGGAAGTGAAAATAGCAGAATTTATACTCAGAAAGCAAAAGTATAAAAATTAAAAACCTTGCCCTAACAGGTCAACACCTGTAATGTTTTAATAATGGATATTTATCTCCAAATTATGGATTCTGCACAAGCTCTTTAGATGATAATTCTGTCGGTGGGATTCGGCATCTCATGGCTTTATTCTGATGTCTTCAAGGTTGCTCAGAAGGTGCTGAAGAATGCCAAGCAGGCATGCCAAAGACTCGGACAGTACAGGATGCCATTTGCTTGGGCAGCAAGGTAAGGGGAACATCTTTTATACCTTTCATATAGATGTAGATATATGGAGAGAGAGAGAGAGAGAGAGAGAGAGAGAGAGAGAGAGAGAGAGAGAGAGTGTTATGGATCGACCAAACTATTCTCTTTATTGCCCAGAGAGGAATAGGATTTAAATGTGTAAAGTTGAAAAGTCAGTAAGCCCTGTATCTGAATAATCATTTGTTAGAGTCACAGAAAGGAAAGATGCTGGTGGAGGGTAGCTGTGTGGAACTGGGAGGATAGCAGGAATTTGTGTTGCAGAGACGGTGTTCCAGGTTCCAGCCGTGTGTCTCCAGCTGGGCCTGGGTGACTGCCGTGCAGGCTGCCAGTCCTCTTTATTTTTCCATCTCTGCTTCTTAGGACCTTGACTGTGTATGTTGTTTCCGAAGCATAGGCTATTTGCTGGAAATGTTTTCTATGTAAATTGAGTTAGTTTTGTTCATCCTCATAAATATCTTCCATGTTTTTAGGTAATGAGATTTCTTTTGGCTACAGCTAATGGAATAATAATTATTCTAACCATAGAAACCAGAGTTAAGTCGTGGATTTATTTTGGTCTTTTGGAAATTCATTTTGGAAGTGTTGTTTTGCTATTTCAGGACGTTGTTTAGGGATACATCTGGAAACCTTGATAAGAATGCCAGATTCTCTGCTCTCTACAAGCAAGACAGCAATAAGCTCTCCAATGATGACATGCTCAAGTTACTGGCGGACTTTCGGAAGTGAGTCTCCAGGCCTTGCTTATTTCCACTTCTAAGAACTAGAAGTTGTTTGGTGGGAAGGAGGGAGCTGAAGTCTTTTAAATTGCTCCACTCAAACATCCTAGGGCATGTTGGGTGAGCATGGAACTTTACCTCAAGTCCTTGGGAAGGAAGAGAGGGTTTAAAATTGGAAGAGTAACCTAGTTGACTTGAATTCTGTAAAGGATGTTATTGGTGGTTCTGTTAAGGGTGGGTTGAGGGTAGAGATGAAACTGGGGAAGAAGGAGGCAGTTGAGGAACCTTTGCAAGAAGTGGGAGGGGTTTTAGCAAAGCCACTACAAGTAGAAACAGGAAAAATGAAACTAATTCAAGTTATATCAAGAGGCCCAATTACTAGGTCTTGGTTTCCTGATTTGGCAGTAAGGTGGAAGGAGAAAAAAAATGGTTGGTAGTCTCAGATAAATAAATTCAGGTTTCTGACTTACACAGTGGAGTGCTCCTGGTACTATTAACTGAATGGGTGATTGGGTGGTGAGAAGGGAAATAGCTTATATAGTACTTATTGTTTATAGTTCTAAATGCTTTATATCTATTAATGAGTGTATTAGTTTCCTATGGCTGCCATAATAAAGTACCACAAACTGGGTGACTTAAAACAGTGGAAGTTTGTTCTCATAATTCTGCATGCTGGAGTCCAAAATCAAGGGGTTGGCAGGGCCCACTCCGTCTGAGTTCTCCAGGGGAGGATCCTTCCTCACTCCTTCCAGCCTCTTGTAGCCCCAGGCACTCCTTGGCTTGTGGCAGCATTACTCCAAACTCTGCCTCTGTCTTCACATGGCTGTCTCTTCCTGTGTGTCTGTATTAATGTCCTTCCTCTTACAACAATACATCATATTGGCTCACCCTAGTGACCTCATCTTCACTTGATTACATCTGCAAATACCCCATTTCCAAATTAGGTCCCATTCACAGGTACTAGGGTTAGGATTTAAACATATCTTTTGGGAATACCACTAAGCCCATAACAATGTGATAAAGAGAGGTTGTGCAGTGGTGGAAGTCAGTCTGGCCGAGAATCTGAGGAGTTCATTTCTGAACTTATAAAAACTGATTTCCTTTGGTGGGCATCTTTCCGCCATAAAACTTTTTGATGGAAGGCAGGATGTGTGAAAAATTATTGATTTGCCTTCCTGACAGTTATAACTGAGGATTTCAAGGAGTTGCTCATTTAAAGTCAGATATATACAAAAGACAAGTGGAAATGAGGAGGAACCTTGAGAGAAAGTGATTCTGCATGTTGGAGCTGCTAATGGGCACAGATGAATATGCTCAACATAGTCTATAATCGAAAGAAGCAAGAATGTAGAACTGTTTGGGAAATCTGAATTCAGATGAACAATAACACAGCAAGTTACATGTGAGACTGATTAACAGATTACAGTTATGTCTGAGGAATCTTAAAAGCAGTAGTTCAGAACTTTTAAAAAATGAGGACAAAACCAAATGCTGCATCTGTCGACCAGAGCTTTGATGTTTCTTGGCAGTATCTGAAAGACATTATTAAGCAGGTGGCTTATGAAGAACCATGAAACTGTTCTGTTTTCTAGGAATAAGTCATGTTATGTCAAACTAGTCATTCTAATCACATTTCTGCTTCTCTCTTTAATTTGGCTGCTAAGCTGGTCCAACAGGGATGCAAAGCTTTTGACAAGAGTATATTCCAAGATGTCCCATGAACAAGTTCAGAGAATTGCAGTACTCTTGAGTGGACAGATGTACAACTGCTGGAGTAACCAGATGCCAGGAATAGGCTAGTGTCAGTCTGGTGATGAGCACTGAGAGGGTTGAGAGGAACCTGTTCACGGCAATATTTTGTGCAGTATCTTCATCAATGACTTTTATAAGAGACTATAACATCCTGGTGAAATGTCTTTGCAACATGAAGCCATTAGGAATATCTAATATATTAGATGTTAATACCTGGATTTAGGAGGATTTTGACAAACTAGAAATGCCTCAAGTATATAAAGAAATGAAATTTCATGAAGATAAAAATCAAATCCTTTTCTGAGTTCCAAAAACATAACTGTATAAATCAGAATGGAGAGATGTGGCATGATAGCAAAGCATGTGAACAAAGATTTAGGGATTTTAGGTGATGGTAAATTTCATTTGAATCACTAGGTGTGGGTACCTAAAAGTAATGGCATCAATAGATGGGTATATTTTTCAAAACCAGACAGCTATGGCCCTGGCTGGATTGTTCAGTTGGTTAGAGCATCATCCCAATATGCCAAGTTTGCAGGTTCAATTCCCTGACAAGAATAAACCCATGAATGCATGGGTTGGTGGAATAATGAATCTGTGTTTCTCTCCTTTTTTTCCTGCTTTCCTCTCTCTATCTCTCTCTCAAAATCAATCAACAAAAAATAAGTGAAAACAGATAGCTACCCTCACTGTTCAGGCCATTGGGCCTGATCTATGCAATTCTGGGAGCAACAATATAAATGGGACCTTCTTCTAGGAGAGAGATGGCATTGGAGGAAGGTGCAGAAACAAACGCCCAGAATGGAAGACTTCCGAACGCTGTTTCTAGATGGTTGGAAGGTGTACCATAGGGAAGCATACTAAGCCCCTTGATGAGTGCAAGTTTCAGAGAGGTGACTTTCCCATGCTCTGTGGAAGAGAAGTCTGAGTGCTGAAAGTTTCCCGTCACTAGGAAGGGTAAAGCAGTGGCAGTGCTTGTCAAACACATTGTAGAGGAGATTCCTGTAATGGATTGAGTCAAACTAAGTACCGACACCATATATTTCAGTACCCAGCATTTTGCTAGACACTAGAGACTAAGATGACTTCTGCTTCTGAATTTTCATGATTCTAAATAAGCGAAGAATGTATGGTGAGGTTGGAATGGTTCAGGAAAACCAGAACATTTTGCTCATGTTCTTAACTAGACTTTTGCTGTCCAACTCAGTAGCTACTACCACATGTGGCTGTTTAGCACTTGAAATATAACATGTCCACACTCAAATGAGCTGTAATGGAAACACACATCTGATTTTGAATTATTTGATGCACCTTTTATAGTGATTATATATTTAAATATAATATTTTGAACAAAATGGGTTAAGTAAATATATTCTTTTTTTTAAAGTAAATATATTCTTAAAACTAATTTTACCTGTTACTTTTTTAAATGTGCGTACTAAGAAGTTTAAAACTACATTTGTGGCATTATATTTCTCTGGGAAGTGCTCTCTATAACTTATGTTTTAGAGCACATGTAACTTATAAATGTTTGATTTTTCTCTTGTTTGTAGACCTGAGAAGATGGCTAAGCTCCCAGTGATATTGGGCAATCTAGACATTACAATCGATAATGTCTCCTCAGACTTTCCTAGTAAGTGTAAATTCTGTGTAGTAAACAGACAAAATTTGTTTGTTTGTTTTTACTTCAATTTGTTTGTTTTTAATTTTTCAGATTATGTCAATTCATCATACATTCCCACAAAACAATTTGAAACCTGTACTAAAACTCCAATCATGTTTGAAGTAGAGGAATTTGTGCCCTGCCTACCCAAATACACTCAGCCATACACCACTTATAATAACCACCTTTATGTTTATCCTAAGTACTTGAAATATGACAGTCAGAAGTCTTTTGCCAAGGTGAGTGTAAAGAATGAGGTTTCCTTTTTGGTATCAGATTCTCTTGGGTTTTGGGTTCTCATGTTCTTTTATAAATATTTATATATCCTGGCATTTTGTTCCCTCCTCCTCTTTTTTTCTTTAAATATGCTGCAGGCCAGAAATATTGCTATTTGCATTGAATTCAAAGATTCAGATGAGGAAGACTCTCAGCCTTTGAAGGTTTGTTTTTTATATATGTTCCCATTTTCCCATTTTCATAATGCAATTGCATGGTATGGCACAACTAAAGGAATCTGGCACATTTTAATTGACACAAGCACAAAAACACATGACATCACATTATATAACCCCACATGTTGAACCTTACAGAATATGGAATAATTGAGTTATTATTCCTAATTCATTATTTCTGTTTTGTTATACATTTTAGGATGAAGGGTTCTGATGCATGTTCAATCCAGTAAACACATTGTGCATCGGCTATGAGCCAGGGATTGTATGGATGCTAAGAATTATATTACTAACATTGATAATATAAATAGTAATAATAATAGATTGACATTTATTAAGTATTTATTATAGTAATAATAATAATAATAGTATATTATTGACGCTTATTGAGTGTTCGTTATATACCAGGCTCTGCTCTTAGAGCCTTATAGGTACTAAACTTCTTTAATTCTCATAACAGTGTTTTGAGTTAGGCACTATGAATATCTGCATTTTTAAAATGAGGAAATTAATGCACAGATTTTAAATAAATTGCTTAGGATCATACATTAGGGGAACTGATGTTCAAACCCAGGCAGTCTGGCTCCAGAGCCCAAGAGCCCAAGTTCTTTATTGAAACTGTATGAAAATGACTTTGCAAGAAGGGAAGGATTGAGAGTTGCAGAGAACAATGCAGTATAGTTTTTGTCCTCAAGAAATTTTCCGTAGTTTGGTGGGAAAAGACAATTATGAAAAAAAGCTCCTGGCATACAGAAGGTACTGAAAGGGTTTATTTTACAAAACTGAATAATTAGAATGGAAAAATGCTGAAGGGACACAGAGGAAGGAGTTCATCATTTTTGCAAGGATGCATGAGAGCTTGCTTGGGGCACGTAGAAGGGAAGATCCTTGGGACAGAGGATTGCATACGCAGAGGCATGGCAGTGGGAAAGGGAGCAGTGAGCAAGGTCTGATTCAGAGCTACAGCTCAGAGGGTGGGAGGCTCAGGGGAGGATTGGGAAGGGAGCTGGAGGGTGAGTTGGGCCCAAGACTAAGGGGACTTGTCTGTCTGGAGTCTCACAGGCAGAAGAAATAAATCCATCAGAGCTGGTTAAGCTTATGCTGTGGGAGTGGTCTTGACAACACATCTGAGTTTGATTTCTTACTCTATTAATTGAATGCTGGTGTTTCCCTTGCTAACTCCTATTTCAGTGCATTTACGGCAGACCTGGTGGGCCGGTGTTCACAAGAAGCGCCTTGGCTGCAGTTTTACACCATCATCAAAACCCAGAATTTTATGATGAGGTAAGATTTTCAAGGGAAAGCCCAGTTTAATCCATTTTAAGGAAAACTTCAAGTTCTTTGCTTAGTAAAACAAAATTCAAGGGAAGCTGCATACTCTACTGAAAGAACAGTAATAGAACTAAATGTTGAATTATTTATTTTACATAAATTTTTCTAATTATAAAGGTAATGTATTTATTGTAAAAAAATTAAAACTTGAAAAATGCAGATAATGTAGAAAAGCAAAAGTTAAAATCCCTCCTCTGTCACTACCACAATTAATAATTCTGATATAGTTTCTTTCAAATTCAAGTATAGTTACATCTGTTGGACCTTTCTTATTGTTGGGTTTTTTTATGTAAATTTATAAGTAGGTCATTAAAACTACTATATGAATTCAACTGGTAAATGTTCCACCCTGGTTTTTCACCATTCCTGGCGATGTCAAGTTAATGTAGTGGTTTCTCTCATGTGTTTTCCAATTCCTTCTGGAATTTAAACACCAACTCTTCTAGTTTTGGTCTGTCATGTCTTAGTCTGTGGGCGCTGTTATAACAAATACCACAGACTAAATGGCTTATAAGCAGCAAATATTTATAGCTTACAGTCCCAGAGGCTGGAGGTCCGAGGTCAGAGCGCCAGCATGGTCAATGTCACAGATTCTCAGGTGTATTCTTGCGTGGCAGCAAGGGCTCGGGAGCCCTGTGGGGTCTCTTTTATATGAGAGCATTCATCCCATTTATGAGGACTCCACACTCATGACCTAGTCACCTCCAAAGGCTCCTGTTAATACCATTACCTTCGGGGTTAGAATTTCAACATGTGAATTTGGGAAGGACTTGGGGGGGAGGGAAGGGTTGAGGAGGTAGGGGAGGGCACACAAACATTCAGCCCATAACATTGTATCAAGGACCCATTTGTTCCTTAGCACAATTTACAGATTTCTTTGACTACAAACGTTACTATTAGTTTGGAAACCAAGTGGACCGTTAGGCATTGGGTGACACATTGTGTGGCTGCTGTCACCAAGAAATTTTGTTGTTCTGAAATATTAGAAAAGTTGTTGCTTTGTTTTCCTTGCAGATTAAAATAGAATTGCCCACCCAGCTACACGAAAAGCACCATTTGTTGTTCACATTTTTCCATGTCAGTTGTGATAATTCAAGCAAAGGAAGCACAAAGAAGAAGGATGTTGTTGAAACACAAGGTTTGAAATTTCATTATCCCTGTGATTTTTTTTATAACTTAACGCATAAGTTTCTTAGATTTTATTTTTCTATGAATTTGCATTCTTTTGCAAAGGAGCTTTTAGATGATGTTTGTGAAGGTAGCATACCTGGTTTGTATATGTAACTTTCTATAAAAGGTAATTTTAGGATTCTAATCCCAAAGCAGGCAACGGTCTACAGAGATTGTATTCAGGGTTTCTTCAGTTTCTTAACCCTGATTGGTATTCACAGTTCTTGAAGGTTGGGCCATTTAGTAAGATTGGCTTTCTTTCATCAGTTTTCGTACACTTACAGTGAATCTGTTTTGTTCTTATTTCAACAGTTGGATATTCCTGGCTTCCTCTTCTGAAAGACGGAAGGGTGGTGACCAGTGAGCAGCACATTCCTGTCTCAGCCAATCTCCCAGCTGGCTACCTTGGCTACCAGGAGCTTGGGATGGGCAGGGTATCGGAACTTAAGATTGATTTATCCCTGTCCTTCAGAAAACATTAAAGATCAGCTGCAGCAACAATGACACAAAAAAGCACATAGTATTTTTCCCAGTCTCAGCATTTTGGTTTTCACTATTCGTTTTCAAGTAAACTCAGGCCATTGGGAGTCAGTGATGTTAACAGTATCACAATGTAGAATTATAGTTTGGGCATTTTAGTTTAAGCCCAGGAGTAGCAATGCCTCAGCAGGGACGTGAAGACTTGGCGATACTGGATAAGGAAGAAAATCTTCGCAAACTAGCCATGCTCAAATAAAGATGCATTCTTAGGGTCATGCAAATGATTAGGAATTATCTTCCAACATAATGCAATAAGTCCAGTAAACAAATATCTCATCCACATGGTAGCTCGTTCAGATTCATTAGTGCCTGAATTGTCTCAGATTCCTCCTGTTGGTTTTGCATTTTTTAAGCCATTTTAGATCATATAGACTTCACTTTTATAAGGTGCTCAGAAAAGGATTTTGTTTTCTTTCATTCTAAATGGCTTTTAATGTTTCTCTACATTTTAAATAGAGCCAAATGTGGGCTCATATTATGAACAGATAGTTAAATGTTCCAAAATAAGGTTAAATCATATAACATTCAGTTATAGTTCCTAATCTGAACTTGAGAAAAATGAAGGTTTCTGAAATTAAAAAAAAAAAAGGCACAAACAGATATTGACCCTTTGGTTGTGCCAGGAGTACTTACTGTCCTGTTCGCTTTATCTCATACCTTGTGCCATTACCTTCAGACTGAGCTCGAGTTTGGTTAAGTTATTGGTGAAATAGGATGCTTTCCTTCTCAAATGGACAGTAATCCTTACAGCTGAAACTCACCAGGAGAGAAAGAGCATTGTACTCAGGGAGAGAAAGTGGGCAGGAATTAGTGTTGGTTTCATCCTGCTATGAGCCAGGCATAGGCATGACTATCAGAGCTGTTGGAGCTTCCACACTTCATCAGGGCCCTTATTCAGGATGGTTATTGAAGTCAAGATTACTCATCTGTTGGGATGTCTCCTCCCCCGCCCCCATATTTTTCAGCATTGTGGTCCAGAAATTAGATGGGTGGATGGAAGCAAGCCACTGCTGAAAGTTTCAACTCATCTGGTTTCTACAGTGTATACTCAGGTATGTGCTAGTCTGATAAAATTAGCAGTGATTGCTCTGTGAATGAGTTGGTATAATTTTTTTGGGCAAAAACAAAAGTCTAATTGACATGTCCTATGGATGTATTGTCACTCTATAAGTCCTCTTTTGAAGTATAGATAAGGTGCTCATATGTACTGAAATAAATGAAGAATACAAGTAAACTTTTTAAACTGTTTTCCTCTTTGGTTGGAGGACCTTTGGAAATGTTTATTAAAATTTATTTTCATTTTTATCTCTTTGATATTTGCATTTTTATATGATCAGTTTTCATAGTCTAAATGAAACATGCATGCTATAAGAAGTAAATACTTCTATTTCTACAGCAGATATGCTAATAAACTTCCTTTTTTTCCCTTCCCAGGATCAGCATTTGCATAATTTTTTCCAGTACTGTCAGAAAACTGAATCTGGAGCCCAAGCTCTGGGGAATGAACTTGTGAAGTACCTTAAGGTATCAGATGGCTTTCTTAGTGACCCTTTTTAAATGAGTTTGGAGTTTATTGGGTTTTCTCTTTGGTGGTGCTCTTAGCTAGATACTCTCGCACCAACAGCTTTTTTTGGTTTGAGATAGTGTTGAGAAGGCACTCAGAAATAGTGCTTCTCCTACATTCATCCTAGTCCCACACATATTTTTCTCAGGCCAGACCTAAAACATACTGTTCCCTGCATAGGAACCCCTCACTTACAGCGGCCACCCATGTTGAGTGTTCGCTGGGCTCACAGCGCAGAATCAGACACATAGAAGTAGTTACTGTAGTCTTACCTTTAAGTAACTTCTGGTTCACTGTAGGAGATAACATAAGCTTTGAGAATGCATAGCAGGTGGGTTCAAAACAGGTAATACATGCCAGCAACCCCAGCTTTGACCAGGGTGAGGGAGACTCCTGCAGTTTTTGCACATGGGGGCAAGCAGGCTTTGTCTAAGGGAGTGCCATCCAGAACACGACTCTAGGGGAACAATTTTTAAAAGGAAAGTAGCCATAAGGGTATTCTAGGCATGGGAACAAAATATAGGAAAGGTGAGAAATGCATTAGAAGTTTACTTGATTTAAGCATATTGGACTGGGGATCCTGAAATCAGGGAATCCCCTTTTGGCTGCCTCAGAGACAGCCATGTGACTTGAAGAACCTTTGTATTAGTTTCCTATTGGTTCTGTAAGAAACTACCACAAACGTGGTGTCCTAAAACAACACACATGTGTTATCTCACATTTGTGTAGGTCAGAAGCTCGGTATGAACCTCATTGGGCTGAAATCAAGATGTTATTAATAGTGAGTTTCCTTTATGGAAACTAGGGGTGAACCTGGGTTCTTACCCTTTTTGATTTCTAAGTGTTACCTTATTTTTTGGCTTGTGGCCACTTCGTCCATTTCAACGCCAACAAGTTGCACCACTGACCATTCTTCCTAGACATATCTCCCCCAACTCTCCTCTTTTGCCTCCCTCTTCCACTTTTAAGGACCCCTGTGGTTACAGCAGGCCCACCTGATTAAATCCAGGAGTATCATCTTAAGGCCAGCTGGTTAGCATCCTTAATTCCCCTTGGCATGTAACATATTCACAGACATGGACATCTTTGTCCCTTATTCTGTCTGCCACTGCCTCCCTTTTGCTTTAGATGAACTTCTTCCATCCTTATTTGAAACTGAGTGAAAATTGCTTAGCATTGGTTTAATGTCAAAGGATAACTCGGACTTTGGTATTCCATGTCTGTAGAGCCTGCACGCAATGGAAGGCCATGTGATGATTGCCTTCTTGCCCACCATCCTAAACCAGCTGTTCCGTGTTCTCACCAGAGCAACTCATGAGGAAGTGGCCGTCAATGTGACACGGTGAGAGAGGTGTGAGGTGGATACTCTCCTTCCCTTTCGGTCTATCCACATCTGGAGCACAGTCATACATATCCGGTTGCTAGTGTGTGTTAAACATTATATTTAAGGCATTTGGAGAGATTTCATTTAATTCTTTGTTTCCTGTGGTGCCAATAGCATCATCATTGTTCTACTGTGATAATAATGAAATGTTTCCATTTTCACATTACTATTCATTGCTTTATTCATTCCTATGGTGTGTAGGGTCATTATTCATGTGGTTGCCCAGTGCCATGTGGAAGAATTGGAGAGCCACTTGAGGTCATATGTTAAGGTATGTAAAATAAACTGTCCCAATCATTTAAATCTGTGGCTCTCCAATTTTCCTTCTAAGAACTTATTTTCAAGAAATCTAGTTATTTTGGGGTATATTTTGGGATGAAACTTAATACCTCTGCTTTCTTTTCTGTATCTCATAGCCAGTGGTCCCACCTAGATGGGGGGAAGTCCAAAGAGGGCAGCCTTTCATTTATTTACTTAGTGTCATTTTGTCAACTACATTTCTTCCTTTATGGGTGCTGCACATGATGTGGACGTTTAAAGAAGAGTATTAACTCACTCTTAGCTAGGTCTCTAGTACAGCTTCTTGTCTTCAATTTTCTTTTTTCCCCATCTAAAATTTCCAGGAACACTGCTTCTCCCAAAATAGGAAGGTTAGCTCTGGCCTCCATCTACATGCTGGGATAAATATCAATAAGTTCTTCATTTATGGACAATATTCAATAAACATGGTGGCAGTAATTGTTCTAAACACATTCCATTTAATCATTGACAGTATAAATTATAGCTATGTGTTCATTTAAAAAGTGAAGTTCAGGTTGTTCAGGGAATCAGTTACCCAGTGTCATGTGACACATTTCCTGAAGTCCTTAAGAGGTGGAGCTATGGGCTGGAGGAGCACTGACCTGAGTCAGGTGATTCACATATTTAGGTGGGTCCCCAAAGACATCCTGAGCCCTCTTTCTGTCACATGACAACAACACTTCCCACTTTCTGTTTCCGCACCTTCCTCTCCCACCCATGCGATTGTATCTGGGTCCTTAATTCTCATCCTCTGGAGCCTCTTAAGCTTTCAGCTCAGCTTGGAGAACCAGTGCATTAAAGCATCTTTCCCTTTTCTTCAAAGTACGCGTACAAGGCTGAGCCATATATTGCTGCCGAATATAAGACAGTGCATGAAGAACTGGCCAAGTCCATGACGGCAATTCTCAAGCCTTCTGCTGATTTTCTCACTAGCAACAAACTACTTAAGGTATGTTGGGAGGCCAGTTGGCTCTGCAGTTTTGAAATTGATTAAAGAAACTTCAGACTCCTCAGCTAGATCAATTCGCTCTTTTTGTGTGCTTTTAGTGATGATCATCGCCTCCTAAAAAGCAGTAACAGAGTTACTTCTTCAGTACCTACATTGCCACTTGTACTAATACTCTTATTAAAGCCGCAAATTATTATTATACTCAAAGATTTATGGCCTCTTTGACATTAATAAGTCATATTTGAATAATTGGAGGACCATGAGTTAGAGATCTTACAGGCAAGTGTCAGCAGGTGAGACTCAGCCAAGAGGAACTGTTGCAAATCTAATAGAGCGGTGCCTCTTTGTGGGTTGCTGAGCTTATGTACCCTGTTTCCTGGTGGGATGGAATCAGTTATTGTCAGACATGTGAAAGTAGGAGAACACTTGCCAGAACCCCTGGTCCAATAATTTACCAAGAAATTCAGCCGTGTTTTTTGTTGTTGTTGTTGTTGTTGTTGTTTTTGTTTGTTTTTTGGTCACATTTGTTTTATGTCAGTGACTTTGCCAGCGTAAGAGAATAAACGTCTCTTCCAACTGGTTGTTTTGTTTACTGGAGTCCTTTTTTCTTTCAGTACTCCTGGTTTTTCTTCGATGTTTTGATAAAATCCATGGCTCAGCACTTGATAGAGAACTCCAAGGTTAAGGTATGTCGCTCCATCATGTGGCGATTCTTAGGGAAAAGTATCTTTCATTGTGTTTGTGGCTAATATTTATTAAACTTTCTGTGTGTTGCTTACAGTACTGTTTTAGTTACTTTCCAGTGATAAAGCATTTTAGCTTTATAACAATCCTAATGTAGACAGGGGGAGTATAAGTCTTATACCCCTCATTTTACAGACAAAGAAACTGAGGCCAGGATGCTTGAGTTACCTGCCCAAGGCCATGCTGCTGGTAAATAGAGGGAGCCAGGTTTTGAGACCACTCTGGCTCATGCCCATACTTCTCAAGCACTGTGTTATTAAATCCAAAGAAAAATGTGTCCTTTCTTTTAGTAGCTTAGAAATCTTCCAGTTTGTTGAAATGGGGATAGTAGTTTAAGTATTCATTTAAAATGCATTTATCTGGTGTTTCTTAAGAGTCTTGAACATCCGAGACATTTCTCAGAGATTCAGAAGCATGTCTGATGCTACTTCATGTCCTCTGTAGCCAATGAATAGACTCAGATAACATAGTCTCCCCCCAGGCCCACCTCTCCGTGGTGCCGCTTGAGTGCCTGTAAGACTCGCTGGGTCTCCATGCATCCCAGGCTCACCTTTGGACTGTTGCCTATCAAGGTATGCCTGGTTGCTGCCTGTCTGAGCATAGATGCATTTTTATAAAATTCCAAGGTAGTAAACGCAGGTGGCATGCTGAAGAGCTCCTGAAATGCACAGTCTTGTAGTTGCTGTTGTGACTGTGAGTTCTTGCTACTTCGTCACATACAGAAGTGGGAGCTAGAGAGGTCTGGGTGAGAACCGAAGGTACTTGTGCAGGGAGCAGCCACTGTGGTGCCAGGCAGTCTCTCTAAATGAATGTGGGGAGGAGGGCGGAGTCCCAGACCGGGAGGGTCAGGATCTGGGCCATCTGGACTCCAGGAGGAAGCCTTGAGAAAGGCTGATGGGTTTTGTCAGGAAGAAGGTTGGTGGTTCAGACCCTAAAGCTGTAGTTTCCTCTAGTAGAGCCGGTGTGGGAGCCTGACCAGATGGTTTCCTTTTAATTCCAGCTTTAGCGCACAGGGAGGTGCCAGATGGAGGTGGGCCCTGCCTTCCACCCAGTAACGCACCATCCGAATCATGCCAGGACAGCCAGCCAAGGGAAAACTCTAGCAGACTGTCTACTTGGCAGTGTGCTGCTAGTATCCGTGCATATATACATGTGCATACACCCACGTGCACACACACACACACATACACATAGACAGGTTATTTGGATATATTACCTTTCTCATAAAAATGTTGTAAAAAAAAATAAAAATGTTATATGCAGGATGGGCTTTAGGCCTATTTTAGTTTGCTCAGGCTGCCATTCTAACTACCGCAGCGTAAATGGTAGAAATTTATTTTCTCACAATTCTGGAGGCTGAAAGTTCAGGATCAAGATGTGTGTAGGTTTGGTTTCTTCTGAATCCTCTTTCCTTGGCTTGTAGATGGCTTCATGTGTCTTTATACTCTCCTTCTGTGTCCTAATCTCGTCCTTTCTTATAAGGACACCAGCACTGTTGGATCAAGGCCGCTTAAAGACCTTGATTTAACTTAATTACCTTTTTTAAGATTCTGTCTCCAAATACAGTCGTATTCTGAGGTGAAGAACATGAACATATCAGTATTCAGGGGACACAGTTCAATCCATAACAAGGTCCCACTGGATATTTTTCTTTCTTTCTTTTTTTTTTTTTTTTGCTCTAAATCAATATAATAACTTCAGAAAGATTTATGACTGGCTTATGTTTAAAAATATAACTGATTTGTTATATTTTGAGCCCTTTATTACATGCAAACTCAAGGGCTACCAAGTTAAATGTAACGTGGTTTGTGCCCTCATGAATTTAGGTGGGAAAGTGTACAACTAGACCATAGGAGTGATGGTCAGGGAGGTAATGAACAGTTTGGAAACACTCACAAGAAGTATATTTAAAATCAAGTATCCATCACCTCTTTCTGAGACCTGTGATAGGTTAATAAAGGAACTCAATTGTATGTGCTCTTTACTCCAGAGGCCAAATTAAACCATGGACCTTTAGGGATGGTAGAGACCTGAGAGTTACCTTCTGGTCCAACTTCTCCCTTATGTCACAGAGGGTGAGATGGAAGTATAGACCCATGAAGTAACTTGCCCAGGGCCACCCACCTGAGCAGAGCCAAGACCTGACTTATGCTGGAGTCAGAATCAGTCTTTCCCAGAGGCTTCGCCATGTCCCGCCTCATAACCTAGTTCCCCGGGGCCTCTGGGTTGTTGTTTGTTTTTGGAACTCTGTGGAACAAACCACTCAAATGCTACGAGGCACATGCTTTTCTGGAAGTTAATTGTGTCTTGGTCCTAAAACAATATTCAGAGAGTTTTTAGAAGTAGCTTATTTTAAAATTGTTATCCAGCTTAAAAAATAAACACTAGAATCCACAAGGAGAAAACTTAACTATAACATAAACTACTATAAAAAGAGATCCCAAATGCCCACTTACCACCTGGGAGAGTTGAACATTTTTACTTTGGAAGGCTTTCCTCTGACTTTCTCTTCATGTCACCTGGAAACCAGGCCACTTTTTCCCTAATTCACTTATTGTTGATCTAGAAACTTTTCTCACTGAAGCCTTCATTCAGTTTGCCTTATATTTTAGGACTAATGAGTTTTATGTGTTTGGATTAGTTATTTTTATACTTGCCTTATACTTACATCCTAAGAACTATATATTCTAGTCCCTGGTTCCAGTGTTCTGAATTTGAGCAACAAGTTCATGACCACCATTCCGGTATCACTGATGATTTCCAAAATCATGACCAAATCCTCTTAGAGTTTTTCTATTTTTTACTGAAGATTATTAATCTTATCCAATGTGTTTATAACACTAACCTGATTTCCTTCCTCATTGGCAAGTTTTTCTTCCAATGTCAAGACCAGGCACACACCTGGGCATGATTTGTGTCAAAGCCAGATTATGCTTTTGGTGTTGAAAGTGTCCTTTCCCATGATAACCTGGCATTGATTGGCCTTTGCGGACTTGGCCTATGTTAGCTGAGGCCTTCAGTGCACACTCCCTGTGTTAGTGCGGTTGTGCACATTTATGTGGAGGGAGAAATTTGCATGCTGCTCTGCCTGCTTCTGATGCCACAGTCTTTCTGAAGATGGAGGTGGCCCACCCTCCCACCCGCAGCCAATCATCTGTCCTTAGTTACATTTGCTGAGGAAGGCTGTGGATCGCAGCCTCACTTTGAACAAGCATCTAAAATAAGCAATTTCTTTGCTAGACTCGAGGATTTCATAGGTGGCATGTGCTTGGAATTTTAATAAGTGGGGTTTTTTAATAGACCTCTGAGACCTACTAAGTTTGTAACCCCTAACCCCATTGTGCCTCAATGGCAACATATTTTAGCTAGGTTTTCTTTTCTATCATTTATATTTAGCAACTGTAATTTCAGCAGACTCATTTTGCATTTCCTTTCCTCCCACATTGAATCCAACAAATTGCTGGCATTCCACAGGTATTCTTGGAAAACCTGTCATAGGATAGGATGAATATATGCCCTTAAGTGTTACTTATTTAACCTCCAACCATTTTCAGGCTTAATGGAGCGAGAAAAGAGCTTTCATTTGAAAAGTGGAAAAAGGATGATATGGTTTGTGTTCTAAATGAACTGTTTGAACTTCCCCTAAACCATATTTGCAAATCCTGTACCCAGGCAATAGCAGGATGTTTATATCTGTGCTTTCATCCATGAATAAGTGCTTTGAACAGTTGTTTGGTCTGTGCAGAGCATCAAGCAGAAATGCACATGGAGTAGAGGACACATCCTCAGCCTTGAAGGTGACAATCGCCCTTGGAGAATGAAGACATTCAGCTTGAAACAGTCGGAGGAGAGTGCAGGAAGGTGTATGTGTGAGCTCCAGAATGATAGGAGATTAACATGCAGAGAGAGAGGGAATCTTTGGGCCTGGGCCTGGCCTAGAAAGGCCAGCTTTAGAGAGAAGAGCACGAGCAGAGGCACAGGGAAGAGCTCATGCCCAGGAAAAGCCTCTGTGGGGGAGCTCAGGCTGAGAGTCGTGGGAAAGAGTGACAAACAAGATCCACTCAAAACAACAGTGATGTTATGGGGGGCTTTGAGGCCAGGCAGCTGGTGATTCAGTAAAGACCGTAGAGAGGTAGGGTAGGTTCTTGAGCAGAAATGACAAGATGAGGCTTGGAAACTTTTATATCAATGAGTGTATTGTCCTCCTGGAGTTTAGCCTGTGGAACCGCTTAACAATACCTGTCATGTTAGCTCTCTAACTGCAATAATATGAAATGACATTTTAGGGTGACGCTGATCAAGATTCATCATTCGAGGGAATGAGGTGGGATTGAGGATAAGAATGGAAAGCATTATAAATAAATAAGAGAGAATATTAAAATCAACTAATTATTTGATCCATCAATTCTATTTAAAAGTATTTAGTGAAAAGAAATACAAACATTCACAGAGGCTCTGGGTAGGTAGCTCAGTTGATGAGAGCATTGTCCCCAGAGGCCAAGGTTGCAGGTTCAGTCTCTGGTCAGGGCACACACAGGAATTAACCAATAAATGCATAAATATGTGGAATAACAAAGTGAAGTTTCTCCCTCCTCCTTCTCTCTCTAAAAATAAATAAATAAAATTTAAAAAACATATTTACAGAGAGACCTGCATGTAAATGTTCATAGCAACTTAATACTCGTAATAGTCAAAGACTGGAAATGACCAAATGTCCATTAACTGGTGAATGGATAAACAAATGTGGTAATAAGAAAGAACAAACTACTGCCGAGACCGGTTTGGCTCAGTGGATAGAGCGTCGGACTTTGGACTGAAGGGTCCCGGGTTTGATTCCAGTCAAGGGCATGTATCTTGGCTGCAGGCACATCCCCAGTAGGGGGCATGCAAGAGGCAGCTGATCGATGTTTCTCTCTCATCAATGTTTCTGACTTTCTTTCCCTCTTCCTTCCACTCTGTAAAAAAATCAATAAAATATATTTTAAAAAAAAGAAAGAAAGAACAAACTACTGATTCTTACAACATCATGGATGAATTTTAAGAGCATTATGTTAAGTTTGGGAAGTCACTGTGAAGATCATGCAAACTTCATGCAGTATGAATGAGCCCATTTTATGACATTCTAGGAAAAGAAAAACTACAGGGACAGGAAAGAAAGCAGTGTTCTCAAGGCATTCAGAAGGACTTGGGGGAACTTTTATGGTGAAAGAAATGTACTATATCTTGGTTGTGGTGCTGGTTATACAATGTATTCACTGGTCAATACTTAGCAAACTATATACCTTAAAACGGTGAATTTTAGTATACTAGTATGTAAATTAAACCATATTAAGCCTAATTTAAACAGAACATAGTAAAGTCAGGGTTTTTTTTTGGGGGGGGGTCACTTGGATATTATGTTTGAGAGCATACAAGAATGGAGCTTTTTTTTTTTGCTTTATTTATTTTTATTTTATTGTTTAAAGTATTACAAATATTAGTACACATGTCTCCTTCTCCCCCCGCTCCCTGCCCCCATTGAGAGAGATAATTAGGAATGGTTTACCAGGAAAGACAGGACATGATGAGTTATGCTTGGGATATCTTAAGCTTCAGGGCCATGGGTTCAGTCACGAGACAGTGATAGAAAATAACAGTAACCTAAGAAAAAAGTTTATTTCTTTCACATCAAAATCCAAGCTAGTAATAGGATTTCTGTTCCACAAAGTGTATCAGAGCTTCCCACATTCTAGATTTGGCTGACAATAATGTCACCATTTTCTGTGACATGGTTCTGTGCCCCTGTCTTTCCTGTGAACTTGTAGTGCAGGTTTGATTTGCTTTTTGCCAGGGATACTTCCTGAATCACACCAGGAGGCATACAATATCTGGTTGTCCCACTTTTAGTTAGGACAGTATTGACTAACATAGTGACTTTTCAGCATGCAATACCTGTTTGAATCTTTGATAGTTGTGTGACTGAGGACATGTTTGCTTAACCGGACCCTCTGTAAAATGAGGTTTAAACTCATAAGAGATCTTATAATAATTCAATGAAAAGTATATAAAAATGTCTAGTGCAGTTACTGACATGTCAAAGATCTACAGCAAGTGGTAGCTAATTGTTGAATGATCTGAGTGTAATTTCTTAGGTAAGCATTCCTGGTGGGGAAAAATTAGAATTTAAAATTAATTTAAAGAGGACTGCTTCCAAGCAGTTTCAACTGGTCTTTGCAGCTTGAATACTTGAAGCTTAAACCTAATGCAGTGTTTTCTGAAGGGCTCTCTGAGAGGTACAGGCTGGAATCACCATAAATGCTGGGTAAAAGCATAGGTCCTGATCAGTGTCTGACTGCAGACACATCTCCACATTTCTGTCAGCATCTCCAGATGGGTCTTTATCATGCCCCAGTCTGAAACCTCAGGTCTAATCCACAGAAATTCTTCAAAGGATTAGAATACTTGTATACAGTGCCTCGAGAGAAGAAAGAGTAACTTATTTTATCTAATTTCAGATAAATAAGATTAGAATGCTGTGTTATTTAAATAGACTCACAGATGAGATATTTCCCCCAAAGGGTTGCAACTTAAAAACTAATAAATGTTCGCTCTAAATTCTTTCCAGGTATTGCGAAACCAGAGATTTCCTGCGTCCTATCATCATGCAGTGGAAACAGTTGTGAATATGCTGATGCCACATATCACTCAGAAATTTCGAGATAACCCAGAAGCATCCAAGAATGCGAATCATAGCCTTGCTATCTTCATCAAGGTGGGGAGCGCCAGGGACTGAAATGCCCTTTCTAGAGGCATAACCAATAGGTAGTAGTTCACAGTTAGTTGCTCAGTCAGTGTCAATGGCATGTTTGTATGCTGAAGGATAGACTTATTAATAGTAAAGACAGATTAGAATCCAACTTTCCTAAAAGTTTGGGCCTAAATACTTAACATTTTGGATTGTTTTGTCCACAGAGATGTTTCACCTTCATGGACCGGGGCTTCGTCTTTAAGCAGATCAACAACTACACCAGCTGCTTTGCTCCTGGAGACCCGAAGGTAGTGTGTGTGTTATGCCCTGTTCTTTTCTCCTCACTGACTCACTTCCAGAAACACACCTATTACTCTTGATTCACATCAGAATTTTCTTTCAGTACCAGAGGCAGGACTCATTTCCCTATTGAAGATACTAACTAGCATTCATTTGCATTAATGTGTGAGATGTTAGGGACACAGGAACTCCAAATGTGAAATAAACATATCCATTTGATTTTCTCATGAACACCTGAAATGACCTTTCTCATCTGTAAAACTGAAAGTACGCATGTTGGGAGTCACAGTTTATTTAGCAAGGTAATAGAAGTGACCGTGACCTTTCTCTCACTCAGCTTTGTTATTGTATTCAGTCTGTGTCTATAACTGTAAGCTGCCTGAAATCCTTTATTAAAGTAGGAGGAGCATAAATCGCAAATGCCCTAAAAGTCAGTGGAGAACATCATTTAATGAAATGTGTTTTCAATTTTCAAACAAATCCCTGCAGTCATTCTGAAATTTAAAATAGCACAGAGCTTGCTGTTCCAAGAAGGTCAAGAAGCTTAAGACTGGGTCTGTTATTTCTTACAGGTTTTTTAGGATGCTGGATAAAGTATCCAGTGAGGTATTTAACTTAGGACTAAACATATTTTTTCCCTGCAGACCCTCTTTGAATACAAGTTTGAATTTCTCCGTGTGGTGTGCAATCATGAACACTATATTCCATTGAATTTACCAATGCCCTTTGGAAAAGGCAGGATTCAAAGATACCAAGGTAATCTTACCTTTATATTTATTTACCTAGCTTTTTCACTATGAGAGTCATTTATTTTTAATACAATGAGAGAATTGAATCCAACATGACATTAGAATTAAACAATTTTTTTCTAGTTAAATTCCCATTTTAAAATATTGATAAAATTTTCTATGGAAACGTACTTTTCCACAAACTTACCAGACTACAGATCATATTAGTGTAACTCTTTTTCATTGAAACATTCCTTTGCTTAAACACCAGAAATCCATTTTACTTGCTATAGTTTCTTTTTATTTGTTTCACTTTTCCTTTTTTCTCATGAATTAGCTTTTCTTTCTCCAGCTGTGGAGTCAAATGACACTCCTGTAGGTAGGTATGGGGTGTGATGCTTGCTGTCTTGCATTTTTCCTCCTTTAATAGATAAAGAATGCATATGATTGCTGAAATGCTTGCACATGCTATTCATCCAGGCATTTCTCATATACTTCGGTCAGTTCTTAAACTCATGATAAACCAGTGAATGTCTTCTCACTGTCACTAAGACATTGTTGTAACATCCCAGAGAGGCATCTTGCTTTTTGTTCCTGGGTCCTCTGGGGGGTTTCTTTAATAAGTAAAACAAAGAGCCTGCTCACTCCAAAAGTGTATTATTCCATCATTTTCACAGACCTTGTCCATAGTGGTGGCAGTAGCCGAATTCACAAGCCACATGGCTTTCCACATGCTTTTACGTTTGCATGTTGGGTCTGTACTCACTGTCCTGTATCCTCTTTCAGTTCAGCTCACATTGATTTCTTTATCTTCACTGAGTAAATCAATGAAGCCTGCCAGGTCTGTCAGGTGATCTTTACTGGGTTCGGTGTCTATATGTGCTTAGGATTATTTATGCTAAAGGAAAGAAGAAAGTAGAAGGATGCCACCAAACTATTAATAACACCTAAATCAACTGATTCTGAAATTCAGAGAGAAATACACAAAGGCATTCATTCAGAGACATAAATATCTTCCTCCCAAACAGACTCAGACTGATTTTGAAGGAATGAGAAGAGGGATTGTGGCCCTAGAGTTGGCCATTCAGTGGTTCACCAAATATTTACCCAGCACCAACTATGTTTAGCCTCAGGATACAGTTGTGGACAAGTGTCCATGTAAAAATGTCTGAACCTGTGAGGAATTTTTGTAAGATTTTATTTGAACCAAACTAATGACAATTGCCAGGAAGCAAGACTGCAACACTTCTTGGAATGGCAGTCAGCAGCTTCCTTTATGCATTTTGAATTATTAAGAAGGGAACCTAAGGAAGATTCCATGAAGGTGGGAGAAAGCAAGGTGGACATGAGATCATAGGATAGTTAGCAAGAATATGTGCCTTTTTGAGGGAGTTACTCTTACTTTGAAGGAATGTAATCTAGATGCACAAAAACAATAGGTCTTGCTTCAGACAAAGATAAACCTTTTACTAAAATAGTGATATGCCCGGGCATCACTACCCACCATGACGTGCCCAGTTTGGAATTTGTGATCAGATCACCCCGCTAGGTTACTTTTGAGGTGACTTTTCATAGAACTCCTTTTCCATCTACACAAGGATGATAATCCCTGGCTGTTTTACTTAAGGGAGATTTATATAGAGAATGTTAGAGAGTGATAATTGCTAAGGAGAGAAAAACAAAATAAGAAAAGGGGGTGTGAAATGGGGTGACATTTGAGATAGGGTGACCAGGATTATCTGATGAAAGTGAGGGGGGCCGTGCATACACCTGGGGAAAACATTTTGGGCCTAAGTAGCACTTACTTAGCATCCCCTGATTCTGCCCTGCCAGCTGTCTGGTCTCACTTCCCACTAGTCCCATATTTCAGACATACTTGCTACTCCCAGCTCCTCAATCATGACATGCCTACCCCCGACAACCCCTCCACCTCAAATAGTCACCTCCCTGGGGGAGTCCTCATTGTCCTCCCCAGCCAGTCACTCAGCACCTACTACATGCCTGCCAGGTCCCCTCCTCACCCTCTCCCAGCACCCCAACCGGAATTAACTGCTCTCCATCCTGCACTTCAAACCTCGCAACACCCTCCCTCACCTCACAGTCTGTTGCCAGCCCCCCTGGACTTGGGGACCAGGACTGTTTTTTCCTTTCCCCTGTCAGGGTGCTGAGGGCAGCTCTTTAGACCCAGTGGTTGGGCAGAGACCATGTACTGAAGCCTGCCTTCCACTCTGGCCCAGCAGGTCCAATTGCTTACCCTGCAGAACTGGGCAAAGTGGAAACCCTTCATGTGCCCAGCAGATTGGCACACACTCATAGTGGAGTGCTGGGTATTTGGTGACAAGAGTGACTGCCCAGGCTGCTAGGTGTGGGTCACCTATATATAATTACTTTACATTGACAGAAATGAGTGTTTTTTTAATCTCTCCCCTTTCTCTTTCTTTTTTCACTGCCCCTCTTCTCTCTGATAATGTGCGCGCGCGCTCGCATACACACACACACACACACACACACACACACACACACACACACACGGTTAAACCATAGGTTTCTTCTAGGGATTTATGTGAATTTAAGCTGTGAACTATCCTTTGGATATATGGGAATCAATGTAAAGAATGGACATGATTATTCTGGAAAGACAAGTAATCTTTCTCTTGCTTCTGCTAAAGGGTTTCATAGGGCTTGGGTTAGTATTTTGGATAGGTTTAGGAGTAACTCATGACACTAAAGTCAAAGGAGGAGTCAATAGATTTTCCTCTAATAATGGATTAAGGATTAGAATTAAAATCCTGGCTGCAGTTTACTGAAAAGGTGTGTTTAGGCTTCTGAGTGACGCTTGGCTGCTTTTATCTGCCCTCTCTGAGGAGATTTCACCTTTGCTTCTCTCTGTTCCAGAAGAGCTTTAGTGTTGTTGTCATTTAGCCTGCTGATGACTGATGAGTGTGGGTTGGTGTTTTGTTCCTTTTGTTTTAGTTTATTCATCTCTAAAGTTGCAGAAGTATTAAGAGTATATTTTTAAAGTTCTGCATTAAGTAAGTTCTTCATTTAGTGATAGCAAAATATATAGGTTATATGCTAACTTGTTCGCTTTAAACACATTGGATTTTAATGGGCATATATAGGCATTAATGATTAGGAAATGGGTCAATGAACTCATCATTTAGTAAAGAACATTTAAATAAACCATGTATATTTATTCTTTAATTACATGTTTAGACCACTCTTGTATAATACTGTCAGCTAGCATAAGTTTTTTAACTTCATGTCAGTAACAAAATTACATTTGTAACTTAATATATGTTGTTCTACATGATAAAAATTGGCACTAAAACTATTCACTTAACTGAATTATATAGGTGTAATATGCTTGAAAATAAAAATCCAATGCAGTTATCTGTATTTAAATTTTAAGAGCCATGGGTGTTAGGGAGTAGAGCAGTGATTTAGATAATCAGGCTTTTCCCATTGGAAGCCACACCCAGACTGGGCTGAATGCAGAGGGTGGGTTTGATTTTTATTTTATTCAAAGAGCGGCACATTCTCGTTCACTAAAGCAGTTTCCGTCCTCATTTCAGATCTCCAGCTCGACTACTCCCTAACCGACGAGTTCTGCAGGAACCACTTCTTGGTGGGCCTGCTGCTGAGGGAGGTGGGCACCGCCCTCCAGGAGTTCCGGGAGGTCCGGCTCGTCGCCATCAGCGTGCTCAAGAACCTGCTGATAAAGCATTCGTTTGATGACAGATACGCTTCCAGGGTGAGGGTTCCCGACGGAAGAAAACAGGACTTGATAAATGTCCTTTATGTTAAGTACTGTAAGAAAGTAACCAATTATAAAATTAGTGCAACAGCATTAATTCTTCTGCCTGTTTGTGCAGTAAAATCTCATGGTGGTCTTTACAGGAAGTAAAGACTGGAGGCGGCTAGTGCCGGCTCAGACCTCGGGGTGTTAACCGTGGGTGTGTCTTTCTTTCAGAGCCATCAAGCGCGGATAGCCACTCTCTACCTGCCTCTGTTTGGTCTGCTGATTGAAAATGTCCAGCGAATCAACGTGCGAGAGGTGTCCCCGTTCCCCGTGAACCCCGGCAGTGTACGTAAGCATATTCACTACGCACAGCCCACATCGTTTCCTGTGGCTGCCCTGACAGAGCGCACCGACTGGGTGGCCCCAAACAACAGACATTTACTCTCTCACAGTGAGGAGCCATCTGTCCAAAATCACTGTGTCAGCAGGGTTGGTTCCTCTAGAGGCTGTGAGTGGAGAGTCTGTCCCCTGCCTCTCTCCTAGCGTCTGCTGGTTCCTGAAATCCTCGTGGCTGAATCGTTTTGGTCTCAGCCTCCATCTGTGCGTGGCCTTCTCCCTGGTGTGTCTGTCTCTGGTGCCGGGCGTCCTCTCCTTTTCTTTTCTTTTTTTTAAACATATTTTATTGATTTTTTACAGAGAGGAAGGGAGAGAGATAGAAAGTCAGAAACATCGATGAGAGAGAGACATTGATCAGCTGCTTCCTGCACACCCGCTACTAGGGATGTGCCCACAACCAAGGTACATGCCCCTGACTGGAATCAAACCTGGGACCTTTCAGTCCGCAGGCTGATGCTCTATCCACTGAGCCAAACTGGTTTCGGCACCTCTCCTTTTCTTACAAGGACCTATTTTGGGACATATTTAGGGACCTCATCTCACCTTAAATCATAATTACATTTTCAAATAAGATCACATTCCGAGGTTCTGGATAGATAGGAACTTGGAAATGACCCAATTCAACCCAGTACATACCTGTTCTCTCTTTTTGCCACTAAAACAATAATAATGCACAGTACTTACTAAATTGTATTTCTGGCTACTAAGATGGGGGTCACTGAACCTGTTGTTCTTGTTAAAAATCATTACAAAAATCTTGCTTTCTTAATGTCCTGATATCTTGTAAAAACATCAGGATCTTTTTTGTGTTGTCAACAAATCTTTAGAGAGGAGGGAGGTTAAAAAAAGAAAAGGCATAGTTCTAACCTGTGCAGTCTGAAAGCTCAGGGCTAGCCCAGTTCTGATTGTAACATACAAGGCAGTCTTTGAAAAGCCGCCTCTTTAGGCTAAAGTCTCTGTCTGTAAAATTAGAAAGTCAAGCCGAATGTCAGAGATGCCAGGCCTCACCGCCAAGAACTGACCACCCTAATTTATATTAACTTAGTCCATTCATTTAAAAATGCTTAAGGTAATTTATCATTTTAAATATGTAGATTGGAGATTAAGTTAATCTTGCCACTTTGTCATCTAGCGTACACTTGAGGAGTTTCTTTTGATCTTTCTGTCCCTTTCCCCCAAATAGTGATACATTGTTGCATTTTTTTTACTCTTCACCTCCGAATACAGCTAAATAATGATGTCCTGAGAAAAGCCATCCTTATAGAAGAATGTTTTTTGTAGTTCTGAAGGGCTTAAACTTTTACTGTCCTTACATAAACGACACCACACTATCACCCTATCTATACAAATTGCATTTCACAGGTGTATTCTCTAAACCATTGCTAATTGGAATAAATAATTCAGGGTATAATACTACCTTTTCTGTAATGCTTTAGTCCTGAGAAAAAGATCTCTCCGTGGCTTGCAGCAAGTAAAATCCCTTGGTGACCTCACTTCAGCGTTAACGTCATTTCTCCCCCGACTGGGGGTGCACCTGCAGCTGTGTGCTTGCTGAAGCGTCTCCCTGGTGCTCCTGTGAATGCCTGTTGTTCATGTGGGAGGGTTTCCAATATGAGAGAAAAACCGGGGTTCCCACTGGAAAGAGCACATAAAGCTTTTTCTGAAGGAAAGAACATACCAAATAATGTAAAGAACTGTTGGACATCAGAGCTCTGGAACATGGGGAAGAGGCCAGACCTTCTGGGGAGAGAAATGACTCTATGGGCCAACACTTCTCTGCCTCCCACCCCCCATTAAATAATCTGTGCTCCCTTTCTCCCTGCTCTTTCTCTGGTCCACCCGCCACCTCCTTCCCTCTCGGTCCCCTGTGGTGCTCGTCCCACTCGAGCACATGTCACTTGTCAGGCTGTGCTGTCTTGTTCTGACACCTGCCCTCACACTTTCAAAACCAGCTGGTGACTCTTTTCAAGTCATCTTTGATTACCCCTTCTCTTTCTCCCCTTCGGCAGACTGTGAAAGAGGAGTCACTCACTTTGCCCGCTGTGAACCCGCTGGTGACACCGCAGAAGTCCGGAAACACCTTGGACAACAACCTGCACAAAGATCTCTTTGGCGCCATCTCTGGCATCGGTAATGCCCGGCTCTCTCCTGGGCTTCACTCTGGTTTAACTCTGAAGGTGTCTTTACCTGGGAATCCAGTCGTTAGTGAGCTTTCAGATTAGAACTCCGAAATCTTGATTTCTGCTTTGAATATTGTTTTCCTGGTTTTGATAGTGAATGACTGAACCCCCTCAACTCTGCACTGAAAGAGACATCCCAGAGTCTCATGAATTCTGCATCTGGTGCACCTGATCATATATTTGTACTATTGGCTTTTTGTTAAGGCCTAAATTAATTTGTCATTTTAAATCTGTAAATTGGAGTGTTTATGCTTTTAGAAAAGGAAAACCTTTGCAGGTGTGTGTGAGAGGAGTGGTAGGATTTATTTGTAGTGTTAGCAATTTAGATGAAATGTGACAGAATAATTGCTGCAGGGGCGAGTGGTTTTCTAAATCTTCTTTCCTGGAATATATTTCTGTCTGAAATAATGTAAGAGCAGCCCCCATGAGGAGGAAAACAGATGGCATAAATCAAGATACAAATGGGGTAGTTTCTCCAAAAGAAAATGCCGGAGAATGTACTTATTAATATTCTGAACAATTGAGCCCCCATGCCAGCTTCTTCACAAAGAAAATGATAAAAAAAGTGTAGGTCTTCATAGAATTGTCACAGACGCATTCCTAGACTGCCTTTATCCCTTTCTCTTACACCAGAGAAACTACCAACCAGAGAGACCACCCAATAATGGGACTAACTCTCCGGGCAGGACAGAGGGCAAGTCCTTTTAGCTGAGTAATTTGCAGGGCTGTTGTTCATTCTGAGTTTATGTCCTTCCATTTTGTGTTGTTCTTGTTAGTATGCTATTTCATGTAGGTGATGAAACTGGATAGAATGTAGAACTGGGAACCTCATATTAATGCTGGAATTTATCCTACAATACCAATGCCAATCCTTGTTTTTACTCATGTTCATGTATGTTTTTCATAGTTACTAGTATACTTACCTCATTTGGCGTCAGAGAGTAAATGAGTTAATTCATGCACAGTGCTCAGAGCAGAGCCTGACACACAGTGTTTGCGTCAGCCATTCTCCTGGGACCTCTGCTCTGTCTTTGCTTCGCTCTGAGCACACACCGGCCGCTGCTCCAGGCTGGAGAAGAGGCTCTCCTCAGAGGGTCTTATCTGAACTGACTCGCAGAAGTGGCTTTAAGTCAGACAGA
This sequence comes from Antrozous pallidus, assembly GCA_027563665.1. Taxonomy (NCBI): domain Eukaryota; kingdom Metazoa; phylum Chordata; class Mammalia; order Chiroptera; family Vespertilionidae; genus Antrozous; species Antrozous pallidus. The sequence goes on along the minus strand of CM050519.1, from coordinate 61,250,521 downwards.
CATGGTGTTGGGTCCAGACTCCCTCATTTACTAATTACACAAGCAGTACTTCTCGTCTCTTTACCCAGTGTCCACATCTCCAAAACAGTCACAGCGAAGGATAAAGAGCTAATACGATGTGTGCAGTGCTTAGTGTGGTAGACATAGTGGTAACATTGGACTGTTATCATATTCACAGTTCTTTAGCATTATTAATGCTTTTTGATATACTCTCAGTTTCCGAGGGCCTAGGAATATGTTGAAATTTTAATTCCCTGGCCAGTACTCTGCTGGATTTATGTTCTATCTTTCACTCACATGGAACTGTGGGAATGATCAGTTTAGAATGAGATGTTGTTTTGACTCTGACCTTATTCTCCAGTTCCCCATGCACCTTGTTAGGTTTGGGATGCACTGAGAATGTCAAGATGAACCGTTGGGTGTCTTCAGCATGACTCAAATGGCATCAATGGCCTTCGGTACTCTGTGTTCATGGTGAAGCTACTGATTTAGTGTCTTTTCACTTTTTCTTGCATTTCAAGACCTGAATCCACTTTTCATAGGAATTCACCACAACAAACTTATTATAACTCAGGCTTTATATATCCCTCCCCCCTCCCTCCATCTTTAAAGATTTAAATTCTTGTTCCCAAGGAATGTCTTTCAGGGAAGTCCCATCTATGAACTGGGTTTTACTAGTTGTTTTCTGGTAGCTCTAGCAGCTCTTCTTTTAGTTACCAAGGAATTTGCAGTTAACTTTAGATCTAGTGCCTATCTTTTCAGAGCAGACTTTCTCCTTACTTTTCCATTCAGAAGAAATCCTGTTTCCCTGAATATTGAGAATGCTCCTTCAGCAGAGTTTGTTGATGTCTTTGAAACATGCTGCATGAAAATTCTAAAACTGATTTATTGCTGGATACAGACACTCTGAGATGTTAAAAGGCACACCGTATTAGGCTCAGGGTTCCTTGTAGCACGTACTCAGTATACTGCACTGGGATGTCTGTATAGAGGGGAGAGAGGTGGACTACACCTCTTTTATTTTACTTACATGTTGTTTAAGATTTTTAAAAGTTATGCAATGGGCCAGGATATAAAATAAAAACACACACACATAATGTAGAGGAACATAATTCTACTAAGCATGTTGATTTTGATTTATTATATTTCCATCTGTTTTCCTTAGATTCGGATGGGAGTTCTGGAATTGAGCCTAAAACTCTGAGAATTTAGGACCTAATTTTACTGAGGACCTCTTCCTCCCGAGTTCTGTGTTCTCCATTATATATGAAGCCTAAGTATATCAGGAGGACTCTAATTATAATTTGGTCATAATGTGTGTTTCTTTTCTCTTTGACCATACAAAAAAAGGCTCATAGCTTTTTCATAGGGTTTTCACCTGCTTCTTGTGACAGTCAGTCACATGGTTTCTATTCTGGGGAGCCGCCTGTGCCAGGGGCTCACAAGTTCCATCCTTCACTTACATTTTTTAATTCCTCTGGCTCTTCTTTCCTTGGTTTTAATACCCTGAATCGGTTTTGGGGATGGTTTAATACCCTGAATCAGTTTCAGGGATCAGTTTAGGTCAGGGGAGGGATTAATTTAGAAGTGTCTTAGTCTATGGCAGCTCATGTTCATGCTGACACCTGAAATGGCCAGCCCATTGTGAGGTGCCAGGTAGAGGCATCCTCAGCTTGGATATGCTTACAGCTTGCTAGAGTGGCACCCACAGTCTCCTCGTGCCACTGCACAACCAGCCAGGCCTTTCCGTTGGAGGCGTGCATTTTGGTTCAGCACAGAGTGTACAAGTCTGAGAGTCATTTTTAATTATGTGATTCATGGAAGTCTTATCTAAGCAGGAAGTCAGTCGGTCACATTGAAAAATTGCACAGCACCGTGGCAGGTGCTGATTCCTGTCTTCAAATGCTGTTTTTTCATGGATGTCATGAATCTTATGACCAAGTTAGATTTCCTGTCTGCTTGTCACTGTTTATTGCAGAGCTTCCCAAAAAGCCTCAGTTCACATCACTCACATTGTCATAGCAATTTTTTCATGGGATCCTCAGGCCAAAAGAAACACCTAATTAGTTATGTTTATTAAGTACTTAGAACCAAGTAACCTAAGTGCTTATGTGCTAATAGCTTAGTGGGCATTTGAAAAAAACAAACATAAATTTAAAGAAGACCTTTTGTAGGTCTGTTGGGTACTGCCCAGTTTCTCCAGTTTTGAATCAGGTTACTTATAGTCCTCATTTTGTTCCACGATGATTTTTGCCAGTACTTGCTTTTTATCATAGCAGCTGCCAAAAATACCCTGCTTCACAAATATATGACATCACCGAAAGGAATGTAGCATGATCTCATGTTGAAACTACAGTTTCCGACAGATGTCAAGTATCATTGTGTTTTCCTTGAAAATGTAAACTATCCCAGGACACCCCTCTAAGTTTTCTAGGGCACCTCAGCACACCATTTGAATACTGTGGGTGTGCTGCACTATTTACATTTTTTTTATTTAATTGTTGTAAATAGTTTTATCTTTTAACTATTTTTTTTAAGTCTTCATTCTGTCCCATTCTAAAATAGTATGGGCTCCTTTAGTCTTCGCCGTCAAAGGTGGTTTCTCATAAGTGAATTGGTAGCTATGTCTGATTGTTTCTGATTGAAGTTAGTTTTTGCCTACATGATAGGTGATTGAATGCAACTCTTGAGTCAAATTCCTAACAGAAAAAAAAGTGCCATAAAAGTAAGTTTTCTTTGTTTAGTGCTTATCTGTCCTTTGTTCCGTCTTACCTAAACTTTGTTCTTGGCTTAATTCTCATTTAGCTTCTCCGTATACAACCTCAACTCCAAACATCAACAGTGTGAGAAATGCTGATTCGAGAGGATCCCTCATAAGCACCGATTCAGGGAACAGCTTTCCTGAAAGGAATACTGAGAAAAGCAATTCCCTGGATAAGGTAATTTCTTTTCAGATAATGTGTTTCTTATTACAAACAGATTTAGCCCAAAGTAAATCTACTTCATGTTCTAGTGTTCATTGTGTGACCTTTAAAATAAAACAAAGCAAAACAAAACACCTACAAAAACCTCAGTTAATCTGGAGTAGAACGTCAGAGTACTAACTAAGAATGGGGCCCATTCCCTAGAACCCCCTGCTTCTTGTTTCCAGAATACCAGATTAGGGCAGTGTTTACAGTTTGGCAAGTGGTTCTAGCAGGTTGGACAACTAGGGAAATCAAAATGCCACTCATTTAGAATCCCCATGGTCTGTGTGCCAGTAACACCGTTTATAACACAGCTGTCCTTACACACGGGCATCCGTTCCAAAGCCAGCTCCAGGAAAGACTAATCGGTCCTACAGGGGATTCCGGGATAAGGCTTTATTTCAAACCACTCTTTTCACACTGCCCAACTCCAGGCCAACAGATCTTCCTCATATTAAACCTTCTGTCTTGAAATGACTAAGGCTCTGACTATTTGAAACTTTGTGGGAATGGATAAAGCTTGGATGTAAACCTGGAACTGTGACCAGTTGGTCTCACTTGGCCACTGTAGTTCTAATTTATTTCGAGGTATAGGCCAGCGCATGTATGTTGAACAAACAGGTGAGCCATTAAGGGATGTATTCCCAGCTCTCAGAAACATGGGACACATCCTTCCGCGGCACCAAGTTCGTCATCTCGAGTTTCCATGGCTGGCATTGACATGACTGCCCATAGCTGCAGTGTGTAGAGGTGTGCACATCGCAGTGTGAGGTGTGTCATGACCTGTCCAACTTTTCCCTTGACCCTGACATGCCTTCGCGTGTAGAGGGAGAAGCTGCTCAGGAGGCACTCTGCCTGCATCATACGCAGCCCTGGCGAGGAGGAAGAGGAGAGCTGCCAGTCAGCCAGGAAACACCGGGTCACTGTGGATTTCTCCCTTCTCACCATCCCGCCTCTGCCAGAGGAAACCTTGCCTGCGGCACCGTTCCTCCCGCTGCAGGACACGCTGAGTCCTCCCAGCGGCTCTGAGGAAGTGGGTGGGCCAGGTGATGCATCTGCACCCAGTTTTGCCACTAACTGCTCCCATATTTCTTCCTTGACTACAAATATTCGTGGATGTTATGAATTAGACCTGTTTATCATATATTTTTTTCAATTGCCCACCAGTACCTTGAATGAGAGATAGTTTTCCACTGATCTTTCCACTTCGGTATTTGACAAAAATTTTCCTAACTTCAATTGGAAATATAACTGAGGTTTTTTAAATCTGTATCATGAGATGCGATTCTTGTTCTTTTTTCTTTTTTATTTTTTCTGTGACCCCTTTGAACTTGTGAACCTGCTGTCTAGTGGCAAAACTGCCCTCGCGCTGCATCCTGAGCTTTCTGGTATTTGCGGTGTTGAGCTAAGCTGGTGATGGAATGACCTCACCAGTTTAGGGTCTTTGGGAGTGCTGTGCTAAGGTGACCGCAGTCTTTCCTGTCGGGCGCCTGCCCGTGGTTTTCCCCAAGGGTGCCTGCCTGCCCCACGGTGTAACTGAATGGCAGCAACTCAGCCCCAGGCTTTTGTGGCTGGTACTCAGCAGCACCATAGACTTCTGCTGTCTCAGCCACTGATGGACATTTTCCTGAGGATGTGGTTGGTTCTGCAGTGTCTTCTGAATCATCGTTCCTGCTTTCCTGCATGAGGCTTTACTTGGCATTTCAGAACTAAGCTGGTCACTCAACGATGGTTATCCAGTTGGAGAGGCTGTTGCCTCTGGCTTGTCCCTCACGAGAGTGTGAGCAGGAGACAAGCCAGAGCTTGTGTGGAGCAGCACTCGTGTGTGTTCGGGGAAGGCGCCTATCATTCGTCGACAAATTATCTATACCTTTCAGTTGGAATGATTGGGTTCACTTCTAAGAACCTTTCTCTTCCGAGGTAGAAAAGTGAAGCTGATTTTTTTTTACCTGCTGTTGAAGGAGAAAAACCCACCCGTATTTCCTTTCCTTAGCACCAACAGAGTGGCACTTTGGGCAACGCCGTCGTTCGCTGTGACAAACTGGACCAGTCCGAGATTAAGAGCCTGCTGATGTGTTTCCTCTACATCTTGAAAAGCATGTCTGATGGTAGGTGAAAATGGAGATGTCTGCGTTGCTTTCCTTGTTTCAGTGTTTGGGTTATTTTTTAAAGATTATAATTGGTTGAAAGGATATAAGGATTTAAAACTATTTTCCTCCTTGTTTGAAAAACATGTTGATTTTCTAAATGGAATAGAAGTAAAAGCCTTAATTTGGGAAAGTATTTTTATTATTTTATTCTAGAAAATGATTTCTAAAATGTGAATGGGACTATTTTATACATTTATATGGAACTCAGACCTACCATCTGAACTAAAGGAGGCAGCCGCAGAAAAGCAAAGCAGCTTTTTTATTTTGTTTTAAATGTCATTGTCTAAACAAATGTTCTGTCTCTTTAATGAGAAACTACAGTGTAGGGGAGCCTCAACATCTCTTCCATTTAGAGTGTATGACATTGCTGGCTTTACCGGAAGCAAATCGTGTTATTAAAATGTCCTCTCTTGAAGGTAGTTTTTCTATCGCTCCTGAGAGAGAGTGGAGAGGAAGAGGGGAAGAGGAGAGAAAGAGAGAGGAACACTGATGTGAGAGAGACACATCGATCGGTTGTCTCGCACATGCCCCTCTGGGGGACAGGGAACAAACCCAAAATCCAGGCACGTGCCCTTGACCCAGAATCAAGCCCAAGACTTGTAGGTCTGTGGGCTGATGCTCTTAACAACTGAGCCAGGGTTTTGTTGTTTTTTTTTTTTTTAATATCAGGCTTCCATTATAGCAGCAATGTAGCCTGATCTTACAACTCAGATGTTAGGAATACCAGACCTGTCCTTCAAGTGCTTCAGGACTGGGTTATTTTTCATTCTTCTGTCAGTTTGTTACCTTTAAATAATTAGTTAAAACAGAACAAACAAGATTTTCTTTTATGACCAAATGAAAGAGAACTGGGCACTTATTCTGATATTTGGGTAGAAAGTTGAAATTCTTTTCATTAAGTCAAAAATTCTAAACTTTCCATTATGGTAGTGACTTTTAGCCAACTATGATCCTATTTTTCCTTTGTTGAAAGATTTTTTTTAATATTTTAGGTTTCAAATAATAAATATGATTTATAACATAAATGCTTTTTGAAGACAAATACCAGAAATTTTGCATCCAAGTGAAAGTTACCCTTTAAAGTTGGCCTTTTGGAAGGCCATCCACAGATTTTAAGATACATCCACCTCTTCAAAAGAGTTTTATAATATTTTTTAAATTACCTGAAGTTACTTATTCCTTTATAATTAGAGTTTTTTGTTTCAGAAATCTTTCACCTATCTCTAGGATCATGAAGATATTCTCCTATATCTTCTTTTAAATCTCTATTATTTAAATTTTCAAATTTTAAATCTTAGCTACCGAGACTGGATTTTTGTGTATGGAGTGGGGTATGGGAGAAATAGTCTTCAGCATAGTTTCCAGACAGACAACCAAAATCAGTTGTGTAACTCTGTGTCTATTCTTCCTTTATTCCACACTTAACAAATACCTTCCACATGCCGGGCCCTCACTCTCTGTGCCTCCTTGTGCCTCTTCCCTTCTTCATAGAGGTTGGCTTTCTCTTTCCCCTCTTCTCAGCCAGTAGCCTGGCCACTGGCTGGCCACACATGTCTGCAAGTTGACCTAGAGAGGCCCACCAGCTTTCAGTTGGCTCCCGGGTTCAACACCAGGATGACCAGGTTCAGTAACCAGAGTCTGTCCCTCTGGAATCTAAACTCAAAACCCCTGGAAAATGGAAGCTCCCTCACCCACCCTTGTTACTGGCCCAATAGGCCAAATATGGCTTTTAAAATCAGGTGTACTAATTTGGGGAATAACTTGACTTCCCTGAGCCTTCATTAGCTTCTCTGAAATTGGAACTCTCTGCCTCCGATTGTGGTGAGAATTTGATGGCAGACTGTATGTGACATCGTGAGACCACCTGGCACAGTGCCCCCACATAACAGATTCTCAGTCTATATCTCCTGGCTTCCCCGTATGTCACTGTTCCTGACATTGTAGAGGAACAGTCTAAGGCCATGCATCTTCATGAGCCATCAGCATCTCTACAGCCACCTTCTCACTCAACCTCAGGCCCCCAAATCAATGTCTCAGCAAGAAATCTCTTCACCTGTTTCTCAACCTCAATGTAAAATACTATAAAAATGTAAAAATATTTAACTTTCAAATGATAACAGTCTGGGCAGTGTGCTTAATGGCTAAGAGTCATACACAGAACATACTTCCTGTAAATAAATTTGTAGAACTTGCCTTAATTACAATATGCCAATTACACTGAAGAGTAAGTGTGGGTTCTTCATCAAGAGTACAGTGTAGCATTGTGTGGGGGAGCGGGCACTGCTTGTTTGGAGGGCTACTTGGCAGTATCTGTGAAAGATGTAAATGCACATTCCATTTGACACAGCTATTTCACATCTAAGAATTTGTCCTGTGGATATAGTTGAACAGGTGTGCAAAGACCCATGTAAAAGGATGTTTGTTGGAGCACAATTTATAGTAGCATAAGATTAGGGGGGAAACAAGTAAGTGTCTATCCCTAAGAGACTGGCTAAATCAATTATAGTGGTATATTATGCAGCTTGTAAAACATTAAGATAGATGTAGGCCATATTGTTGAATTAAAACTCAAAGGACAAAACAGTGTGTGTAGTATAGTAAGCAGGCTTCCATTTGTGTGTGTGGAGGCCCGATGCACAAAATTCATGCACTCAGGGAGGGGGTCCCCTCAGCCCAGCCTGTGCTCTCTCACAGTCTGGGAGCCCTCGGGGGATGTCTGACTGAAAGACTCCTGCCACCATGGCTGTTCTCATCAGGCGTGAGCCCAGTTCTGGCTAAACTGCGCTCCCCCTGTGGGAGCTCACTGGCCACCAGGGAGCAGCTCCTGCGTTGAAAGTCTGTCCCCTGGTGGTGAGTGTATGTCATAATGACCTGTCATTCCACCATTGGACCAAAATCAGCTCTCTGACATCCCCCGAGGGGTCCTGGATTGTGAGAGAATGCAGGCCAGGCTGAGGAACCCCACCAGTACACAACTGGAGGCTAGGAAGGCACGTGGAAGGTTGGCCAGCCAGGGAGAGACTGCAGGAGAGCTCCAGGTGTGTCCGGCCCAGCTCACTCAGTCCCGATCGGCTGGACCCCAGCAGCAAGCTAACCTACCAGTTGGAGTATTTGCCCCCTGGTGGCACATCATAGCGACTGGCTGACCAGTTAACTGACTGTCCTATGGTGGTCAGTGCACATCACAGCAAGCAGTTGAGCAGCCTTAATGTATCATTAGCATATTATGCTTTGATTGGGTGAACGGCCAACCAGATGCCCAGACACTTAGCATATTAGGCTTTTATTATATAGGATTGGACTAGATGATGTATGAAGATATTAAACCTTAAGGTTCAAATGTAGCTTCTTTAGATTGAATAAGCCTGTTGTATGTGTTATCCAGTGTAGATTGGTCACTGTGGTGCATCCTCTGAGTAGCTGTAAAGGGGGCGGGATTTGGAGGCCTACACTCTGAGATCTCATCCCATCTTATAATGTACAGAATGCACATCATGATTCTGACCCAATAAATGTTTGCTTTCTAGATGCTTTGTTTACATATTGGAACAAGGCTTCAACATCTGAACTTATGGACTTTTTTACAATATCTGAGTGAGTAGTTTTGTTTTGTTAATTGCCTCTTGATTTTTCCTGGCCAGTGAAGAGGTGTGAAGAATACTGTGTAGTTGAACCAGGAATGCAGACATTCACATCCATACTTCTAAGCTGTTTCTCCTAGACCTGATTCTACCACCTGTTCTCAGGAGCTTATGACTCAGTGGTCAATGACTAACCTTAAATTATTAGATATGTGGTTGTTATAAGAGGTAACTACTAGTATTCTAATGTATAAGCCATTTTAATAAAATAATAGGAAATGTATTAGCTAAGTTGGGTGGATGCTGCATTAAGCTGAGTCTAACTTATCTCAAATAGATGCAGAAACTGAGAAAAATTGCTATAATTTTAAATGTATGATAAGTAAAATCTTACATATTACATATGTTATCTCTTTTTTTTTTCTTTAGTTTAACTTTCTGATTTTCTTTAAGATCATTACACGAATCCACAATCCATTATCCAAAACTGCTGGGGTCAGATGATTTTCCAAATTCAGAATTTTTTGGATTTTTGGAAAATTTGCATATAGAGTAAACTCCATAAGAACTCAGCAGGGTCTCAGGCAACACCCACTGTCAAACACATTACTGTTTCTGCAGTAAAAAGTTATTTCTTTAGTATTCTCATTATTCACAATCATTGGGTAAATCATAACTATAAGTTATGTCTGTTAGTGGGGGTCCTGATTCAGTGCCAAATGAATTTGTACAAACTCAGTTGGAACCCTGTGGTGCTCTGAGCTTTGTGTGTTTGGTTCATAGTCTCATGACTGTTCTCTCTGATGATTGAAGGTGGGAGTTGTCACTTGGTGAGACGAAATTTAGCATCAGAAGAACTTACTCTTTAATAAGAACTGCCTCTTATTAAATATATACTTTTAAAAAAAATCAATATAATGGGTCTATTAAAACAAAACAAAACAAAAAAAATGATGTCTAAGAGGCCAGTCTATTTGCTTAAGCCAAGAGAGAGAGCTTCTTACATAGATTTGAATGAGGACGGATAAGCAACTCAGAGCAGTGCAGTAGGGGGTAGTTTCCATGGTGTTTTCTAAGGCACACTGCCTGGGGTCAACCTCTCAACCCTGAGTGGATGGACAATCCTATGGGTCCTAAGCCTTTCTTCTGTGTGGCTTTCACCACCCACCACAATTCTGGCAGCAGCATAATACGGGGCCTCCTTTGCAGGTTAGAAGTTTTATCTTGGTTTACAGGGGCCTTCCAGAGAATTTCTGACAACCTGAAGTAAGGGGCTAGTAAGAATTTATTGAATGTGTTATTGTTGATGGGCTTAAATAAAACAATGCATTGAAAATAATTTTATCTTCATGTTTTCCTGATAATCTTTCATCCTGTCTGCAGAGTCTGCTTGCACCAGTTCCAGTACTTGGGGAAGCGATATATAGCCAGGTACTGTAGAGGTTTCAGCTTAAGTATTCTGTCATTTTCTGTATTACTTGGATCTGAATGTGTGGGAATTGTCATCTGTGGTGATTGGCAGTTGGGAATATCATAAACAGCCATGAAGACAGTTGGGAGGTTTTTGGATTGCTACCATCAAATCTGTTTGCATTTTTCGCCTACATTCCTTCTGTTTCATTTTTCTCATGCATGTCTCTTGGAAAGATCCTCCTTGATGGCCTGTTGCTATACTTCTAATCTTGCTTCCAAATCCTCCCTCATGTCCTATTCCTTCTGTCTTCTTTTCCTCCTCTCCCACTTCCTCTTAACGTGTCTTCTGGCTCCATTCTCCTTCTCCAATTATTTCTCTTTCCCTGTTTTACTTTCAAATGTCTTTTTTATTTTTTTAAGCATTTTGTCTTCCAACTACAAAGATACTAATTTCTCATCTAACCACATTCCTTTTTCCTTAATGAGAGAATGTTCAGTCCATCTCAAATGTGTTTGGACTTGCACAAAGACTCTAAAATTGAGCCTTTCTCCTCTACTTCTAAGTAAGCTACCTGTGCTCTTTGTTTTTACCCAACCAGAACCCTTTGTGGAGTATCATAAACCCATACTGCCCTGTCCCACAATAAACTCTTGGTACTGCATTGAGTTTGGGGAGAACTAGAAACTCACTGCTGATGAGTACTCCGGCAGCTCCTTTTTTGGAGCATTTCCCCGGAGCATATCTTGTTGTTAACAAGTTCTTACTCCTGCCCTGTAGCCATTCAGTGTGTCTGTGTTTTATTCCATGCTGTATATTCTGTGGTAATGTATTTATGGGGTCTAAATACCATATTTTTCTAATCCTATTGTTTCTAATAGTTTAATTATCAGTAAACATTTGTTTTAAGAAAATATTTAAAATTTAGTTGTAATTGAGATTTTTTTCTCTTACCTATAATTTTGTTTTGTAGCAATGAAATAGGAAAGAGATTTTTAATATATTTTCTGTCTGAGTGAAAATTTTGCTTTTTATGTTAATATTGTTCTTCTTTTGGGATATTTGAGAAATTTTCAGAATTACATTTTATGTTAAGTAAAAGTATATGTTTTCTTTAAAAAAAAAAAAGACCAAATTTAGAGAGAATATTTTATGCTTTCCTCCTACTAATATTTTCTATTTTTAATAGAAATAGGTTGTCACTTAAAGTTCTCTGATCTTAATTATTTTATCTTTATCATAACAGTAATTTTGACATTTGTGATTTTGAGTACCAAATGCAAGTATACACAAGGTATCCATATACAGCATATCCCCTTTGAGTTTGTCCTGTGGAGATGAGCAGTGGTTTGTAACAAAAAGGCACTGAACCAGGCAAACTTCCCACCCTTCCTCCATTAACTGTCACCTACGTCCCAAGATGGTGTTAGGAAAATGTGCAAAATAGAATAAAATGCCTCAGAGCTGAACATGGTGAATGTGAGAAGCTAACATTTTTCTGCCCCAACAAAATATTTTAAAATTGGGTTTTGTAAAACTGTTAACTTATTTTTCAGTGGCTATACATTTGATTTTTTTTAAAAAATCTTCCAACTGTATAAGTACCTTGTATATATTTGCATATAAAAGTATGTATCTTTTAATCATCTTAAAAATGGATGAGCAGGTGATAGTGGAGGGCTGGGGGAGGGGGTGCTTTGTTGGAAAGACATGTCATGCTTTGTAGAAAATCACCACGGGCTCTGCTGCATGGGAACATGATTCTGAGCGATGATTTAAACGTCATCAGTGTTTGCCGTTCACATGGTCTGGTTTAATGAGTACTGCGCCTTCTCATCGTGTCACCTTGAAATGACCCAGCAGCATGCTGCCCGATGATATCCCATGCATGCCCTGTTCTACTCCACACGATAACACAATGAGGGAGACGGCTGGCTAAGGGATGGGGACAGGCGTCATTCCAGCACTGGTCTCATTTTTCATCTGCTCTGGTGGTGGTACACAACAGGAATTTAGCTGTTTGATTGCTAACCCAGATCACTTTTCTATTTTCTTTACTTGACTGCTGACAAGTTTAACAAAGTGTGTGGCTCTTCTTCTTCCTGCCTGGGTAAGAATAAAGGTGTTAAAACCGCTTCATATAATCTTTCCCATTGCATGTTTGTTCTCTGTTTCTTCCAATGCATTATTTTAATTTAAAAGTTTTTTGCTCTTTAATAACATATATATTTCAAAAAGATTATTTGTGGTGTTTTGGCAGTTGTCAGAACGCTATCTTTAGCACCATGTTGGACTGATGCTCAATTTTTTTCTTTTTAAAAAGTATTTTAACATGGCTTTTTTATTGATTTTTTTTTTTATAGGGACAGGAAGGGAGAGGGGGAGAGAGATAGAAACATCAATGAGAGAGAAACATCAGCTGCCTCCTGTACGCCCTCTATTGGGAATTGAACCGGTGACCTCTTGCTGCATGGGTCGCTGCTCAAACACTGAACAATACCAGCAGGGCTCTTTTTTTTTTTTTTTTTTTTTTTTAAAGTAGCATCTCGAAAGTACATTCTACAACTGGAAAGTTCTCTGCTTTGGCTTGGTTTTCGCTTCTCCGTCATCATCGGTGCTTTGCTGTGAGCCCTGTGTGTCTCTGGCTCACAGGCAGGCTCTCTGTGCTTGGTTCTCACCTTGCCCGTCAGCTCTTGGCTGTGTCCTCGCCTCACTAACGCTCCCGGTCTCTCTGCAGTGTAACAAGTCTAACTTTTGCTTCTATCCCATTTCACTCATGTTGCAGGAACCAGGAAGGGTTGGGACCCATAGTTCATGATCGAAAGTCTCAGACATTGCCTGTTTCCCATAACAGAACAGGAATGATGCATGCCAGATTGCAGCAGCTGGGCAGCCTGGATAACTCTCTCACTTTTAACCACAGTAAGTCCCATGACATACCATCGTAACAGCCAGCCATCTCATGTGACAGCTCAGAGGGGAGAGCCCCAGGCCACACCACACCACATCACCAACCTGACTTTTCTTCCAGCTCAGAGCAAGTAGGATGAAGAGCTCAAGGCGCGGTTCCCTTCTCGGAGGAGAATGACATAATGTGGACCTTGGTCAACTACGACACCAGACCCAAAAGTGCTAGACCCTTGGCCCCAACGTCTCTGATTATGTTTTTTAAAACAAAATTTGGCAGGTTCAATAGCCAAACATTCTATGATATTTTTAATTTAATATTCGGATTCATTGCCTGTCACCAGTTTATCACTGATCTCTCTCTCCCTTACCCCCCTCCCCCCCGCCTGGCAATGTCTGAGAACATAGGGGACAGACGTTCTTTCCCTGATCCCATGCATGTAATTGATCAGCGTCCACATTCTGACATTTCAGCTTAGAATGTATGTTTAACTGCTGTGAAACCATAAAGCCGGTGAATCAATTTGTGAGGGTGTGGAAAAGCCAATAACAAAGTGACTTTTTCTGTGTTTTCAGTGTGAGAAAGATATCAAGTGTGCTTGGAATTTCTGTAGACAATGGTAAGATTTAATCAGGTTGAAGTCTGCTTTCCAAAGGCTGCTTCACTTGCAAATCGAGACCTCTTGTTCATCTTGCCTTCCTAACTTTGGTGCTTTCTAACTTCACAGTAGAGACTCTGCCAAAATGTGGGCCCATATTTTTTATTTTTTTCACTCACCAGAGGGGATATACTGGTCCTAAAATTTAAGTGTTTCATTTTCTTAAGGGTTTCTTAAAGCAGAAAACCTAAAAGATATCAACCCTGCAGCACTTTGAAAACTAACATGATCATTTATGATAAATACCATTTCCATTAGTGGTGTGGTCTCTGAATTGTTTCATCTTTTCTCCAAGCATGACATAGCTAGTTATTGTTCTATCTAGACCATGTTTGTGCTCATTTTAAGTAATGTCTTCAATACATGGTTATTAATATCTCCTCATCATTTCTAATCATAAGAACTCCATTCACTGTGACTTCCATACCTCTTTCTTAATGTAGGCCAAGAGTATAGACAATATTCCCATCACATTACATTGATAATACAGCTGATCCCTGAACAACAAGGGAGCCAGGAGCATAATCACCCTCACAGTCAAAAATCCTCGGATAAGTTTTGACTCTGCCGAAATTTAACTACTAATAGCCTATGGTTGACAGGGAGCCTTATTGGTAATACAAACAGTTGATTAACACATATTTTATGTAGTATATGCTATATTCTTGCAATAAGTTACCTAGAGAAAATAATGTTATTAAGAGAATCATAAGAGAAAATGCATGGACAGTGCTTATTGGGGGAAAAAAAATCTTCCTATAAGTGGACCCGTGCAGTTCAAACCTATATTGTTTCAGGATCAGTTGTAGGTTAAAGTAAGAAAGCTGAGGAATCAAAACACAACAGCTTCCCGTTCTTCCTCCCCTGACCACATTAAATGTAATGGGCATTGTCTCTCTTTATAAATTTCTAGGCTTAATTTAAATCAGTATTGTGTCTGCCACATGCTGCATTGGTAGTTTGCAAACGCTAGTGCCGAGTTCTGACTGAGCTGTCGAGAATGCATTAGTGACACGGCTACCTCTGCTGTTTTTGATTTTCCAGCATTGTGACGGTTAGGGCTTCCCTAGCTCTGGAGACAAGGGATTGAAACGAACAGAACAAGGAGTTTTGTTATTTTCAGTTTTCATTTCCTGGTTAACAAACAGAAATTTAAGTTCCACTAAGCTTCAGGACCTGCTCCACTGCCTGAGCCCAGACCATTTATAACACAGGGACTGCCTCCCTGTCAGTTGACGTAAATATTTAACCGTTAACACATTTTTTAAAAGAATCATAAGCAGACTAAGGCCCCACCTCCAAAGATAATCATTTAGGAAATGCAGAAAACAAACAAAAATAAGAGACCAACAGTCGAATAACTAATCCACAAAGATGTGCAGCAGCTCCTCCCACTACGAATGGACTTGGCGGTGGTGGCTTGAACTGGAGGAGAGAGACAGCTGGCTGGGTTCTGCTGCCAAAAACCACGTTGTTAACACAGTTGATCTCCGTTCTGTCTTCCTGCTGCCCACAGAGAGCCTGGCCTTCTTGCCTTTCTCCTCCTTCATCCTGGAGTTTTTTCTTTCGTCCGTTTTCAGGGGCACTAATCCTCAATCAGTTTCTTCTTCTGCCTTCCCAATACACAGCGTGTAGCTGATTCTTTTACCTTTCACCTTTCACCTGTGTTCCTATAATTCCTGCTCATTCCCAAGGGGTTCTGACATCTCAAAGTCCTTGCATCTTCCCTGGGAAGTCAGTCTTCATTATAGCTCTAATTCCGATTATATGTATTTGGGTGGCTTTCACTTTAGGTTTTTGAAATTCAAATCATTAAGTCGGCCAAAAACCACAGAGAAGGGAGTGTGTACCATATGTATACATGTGTATGTGTGTGAGCATGTATATGTATATGTACACACATGATTGTTTACATATGTACCCAGGCATTTTATAGGAAATTTATAGCCATATATGTCTCTTTAAAAAAAAATTCTGTTTAACAATGAATATAGTACTTTCTGTTGGGCCAATCAATATGATGTAGATATAATCTGTGAGATATTTTCTAGGATGCCAGACTGTAAAATGAATTTATTTTAGAGAAGAATCAAAATAGGAAGAGTCCTCTCTACTCCTATATTTTTTATTTGCTCTTTTGTCCAATAGGAAAGTTTTTGTCAGCCCTCAGCATGACCAGCAGGGAGCAGCAAAGGATTGTAGAAACTTAATCCAGTGGGGCCAAGTTATACCTTCCTATTACTTATTACTAGAACATAAGAAAAGACATCAGAGGCACTATATATGTCACTCCAGCAGGAACTTGACTTTACTCTTATATTTTAAGAGAATATCATGAAAATGGCAAATACCCTCGTAAACAAAGGATAGAGGCTTGTTTGGGTCATTGCCCAGGTACATGAAAGGTAAAAGTTTACAACATTAAGATATTGGCCCTCTTACTGTAAAGTGTACTCATGATGTGTCAGTAGAAGAAATTTGTGCCAAGTGACAAGTTGAGAGTGATGGCTGTATGTAGAATATTTTATGTAAACCAGATAATGACATGAAACATGTTTGCAAATAAGTGATGCATTTGCAAAGGAAATAAAGAAAAGAAACTTTGTATTTATTTTGATGTTCTACAGTATTCGAGGAATATATTAAATTAATTTGCATGCTAATTTATATTCCCCACTGGGGTGGGAAAGAGCAGCCAAGTGGTAGAAGTGCTTGAAGAAACCTGTATTTCCTGTAATTCTACATAAGAGTTTAAAAACACTGGATTAAGTTGCAGAGATTTAAATTTCAGGTCAACATGGGAAAGCATTTTCTACCTGAAATGCCCATTAGCCAGTAGGGGCAGGTGTGAAAACAGATACTGCGTGAGCACCTGATCATATGAGACCTCATCTTACCCCCAAATTCTTTGATATTTATGAATTGAGAATAGGAAAATGAATACATGATAATTAAAATTTTTTATACAGAATACTGAATTAATATGAAAAATGCAGAAAATGCATGTTCTCTGAAGTAAAATTAGTATTTTTTAAATATCTAAACATGGACAATATATATTTAAAAATAGGTGAAACGGGCTGGATACTTTAAATGTTAATACCCAAGAGAGCAAATAACATGCTATAAAGTCACATTTCCAGGATTCTGAGACATGCTTCTTTGATTGAGAAATATAATTTTGCACATTTTCCAGCATTTTCAAAATTAGGTAAATTCTGTGGGAACTCTTCAAGTGTGTAGGCCACCTCATCATCTGGATACACTTAGCCAATGTTATCTAGAAAGAGAAAGAACACCAATAAATTCACATAACATTTAAATTAAAAGATGATGACTTTTACAAAAGATTTGTAACTTACCAAAGCATTTTAGAGAATATATCAACTTGACAGAGTGCCATTAACCTTTAGTGTGATTGTTACTTATCTAGAGGATTTAATATTATATCTACCACAAAATAAAAAAAAGAAGAAAGAAAGAAGACAATTCCATGTAGAGAAAGAATGAAAATAACCACCAAAGCAAGTTCCTTGTTTTAGATTAACCCAGATTCTATAAATCTTTACTTGGGGTAAATGGCAACCCTCAGTCCTTCTGGGCTCTATGATAGTTTTGGTTGGTCTAATAAAAGGTGTAATTTTTGGGCTCCTTCTTGCCCCAGTTTGTGATCATTCTGTTTTCCTCTTTCATTGTCTCTGAATCTTTCCATACTCACTGAATGAGGAAATGTCTTGGCTTCGAAGGCAGTGCAATACATATTAGTGCCCAAAATATCCATCTTCCTTTTCTCTGGGAGATTTCTTACCCAAAATGCAGAAATGAAAAGAACCAGCACCAGCATGGTGCCCCGTGTGCTATGTAGGGTCACTAAGGGCACACGGACTGTGCCACGGTGGGAAAATAATGCAGTCCACAGACACAGGACTTCAACCGCCTTCTCAAAGCCAAGCAGAATCGGAAGAAAGCACACAGTAGTATTCTTACCATGTTTTGAAAAGCAACTGAGTAGCTTTGAAAAGCTTTCTTTTTTTTTTTTTGTACCTTTTAAAAATCATCCTGTAGCTGATATTTAATAAAGTCAGAATAACATCATGCTAGTTCCTTTATTTTATCCTCATAATGTGAACTAAGGAATTTGCAGTGTAGTTTCTGTTTTCCCCCCACTTCTGGCCTCAAGAAAATTTTATAGGTTTTCTGTACTTCATTTTCCTGATCCATGTACAAAATGTCCTCCTCTCTGGAGTATTAAGAAAATTAACTACATAGTAAGTGTTGTTCTTGCTCCTTGGAGAAAGACATTACATGATGTTTTATTATATTGCCATCTTTCTTTGTAATCTAGATCAACACTGTAACATCTTTGCATCTCTATATTTTCTGCTAATGCATACCATTCATAATTTAATATCTCAAATTGTATGTCGACCTCCATTTTTATTGGTACTAAATTGATTTTACAGCCACATACGAAGATATCAGTTTGTACTTAAATTATGATTCTTCAAGTTCTTTCCTTTTCTCAAACATTTCTTTCAGACCCACTGGCTTTTGTGCTTTTTTATTAAAGCAAGTAGAATACTATTAGCAGTACAGTCAACTCTTGGTTATTAATCATGGTTCTAGCTGATAATACAGCACTTTGCATTATTGACTTAACGCTTACATAGCATCCACTCGGTGCCAGGCACTGTTTTCAGAGCTTCACAAATATTAACGAATTTAATACTCACCACAGCCTCTGCGATAGATACTCTTATTATCCCCATTTTACAGATGAGGATAAATAGGTCAAATGACTTGCCTAAGGTCACACAGCTAGCCGGTGGCCAAGCTGGATTCGGGGACCAGCAGACTGACCCTGGCTCATCTTCTTACCCGCCGTGCTGTGCGCTGCCTCTGTCTGTGTGGGAAGCATTGGACATCTCCACCTCCCTCACCACCCTCGCCATCCTTCAGCTCAGCCACGTGGCTAGATTGATTGAGTCTGGTCCAGGTGCCCTCCTGGCTCCACTGTTTACTGTGTGACTTAAGACAAGTTGTTTAGCCTTTCCCCCATTTCCTTATGTGCAAAGGGGGTTTAATAACATACACATTTCATAGGGCTGTGGAAGGATTAAATGAAGTAATACATGTAAAGTTCGTAGAAGTATGGCTGGCACATAGCAAGCACACAATCAATGCTTGCTGCTGTTCCTTCCCTTCTGAAGTTGAAAAAGACTTATAATTGAATGGGAACTACCAGCCCCTCCCCTAGGACCCCCCCCTCCCAAAGCAAGCCTTCTATAAATAATCAAAAGTTGACTGTGTCTGTGCCATCCCGCCAGCCGCTCTGCTCTGTGTGCAGCCCCCGGCAGTGACCTTGTGTTGTAATCCATGCAGGCTACGGCTATTCGGACGCAGACGTTCTTCATCAGTCGTTACTTGAAGCCAACATTGCCACTGAGGTGTGCCTCACGACTCTGGACACTCTCTCTCTGTTTACACTGGCATTTAAGGTTGGTATTGAACGGCTGTTGGTGGTTAGAGCTCCACCTTTTACATCCGTGTGCTGCTTCAGGGACCAGCAAGACCTTCTGCGTTGTCTTTTTACTTCACTGTTTTCGCCCCTGTAAGGAAAACCATTCATCCTTCAACGCCCTTAATGAAATTGCTTCCCAGTTACTGACTTGTATTCCCCGAACTATCGTAAAGCTTTCCTGGTCAGGTTGTGCCACAGGTGTTGTGAGCAGCGGAAACGGCGGCATGTACCTGGAAAACAGGCGTTTGCTGTGCCCTCCAGGATGGGAAACAGGAGAATGTACCAGGCATCTCTGCCTCTCCTCTCTCCTTAAACGTGTCTCAGTGTGGTAGTGGTTGAAACGAGCTATTTATCCATAAAGAAGGATTAAGTACAAACACGTTCACCTGTTTAAATTTTTTTAAAATCTATTAATTAAATGGTAGGAGCATTTCAGGGACAGAAAAGGTTATTTTGGTTTGAAGTTTGGATTTTGGGAAATAATATTCAAGTAGATGAAGACGGTCTCTTCAGGCACTCCCTTGTTTTTAGGAACCAAATGCTTCCCATTCTTGCCAAAGTATTGCTTCCATTTCCAGCACGGAAAGGAGAAACTGCATAAATATTAATATGCTATGAATATTGAAACAGTTTGTTTGCAAGGGTATTTGGAAAACAGAACCTAAATCACTCTCTGCTTTGCTTATCTCCACTTCTTATAAAAGCATGTTTCTTTCTTAGAGTAAAAATATTAGCCCTGGTATCATGTGCAGATTCCTACAGAATAAGTGTTTTTTCACAGGGAGCCTCTCTTCCTGTGGCCTTAGTGAATGTTCCAGACTCTCTATGTTTAGTGTCTATGACTTCCTAATTAATGAGAGACAGGCAGAAATTGATTAGAAAATTAAGGAAGGCAGCTGGTGGTGGTGTCAAGGGTGGGAGGTGTTCCTAGGATGAAAGGTCCTTGATTCCCTTAAGTGAGGGCTTATTTATATCTTGTGTAAGTAAGCTTTAATTCCACTCTTGAAAGCAAGTTTTGAGATCAGAATCTAAGAAGACTTAATCCTGAAAATGGGAAGCAACACTTTGACCAGAGAAAGTAATGGGAAAATAATTCAACTTTCCACAGGAAGAACTTAGAGAAGGTAGCAACTCAGACAACAGGAACAGGGTCTGGGCAGTTTTTATGAACCATTTCCTCTGGATCCTCAGCGCAAAGAGTGCTGAGAAAATACTCACGTCCAGATTCTCCCAGATCTTACTCCACCCATGATTAGGAAGGACTGTGGTTCCTGGCAAAGTAGTACTCACAGACAATACACCATGTAAGCCATTTCCCAACAGTGGAAGCAACCTTTTTTATTTTTGGTTGCTGAACAGTTGCTCATGGCTGAGAATTATATAATACTCAATTAATTAAAACAAGCTTCCTGCTCATTAGATTGCTGCTTCTTCTCATGATGGAATTCAATACTGTGCCTCGGTGTTGCATAATATAAAGATCATTGTGATTTCCAGGTGTCCTACCAGCTGTGAATGCATCTGTGAATCATTAAAAAACAAAACAAAAAACAACAACGAAAACTTGTCCCCCAAATTTTTTCCAACAATAAGATGTGGTAACAGTTTGCTGGGAAGTTTTATAATTCCTCTTTTTATAGAATAAAAGTAAACTCTCTGAAACATAAGTTTACTAGCAGGTTTATTTATAATAACACAAAAGGATTCTGTGCTTTCTTAGAGGATTCATAGCAGAGTTAAACTTTATAAGGTAAAGAATTAAATTTTATAAGTTGTCTTACTTAGTGCCTGGAAAATTTAACTTTTGAGCTTCAAAATGGAGTGAGACCTACTGGAGCGTCTGGTGTGCCTCACTGATCCAGTCGTCCTTGTGTGTTTTAGAACCAGCTTCTGGCTGACCATGGACATAATCCTCTCATGAAAAAAGTTTTTGACGTCTACCTGTGCTTTCTTCAAAAACATCAGTCTGAAACGGCTTTAAAAAATGTCTTCACTGCCTTGAGGTCGTTAATTTATAAGGTAAGCTCTTTCATCGGAGAGGTCATCATCGATTGTCCTGCATTTTCCTCTTAAACCCGGAGGTGCAGGGCACACTGACCGTGACTTGGTTGCTTGCTTTCTCATGCCCCCCCCCACCCCCCCTAGTTTCCCTCAACATTCTACGAAGGGAGAGCTGACATGTGTGCTGCTCTGTGCTACGAGATTCTGAAGTTCTGCAACTCCAAGCTGAGTTCCATCAGAACCGAGGCCTCCCAGCTGCTCTACTTCCTTATGAGGAACAACTTCGACTACACTGGGAAGAAGTCCTTTGTCCGGACACATTTGCAAGTGAGTTTAGTTTAGCTTTCCCCTACAAGTGTGCTATGAAATTCTGTTTCAGCAGGGAAACTGTATGTCTCGTGTGCTGATTTACCTCTGTGTAAGTTCTACATTTCAGCCTTAAGGTGAGAAGTCACATTGAAAGGTTTTGTTTATTTCATCCTCCACTTTGTAAGATTTTGATCCAGCATGTGTTTCTATTGGTAAATTAATATTTACATGTTGAATCAACATGAGACTCACCGAAATTCCATCGAGTGGAACTTTATAAGACTCTATGTGAGGATGCCTCATGGTAACCATTTTAGGTAAGACACAAAATGTCCAAAGTGGTTCCTTTCTGTCTTCCAGCTACTAATATACACCTGTCTCTCCAGAATTAAAATGTCTCAAGTTCTCTGCTCTGGGAACCATGCCAGATACTGAAAAGTCATGCATATTTTTGTCAGAGACTCTTTTTTCTGCAAACATATAGAGGAATGCCCTCTTCATCCCTGTATTTATTCTTTTATTTAAACAACTATTTATTGTTTACAAACTACATGCAAAGATCCATGAATCCAACCATGAACAAAACAGAACCCCCTCTTGGTCCCCACGAAGTGTATGTCCAGCTGGATCCCCAACACCCTTAGAGTGCAGTGTGCCCTGGGCTACTAGTATAATAGAGGAGCGTTAGTGCCCTAAGGAGGGGCATCTGGCTGGGAACCCGGGGAAAGGAGGTGAAGAAGTTCCCAGAGGATGTGAAGGATGAACGCTGCTTAGCAACCCAGGGGAAAGGGCCCACCCAGGGAACTGGAAAAGATCCTTATAGTGAAGCTGAGAATGTGGGTGAGAACAAGTTGAGGCATCATTGCCTATTTAGAGGGATTGCCTGGACCCCAGTGCTGAGAGTGGATTAGGGGAGTCAAGACCTTATCTAGGGAGACTGTGGGGAAACCATAGTCCAATATAGGCCAGAAAGGCTGGTGTTCTAGCCTCATAGTGAGGCTAGAAGGAAGAGGAGGTTGAGGTGAGAGCACTTTTGTGATTGGCTGCAGTGACGGAAAAGGAGGGAATAAGGATGGCATCTATGCATTTTAGCTTGAGTAATGGGTAAATCCAGTACTATTCATTAACCCCAAAAAAGAGAGATTCCCCCATTGCATAATTAATATGTATACCTTTTAACAAAAAAATGCAAAGGACAGTCTACTTATTGAAAGTTCATACCAAAAACCACGGAGGTAAATACTAAGGTCTCTCTTTTTATTAGAGAAAATGATAGGTAACCATCCAAATGGTATGGGCTTATCTGATTCTCTTTCTTTTTAAAAAACTTACTTTTATTTTTAAAAATATTATACATGTTCCCTTTCTTATTTTCCCCCATTGACTCCCTTCACTACACATCCACCATCCCCAAACCTTCACCACACTGTTGTCTGTGTCCATGGAGTAGGCATATATGCATATAAGTTTCCCAATTAATCCAGACCACTCCCCTGCCCCTGTCCTCTCATTCCTCTTTACTCTCTTATTACCATTTTCCTATGCAAATAAAATACTTAATGATAGCATAATCGCCTTCTGGAATACTTCTTAAAAATCACTCAGTCATCATTTCCTACACTGGAGTGATCCCTGCTCAAAACTACCCCTTTGCCCTGACTTCATGGACAACCTACCTGAAGGCAGGAGCTGAGCCCAGGTGATGAGGCATTTGAAGGTGAATTGATTTGCTCACATTTGTGTGTCCCTAAGGTCATTATTTCCGTCAGCCAGCTGATAGCAGATGTTGTGGGGATTGGGGGAACCAGATTTCAGCAGTCCTTGTCTATCATCAACAACTGTGCCAACAGCGACAGGCTCATCAAGGTGGGTGGCCCAGTCCCATTGTCTTTCTCACCCCCGAGACTCTGTCTCCTCTCTACCATGTACATGGACAGGCCGAACACAGCTGAAAACCACGTGTTCTCCCACTTCTGTTTCAGCACACCACCTTCTCCTCGGACGTGAAGGACTTGACCAAAAGGATACGCACAGTCCTGATGGCCACGGCCCAGATGAAGGAGCACGAGAATGACCCTGAGATGCTGGTGGACCTCCAGTACAGTCTGGCCAAGTCCTACGCCAGCACCCCTGAGCTCCGGAAGACATGGTTGGACAGCATGGCCAGGATCCACGTCAAAAATGGGGATCTCTCCGAGGTAGCCCTGCAAGCCTCGATTGAGAAAACTGTGCCCCATTTCCTAAAAGAAGCTAATTCTGAGAAAAATTTTCCCATAATTAAAAGAAGCCAATTAGCCCTAGCTAGTGTGTTCAGTGATTAGAGCATTGGACCAAACACCTAAGGGTTTCAGGTTTGATTCCCGATCAAGAGCAACCCTGTTGTTCAATCTCCTGTCCAGTTAGGGTGCCTGGGGGAGGCAACCAATCAATGTGTCTCTCTCACATTGATGTTTCTTTCTCTCTCCCCCCACCCTCTCTTCCACTTTCTCTAAAAAAACAGTGGAAAAAATATCCATGGGTGAGGATTAACAAAAAGAAAATAAAATAAAAAGCCAATTTAAACATTGTTAGGCTCAGGGTTACTTCATAGTCATGTAAGCATTTTAATAATTTACCAAATAGTAAGGGGATATGTATGTCACAAAGGGCCATTGTTTGCAAACTCTTAAAAACATCCAAACTCATGCAGATGCCCGCTAATTCAAGTGCACTCAGTGTCTGCATCCAATATCCCCTCTAGTTCTAAAATTCCTCTATTTATGATGAAATTAACTTTTCCTATTATTAAAGTATTGATGGGGTATAGATTTTTCTCCTTTTGAGGATTTCATTGCCATCTGTGGCCCTGGTAGGTGTTAGAGTGCCCCCTTGTGGTCAGATATGCCATGTCTCAGTAAGCAGACAGTGTGGGGAGGAGTTGGGTGTGTGGGCTCTGGAAAAGTGCTGAATCCCAGATCCAACATTTACTGACTCTGTGATACCGAGCCAGTTTTTAACCCCTGTGTGTCGAAAACATCTGTAAAATGGTGGAAATAAGGGAAACAGTAGGCTATAAGACATGTTCTTATTCCCATGAAAACTGTGTTTAGGGTTGTGCTAAGGCAGTGGTCGGCAAACTGGAGCTCGAGAGCCACATGTGGCTTTTTGGCCCCTTGAGTGTGGCTCTTCCACAAAATACCATGTGCAGGAATGCCCTTACAGTGCGATTGAAACTTTGTGGCCCATGCACAGAAGTCGGTTTTTGGCTCTCAAAAGAAATTTTAATCGTTGTACTATTGATATTTGGCTCTGTTGACTAATGAGTTTGCTGACTACTGTGCTAAGGCATGTAGGCATGATCCATGGAATTAACAAAGAAGCATGTTTTTACTTTTAAACTTCCATAATTGCTTACATTAGTAAAATCCCGTTCCACATCTGAAAAAAGTTTGTAACCTTTTTTCAGATTGATTATTTATGGAGTCCAACTGTTTGACAATTGTTCCACTTCTTTCCAAAGGTAATGATGTCAACTATTAGGAACATGATTTGGTGCCTTGGGATCTAACATAAGTACACACAGTCATTAGATTTCTGTCTGCGAGCATTTTGGCATGCTGTATAAATGGTGATTCTGAGGCATGTATCTCTTGTTGCAGGCGGCAATGTGCTATGTCCATGTCACAGCCCTGGTGGCAGAATATCTCACACGAAAAGGTGAGGAGTTTCCTGTGTTTTGTGAAATGAACATAAAACTGTACAAAGCAGCAAAGATAAGCAGGAGCCGTTGAGAAGGATTTGGAGGTGGGGGATTGTAGGGTGTGTGTGTGTGTGTGTGTGTGTGTGTGTGTAGGTAGGTATGCTATTAATCGTTCTGTTTGCGGGCATGGCATTTGCTAGACTTGGTAGGCATAGCAGAAATGCCAACATCAAAAAGAAAAGTGGGTGGCATGTTGTTGTATCATCTCTTGCTAATGGCTCCATCGCCCAAAGACTAGTTAATGAGCTTTGCAGTGAAGTGAGGCCAATCTTGAGCTGAAAAGACTTTATTTTCCCTTGAAGATAGTTCCCACTGGAACTATTTATCTATCGAAAGACAGCTGTAACGGGAGCTCATCAGACAGCATTTTCTGGACCATGGCCCAGTTGGCTTTATTGTGTGAGGAGGCAGCTTGCTGGCTGGAAACCTTGCCTCCCCGTGGCAGGAAAGGGCAAGGAGTGAATGGTACCCGTTTGTGCATTTCATATCTGTTCCCAGATTAGCAGGCCATGGATCCTCTGCTGTGTCCCTTTTGATCAAACACCACTTGCTCATTTCTATTGCAAAATCAGTGCAGCCTCCAATGGCGGCATTTATGAGGATCCTGGAAAATCTGGCTGTGTGTGCACATGGACAAGCACAGCAGTTCCAGGTCTGGCTAATGAGGAGAGTGTTTACAGAGTGAGAAATGATAGGAAGTCACAGATGCCTGGCCAGCAAATGTCTATATTTCTGGTGTATGTAGCTGGCCATTTGGAATGAAATTTAAGTGAGTCGTAGGCTTGCCATTACATCAGAGACTGAGAGAGAAATTCAAGAAGAGCTCCATATTCTCTGACTACCAGCACGCTTTCCTGTTGAGACCTATTGTCAGGTAATACATTTCCTCATGTTTAGAAGCAGACATAGCCCTCCGACGGGAGCCAACCCTCTCCCCCTACAGCTACAGCACCTGCCAGAGGAGGCGCCAGGGAGGTGAGCCCAAGGGTCGGCCAGGTCCATGGGGCCCCAGCCTTCCCATCCACATGACACTCAGAGGTGTGGGGACTTTCTTTTTTAACTCTGCCTGGATGGCCTTGGCCTTGGCTCTCCTTTCTTCTTCTGTCCCTGCCTCTCCGTTCAGTGGGCAAGGAGAGGAAAGCCCTCTGGCCACCACTGGAGTTGTTCACTGGAGTTAAATTGTACCTTTCAGGGAACTCTGTTACCTAAAAGTGGGTGGTTGGCTTTTACAGGCTCGCTTTTTGTACGTTAGTGTATCTGAAGCCACTGGATTAGGGCTTTCATTTGTCTCCATAAAACAAAAGCAAGTCTAGATTAGGATAGGGGCAGACTCTCATGTGGAAATCTTGACCAGTATTTAGCAGGAAAATCTCTGGCTTTAGATCCTACTCCTTTAAGATTTGATTTCAAAATTCTCTGTGTTCCTCCTGTTCTCAAAATATGGGCGGTCTGAATTCAAGTTTTGACGTCTGTTTTGGTTTATTGTAAACAATGATCACAAAATAATGTAAAAGATATTTCAAGTCCTTCATTTGATTATTTTTGCAGAGACCCCAAAAATGGACCATTATTGCTATTACTTTATCTCCTCTGCAATCTTATTCCACCCTCCCCCCCCCCCCTCTTAGAGAGCTGAGTGCCTAGGCCCCTGAAGCACCCATGCTTTCTGTGCTCTTGCTCTCCAGCTGCAGAGAAAGAGGCCTCCCCTTACCCCAGACAGCCCATGTGTAACCAGCTAAGTCAGCCTCTCGGCTCATCACTGAGGCTGCTGAGTTCCGTCTTGGTTTTATAGACTGCTTCATGCAGGAAGGGCAGGTTCTGGGTTACTCCCGGCCGGGGTGGGTGAGATGACAGCTTGACGGAAACATAGTTATTTTGGAATCCAATATTTTTCCTTGATTGGCTTTGGCTCCTTTATTTTTTCTGAACACATATCATCTTACCAAATCAAATTTATTGTTTATTGGTTATTATTTTATAATTAATTTGATTCAATAGCTAGTTCCATTCATTTACAGTTAAAGCTTACATACATTTTAATAAAGATGGGTGAAAAATAAAACAGGGCAAGAAAAAGAAACACTGAGAAAGCAAGTGAAGAAAAGCACACAGTGGTCCCCAGGCTCCCACGGAGTGCTGGCCTGAGACCCAGGGGATTTCAAAATCGGTTTTTTCATTCAATACAGAAACATTCAGGGAGGAGGAACCTCACGGTTCATCCACTTATGGGTTAATAACTCACTCTCTCCCCTGCTATCTCCATTCTAGGCATGTTTAGACAGGGATGCACAGCCTTCAGGGTGATCACCCCAAACATAGAGGAAGAGGCCTCCATGATGGAAGACGTCGGCATGCAGGATGTCCACTTCAACGAGGTGAGTGCCCCGGCCCGTGCAGCTTTCAGCAACGAGAGCCTCCGCCCCTGTGGTTTACCCTGCCAGTGCGAGGGTAAAAGTGGGTGGTTGGCTTTTACAGGCTCGCTTTTTGTACGTTAGTGTATCTGAAGCCACTGGATTAGGGCTTTCATTTGTCTCCATAAAACAAAAGCAAGTCTAGATTAGGATAGGGGCAGACTCTCATGTGGAAATCTTGACCAGTATTTAGCAGGAAAATCTCTGGCTTTAGATCCTACTCCTTTAAGATTTGATTTCAAAATTCTCTGTGTTCCTCCTGTTCTCAAAATATGGGCAGTCTGAATTCAGCTGGGTTACTATCCCTCTCTCTGTAGCTGTGCGAGGGTCAAAGGCCCCTCTCTCTGTAGCTGTGCGAGGGTCAAAGGCCCCTCTCTCTGTAGCTGTGTGTGAGACAAAGGCCCCTCTCTCTGTAGCTGCTGTTGACACACTTTGTCTAACTAATGCTCCCGACAACGGGAACAGAGCAGCCATTAGTGCTATCATTCGATCTCCCTTCCTAGGAATCCATCCAGGACTCCCAAAGAAAGTTTGAGGAGCTGGTTAGTAGTGCAATGAGACTGAGAGGTCAAACTCTGTGATGAAAGTTTAAAAATCACTATCCTAAAATGTCTAGTTTCCAATAATGCTCTAACTTAAAACATGAGAAATGAGGATAACATATTGTTTTTCATATTTAAATATTAAAATAATTTTAACCAAGATAGATCAAGTTTTATTAGTATCCCAAAATTTTAAAAAAGCAAGCTGGTTATTACATGGCATTAATTGTTCAGCAATCTCCACACCTTGAAATGCCTGGACAGATGTTAATTTTTTATTTTTTACTTTGAAATTACTTGTGGTAACAGGGCCCATGTGTTCTTGGCTTTGAACTCCTCTCTTCAAGGCAAGTTTTAACTGGGTTTTTCCCTGAGAAGAAGCTTGAATGGATTTTCTCCTTGTGGAAACCACTCTTGTCCCCCATGCCAAGTCAGACCTTTGGGGTGCAGCAATTCCTTTAGAATTCAGTAAAGAAAAACAGTGATGTCAGTAACAATTAAAGATTTGAAAGTAAACAATTCTCAGGAACCTGTCCCACAGGGATGATAAAATAAAGCTCAAGTTTGCCCATCTGATTAAATACTAGGCTGGAATAATCACTACTGCCAAGAGAATTACCCATTGAAATAAAGTAGATTTTATTGGGAAAATTTGTGAATGGCACCCACTCTGCATAATAGCCAAACATGTGATAGTGATAGCTTTATCAGTCATTTTCAGAATATGGATTGTCCACCTTGTCCTTGAAGCATACAGTTGGTAAATCTTTAACAAGGTCCATAGTGCATGATCTGTGATGATTAGGATGTGACACAGCAGGATTATAAAGTCCCAAGCAAGCCCTGCACATCTAGTTTGAAACTAGCCAGGAATGGAAAGGATAATGTGTTCGAAAAGCCAGGAAAACAGATATTATCACTTACCTTTTTCCTTTAGCTATCAGGATGTTTTAGGAAAAAGAGAAAGTTGAAAATTTCTACCAGAGAAGGGAGTAGGTATATACATAGCTTAAAAATCATTGTCCTTATAAGCTGAATTATTAGATATATTTGAACACTTTTAATAATCTCCTAAATGATTTTAGAGAAGTTACCTAAAAATACAGAATTCTCCTCCCAGCAGGCCTCAGATGAGTTTTTGTTGGTCCCAGTTCATGTTTCCTGACTTTGATCGCAAGGGCAGACTCCCCCTGGCTACTTTTGATTAGATAAAAAGGAACATCCCATTTCTGTTTGTTTTACAAGTTGGATTTTGTGCAGACTTCAGAATTCTGAATCCTTTATGGTGTCAAAATCCCTCACAGCCCTGTGGTTTTGTGATCCCTCCCTCATTATGCCAGGCAGGCAGGGTTCTGGAAGGAAGTAGGTGGCATGCTTAGGAAATTGAGAAAAGTCTAATAAAGGGACTTATTTTGAAAGTTTGGGGAAACCAAAAAGGAATATGGCAATTCCCTGAGATTAACAGCAGCTGGGTTACTATCCCTTGACCTATGGCCTAAGGTTGGAGAGAAAGAGAAACTACACCAGTGGACTGCCTGATGGGATTGTGGGCTTTATTTAGGGGAGGGCACAATCCTAGCACCCTTGCAGTGAGAGAGACATCAAGTAGCCACCCCACGCTCACTCTCCTCCTGACCTCCAGTCTCCACCTGAGCTTTCCATTGGCTGAGTCAGCCAGGAGCTAGAAGACAGGGAGCAAACTCACT
Source organism: Antrozous pallidus (assembly GCA_027563665.1). Lineage (NCBI taxonomy): Eukaryota > Metazoa > Chordata > Mammalia > Chiroptera > Vespertilionidae > Antrozous > Antrozous pallidus. The sequence goes on along the minus strand of CM050519.1, from coordinate 61,220,618 downwards.
GTGCATCTGCCTCCCAGAACACAGAACGAGGGAGGGCAGGGCTGACTAGGACTGTTGAGGAGAGAGTGGAAATTGCAGTCCAGTTGCTAAAATTTCTTTGTAACCCTCAAAATCAGTATTCGTGGAGGTGCATGAGTGGTCATTGGGGACATACACAGAGCGGCAAAAAATTTGAGCTTACCTGTTCCTAACTGAGGGGGGCACAGGGTAACCTTCTGTCTTCTTGGTCTGGCTCTCGTGCTTTAAACAGTTGTCCTTTTCTACTCAGTGCTTGTTCTTTTAGTTTGTGATTTTGCTGTTTCAGATGACCCCCAAGTATAGTGCTATCTTGTGTTTCTGGGCACAGGACATCTGTGATGTACCTTACAGAGAAAATACCTGTGTAAGATGAGCTTTTTTCAGGTGTGAGTACTTTGGGTCATGAGTTCAATGTTAATGAATCAATAATATATACTATAGTAAATATTATTTCTGTCTTTACACAGAAACACATGTAAAACAAGGTTATGTACTGATTGGTTCTCAAAAATTTTGTAGCTAGCAGCTCTTGGGAACCAAGAAGGGATGGTTCAGTCTTCACTAGTTCATTGGTCATGATGACTTTATACAGTGTTATTACCATGAATCATGAGAATGAGAATCCACTGTATCTAGCACACTCCACTATTGTTTCACAGAGTAGCAACTATCATGTCGTGCTTTATAACATAATCCATATTACCAACTATGGATAAAGCAAACATATGAAGTTAACCAGACAAGTCTCTGGCTTATAGCAACCTGTTTCTATTCAGAAATAACTGCTAGTAACCAACATAAAATGTTTACATCTGTAGAACTTCTCAAGAGATAGATATATTAACAATATATTGGATGACTTCTCTATTTACATCTCATCCAAGCTTGCTGATTGTCTGTAACCAATAAAGTTGTCTAACCATCCACTTTTCCTTGACCCAGAGTGCTCTTAGAACCATAAAAGTTATGATTCCCCAAAAACAATAGCAATAGGAGTAGAGTGTTGACCCATTTGGCTTGTCTAGTGCTCTACCCTTGGCTGATATCTGGACATATATCCCTGCTTCATTGTGCAAATACTTGCTGAGCTTCCTCTAGGTGCTGGAGATACAAGGTTGAGCAAGATGTTGTCCCTGTCCTAGCACCTCTACTGCTTTTGATGCTTTCTTCCCATTGACAAGAAATACCTAAAAATATGAATTGCAAGGTGTCTGAGTTCTTAGAATATGAATTGCAAGGTGTCTGAGTTCTTTGTGACCTGGAAAGTTCTATATTCATTCCATAAACTACCTGTGTGCCGTGTATAACTTTGGGATATACAAGTGAAGTGCCTGCCTCAGAAAGTTTCACTTAGTGCAGTAGTCCTCAAACATTAGTGTGCTTAGAAATTACTTGTATTCTTGTTACAAGTGGAGATTCCCATTCTACACACACACATTCAGCTGAGTAGGTGTGGCACCTGGAAATCTGTATTTAACAAGTATCCCAGGTGATTTTTCTAATGCAAGGGGTTTTCAACTGTATCTTGAGAAATAATCACTTAGTTGGTAATATCGATTATGTTATAAAGCACAACGTTGTCCAAGTGAAGTCACACATTCACAGTTACTCCCAAGTGGCAGGTAATAAAGATAATAACTAACTTCATAGGAAAGTTTAAGTTAAATTAATCCTAAAATGGATCAAGTGACATTTAAATAAAAACATTTTGAATAAGCTGCACATACACAGCACTAGTGTGCTATTTCCACAGATAGGTGGTACGTGCCCTCAATCACATCATGGTGGCACACCTAAAAATGGGACTGGCTGATTGCATCTTACACAGCTTCCTCAATGGCTTATGATTTTAGTGCACTGAGGTCTTTTTAAGACTAGTCATAAAATGCATACTTTTCTGATGCGTAGAGTTTGTTGAGGGAATTTTCCCCCTCAACCAATAATTACTTACAGTTCCTGTGTATATCAACAATTTAGAAAAACAAAATCTTGTCATTTAAATTTTGAACAAGATTGTAAAACCATCACTCTTTCTGTGTGATTGTCTTTTGAAGTCATTGCTATCTGACCATTGTCTGGATTAGTTCTGATTTTTAGGTGCAGTGATTGCTAAGAATTCAAAGTCAACTAATACATGGAATTCCTACTGATTTCTGTGGTCCCTTATTTAGCTATTCTGATGTCTTAGTTTTTATGACACTTAATAATTTTGTGTTGTTGACATATGGTCTTTCTAACTTATCTATGATCACTGGTTTGTTCTGTTCAAAGAATTGTTACTTGATTGCACCAACCTTAAAAGTCTAGGTGTAGCATTGGTGTTATCTTGAATAATGTACCTTACCAAATTTAGCTTTGATATTCAGTGACCTATATTCTACTTTTCTGAGAGAAGGACTTGCCTTTTTATAAAAGCCATCTTTAGTTTGTTATTGGATAAAATCTGCATGGACCCTGCCTTTTATTGTATTCATTGTGAATTCAGACTGATAAACTATAGGTTCTAGAAATGCCTCCTGAATCATAAAAAAAGATAAAAATAATGTCTAGTAGCATATAAAAGTTATATGTTATTCCCAAGTTTCCATTACCATCATATCATAATAATTATTTCCAAGTTATTTGCTAAGCTCAGTTCACTTTATCAAACTTTCCCATTTTCCAACCATTCTGAGCAGTTTCCCTGGTTGAAGTTCATCTTTTTGTACCAAATATGGCAGATATGTTTTTCCATAATGAGCTTAATTGTCTATAGTGTTGATTTGCTACTTGAATTCAGGCTTCACTGTTATTAAACCTTCCATGTGTTCTTGATTTGACTAAACAAGAGTAAAAATAATATTCAAATCTTAGTCTCCCATTTAGGAGCATTTGGTCCAGGAGATTACCCACATAAATTCTGTTTTACATGTATCCGTTAAGTGACTAAATCTAGGCCATTTAAAAATATACCTGAAAGACTGCCATACACAGATGCCTTACCTGGAGAGACAAAACATCATTTTAATATTTTTTATTGATATCAGAAAGGAAGAGAAAAGGAGAGAGAGATAGAAACATCATTGATGAGATTCATTGATTGGCTACCTCCTGCATGCCCCTTACTGGGAATCGAGCTCGAAACCCGTTATGTGCCCTTGACCAGAATCGAAACCAGGACCCTTTAGTACGCAAGGCGATGCTCTATCCACTGAGCCAAACCAGCCAGGTTGACAAACATCATTTTAAAATCAACTAACATCTGTCTTACATATTACTTCATTGTTGTGGTAGTTGATGTATGTCTGTATGCATTTTCATGTTTCATAAAATTATCAACATTCAATTATTATGGTTGACATAGAAAACTTTGAGTGTGGCAATATAATCTTTGTTTTACTTAATTATTTTCCCTTCCCCAGCCTCATCTCTTGCCACTTTCTGATTCAGCTTTTATACTCCATCCCTCATACTGCTTGTAAATTCCTCCCATACCTGCTGCCCTTTCCTATGTCTTCCTGTGCTGTTCCCTCTCCTTGGAATGCCTCTCCTCTCATCCTTCCAACTTCCACTGACACCTTTCTCCTTCGCCTCACTAACTCCTGACCACTCAGTCAATGGTCACCTTCTGCAACCTTCCTTGCCCACCACTTTCCTCATCTCTGGATGGATGCCAGCCAACCCTCTCTGCATCCCTGATTCCCTGCACATGTCTTTATCAGCACAGTTTCCACCATCCTTTATAATCTCTTTATGGAGCGGTCTCCAAAATAGATTCAGCTCAGTGAGAGCAGGAAATGCTTCATTCACCTGATGGGTTGGCCACCCCAGTACTCACCCAGAGACACACTGACTACTGTTAAATAAATAAACCCCTGCTGCTCTTAATTCAGTATCCACCCTTCATTGGCACTATGACAGAGGATCAAACATGTTAAAAAGCAACTATTGCAACCCTTGCAAACTATATTAGCAAATTGAATCTGAGAGTATATAAAAAAAGGAATGCATCATGACCAAGTGGGGTTTACCCTGGGAGCGCACCATTGGTTCAACATGGGAAAGCCAATAAACATAATTCAACATAGTATCAGAATAAACAAGGAAAACCATATGACAATCTCAATAGATGCAGAAAAATCATTTTTAAAAAATCAACATTCATTCTTGATTAAAAAAAAAAAAAACTAGTAGAAAGGAACTTCCTTAACCTGAAAAAGATTATCTACAAAAAATCTAGAGCTAATATTATACTTACTGGTGAAAGACTAAATGCTTTCCCCCTAAAATTGGGAACAAGACAAGAATATCTGTTTTCAACACTCCTTTTCAACATTGTGCCAGAGGTTCCAGCCAATGTAGTAAGGCAAGAAAAATAAATAATGCTGTCTATATTAACCTAAGATGCAGTTGTCTCTTGTGACAGAGAAAATCCCGAAGAATTTATGGAAGAAAATACTAAACCTAATAAGTGAATTTAGCAAAATTATAAAATGAAAGATCAATATACAAAATCAACCAACCTTATTTTTAGAGACCCTTATACCATAATTTTACTATATTGTTAATGATTATCTTATATAATTTTTACAAACAAATATACTAGATGACTTTCAGTTTTATTCCAAACTTTTATTTCCTTAAAAAGATTAAATTATTAGAATTTAAAGACACTACTATTTATAAAAACATCAAAAAACATGAAACTTTGTTATAAATCTATGTACATCTATATGGTCAAAACAAGACACTGATGAGGGAAATCAAAGAAGATGTAAATAAATGAAGTGATGACTCAATGTAAACATGCCAATTCTTCCTAAATTGACGTATAGATTCAAAGCAGTCCCAATCAAACTCCCATCTGGACTTTGGTAGAAATCGACAAACTGACTCTAACATTTAGATGGAAAGGCAAAGGAACTAGACCAGCCAAAACAATTTTGGAAAGGTTGGAAGAGTCACACCACCTGATTTCATGCAGTGGTTCTCAACTGGATTTGATTTTAGCCACTTCTCCCCCCGGGACATTTGACAAATCGGGAAACTTTTTTTTTTTTTTTTATAGTCGCAGGAGTTTTGGGACTTGGGGAAGAGTTGCTCCTGCTATTGGCATCTAGTGCATAGAGGCCAAGGATGCTGCTGAACATTCTGTAATGCACAGGAGTAAAGTGTTATCTGGCCCCAAATATCAGAAATGTCACTGCAGAGCTACAGTAGTAGCCAAAACTGTGGGGTATTGGCACAAAGATAGACATATATCAATGGAACAAATAGAGAAGCCAGAAATAGACCTGCACACATATGGTCAATTAATTTTTGAATAATGTTTAAAAGCAATGCAATGGAAAAAAAAGATAATCTTTCATCAAATGGAAAAATTGGACATACATATGGAAAAAATATATTTTGACACATAGTTTACACTATATTCAAAAATAACTCAATGAATCGTAGACTTAAATTTAAAATATAAAACTATAGAACTTCTGGAAGAAAACATTAGAAAAAATCTTTGTGAACTTTGGTTAAATATATTATAGATATAATATATACAGGGCAATCCAGAAAGTAACAACTTAATAAATTGAACTAATTCAAAATTAAAAACACTTGCTTTTCAAAAGACACTGTTAAGAAAATCCAGAGACAAGCTACAGATTGGGAGAAAATTATAAATCATATGTCTGGTAAAGAATTTTATGTAAAATAGATAAAGAACTCTCAAAAACCCAATAATAAGAAAATCAACAAACTAGTAGAGAAATTAGCAAAAGGTTTGAATAGACACTTCATCAAAGTTATACAGATGACAAGCACATGAACATTTATTCAACATCATTGGTGAAACCTCACTCAAATGGGCTTAAACAGGAAAAGTCAAATAAATTGGTTCCCATTAGGAAATTCCACAGAGAGATTGGCAGCAATCAATCCAAGTGTTTAATAATACTCTTGCTTTGGGAAGTAGGGGGAGCCCTCTACTCTGTTACTAAGGTGACAGGTCCCTGACTACTCATGAGGTGGATGTTATCCCCAATCAAACTACATGCTGCCTCTCTTATGTCCAGTCTGGTAAGAGCACTTCTGTCCCCAAATCCCAAGGTGTCCAATAATTTACCCTGATCGGCTGATTTAGGTCACATGTCCACCCATGATAGAGCAATGCCTGTGTCCAGGAAGTAGAGTTATGCTGATTACTTTAAACCTGAGCCACATGCTCCCACCTGTCATGGATAGTATTAACTTCCTGGAAAGTTTAAGGATTTTAAGGAGGCAAGGTGACTACCCAAACTTCAGCAAATAGAAATCTCCAAAGGAAGGTAGAAAGGATGCTGGTGAAGCAGGCATAATGCCTACCACATGCCATCGCTGAATTGTTCTGAGATGTTTAATTTGGATTAAAGTCATGTTTAGTAACTCTTAATGTGTCAGCATTGTCATCATTCTCAAAAAGGAAGAAAAACTTTTTTTCTAATTATATTTCTAAAAAGAGAACTAAGAACAAAACTTGAGAGCCTATGAGAGGCTGTGTCAGTTTTTTCCTTGCAATTAACTTACTACAGAGTCATACAATGAATGTGTGACCCTTCATTTCTGCTTGCAAACATGCCTGGGAAATGGCTCATTAAAAAATACCAGTGACGAGTTCTTACAAGCATGGACGTGAGTGTTTAAAAATATTTCATGTTTTGGCCCTGACCAGGTAGCTCAATTGGTTAGAGCAGCGGTCGGCAAACTGCGCTCGTGAGCCACATGCGGCTCGCAAGCCGAGGTTTGCTGTTCTGTTGACTAATGAGTTTGCTGACCACTGGGCTAGAGCATTGTCCCAATTCACCAAGGTTTCAGGTTCAATCCTCGGTCAGGGGATTGAATGTATAAATAAGTGGAACAACATATTGATGTTCCTCTCTCCCTCTTCCTCTCCCTCTTTCTATTCTCTCTTCCTCTCCCTCTCTAAAATCAATAAATTTAATAAATAAGTAAACAAATAAATAAAAATATTCCATGTTTTGACATTTTCCTCCTAGCCATCTTAACCAGCTATGCATTCTGCAAGGACACACTGTTTTGTTCCTTAGTAATACTCCTCTCTGGCCCATGGCCGCCTTCTTTGGTCAGGATGTGCTCATGGAGCTCCTTGAACAGTGTGCTGATGGACTCTGGAAGGCCGAGCGCTACGAGCTGATTGCTGACATCTATAAACTCATCATCCCCATTTATGAGAAGCGGAGAGATTTTGAGGTATCTGAGTTATTTGATTTTTTCCAGTGTAGAGGACAGGGAAATGACATATACCCCCAGATTTCCTTACATGCAAAGAGAGCAAGCAGGCCATGGTGAGAGATGAGCATGTGGTCTCTGACCCTCCACATGGGGGTGGCAGGTCACCACCCTGAGCCATCAGACATCCCACACCCAGACCCCATCTCTAGGCAGACCCCACATCTCGAACAATAATGGTTGGTAGTTCTGACACTCCACTTTTGAAAGGTGCCCGGAACAGTTTCATAATCACCAGGTGCCTTTTTTTTTCTCAGGATGCTTTGTTGCTCCCCCTGCCTGGGAAAACAGTGTCCCTCCCATGCTTTCTGGCCTGGGAGGCCATCCAGTTTCTCTTAGCATATCAGATGGAGTAAGGAGATCAAGGACTAAAAATGTCATCATAGGACTTTATTATCGCTGACATTTTGTGTTAACTTGATAGCAGAATTTGCTTACTGCATTGTGGAAATTGGATGGGTTCCTATAGGCATACTGGTCCTTTGGATAGGAAACATTGCCATTCAAAAATGATCACTACCAGTTGTACAATCCAAATATAGTCTTGATTTTTTTTAAAAAACTCAAGTCCAAGGATTTTTCCCCCAAGTGATCTCATTTGCTTTTTTAAAACTGGTTGTTCACCTTGCAAGTATTGAGAACTGGGTTTTGTTCTGCTTTCCAGAGACTAGCCCATCTGTACGATACTCTCCACCGGGCCTACAGCAAGGTGACGGAGGTCATGCACTCGGGCCGCAGGCTCCTGGGCACCTACTTCCGAGTGGCCTTCTTCGGGCAGGTGAGCCTCCTCTCTGTTCTGTAGGCTGGCCCGAGTCCCTTTTTCTTTCCCTTAACTCTATAAAACTGTATTTTGTGAATTTTCTGCTTTCTATAAATGCTGATTTGATGAATTTGTCATGTTTAGTATGATTCTTCCTCAGTAGTAAACTTTCTGCTTTTTTTTTTCTTTCTTCCTGACTTTTATTTATTACTTTCTTAAGGCAGCGGTAAGTTCTCCCTCCATAAGACTGTCTTAGTGGCATCTTTGGTACTTCATATGATTTGCAAGTTTCCTTTTCAACTCTATATGTATACTGTCCAGTCATCACAGACTCCAAAAACATTAACATTTTATCCCATTTACAGAAATAAATCATTCGTTTCCTCATACATTTATACTGCATGTTTTAAACAAAAATTAAGAATTCCTGGTTTCTTTTGTCTATGTGTATCTCTATCTCTCGTAATATATCATCTCCACAGTATATTTACCGTTGTAATATTTCAGAAACCCCATACAAAAGGGTTCATTTAAATTTAACTGAATGTTTAACCTCCAAGACTCTAACATGATTAAATGGTATAAATTATAATCCATATATTTAGGTCATGTGGTTTTTCTATGAGCATTATATAACCTTCAATTTATCCTGTTATTGTCTTTTATAACTTTATAGCAATACCAGTTTACAGACAGTGAAACAGATGTGGAGGTAATTACAGTATAAGCTTAATAAGCAAGTAATGTAGTGAAATTACTGCATCTAAACTCCTAGTTTGATGTGGATGTTTTCTGTTTCATGTTAGCCTGTATATTTTTTATATATATACTATGTTTTTGGCACCATTTTTCCTCCTCTATTTTAGATGAGAAATGTTTTGTTTTAATTTATTTCAAATATTAACCCCAATCTGGACTTTCAAATTTTCAACCTTTTTCACTTCCCGTGCAATTCTAAGCCTTGTTTTATTCAGGCCTGATTGTGCTAAAATATGATGATAATGGAAATATTGGAGATATGGCACCAGATATGACTGGTGATATGAAAATATTTTCTGATGTCATGCTACAGCCCTTTAATATGTTTGTTTCTCATCAGTAAAACAAAATAGAATTTACATAAACTTTACTTAGCTTTTGCTGAACCTACTCCAGACCTAAAAGCTTCCTCATGTGCCATAAAATGCTGGATGAGCCTTTCCCCATTGATTTGTTTCTTGGGAATGTGAAACAGGCTTGATGCCCATCATCAGACTTCACCGAGAGAACACAGTCTTAAATCCCCAGTCTCTCATTTCACTCAACACTTAATGACAGCATTCTTGAATGTGTTTGCAGTTTTGTGTTTTAACTTTATCTTTGCACCCAGACTTCATATTATTATCATATTCCTTCCTGTTTGAAAAGCCTGTTTAATTAGGATTTTATTTTAGAATCTTTTATTTTTTAACCCTTATAACCTTTCCCGGGTGGTAGCTGTGGGCCTATATTCAGTGATAGCTCTCTAATTGCACTCTATGTCACAGGGATTCTTTGAAGATGAAGACGGGAAGGAGTATATTTACAAAGAACCCAAACTCACACCTCTGTCTGAAATTTCTCAGAGACTTCTTAAACTTTACTCAGATAAGTTTGGTTCTGAAAATGTCAAAATGATACAGGATTCTGGAAAGGTAGGACCATGTTTGAAAACATTTTATGGCAATATAATATTGTTTTGGTTATGCATAATGGATTATCTATAATAATAAAAAGCCTAACATGCTAATTAGACCAGATGTCCTTCCAAACAACCTTTCAGATGAAGCCGGGGCTGTGAGGGAAGCCCGGGTCCCAGGTGCCAGTGGGAAGCCGGTGCCGGCAGCCGGAGGAAGGAAGGCCTACACTTGCACAAATTTCGTGCAGTGGGCCTCTAGTATCATATCATAATAATAATCATCAGACTGAACATCCTTCCAAATGACCTTCTGGATGAAGCCGGGGCTGTGAGGGAAGCCCAGGTCTCGGGTGTCAGAGGGAAGCTGGTGCTGGCAGCCAGGGGAAGGAAGGCCTACTCTTGCACGAATTTTGTGCATCTGGCCTCTAGTATATTCATAAATATGTATTAAAAAAAACAACAAATACAAAGACGCAGGAAAAATTAAGAATGGTTGGCCTTGAGTGGCAAGTGTTTGTATTTTTTCTTTTTTTTCTTCTTAATTCCTTTTTTTGCTTTCTAGATGTTCTTCATTAAGCAGATGTTTATTTTATAATTTTAAAGAGACATTCATTTACAAAATAACACCTGGAAGAATGTAACTTTTTAGTCGAGAAAGTTAGAAACTCTGTAAAAGGAGGGCCTGAGGTTCTGTTTCTCATAGCACTTTCGCCTACACTCCGCACTGGCTTATCTGTTACCGGACACTCTGATTGATTGGTGGATGTAGGGGCAGATGGACCAGCAGACGAACACATCAAGCAATGGCCTAACTAGCCAGCACATTCATTGGAATGAGACCTACCTTCTGTCTGCAGAGGCTGCCCTCTGCGTATCACTCTCATGAAGACCCTTTCTGGACCTGCTTTGTTTTTCCGGTACCTTTATGTGTCCCACTGATTCAAGATGTCTCTAGAAGTGGGCTATCCCTTTGCTTCCTGAAACTCAGGCCAGGGTAGAGCTCCTGTTCGTTACATTAAAAATGCTTCCCTGCTCAGTTTGCAGCAATGACAACCTCTCCCTGTTTCCAAGCCCACCCTTTAGGGGGCTCCCTAGTGCAGTTTCTGCCCCCAGTGTCTGGAATCTTGGGGCCCTTCGTTTTCTCCAGAAAATAATCTTCCAGTCTCCTGCCCAGAAGTAGGGAGGGGACAAAGAAAAGGGGCAATTCTGGATTCTAGATGCAGGAGACTGGCACAGGCTGACAGTCCGAGTTTGGCCTGCAGACTTGTACCTATTCACCTGTGTTCCACTCTGTACCTCACTCCTGTTTTCCACTGACACTGGTGACCCCACTTAGACTTTTTCCAGATCAGTTTCTCCAAGGAACATTTTCCTTCTGTGGGGCAAGGATTAGGGCAGGAACCTGGGGTTCCTCCGCTCCAGATAGACTTGGGGCCACCCGCCCTGGTTTCTGCCCCACCCCTCTTTTGGGGCTGGGAAATCCAAGGTCAAGGTGCCAGGAGATTCATTATCTGGTGATGTCCTTACAGGGTGGGAGGGGTGAGGGAGCTCTGTGGGGTCTCTTTTATAAAGGCGCTAGACCCATCATATGTGTTCTATCCTCATGACCTAATCACCTCCATCCCACATTGTAAGTTAGGCTTTCAGCCTGTGAATTCTGGGGGACACAGACACTCAATCTATAGCAGCAAGCTTCTCAGGGGTGTTCTGAGTCACCTCTTACCCCACTCCATCAGAACTTGGATTAGAACTTTTTTGCTCTACTGAATCAGATAGCACACCTCTGCTTGCCCGTCTTCCAAAAATTCTAAACTCTCCAGTTCACTACTGTCTACCATCCTCTTTTCTTGGTCCTCTTGTGTTAACTCTGTACTGTCATTTTAACAGATTGCGCAAAGTAAAAGGGACAAATACATGTTGTTGGTCCATTTTTAACCAGGAACTTCAAAACAACTTTATTAAGGCCTACTTTCTTCCTAAGCCAAATTACTCAGGTCCAATTTGCCTTTCTTTCTGGAACTGAAAGCTTTGTCTGGGTCAAGTTGTGACTTGAACATTATAGCCTTTTCTCAAGGTACTCTGCCGGGGTGTTTCTCCGCATCTAGAAGAGTTCGGGAATCTAGAGAAGGGCTGCATGTAAATTAATAAAGAGACTAGACATGAAATATAAATTTGGAAGGCATTTTGGGAAGCCAGAGACCATCTAGCTTCAGTAAGCAAATTCCCTGAATCTCTGGATCCCTAGCTTTTTATTAACACAAATTGCCCAAATCAAAACATATACATACCAATGGCAAGGTTTGGAATACAGTAGGCATTGTCAGGTTGGAGGAACTGCCTCTGGCTGCTCAGCTGTTTGGCCTGCAGCAGGTAATAACAAGTAGATTGAAATGCCCTCAGCAGTCTGGTAACAGGCAATAATATATGCATCTTTTTCAGGTTTGGGGAAATGCTTTCAACCATTCCAGCAGGCAACAATATGATTCAGCCCTGCTGAATATAGAAGTCCTTCAACCTTTTGAGGACTTCTTGCATTTATTATGACATGCTGGAATTAGCTTCCAGCAGTTCTCATACATTCTTCCCTTTTTCACATGTAGTCCCTGGTGTAGCAGCTGAAAGACTTTCTAGACCTTCTCGTCCCCTAAACACCAGGCCTTCATTCCTTCTGCAGGAACTTATGTACAACTTTGAAAATGAAGACTAGGGAAACACCACTAAAACAATTGTCAGGAATGTTCATTTTCACTGCATTAACTGGTTTCTGCTTAAAGGAAGTTACATTTAATAGGTTTGAATGCAATTATAGTGATTGGCCAGATGGCCTTTTCTAAAATACAAGTAACTCACAACTATGCATTTTCTTAACTTCCAAAGGTTAAGGCGCTTTTACATCTGGTTTTCATTTCTCTTCACAAACATCCCTAGGAGAATAGTGGTGCATAATAATTTAAGACCAGTAAAACTGCCTTGGCCATATCCGTTTGCCTGCCCTGATTCCAGTATAGTCTCCAGGTTCTCTGCTTTTCTTTCATGTGCCCTTTTATTTTTCTAAGAAGCTTGGATACAATTGGTATGTGCAAAATTGATTTGACTTCCTAATAAGTTAGCTGTTGATTGTCTATGGGAAAATGCCCATGGTTAATCTTGTAGCATGTCCCAGAAGTTGGAGCACCACTATTCCATAAATGTTGTGGAAGTAGTT